>OY728143.1:637716722-638996032 GCA_963277665.1 Viscum album
TAAAATATGTTATGATATGGATAACTATGTGTTTTAAATATATTGATAATGGATTCAAATTTATTATTCCTCATGCTATATGTATTATTAATATGATACACTTAATGTCTGTGTTTTTCATCTCTACATCACTTCCATTAGAATTACGTTATATTATTCACCTAATTTCTTTAATAAGGAGTATATACTATCACATTGAAATATTATATTATGAAACACACTTTATTCATGGTATTTAAATTTAAAAATATTGTTTTCTATTTTTTTTGTTTTGATTCAAATTTTTTTAAATCCACAGAGGTTTAATTTTTCATCTCGCACTTTATTCAGTGCTATTTATGTTAGAATTTACTTTAGAAGAATTATATTAGGATTATATCTAAAAAATTTATATTTAGTAGTACAATAATTATTTATAGGGTTTACCTGGTTTTCTTCTAACTTTTCCTCTCTTTTTCAATCATTTACATTATGAACATTTTTTAAGATAACCAATATTATTTATCATTTTCTTCATAAAATAATTCAAATCCATATAAAGACAAATCATATTATTTTATTTTATTTGTAAATAGAAATTATTTATAAAAAAGTTTCTATTAGATTTTAAATTTTTATTAATTTTTAATGTTAATATTTTTATAAAAACATAAAATAATTGATTTTTGAGTTTTATAAATTTTCAAAAGTAATTTTTTTATCTTATATGGAGTGAAAATATTTTCCCACCACAATGACCATAATTCGATATTTATCTTCATTTATATTTGTCATTGGTTTTTTGTTGAAAACCCTTTTCTATAAATTTTAAATTTAAAGGAAAAAAAGATTTATTTTTAAAAAATTTAATTTTTTTTAATAATTTATTACACTATATCAAAAAAATTCAAGAAAACATTAAGGGATGTTTTTTAAAATTTAATTATAATGTTCCCCACTAATAATTGATGTACATAAATTATTACAAATTATATTGATGGTATTCTTTCTTCCATTATTTATTTATTAATTGTAGTTCTTTTTGAAATCATTCACTTTCTTATGATCATATATATATCAATCACCAGTTTTAAGTGTACATTTATTCCCTTCATGTTGATATTTTCAAGATCATAGTTTTATTTAGTATTTTATTAAACAAATACCATTTCAATATATTGTGTTCATTGAATAAATTTAATTTATTGTATTTACTAAGGAAATACTGATATTATATATTCTTGATCTAATAGGAGTTATTTATATGGAATTTGGAGAATGAATTATATTGTTAATTCAAAATATCAAATATATATTAGAAATTTTAGTGATATGTGGGGACTAATTATAGATATCTCGTCAATGCATCATCAAACTCGTGAGGTAAACAATTGGCCAAATTTTTTTTATCTGGTGTAAACCTAAACATACATTAATATTTCATAGAACAAGTCAATGAAAATATATTTTATTATATTTTTTCATTATTCCACAATGGTAATATCATGCCATCCAATATTTTACATTTCATTAATTTATATTTTAGTTATTATTGTCCATGTGATGTTGAACTTTTCCTTCAATACAATTTGAATCAGAAGTTATTAATTCATTGGAATATATATATATATATATTGTCATGTTTTATATGTTTTTAATTCCCTGTGTACTTTTGATAGATTCCACTATATGTATTCCTTCATAGATAATCTAATATAATCCTTTAATGTGTTTTCTTTTCCCCAGTATATGAAGGTTTCTTTAATTTTTTTAATGATGCATGAATTTTTTTTATCCTAAATTTTAATTTCTATTGTAATTTAGAATAATATAAGTAACTAATACCTCAAAAATTATAATAAAATTAATACATTGATTTTTGAAACCATTTATATTTCAACATTGTAAAAAATTATACATTGATTTTGGGTTATTAGAGTTGGGTTCATTGCAATTGGTATAAAAAGTATTTTATTAGGACGATTGTGCACTATATTTTAAATAAACGTATATAGAACAATAATTATGATAATTCCCTAGATTATGTGACAACTATTACATTAATTGAGATTTCTATTCCATAGCTCAATATTCAGGATATATTTGTGTTAACTAAGTGACTATAATTGTTTAGTGATGTAGTATAGAGGATGTAATGTAATAAGCACTTATGGTCAATGTATAAATTTCCCGACAAACCATATTAATATAATGGGTCGTAATGATAATTAGATAGTATCTACATTGGTGATTTTGATCCATGTTATGACAAATAACCATTCCCATATAGAGAAATCTATCAGTCCACAATGTAATTCACCAGTGTTGATCTACATTATGGAAAATAAATATCCACCCATTAATAAAAATGGTTATCTGTTTTATGTTTTTCAATGGATCATGTTCTATTAAAAGTTATTTCTAGAATTAGAAAGTAAATAAATGGAAATTATTTATATACTTGTATATTATTTAAATAAATATACATTTTAATGGTGTTCATTGATTTAGAATACAAAATAAGCTAATGAATTTGAATGTATGGTATATAAAACATTTAATGTGATATTATGTGAGTAATATTTTTCTCTTGATCGACGAGTTAAAAAGGATTAAATGTTCCTAAATCTATAGAAGAAGGAATATGTTAATTTTGATAAATATTAGGATAACTTCAAAAGATTATAATGTCCTTGAACATGCTACATACATAATTTGAAATGAAATATTGATCACTTCTTTGATGTGCCTAAGTCGATCTTTTTATGGGAATTGGTCTCGCAAATTTTTTGATTACATGGTGATATATCATCATGTTCCAATAATACAGTGAAATATTTTTTAATTATTATATCGTCAAGGGTAATCATGAAATAGAATAAGTCATATTCCAACTAATAAAAAATATACAAATACAATAAGAAGATAGGGTATATAAAATTTACATAATGTGATGATTTGGGAATGAAATATCCTAGTAAACTCATAAACGTATTTTGGGTTTCTTACAACTATGAAGATAAGTAAAATATTGATAATAATTGAAACGGAAGAATGAAACCACTACCATATTGTTAATGAACTATTAGGATATAGGTATTTATTCACACAAATTACACACGCATCATATGAACCTATTATAGAAAAGGACATGCAGGAAACAAAAGAATATGATATTACTATATATAAAAATGAAGTACATAAATATATGGTGTTTCGTAATTTTATATTACAAAAAAATTAGAAAATAATTTTTTTGTAATTTTTCACCCTATTTTATCTTCTAGAATCGCAAAGAACATTAAATCATTCCTTGGGTCCATAATAAAGTTATTTTCAATTAAGACTCTATGTGGAAATATTATTAAAGAATGGGTATTTCAGTTAGTACCCATTATGATATATAAACATATCCTTTTTGAATATTTGGTTTTTATACTAAGGATTTAATTTTATGTAATGTTTGGAATGGAATGTATTTCAAAATATAATGTCAAAATTTAACACTAAGAGAAGAATATTATAATTCAAAAAGGATATATGGAATAAATTTTAATTTGTGTATATTCATCATAATATGAATCATGTCTATATCAACCTATAATATAACAACTTAATGAAATTATGGGAAAATAAGTGAAGGCTCATCCTATATATGGAATATTTGACCTCATAATAGATGTGGGACCTATTTTTTTGGAATGAATTGATGTGATTAAGGTTTATTTACATTGAAATCCACCAATGTTTGAATTTATTATTTTATTCAAAATGTCCCAAATGAAATATATATATATAAGGATACATATTGAATGAAAAAATATGAATTAAATAAAATAAATAAAAATCTGTAGTAGTTTTTTCATTATTGATTCATTTTAATTAGGTTTTCTCCTTCTAGAGCCACTTTTATTTTTGTTAACAATATGGATGAGTATATACATTTGTGCATCAATTATTTGGAAATCAATACCCTTAATAAAAATAAAAAGTATCTAATACCCCACATTCATGACTAGTCTAATCATATCTAAGTATATTAATATCTATCAGTGATTAAACATCATTCTATGTAACATCTATTTCTATCAAGGAAGGAAGATTTTCTAAAACGATATTTTTCATGTGGTATTTATTTATGTGTTTAATCGAATTCCATTTTTATTGACTAATTCACCCTCTATTTTTGTGGATCTAATGAACAGTGTAATGAAATATTATTTTCAAAATTTCATTTTGCTATATATTGATGATATATTGAAATAATCATAATGTTATAAAGCTCCAAAAAACTTTATAAAAATGATCCTCTAAACAAACAAATGAATGGAGTTTAAGAAAAATTTAGTATTTAAACATTCAATCATGAGAAAGATTCATTTCATGTCCAATATTTATATAATGATGGAATATTAGTAGATTCTTACAAGAAAAATGGTTGTAAACGAATTTCACACACTTGGGAAAAAACTATATTTATTTTCTAGGTGTTATTAGGATATAATTTTCATATGTGCACACAAATATATATAAATATATAATAAATAATATTATATACAAATGTATATTTTATATATGAATTTGATGAAATTATTTTTTATTTTTTATGTACACATGTAGTAATGAAAAATTAAATATACTATATAATTATTTCTCTTTAATAGTCTTTTTATCTATTAAAAACTATTATTATTTTTAATGGGTTTTTATTAATTCATTGAAAAAATAGTTAAATCTACACAATAGTATAAATCACATTCATGGAAAGGAATCATGGTCTATACCTATAAATTATGATTATTTCCTCTTCTATTGGGTGTGGTGAATTATCTCTTCCTATCCCAATGTTGTTAATTATCTAAGATGGTGGTTCTAGTAAAAACTTATCATTATGAAATCCTTGCAATAGAATTGAGGATCCATTATCTTGTGGTACCCCATAGAGGTAGGGATATTTTTTATACTACATCATGACTATAACAAGATTCCCTCTTCAATAAGAAAAAATAATCCGAAACCAGAATGACCGAACAAAACCTAACACCCAAGACATCTTCACAAAACCCCTAGTGTCACCCTACAATACAAAATCATCCATCTCCCAAGGCGAATGACCAGAAACTGAAACCTGTTTCCGAAGATAAAAAAAGATACTATATGCACATGTATTACAACGTAGCAGGTATTCCAAAATATCTATATTCCCAATTCCAATTACATAAATAAGGAAACATTGATTTGAAATTTTGAACTACAATATAAAAA
The DNA here is from genome assembly GCA_963277665.1 of Viscum album. Lineage (NCBI taxonomy): Eukaryota > Viridiplantae > Streptophyta > Magnoliopsida > Santalales > Viscaceae > Viscum > Viscum album. Next base: position 637,721,967 of record OY728143.1, read on the forward strand.
TATTGTTTTTTATACACTTTTACTTATGGAAAACAAATAAAAATCCATATTCATTGTCCTCACATTATATATCAAGGATATTTCATATAAGTAAGGATAAGATCAAAATAGAGAAGAAGAAATAAAACAATAGGAAACATTCATTTTTCCTACTTAAGGTAAAACATGGAAAACACTATTCATTCAAAACATCATTCTTAAAACTCTTCTCAAAAACCACACATTCACAATCTACCAAAAGTACAATGAAACCAACTACAAGGATACATATTCACAACAATATAAGAAATGATAGTCATATTTCTAAAAATTGAGTAAAACAAGAATACCTAGGAACTCATAGGAGAACCAGAACATACAAATACATGAGACCCCACCCCCAGTGGAATCCCACACATGATGAAATCCAAATTACCCAATGCCCTACCACCCTAACTCAGGACAGACTAAGGGGCCCTATCCCAGAGTACAAAATCCAAATATCCACCTACAAGAAGTATTTTTTCAGTTTTTGAACTACAAGTGAAACTATCATTATAAATAATCCTCATTGTTTTTCTAGGTTCCCATGTTATGTTCACAATGGGGTGTGCCACACATTCCAAACAACAAGCCATATATACACCACAACACACATCACACCAACGGATACCACTACAACTAACTCGTGTATTTTTCTTTTCCTAAAATTTTTGTTACATAAGGGAGGTCCCATAAAGAGGAAACACCCATACCATGATCATATAATAATCAAGACTCATTACTAAAGGGGTTTTCCAAATGAAACAATTTTGAGAAAAAATCCAAATAAGCCCAAGTCACTTTCATAAATAAAACCAATTATAAACAACTGCTCACAAACCATTTTTAAAATCTAACATACTTAGAAATTCCATTTTTGGAAAAAAATCACTATTTGAAAATCAAATTTTCATTTTCAAAACCAAACCACACTTATAAAAATTACAACTACTTATAAAATAAAACCTAAAAATTTAACAATAATTTGGTGTGAGAAACTCACCAAATTCATTTCACATATACAAATATATTAATAAAATATTTTATTTCACAAGTAATAATCATTAAAATAATGGAACAATACTACTTAATAATTAATAGTGGTGACAATAATAATGAAATCAACAAAATTTTATCATTATATAAGAGGTGTAAAGGGATCCTACCTCAATCGATGATGAAATTTATGAATCAGGTGTGAAACCTTGTTTGCAACCTAACCACACCTATATGAGGATATATCCATCCCCAAGGAACTATATTAATTAAAAACCACTCAAAATATAGGAACCATATACATGAAAATCACTCAACATGGCCACAATGTTAAAGAATGAGAGAAAAAGGAAGTAAAAACCAATAGGGAGGAGAAAAAATCTCTAATCATTCGATCCATGTTTAGAAACACATGTAAAACCCTCTTAGACCCCTCTTGTAGGGGTTTGAAGGTGAAAAAATCCTCCATGGGAGGTTCCTAGGTCAGAGGTTGCCGATTGGCGGGAAAAGGGTTGGGGTATAAAAAATGGGTGGGAGAAAATCATTTTAAAAATATTTATAGGACTCACAGTTAGTAGACACCACCAATCAAACTATGTGGATACCAGTAGAACGATACTAGTGAGAAGAAGATAGACCAATAAACCTACTAACATGGTATGACTAACCATTATGTAGACATGATATAGTTATTTTCTGAACTAGGTGATTCTACACGGTTACCTGGTCCAGGTGCACAGATACTAATAACTATGTTCCAGGGCATGACCACACCAAAATATATATATTTTCCAAAAATTAATGGGGAATTAAAGGAGGAGAGCTAGGACATGAAATGATGAAATAAATATTTCAAAATCTCTAACCCTTCATAGCTGGTTTTGAATGAAATTACCAAAAAGTGGACCCAAATTAGGCTTGATGAATAATTAAAAAATCCGGATGTGACAATTCTCCCCACATTAATGGTTTACCTCCATGGAGAGCCAACCCAAGTCTTATAATTAATGAAAAAAATACATCCCATTACAACTCAAGGGGTTAAAAATGAATGAAGATCATTGGGATTAGAAAACAATAACAATAAGAATGATCCAATGAAATAAACCTTAGAGACCAAATTGGATCTACGCTATGTGCCTCACACCACTGTAAGTTTAAAAATCTCTAGTTGGTCAGTTTGGAGGATATAAAACCTTCACAGAGAAAAAACCAAACTAGAAACATAAGCACCCTAAAAAGAAACATAAAAATCAAATTATCCACCCAAAATAGACGAATGAGCTTAACCCACATCTCCCATATACATATATAACCTTACTAAAAACCACCTAAAACACATCAATAAAAATATCTACTCAAAGAGAAAGCATAAACTATAGTTTTTATATACAAAAGAATTCAACATTAAATAGATTAAATGAAAAAAACCGAAATACTGACATAAGTAGGCCCAAACGGACCCCCCCCCACCTTTTGAAGCGAACCACCACATGAGACAATGATAGAGACTAAACATGGATATTGACATGGGGGTTCCAAATAGGCTCTCAACCATAAGAGATAGGTTCACTGTGCATCATTTTGAGGGATTTTATTGAGACCCATTGTGGTTCCCCCCATCATATGTGCTATAGAGATTAAATAGACATAAGAACCTTCCCATGAGAACTAAAAATCCCCACCATAAGGGGAGGGGAGGGAAAACCCAACTAATGGACCAAGGAATCCACAACAGAAAATTTTAAGCAACTATTCACATCCACGAATAACCACAACTCAAAACAATCAATTCATAAAAATGGTCCACACAAGGGCCAATGAAAGGGAAACACAAACTTTGTGGGATACTACCCATGAGATTTATAAAGATGAAACGACTAAAACCCTCCGTAACTGACGAAAAACGTGTACTCTAAAATGGGTCATAACATATAAATGAGGTTCCCACGACACCTTCTATTGAACAAGGAAATTAAAACAATAAAATCTAAACCATATGTCAAGACTAAAACAATTATATTCCATAAGGATAGAGATTAAACCATGAACCTGCACACCACAGATGGGGTTCTACTGAATACATGTCAGCATAACCTTGAGACCTAAGGATAGAGATATGATTATTGAAGCCCCTCATGCCTCACAGTCAGGATTTATAAATACCCAAATGAATCATCTCCCTCTGGTACCACAAAAAAGAACACCACATTCTACTATGATCCAACAGAACATAGAACAACTCAAAACATATTCTGCCTCAACCTGAAACATTACCAAAATTGGGTCATAATATATTCACATGCATTATCATTTTCAACATGAAAAGGGGAAAATATAGAATGGATACAAAGAGAAAAACATTTATATAGAACTTAGAGGCTTATAATTCCTAAAGAAATGATACACTTCGGTAAAAACAGATGTTCTGGAAATGATCATCAACATACAAATTTTCATTTAAAAGACAACACAATAGTTCCAGACACCACATAACATTATCCTCGAACCTGAGGAAATCATTACATTGAGAGGGATCATAATCGATGTGAAAACCAACCCACTATTCCTATAAACATAAATAATAGTCCCATATGACCAAACTCAACACCCTAGTGGCCCAGAACAACCAAAGATATAATAAACAGATGAATGGTCTAGAGATCATCTCTAGGATAGTGGATAAAGCTAAAAGTTTCAGACTGAAATGAGGCTAAAATTGATTCAAGTCCCCAATTCAATGACTGATGTCCATTCATTGATCAACTTGGGTGTTACCACTAGGGAGGTCACCCATGTCCACATTCTAAATGAACATTGAATCTTCATGGGGGCACAATCTAGCCAATGAAAATAAACCAAGGACCCAAAAAAATGTTTACTAGACCAAAAAAAATTCAATTTAACCCTAAAATAAAATGAAAACCACCACCATGGTTTTCCAATAAATAACTATTCATAAAACCCACTAGAAAGAATATAAAATAGAAAAACTGGTAGACCAAAAAAATCTGAAAGCTCCAGTACCACACAACAAACCTTCTCAAAACATTGGAAGACACAACACACAACTTATTTAAAATAAATAACCTTTTGTTTTAAAACATTATTTTTGGGTTACACACTCACCAATGACATCCCCCAGAGTACCATAAATTCATATTGTTGTTCTATACTAGGAAACCATTCACTATCTCACACAATACAATGCATGTGGTCACCCACAGGAACACCAATGGTTGAAAAACATTTTTCACTTATAAAAAAAAGAATTAAACCCACATATATATTTCAAAACATGAAAACTATATATTAAAAAACCATTATCCACAATAATTTCAAAAAAAATTCAATACTCACAAAGCCTTTCGAAAAAAATAATTCCAACCATTCAATTTAAAAACCATTTCATAGACCCTGAGCCATTATTTTCAAAAGAATCTCATCCCATTGAAAACTGTCTCTAGATTCCAATTTTCCTGATTCATAACATTTATTAACATTTCAACACATCCCATTAAACCACTCCTATTTTACACTAAAAAATTGTTTCACAAAACCCCAATTTCCTAATCCCTCATTAGAACTGGTCATGTAAATCAATTTTAGTCTATCCAAAACATATTCATTGCCATTTTAAAATTATCTTTTTTCAATTCAAAAAACTAAACTTTCCAAAACAATTTCCATAATTAGGTAAAAGTTAGACGATTCACCAAAGGAAAACATGCATCAATGGGTAACTTGGAAATATGGTTGGAATCTATATTTCAATCATAGCACTATCATGAGGAGAATTATAGGGTAACTCACTGGCTCCACTTGGAATTCTTTGACCTACAAGCTCATGGAGGACACATTCCCAACTCAGTTTTCATTTCCCAACAACACACAATCCACAAAAGCAAAATGACACCAATAGATGAAGACATCCCAGTGTAACCCAAGGTTCCAGAGAAGCGAGGGATCCTGACATCCACCCTGATCGTACACCTATAGCTCTAAAATATAACTTCTTCTACCATTACATCATTAAATAATAATGGGTGCTTTAATATGTAAGGTCCATTTAAGAAACAACCTTCTCTAATACCATTTTTTCCTGAACCAACCTAGGTTGACCCTCAACCAGTCACCAGATCTGATATGTTGCGAGACCTTAGATGTGTCCCCAATCATCCCAATATCGAGGAAATTTCGAAAGGAATAAATATATATAATTTTTGGATTTATCCAAATGTAATAAGCCAAGGGATACAAATAAATAACATAAAAACCAAACTAAATATGTTTATTCAAACAATAAATCATTTACATTACCATTTTAGAAACAACAACACAAAGTAAAAACTAAACCAGAACAACCAAAAAAAACCTGACATTTAGGCAATATCCAGATGATGTATGGGTCACCCTCCAATCTACACCATCGATTACCTAAGGTGATCTTACCAATGTTGGAACCTGTAGTAGAAGAAAAAAACCGGAATAGCCTATATACATGAGTATTAAAACATAAAAGGTATACCCAAATAATATTAACCCCAATGAATAGTATTTAAATAAACAAACATTGATTAACATGTTATAACTAATAAGAAAAAAAATATATTTTTCTACACTTTTGATTAGAAAAAAATCACCATCGCAATTCTCCAACTTCTCATTTTAATACAAGGATCATTATTTTAAGGAAGGATAGGTTCATAAGGATATGGAAAAGGCAAACCAATAGGAAAAATTAATTTTTCATGTTTATGGGAAAACATAGAAATGAATGACTCATTCAAAATAATATACTTTAAACCTTCTAGCAAACCACATCTTCAAAGTCATCCAAAATATCATAAAACTAACCACAAGGGTAATGATTCCAAACAACGAGTGTAATGATACCAACGGTGATAAAAACATAAGAACACAGGAATAACTATATCCTTAGAGTAGAAACAGAACATACTAATACATGAGACCACATCCCTAGTAGCAGGCCACATATAATGAAATCAAAATTCCCAAATGCCTGACCACCCAAACTCAGGAAATATTGAGGGGCCCAATCCTATAGCAATAAACCCCAATATCCACCTACATTGTGCCACTATTTTGTGTGTGAACTCCTAGTGCTGCAATTGTTGTTTTTATTCCTAAGACATATTATAGGATTTTATGTTATGTTCAGAAAGGGGTGTTCAACACATTCCAAACAATAATCCATATATATACCAATGTACACATCACACAAACCAGAACCACCCCATTTACCTAAAGTATTAGTCCATTCCTTAAAATAATTATTACATAAGGGAGGTCCCATAATAAGAATACTATAATCCCACAATCATCTAATAAGGAAAGAAACACTATTGAAGGGGATTTCCAAATCTAAACAATTTGTGAAAAATTACAAATGGGGCATATGTCAGTTTCACATCTCAACCCTTTATAAACATCCACATGCAATCCATTTTCAAAATCAAAAAATATTAGAAAAACATCATTAGAAACCCCATCCACCATTTTAAAAAAAACTATAATTGGACACACCGAAAAACACTTTCAGAAATTAAAACTAAATAGAAAACACAACATGGATGTTTATCATGAATTTGGTGTAAAAACCCCACCAAATTTATTTCTCACATACAAATAGATTTAGAAAAAATTTTATTTAATATGTAAAAATCATTCAGAAAATGAAACATCAATACATAATAATTAATAGATGTGAAAGAATCAAGAAATCAAGGAAATCTTATCTTGAATGAAGAGTTGCGAAGGGATCCTACCTCAATCGATGAAGAACTTTTAGAATGTGGTGTGAAACCTCATTCGAACCTCAAAACACATACAACGGGGGATAGATCCAGCCCAAGGGATCCCTATGATGGAAAGACCCTAGAATAAAGGAAACCCATATCAGGAAAATTCCAAACATGGACACTAGGGTTTGGGAAGGATATGAAAATGATGAGAAAGAAAAAAAGGGAGCAGAAATAAGCCCAAACAATTCGATCTGGGTAGAGAAACATAATGAAAACCCATTGGATCCCTCTTAGAGGGGGTATAAGATGAAAAATACACATCATATGTTCCTAGGTGGGAGGAGGGAAATTGGAAAAAAATAGGTGTTATGGTATAAAAATATGGTGGAGAGAAAATCATTTTGAAAATCCTGATAGGCCGCACGGTTAGACAGTATGATCTGTCAGACCGTGTGAATATCGTGTGATTGCTTTTACTGAGAAATAGATCGATTGCACAACCTACCCACACAATATGACTAACATCCTGGTATCCATGTATTAGCTACTATCTCACCTTGATGTTTTTGCTCAATTACCTAATCAAGGTCGAATGGTTACTTCTAAACGTGGGCTAACCGTACACTAGGGCCTGCCAACCCCAACAACACCATTTCCAACAAAAATATATAGGTAAACAAAGGAGGAGAGATAGTCCATGAACGAAAGGAATAAATAACCCAAATTCTCAAAACATTCACATCTAGTTTTTGAGGAAATAACCGATAAGCCGACACAAACTAGGACCAAAGATGAATTCCAAAACATGGGTGTGACCTAATCCCCTATACACTTATGATTCATTTATTAAAAAAATATTCCAAATATTTTATTCTATTCTTTAAAATACCTTTTTGAAAAAGTAAATGATTTTCTCTATTGTATATAAATTTAGGATTTATTTTGAAATCATAAAATTTGATTTATAATGTGTTTATAAATTATGATGTAAATGATATTTAGATTATATAAAAATTTCTACATAGTAGTTATTTAATAGTAAATTTTTTATAAATATTAAAATATCATTTAAATTATATTTTATATAAAATATAAAGGATTTATATTAAAATGGAGATAAAATGTTTATATTATTTATAATTTTGAAAATATTTATCAATAACATGTATTTATTATTATTTTATAAATGTCTCATGTTTTGGAAAATAAATGATTTTTTTATTTAATTATCATATTTCCTTAATATTAATGTTTAGTTCATTATTTATGAAATATGAATATTCAATATGATCATTTATTTTATAAATTTTTTCTAGGATAGATCCTTTTATATCATGCTAGTTTTTTTTCATAAAATATTGTTTTCACATATCTTGACAACATTTTATAAATGTGGTCATGATCATGAAAATTGTTTGTGGGTATAGTGTTTTCATGTTTTGTGTTATAGTTTTCATGAATAAAAATAACCCTTGAATGAATCCACCCATGGTAGATGAACCTAGGTTTGGACCAGTAAATTTATAAGTTGTTTTCCTTGCTATGATAGTAAATGTGGCTAACAATCCACCATTATAGGCTTGAAAATATAGATCTTTTTCAATATCATATAAATTTACTCCTCTACATGGAAGGACCTTGTACTTCATGAATATAAAACATTTCAAAATAAATGAGTATACATTAGTTCTATATTTAGTTGAGTATAAACAACTTTAGGGATGTGTAATGTGGATTCCCAGACCTGGATTCCACATTGGTTGTACCTCGATCCCAGTTGTACAGATAGCCTCAAGAGCATATCCATGAATTCTAGAGGATCCAAAATAGGAGTGAGGGCCTTGGGCGTGTATGTGGGGAGACTATTCCCTAATTACCAATGTAATAGTAGTAGATAATATATGAGACTATGTAAATAAATAAATTTTGGAAGCAATATATGTAATTAAAATTAAAAATAGAATGGGACAAAAATGTTCATAATTGAAATAATAGGAATAACATACTATAACTGATGACGATATGTTTCATGTCACTAGAAATCTTGGGAATCAACTACACAAGTATCATACAAGACAACTATATAAAATAAAATGAAAAATCTAAAATCTATCCCATGAATCATGATCTTTCACCCCGTCATCTACTACTAGCCCCATCCTAAAACAGTAAGAAATCAGGTATCAGAAGACTAACACATATCATTTTCCACATCAGCATACATAGTGTCTACCCAGGTACCATACAGTAGTATACATAGTGTGTGAGATGAATCTCATTTGGCCCCCAAAAATCATGTTTTAACATCCTGTCCGTGTAATATAAACTAAAAGGTGCGAAGGAATTCATATATAATGGTAAAGAAATAAAGTATCATAAATAACCAAGTTCATTATTTATCCCTTTCTAGGTGTCTGAACGTGTAAAAAAATCATGAATTAATTACGTTACTATTTATATACATATTTCACATGAGGCGTATCCATAACTAAAACCACCTCCTCAAAGAAACAGTTAATGTTTTGTGATGCAATAAGGAAACCTGAAATGTAATTATTAAGAAGCGGGTTTTGAGGAATCATCTATGTTAACCATTATGATTATAATATAAATGGGTTCCATGGAAATAACCAAGGTAATGCTGACCACAAGAGTCACCAATACAGTAATGACTAAATCCTGACTGAGGGTTAACAATGTAATCTAGGGAGCATCATCTATGTTATTACATAATAGTATAATATAACTGAGTACAAGGAATAAATCCATGGTAAAATGGGATAAGATAGTGCATGGACCAAGGGTATAAGAATGTCACCTGATATCCATATAATCCATATAAAATCCAGAAAATGTATCCAAGGCATGGAAAAATGATAAATAAATGATCCTACAATATCATTCTGGGCATCCACTAATAAATGTGGATTAGGTTCCAATGTGGGTCTCAATAAAGAAAATCAATATCCTTGAATCATAATGGATTCTGGGAGAGTTCATCAAATTTCATTTAGAAACCAAGGTATTAATCAAGTCAATCCCTTCCTTTAATTATTTAAATTTCTAATTCAATTTAGAACAATAAATTTAATTCATTTAATAAGTTAGTCCATGTGAATATCATTCCATTTAATATGTTATTGAGGTTCAATCCCAGACTTTCATTACTGTGACAAGGAAAAGGGGCATGAAATAATCACAATCGACTATATATGGCATTATCATTTAAGATGGATTATTACATTATATTCCACTGTGAGTGGGAAGGTGTGCTACTACAGGAAACCAACCATTTAATTTCATTAATTAGTTCAATTCATATTTATACCTTATACTTTATAAAATTCCATTTTACATTTTGAAATAGTTCAAAGAACTTGCCTGAGGTGTTCAAGTAGAAACAACTTGTTCCAAACAAATCATCAATTTACAATTCAATAATTCAATATCCATTTAGTAATGTATGGATTACCCATTTGATGGTCAATCTTAAGGCACACCTAAATTGTTAAATAACATGTAAAAACACTATAATCAAAATATGGAATTAAACACATCATATGGGGGTCGGTGTTGTTGATGTAACCACGAGTAATTAATTACATATATAGAAAGAGTATCAGAATATGATTCTAATGATTGAATACATTAAAATCAATTTTTAAATATGATACTCGATGAAATAAAAATGATGCTCTAGGAATTTATATAATGATGGAAATTGAGGAATGCATTATATTCTATGTAGATCATACTCGAACAACTCTCCTCGTCCATTATTGAAAAACAATTTGGCATAGATCAGTTGTGATCTTGAAAAGAGGTCTTATAAGTGTACACCAAGAAAACCTTTATGAGTTATAGATAATTGAATAATCATTCAAAATGACATGAGTAATTACCAATGTGAATCCAATGTAACCAACCGAATAGGGGAACTCTCATGGTTAGACCTCTTGGTCTAAGAATCCATGTTCGAACGATTTTAAAATGGATCTTCTAGAAAATGCATACAATCCAAACTATTATTTCTAATTGTTCTTCATACCCAAACGTTTTACACTAACCTTATGACATTCCATATTCACCCAAAAAGGTTGGTTTCTTCCTCCAAATGATCCCTAGGCAACCTTGAAATCTTTCTGAACTCATTACGAATTTAATATTTTTCCAAAATATTCTATTGGACAATAATTTTATGGATCCATACCTAATTCAAAAATTCAATTTCTATATTATTCTACAATTAAAAAAACTCTTTCTTGAGTTCACCTTCTAAAGGAGGTGAAACACTATTTGAGAATAAAATCACCCAATAAAGACGTACCTTAGCCTCCTAATTTAAAGACTCATCTTTTACATGAATTTGATTCCATAGCACTCATACTAGTGGAATAGACAAAATTTGAAGATACATTATTCTCCAGTCAACGAGGCATATATGATTTTACTAAATTGAATCCTCAGAATTGTGTTCAAATTACTCAGGATCAAAAGTATGAGACCAGTTCACATGATGATGGTGAAGATGTAAAATATGGAAGATGTCATGCATGGAATGACTCCTATGAGGTGGTAACATCTGATAAGAAATCAGCATGACTCTCCACAGAATCTCAAATGACCATACAAAATGAGGCAATATATCCCCTGGATTTTCTAACAGTCTTTTCCTTGTCATGGGTAATACCCAAATGAAAGAATTATCCCCATCATCAAAGACTTGAGGTTGTCAATGTCGATCAAAAGATTATTTGTGTCTAGAATTTGTAGTATACAAACTCTTCCTGATCTACTAAACCTACTAAAACGTATGTTGTATGAAATGAGAACCCTATAGGGATGTCTCTCCAACTTCTATCCAGCACATGGTTAAATGGAAAAAATTACCATACAGGGTCTTAAAATGATCCATCTGAATTATGACCAGAAATATACTATTATAGAAGAACTCGTTTAGAGGGATATTAATCTCCAATGAACAACATTAATAATGGAAACAAGCCTAAAGAGTATTCTATAGAACCTATATCATTTTTTCCAACTATCAATCAATCATAGGGTGATGTGATGTGCTCAGATGCCCCTACGTTCACCCAGATTTCTGTAACCCCTACAAAAACCTTTACATTAAATGCGAGTCTCTTTATGAATCAATTGTACATGGGACCTTATGTAGTTTTATGATCTCACAAATATACATTCTTCCAATATCATCAACTAATAACATCTCCCAGATATGAATGATGTGGGATTATTTCGATATTCAGTCAATAACTACATGTATGGTGTCACTAAACCCACATTGACCTATGTAAGACAACTGGGAAATCCATCAAAATATCTTTTGATTTCAATTAAGGGACTAAATGTGGCTACAAAAAGCATCTAGTTCTTTGGATATCCAACTTTACCTTCTAATAGGTGGAACACCTAATGTTAAATCATGATATTTAATGTTTCATCATGGGACAACAATACTGGCATATCATATCTCAATAAATTTTGGAGATGTCTAGATGAACAACCCACTAAGATGAGTGGGACCGCTTCATCCACGCCTCTATAATATTTTTAATAACCTAGAAATGTCCATGAATATCTCGGATTCCATCTCAATTCTGAGACTAATCTAGAGGTGGGTCACCCCCTGAAAAACACTCACGGGGTACTAAGACATCATGATTTGAAAATTATTGTCTCTTCACCTGATCAAGGATGGAAGAGATAATTATGAAGGATGAGAGGTAAGACTCTTCATGACTATCGTGAAACTACAAATACATCTTAGAAAATAGTCCCATAAATTTTTATTCATCACTGACTTCCCATATGTTAGATGCCTGAGTTATCAAACTCAACACATCAGCGACTATATTTCCATTTATAAGTTAATTCAAATGATTGGAATAAAAGGAATGAAGATATTTGATGCATATTATCTATATGATATTCAAGGAATGCTATAAAAAGGTATATTTTAGTATCTTGTGTTCTATATACACCAAACATCACTCACACAATAGATAATATCTCTAGAAATTTAATGCATGGACAACTGCTACTAGCTCATGATTGTGTGTCGGTTAATTTTTCTCATGATACCTCAACTATCAGGTTTTGTATAAAATGAATTTATCCTATTGTATCATCACGTCTCCTAATATGATACATGATGCATCAAAGAAGGCATTATCAAAACTTCTAGGAACTGGAAGAATCTAGATTGGTGTGAAGACAATATTCCCCTTCAGACCCCGAAATTATTTACTTCACGATTCTAAGTAATGGATCATGACACCCTTATTTTTAACACCAATAAGTGGTGAATAATGGCATGGGAATTCCAATATGAAATGCATTTAAAATATATCTAGCCCTATGATTCCCTCTATATCAATCATATTTAGGGGAGTTCCCTAAGAAAGCACCAGTGTAACATTAACTAGGTCAACATATACTCTTCATTCTGACATAATTTTACAAAATAATTGAACTTTGTTGATCTTGAAGTGGCATGTAGAAATATTTTTTTGAATGATGATGCTCTATCTGTGTACTCAGAACATTCTCGATGTTCATATCAAGGTCACTACGAGTGTAATAATACACCAAGATGACATCAAAAAAGGCTATGAGAAAATAATCTAGATAGGGGAGGAAACCTTATTCATAAAATCCATGAAAATATAGGTTTCATTTGTAAGACATAATTACATAAAAAGTACTTATACATACTCTATCCACCATGGAAAACTATATGAGGTATGTCTAATGGGCTGACTCCCACATGATGATAGCATAATATCATGTTAATCATAGAGAAAGTCATTTCTCCTTAAAGTTGGTCAAAGAGATCATCTATTCATGGTAGTGGATATCTGTTCTTGGCCATAAAATGGTTCCACCATCTATAATCCACACATATATGAATGGTCCCATATGCCTTTTTGGAGAAAATATTACGAGAACCCCAAGAGGATGTGATGGGCCATTCAAACCTTTGGTCTCCATGTCCTATAACTATAACTTGTGATCCAGGATCTTAGTAGGTGATATCTTATGTATAGTAATGGAAATTAAAGATACTCCAAGAACAAGGTTAATTATAAACATTACCACTCTCTTAAGAGGTAATCAAGAAAAGTCATTTGGAAAGGAGGCCCTAAAATGATATTCTTCTGGAAGGAATTCATCCTTGTTTAAACCCTAATACTCTATGATGATATTAGAAATATGGGTGGTTTGTCCACCTACAACATGATACTCATATCCAACACTACTCTTATTAACATCCCAATCAGCATTATGTAGATAACTGTTACCCTCTGGGGATGTAAATGACACCCTACAATGAAAGTAGTAAACAAAAGCATGATACAAAACTATCAAATCCATCCTATGAAATAAATCAAAGATCTTCAACATGAGAACAAAGATGTATCATAAGAAAATGTAACTCTCTACCTCAAGGGGACAATCCCTACACCCCAATACACCCTCTCTCTATACATTATATTGGGTGTCTAGTGTCATTACACTACTGTAATAATGAATTTATAGAACAAGGATTTCCTCAAAAGTAAGGTAATTAAAGTGTCTGAATCACATAGCCCAAATAATGTGGATACTATAGTCAAGGTTACATGAATAATACTTGATAATTTAGACGGTCACACATCTAGATCCTAGGGTATTTGTTGTGATTCATGAAACTAACATGATAAATGACCCTATGAAACACCAGGACTACCATGATTAGAACTTCTCTACCGGTGCAGCATGTGATCAAGGGTATGGCTACCATGAACATGAACTCTACCATAGCCAATATTATTGGTGCTACTCCAACTCCTGACCCGACGTAGCATCAAAGAACATTCCCATGAAGGTAGATCTAGTAGAGAACCTATTGCACTATATGTTGATGGAAAGGCACTCTATAATCATTGAATGTTCCCCACATGGCTACCAGAAAGACACTACAGAGGGTCTCTATCAAATTGAGTCTTCATATTCTTTATCGCCCACACTAGTGAAACACTATCGAGATGCCAATACGAGTACTCCAAATTCCACTACCCTGATGAGAAAACTCACGAATTACATCCTACTTTCAAAATAACAATGTTCCTATTCAGGCACTAGTCCTCTATTCATGGTACTATTGTACTCCCTCCATTTTTCCTCAGTGATAATATTTTGATTAAATAATTCCTACAAAGTAGGTATCCAAAAAAATTTCACATGAGAATGGAAGGCATACATGATCACAACCTTGTTGCATCTAGAATGTGAAATCTCATCATCAACTAGAAGTTGTGAATATAGCTATAAGACATTGAATCACAATTAATACTCCATAACTAACATAGTACTATGCTTAATGCGCATAAAATATCTGGGTAAATAACCTCTTAGAGTCTGAGGAAAGAACTTATCATAAAAGGATGCCTGGAAAGAGTCTCGTTGCATGTCCTAAAGGAAACCATCATTGGTTATCACATCCCACTAACACTCGGCTGAATCAGATAGAATGTACACAAAAATATTGACCATCCACTATGGAATCATCTTTGGATAATAAAATATTGACAAGGTTTCCTCTATCAAAGAATAAGTAGCATGTGGACTACCATCCCATTAGAAGGATTGAGGATGTTGTTGCTAGAACTAATGATAAATATCATCAATAATAGGTGCATCTCAGGGAGCACCACGCATGGACTATATTAGATGTAGGAAACAATCACAAAATTGTAAAGCAGTATATAATTCATTTGTTGTAGGAGTTGACTCATGTGTCACACCTAAAGGTAATACTAAAAACTCTAGGGCCACCAAGTCTAGAGAATGGTCATTGATGCCCTAATTGAGCATGAGAAGAGGATGTTTTGGAAAAATTTGTCTGCAAATTTAATGACCATGTCTTAGAAAAAGATTTAATTGGATATAAATAAATTATAGTGGAATCAAAATATATTAAAAGGGCCTATAACCCCAGGTATAATATTACCACTTACTTCATAGAAATCCATCAATTAGTGGTGATCAAGTATTAACAACATGAGTTACAGAAGATTAATAGTCAATAATACCTTGAATAATAATTTATTGGAAAATATTTATTTTATTACATATCATATTTCTAGGATCACAATTCTACCTATAGTAAACATGAAAATGAGGAATGAGGATGTGAAACCATTTTAATGAAAATTTATGTTTCACTTTTACATTGTGTTTTACTATTTATATATTCAATTATACATTTAAAATGTGTTTTTTATCCTAGTGAATTAGTTCCCATGGTCCTTATCACTAAAATTGAGTCCCATTTGAATTTATAATGAAGGGATAAATTTGGTAAACTAATCATTCCAACGAAATATGGAACATTAGACCTCATGAATTGATATAAGAAATCATTAAATTAGAACCTCCAAAGAAGTAAAATAATATATATAAATCAAGGTCACTCAACAAAAACAAGAATATAACGTAATGGATGGAAGTTAAATGAGCTTATATGGCATGGAAATATACTAGACATCTATTTCTAGTTTCCTATATGATGAACATAAAAATGATACTCTCCTTTTTATCATCAAGACAAGGATAAAAAAATCTCAATCAGATGAATAAAGAACAACAAATTACATGTGAGTATCCCAATAGTGCAGGGATATCAACAGCAACAGGGAAAATCATAACAATAATTATAATTCAGGAAATTAGTCCATTGACATAAACATGGGTTAGTGATGCCCATGCACATATTATGACCAAGTTATAATCATTCCTAATCTCCAATATATTGTATTCATATAATAGATAATGAAAAGAAACAACTATGATAAAACATTCTGACATATCAAAAATTCATTCCATGTTAAAGGTTCCTTAATCTCAGTTGGCCACACGGACTCATGAACTTCCCCCTGAATTTTAGAGGAAAAAACAATCAATAAGGGCCTAGGGTGTTTCCCTGGGGAGACAATGCATTATCAATGTTAATCACAATGGATAACATATAATAATAGTTAAATAAATAAATTTTGAATGTAGTACAAGTAATTTTAAATCAAAGTAGAATGAAAAAATAACCATAATTAAAATAAATTGAATAAAATTATACAATGATTGATCATATATGACATCTTACTATAAATCATGGAAAACTAGTACACAATAAGAATAAAAAAAAGATATATAAAATATTAAAAGGAATGTGAAATCTATCCAAAGAATCCTGAGCTCTGGTTAATCCATATTCCACCATATATATCCTAAAACCACATAGAACTATGTATCTAAAGTCTTACTATTCCATTGGTCAACACCAACATACATAGTGACTTCTCAGGTACCAAATATGGATCCAAATAGGGTGTGAGATAAATCTCAGTAGTCCTCCACCAACGGGGTCTAGAACATCCTATCCATGAAATATAAACTAAAAAGTGTGAATGAATTCATATATAAAAGGATTTAAGTACAGTAACGTAAAAACCCATGAACCTTCTTGATACAAATGATAGTGTTTGAATATGTAACCATTTCATGAATTAATTTACTTCTTGTTTAAATATTTAATTCACATGAGGCCTAACAAGCACTGACATCTCCTTATGATAGAAATAGTGAAGGTTCAATGATGTATTAAGGAAACCTATAAAGTAATTATTAATTAATGGTTTCAGAGTAATCAACAAAGGAAACAATGATGATTATAATATAAATGAGTTCCATTGATGTATCCAAGGAATCCTAGACCACAAGGGTCACCAACTCAGTAATGAATACATCCTGCCTTAGGGGTACGAATGTAATCCAATGAGCATCATCACTGTCATTCCACAATATTATGATTTAAAAGAGTCCATGGAATACATCCATGGTAAAATTGGTAAATCATAGGCTAGGCAGAAGGGTATAACCAAAGAGCATCAAGTTCACAGAATCAAGATAGACTCAATGAATGTATCCAAGGAATTTTTAAATGTTATATAATGGATCCTATGGTGTCATATCAGGCATCCTTAGATAATCTAGGATCAGGTCATAAGGGGGTCTCAACCAATGAAACTGATATCCTCGAATAATAATGGTGTCTGTTAGTTCTAATGTCATTATCTTATGAATAAAAGGGAAAATTAATGTTATCCCTTCCTAAAATTATGTTACTATACACATGAAATTAGAAAACCTATGATTAAATCTTTTAATAAGTTATTACATTCAATGGTTATTCCATTTAATATGTCTATGATTTTCAATCATTTCCTCTCATTATCATGATAAAGCTATGTAGAATGAAACTGTCTAATTAGTTTATTTATGTCATTCCCATTAAACTAGGATCATTCCACTACCATTCATTGTGAGTGGAAAGGGGTGCTATGGCATGCAACCATCCATTATATTTCATTAATTTGGAAAATTCATATTTATACCATATAATATAAAATAAAATATTTAACATTTATTAAAAAAATATAAGAATATTACATAATTTGTTCAAGTGGAAACAACATTTTACCAACCACTTATCAATTAAAACTTCAAAAATACAATATTCATTAATTAACAGAAGAATTACCATTAAGATGGCAATTCTTATGTCACACCCTCTTGGTGGATCAATGTGTCAAAACACAAAACTCCAAAAATGGAATAACATCCTATATAGGTTGGTCAGATTTGTGAGAGAAACCATGTAAAAATGAGTTACATATATGTGAGGAGTATCAAATTATTGGATTAATGACAATAATGATTATATATAATTTTAACAATCAATTCAAATTTGAATTTTTGTGAATGCATGAAAATTTATGAAAGGATGGAAATTGAAGAATGAGTTATAGACCACCATCCTCATACTATAACAACACACACAATCTTGTGTCATCAATTAATTTTACATAGATTAGAGTAGATATAAAAAATTACATAAAATACTTCAACTTGATTACATTATCAAGACAAATAGAATAAAATAACAACTCAAAAGGACTTGAGTTCTTACTAATGAACATAAAATTTCACATATGGAAGTTCAATTAGTCCTTGGATGATGGAGATATCTCAATACCCATATTTGGAATTTAATGGGATAAAAAAGGAGGGATGTAGGTTTTATACATTGGAACAAGGTTAGGGAATAAAGTATGAGTTAATTTGATCATTAATGGAAATGGTAAAATTAAAATAAATTTAGCCTCGATATAGTTTTCCAAACTGTGCTATAACATGAGTGGGTACTTGGATGAAGAGGGAAACTCACATGGTTTGGTAGCACAGTAGAAGAAACCATGCAACCACACTGAAAAATTTCTCTTCCTTAAAATCTTGACAATCCACATGGTTAGATCTAATAGTTCACCCTACCGAAATAATTTAAACTTACCATGAGACATGATAAAGTTTCCAAAAAAGATGGGTTTTAGGCTATGAACAATCCCCAACCATCCCTAAATCCATTGTGAACACATTAGGAATCTGAAATAGGTCCCAAAAAGAGATAGACCAAAATTTAACGGATCCATAACTGAATAAAATATCATGGTTATACATATAAATTGTTACACATTAATGTGGAGGGAAAAAGTTAATTTGGTGGATGGAAATGGCATTTCATAAATAAATTCTCAGAATCTCCATACAGAAGAAGAGACAAATCATGAAAATTAAAAGATTGTATATAGTGTATTATTAGAATATTAATATTAAATATATTAAATTTATGAGATTTAATTCCCTCAATTACTATGTATGAGATTCCATCTAAAATGAAACATTTCAAGACATCCATCACTAAATGGTTTGTTTTATTCCAAATAATGCTTCATTTAAATAATCATTCAATAGGTAAATACGTGATAAATAACAAAAAATCATCATTTTAAATTTTATTATTCATATGGTTGACATTTTTTTACATGTATTAGTATTCTATTAAGTATTTTTCATTTCACTTTGTTTGGAAACCCTTAGTAAGGATACATGGGGAATAGATTTGAGTTAATCTAGATGATATATTTGGATAAGTGGTTATTAGATTAACTATCCAATAGTCACAAATATTATGATTTGGATTATTCCATACCTAATTAGCTATGTATTTAGATTAATTCTCATGTAGACCCTATACTTATTGAAATATGCATATTCACTAAATAAATGTATGTGACTTAATGGGTCATCCTTTTTATTTGGTGAGAATTAATTTAATTCCCTTAACAAAAAGATATTAAAATTACACTCTCCTACTAATATTCATTTATTGTAGAATATCGAATACTTCACACTAATCATATTGAGGTCATTAATATATTCATCCTATAAAATAGCTAAATACTAGTATCTTGTATTGATAAGTGTTATTATATATATATTTATTTTGTGTACCAAAATGTAAATGTTATATAAATAAATTCTTTCAAATATGATGCATGGGTATTTGATACCCTATGTATGTCATACATTTGTAATGAAAACAAATAGATGTTATGGTTTAATGGAATAGATGAAGGGAGAGGTATTTATTAATTTTATCAATGAAGGATATGTTGTTGCATTAGATATCAAAACATATAATATAATTTTACAAAGTTTAAAGATCATCTAATTGAAAAACGGTGATCATGTTTTCTCCATAAAAATGAATTTGATTACTGTATCGTATTTGGATGAGTTGGGGTTTTCATTTATTATTAAGAAAAAGAGTTTCTGTAAAAGTATGAATGAAATTTTTATTTCATTTGGAATTTAATTAATGAATTATATATTCATAAAATGGATATGCTTATTTATAAAAATCATGAACAAGAAGAACATGGATCATTGTAATCAATCCTATATTTAACATTGTCAACCTAGACCCATAAATGATAAAAGCATTAAAATACAATATATAGATTAATTATTATATAAATTTTACTATGAATCATTTGAGTCATTATAATATTTAATGTTGGGAAAAATGAAAAAGGATCATTTTTTGGGAAATTTTGAAAGGGATAGTAGACTACATGATTTTATACATAGTGATGTATGTGGACCAATGATTATATAATAAAACTTTTGTTATTAGTAATTTTTTACAAATGAATTTTAATGGTATGGGTATGTGCTTGTTATGAAACACAAGTATATAACTTGAAAGTGCCATGTCAAAGTATTTTATCAGTGAGAGAGGGAGGGGAGAATCAGTGATAAACTTTTTCTTTTGTTTTTATTCACAATTTAAATAACATTCACCTCTTGTTAAAGATTTCGATTCCCAATTGAGAACCAAATAAACACACATCTAAATGAACAAAACGATTTACCAGGTTCAATATTCAATATGAAAAGCTATGTCCTTGGTATGGTTTGGAAATTATCCATTTACGTACAATCCCATACAAATATATACTTGGATTACAATGAGTAGGATGTACTATTTCACTCATGTAGCAATACGAAACAATACAAATAGTAAATGTGCATACTCTTAGCACAACTGGTGAGTAAAATTTTTTTGTAACATTTCATGTTACTTATGATTTTTTCAATTCAAAAAATGTATTCAATTGAAATTGAATTCATCAATTCCTCACCTATAAGAAAGTTTAGAAACACCTAGAATTTGTTATGAAACACAGATTATGATCTTTTCTCACTCTGATTCATTAATAACCCATAATTTTATTAAAAAAAATTATTATTGATCTAATTAAAAGTATTATTATGTAATGCAGTTATATGAAACATATTCACATCCTTTGTTTTATGTTTGTGGATTTTAAAACACCATAAAGAAATGATACCATTGTTAATATTACTATTGACCAGTAATCTTATGATTTGTATAAATATTGGGCTTTAACATATCCAATTTACTCAATTAAAGGTAGTGATGTCCTCATCCAGTAAAATTTACCCATATGAAGATCATTTTTCAGAACTTATAAAAGAGTTAGCATAAATGGTCTTTGCTCTTTACTAATCCCAAGATGAGATTCCACAAGTTAAGCGTGACAGGAACCACCTACGTGATAAGTGTAAAATAATAGAGATTACCAACTGAGCGATGTTATCTTATTCACCCTAAGAGTATATCACCATCACACACCTTACCCTTAGGTCTTATTCGGGTGTAGTAAGGAGTTATTTAACAATATTCTATCAGTATGATTATATGTATTAATTTTTTATAAAGAATATACATTCATTTTATTACTGTTACTTTTCAAATGGGGTTTAATGCCCGAATAGTAATTTTATATAATATTCCATTATGAAAAATATTTTTATGAATTAGATAATTTTTTTTTAAAAAAATATTTTAATAATATTTTATTTCAAAATTAATTTATATTAAATATAAATGACGATATAATTTTTTTAATAAATTTTTAATTTGTAGTAAGGAATGAAAACTGTTTTGTGAAAAACCTATAAATTGTCAATAAATGTCAGTTTTTATTTTAAATGATAAAATTAACATATTTAGAATATTATTTAAAAAAAATTAAAATTTTTTTGGAATTCGGATGTCAAATTTATCCAATGGTGAATTTTTCATATTTTGTTCGACAGTAGAATTTTTGGGCATACATTAAAAACCCGTATAAATATATAATGTGTTTTATGACTTCATAATGACCCAATAGTGATATAAGAAAATACTATAAATTGGATATTCAGAGAATATATGTTTTACCTTTAAAATAATGTGATTTTATATTTTATTGATAAATTTTATAGTGCTTAAGGGGACCCTCCATGATATATATAATACTGTAAAAATTTAAAATGATTTCTTCGAGATTGTGACTCACCTCTACATAATAATGACTAATATATTAATAATATCAACCATTGAACAAATAAAATACTTTTTTACACTCCACATTGAAAAAAACTATGGGTAAAAACCATGGGATGGTTTTTAGTTTTGATTAGTTTAATGTGTAGTGTCCAAAACCTAAATAATAATGAATTCCTTATCCATTCCATTATATAGCTACTCAATATCCCAATAATATTCACTCAAACCAATGGAATATTTACCAGCCTCATTATTAATCTCTTTATAATCCTTCCAAGGTTCCAGATGCTCCATGAAGCCTCTCTCAGGCCTCTCCCAAAACTCTAGGATCACCCATCCAAGAATGGGATCCTCAATTTCCTTCCATCATTATTTATGTCCAAGTTTATTTATATCATAATGACCTTTTATTTTTATTTAAAAATGTTGGGGTATGATTTTAATCGTCTTATATACTTCCCTACATGTGATTTAAGTATGAAAGACCCCATTATCTCTCATTAATTTCTCCCATGTACACCTGTTACCATGCTGAAATTCTGTAAGTGATTTCTCACTCCTCATTTACATTCATGAAATTAATTTATATTATACCTCTAAATTACATTATATATGTTTGTATATTATGTTCCATAACCTACATAATGTCCATTTTATCTATAAATGGTTAGATAACCCTTTCTCTCTCATCAACCAATTTTAAGATTTCTATTTGGCGTCGTCATGCTACCTATGTTACACCAAAAGTTTCCATACCAAAATCCTTGTGTAAGTGAATACCATTCCCATTTAACTATCAAGGTTATTTACTATTATGAACATGTACTTTTTGGTTCAAGAATTAAATTTTTATATTCCACATGTCTTATTAATGGAACAAATTATGATTTTTAATGAATCGATTTTGTATGATCAAGATGGAACACTAATGCATGAAATGAAATGATTAAGAATGGTTCACCCTAATAGCACTCCAATGCATTTGGTAATGTATAGTATCATGACAATCCAAGTGAAATGATGGATTACTCATGATAATTAAAGTGAAATGATGGTTTAATCATGTTAATTCTAGTGACATGAGGGTTTACTCATGCTTCTTGAGCAATGAGCCTTGGATCATGCTAATATCATGTCAAATGTTGTTTCAAAATCTCAATGTTATGATAATCATGCTATATCTTGCCTTTATGATCATTTTTCTCTTAAAATACATTTATATTACTAATGCGAAAAACATTTTGTATTCTTTATGTTATAATTTGTTTACTCCCTTAATGGGATTTATGTCTCACCCTTTTCATTTGTATGTCCTCAGGTTATACCATGCAATGTTAAGTATGAAGGATTGTTTTTTTCATGTAAAAGATGTTTTCAATAAAGATGATTTATTTTATTTCTTAACATGTCATGTAATGTTCCTAAGTTCTATATTAACTAGTCATCGTGATAATTTGGGTTTTATTAAGTGAAATTTTATTTAATAAAGAATGTTTAAATTTGTAATAAGTATTTGGCTTGTTATAGTTGGTATCAGATGATCATTTAGTTATTTCTAGAATTTGGATTAGAAAACCCATGTTAAATCCATAGGGATATGACTTAGTTTAATAAAAATATACATTAATTTTGGTGAGTATAGATTAAGTGGTTTATCAAGCCATAACATCCATGTCTTGATACGAAAAAGTAGAGGTGGATCTAACATTGATGTATCTAGGGGTAAAAACTAAAACACCGCTTTACGGTAGTCTAGAACAGGAACTAGTGCACGAAAACGGACCTTGCTTCATTCTTGGTTTGACACTATTTGGGGATATTCTTTAGTAAATTCATACGCTTCGTATGAAAAATTAATAAGGGAATAAAAAATACCCCTATGAAAATATGGTGGGCAGTAGATCATGGATAATATAGATTGAAGCCTATAAATTCATAAGTTAAAGAAATAAATGTAATTTATATGTTATACTTTTATTGTCTTTTGATTACCATTTATGTGTTACCCTCAACATTCCTTTTATTCTAGATAATGGATTGTAGTAGGAGGAGTATGGAAAATGTTCTATTAGAAGATCAATGTGATGACTATTCTAATGAGATTCCCAATCATATGAAAGTGAGAATCGAAAAACTGTTCATGCTACTCAGTAAGATAACTAAATTTTTGAATAGAAACGTGGGTCAATATAAAACTTCATCCCCACAGAAAGAACAAGATGCAATTTGGAGCATCAGGAGACAAATACATCTTACTTTTAATGGATCAAAGGATCCCTCAATCTCCGAAAAATGGATAAAATCCACTTAAAATATATTATCCATCCTTTAATGTTCTGAATATGATATGTATCTTCTGTATTGTTATCATATGGATGGTGAAGATGACCAACGGTGAAAATTTAAAAAAAATATGATTCTTGAGGAAGATATTGATGTGTTGGAAGTGAAGGATTTCTATTAAAAAATTTCATTAAATATTTCCTCTGCAACCTATAAATTAAAATGGAAATGGAATTCCTTTCCTTCAAGAAAAAATATATGAATCCATTACGGCGCATGAGGAAAACATCATAAGAATTTCATGATATGCCACCAAAATTATTTTCACCCCTGAATACATGGTTGACCACTTCGTTGGGGGGATAAAACATAGCCAACCGAAATCCCTAGCGATAAGTGACTTTGATAGCTATGAGGAAAGTGTCTAATGTTCCATCAAAGTCAAAAATAGAGATCAAATAATTTTAGGGGTATCATGGGGATAAGACATTGAAAGCGGACTTTGATTATTGAAGTCTGATGGATTAAACCAGTGGTGCTAAATAATTGTAGCACCCCACCTTCTAATGATGAGGAACGAAGTACCCTAGAAATAGCTTGAATTGGACAAGGAAATTCATTAGGTGTGGAAGTGAAGTCAACAGGATTTTATATTCCCTACAAGAAAAACACGATGCTATGACAGGGAATTAGAAGACTCTGTTTGAACCTCAAATCATTTTTTATTTATTTATATATAATGAACCATGGAACTTTGCAAACCATATCACTAATCCATGGTTTTATAGAGGAAACCAACCACCTCTAAGATAGTAAGGGTGATATGTTTCCATAACTATAGACAAAGAGAACCCCATAAACAATGTGATGATATATACACTATTTATTAATTATTTAATAGTGAATAAATTTTTTTATTATAGTTCTACACTTTCTTTTATATCGCAAAATATTAGTAGAACAATTCCTACACCACCACAAATCATTGAATTAGAGATGATGGTGAGAACGGAAAATGATGAAATTATTTCATCTAATTAATATAAGTCTTACCCTATCAAAATTTGTGGATTGAACTTCCTAAGTAACCTTTATATACTACCTCATGTGTAACATGATACAATTAATGGCTTGTATTGGCTTTCCCTATATATAGCCAATATAAATTTCCATGAGAGGGAAATCACTCTCCATATGGAAAATTGACCCCCAATTCTGTAAAACTGCTTGGAGGTGGATGAATCTTCTTTAAAAAACATCATCTCATGTGTGGATATTACTACACTATTATAACATGTATCTTTATTATATTATTGAGTCTATGTTTGAAATCATCATTGAAGACATGCCTATTGTGAGGGAATTCACTAAAGTGATTCCGGGGTTATTGCCTGGTATTCCTCATAAAAGAGATTTTAAATTCTCCATTGATTTTACTCATAGGGGGTTTCCAATATCCTATACTCTACATAGAATTGATGTTTTTGAGCATGAAGAGCTAAATAAAAAACTACATGAGAATCTGGATAAATGTTTTATATGCCTAATTTCTTCTCCATGGGGTTCACCTATCCTCTTTGTCATGAAGAAGGATGGGACAATGCGATTTTTCATTGATTATTGTGAGCTCAAAAAAACCATGATAAAGAAAAACAATCTACAGCCAAGAAGTGATGAGTGGTTCGCTCATCTATGTGGAGAAGAATAATTCTCCACGGTGGATCTAGGATCGGGATATTACCACGTTAGAGTGAAGAAGGATGATATCTCCAGGACTTCTTTTCATACAATTTATTAGAACTATGAATTCATAGTAATTACTTTCGGACTCACTAATTTTATATAAATATTCATGTAATTGATGAATAGAGTATTAGAGATTACCTAGATAAATTTTTTGTAGTATTTATATAAAATATTCTAATATACTTCCAAACCAACAAAGAGAATGAGGATAATCTAAGCACTCTTCTAGAGATCTTGTGAATGGAGTAGCTCTATGAAAAGTTTAGTAAGTGTGAGTTATATTTGTAGGAAGTTTCATTATTTGGTCATATCATCACAATCAATGGGATACCTATGGATTCCACAAGGCAATTGAAATTGAGGGATGGACAAGGCCAACATCTGTGATTGATATCTATAGCTTCCTCGGGTTAGCTGGATATTTTTTCCGATTTGTGATAAATTTATCATAAGTGTCAAACCCTATTTCCATGATTATTAAAAAGAGAGTCATGTTTTCTTGGAGTGATGAATGCGAAGAGAGACTCATGTAGTTGAAGTAGTTTTATCACTGCACATGTGCTCACACTCCCCACAAGTGGAGAAAACTTTGTGTGGTAAAGTGAAGCATCGAAGAAGGGTATAGGATATGTGTTGATGCAAAATGACCTAGTCATTTCCTATGGTTCATGTAAATTTAGATTGCACAACAAAAACTATCAAACACGTGTTATAGAGTTGGATGTACTAATATTTGCATAAAACATTGGTGGAATCCTCCTATAAAATATATTTAAATTTATTATAATTGTATTCGATATTAATTTACATTTTTATATTATAATTTATGATCCATTTATAATATTTACAAGCACATTTAATAATAATTACTTATTTAAACCATTGTTTTATGTTGTCAACTATTTCGTTTTTATAATAATTTCAATTCAATAGTTATGGTCCTTATAAATTGATAATGTTTACATATTATATGTAATATTAATAACTATATTAATATAATATATCTTAATTTTATTGTTTTAGAGTAATCCATAACATATAGAGATAGGGTAATAAATTACACAATTCCTGTAGAGGGCAGGCCATACGTATGCATGAATGTTGTTTTGAAATTTTGATGGATGGAACTAAAGAAAGAAAAATATAATCATAAACTAATTATTAATTATTATATAATATATATTCATAAAATATATCATTATTACCATCTATGTATGTCTTAAATAGAAAATTAATCACATAACATTATTGAGGAGGGACTCCACACATTTACAGAAGTGATGTTATCTTTTTCCAACAAAAAAGAAGGTTAAAATATAGATATGAATTTATCCTTAAAAAATAATATTTATTTCATAAATATAAAATAAATTCATTAAAACCATCATAAAATCATTCAAAAAATATGGAAATGAATATTTAATTGTATCAGCACGTGGATATAATAATCTGAATTTATACATGAGGGATAATTTCACATCCCATTTGATAGGAAAGTTGGTGGATAATGGTTGTATAATAATCATGAAAATTTTTTAAAATATTTTTTAAATTGATGATATTATTTTCTATCAAATACCTCTGAATTATTTGAGTAAAAAATGATGAAATAATAATGTGATCCCCAAAAGAGATTACCACTTCGCTGAA
This sequence comes from Viscum album, assembly GCA_963277665.1. Taxonomy (NCBI): domain Eukaryota; kingdom Viridiplantae; phylum Streptophyta; class Magnoliopsida; order Santalales; family Viscaceae; genus Viscum; species Viscum album. Next base: position 637,750,248 of record OY728143.1, read on the forward strand.
AGAAATAGAATATATCATCTCTTGTGGAACCAAGGTATAGACTATTGGAATGATAATGACGTAAATAATGTGGATAAGGATGTTTATAATATTATTTTGGAGGGTATGGTTTTTCAAAATGTGTCAAATTGGCCTAAAAATTGAAAGTATGCTGTGATATTATAATTGAGGGTAGGGGCACTCTATGAATTTCATAAAATATGGAAATATAAAAGAATATTTATCTATAAAAATGATTTTAAATTGGAGGAGGTTAAAATATATTGTCAGAATATGTTTAAATATGATCAAAAAATAAAAAAAATTATGGGTTTAAGTTTCATTTATTTATTTCCTTTTTATTTAACCCCGTAGTTAACCAATTTTATCATTACCCATGGTAATATCCTTTTTTCATCATAACAATATATTATTTTACATAAAATATGATAATTGGATCATAAATGGTTACTGTATGAAATTTTTTTATCATATTTTATCAACCATGTATTCTTCCATGATTTGTATGATTTCCAAATAATTTAATAAAATATGTTTTCATCAAATATTTTTAATGTAATTTTTTAAACTATTCATTTAATGTGACATTGATGCGACTTATAAAATGATGGAATTATAATATTCAAATTTAACACAGAAATAATATTTTATATTCAAATGTAAAATTTTGGGAACACCATTAATCATTTCTATTTTAATACATTTCATTTTTTAAAATTATTTATTTTATTTTCATATTTTTAGAAGAAATAATGTTTTCGTGTTGTGTAAGAATTTTATGTAATAATATAATAATTAAATATTATATGTAAATTAACATTACCAAAATAATTTCATAATTATTTAAATAATTAATTATATTTTATTTCATCATTCTTTTGTCTAAATGTTAACATGTAAGAGAAATTTAAAAGTGAGAGTCTGGAATTTTTTATTTTACTTTATTTAAATATTATATAGTTCTGTTTTAAGGAAAAGGGTACCTTAAATAACATTATTTTGAGCCTAAGGTGAAAATATTCAGTTTCCCTTCATACAATAAAATTAAAATGAAAAATGATGACAATAAAATATATTTGCAACATAGGTTAACTTTATTTTCCATCTGTTGTTTGATAAATATTAACACAATTTCAATTAATAATCCTAAAAATAAAAGAAATCTATATTCCAAATTTTGATACCTTCATTCCAAATAAAAATTGATTTTACACAATTATTTTTATATTATTACAAGAAAAATATTTTAAAATAACTTTTTAAATTTTTATGAGTACAATATTTTTGGAGAAAATTTAATTTTAAAAATAAATGATTATTTAATTATATCCCATTACCAAAAAATATATTAAACAAAATTTTAAAAATATTTTATTGAAAATATAATATAGAATTTATATTAAAATCATCCACCAATAGATATTAATTTAATTAATGAATATAAGTGACAATTCATGAATAAAAATAGTTATTTAAAACAACATCTCTGTTATTATGAATAGATATTTAATTTTAGTTATAAAATAATTGATAAACAATCAATTAATTTTATATATATTTAAAAAATATTTTTGTTCAGAAAAAAGTTAGTCTTAATCATACTTGAATATCTAATGGTTATGAAATAACATTGGAATAATATAATAATATCTTAAAAGTATATCATGATTCATTTAAACTCAGTGTTGAGTATACAGATAGTTATCAATGAAATAAAAATCATTAATTGATAAAATACCTAAAATATTTAGGTTATATATTATACCTCCATAAAATTAATTTTTCCCTCAATTTAACATCACTATGAGACAAAAAATTAACGATATATCAGTTTCATTACATCCTCAAAATCATATATAGTTTCTTGGAATTTATCATTCCTTTATTGGTCATTGACTAGTTAGTCAGTATTTTTCTATAAAATTTATCTATATATCCCATTATTTATAATTTCTTCTTAATAGGAAAGATAATTTACCTATGCTATTATCTCTTGGATTAGTAAATTTGATAATATAGTGTTTAAATCCTCAAGAGATATATTTCAAACACACCATAACTTGAGATATGTTATATGAGAGAGCCAAACGATAAGTTACCCTGCATACTAGTTAAAAAATATAGATATTTTTCCAATGGATCTTCTTTATCGTATTTTTGAATACAATAAACTTATTAGAAGTAAAAATTCAATCGAATACCTTGTCATGAACATCTAATTCAAAATATCACCAATGATTATTTGTATAATAATATCTCAACTTTTTGGTTCCTTAATGTGCTTCTGAATCGATCTAAATATCACTACCATTTCCTTAGATACCTTAGGTACTAAATTATTAATTTCCCCAATATCATCACAAAATGTTGGCATTATAAAATTATTTCAATATATGTCTTCATGAGGATTGATTTTCATGATACAACGAAACATTATTCAGTAAGAAAAAACTATTATATAATGATGTTTACCCGAACATAAATTGAAATTTAGATAAAAGGATCAAAAAATGTACACATGTTTTTGAATTTTTATAATGATATATCCATTTTTCTACAGATGATATGTAGTATTGAATATCTACTTTGTATCTAGTTATTATTATACACTTCACCAAAATTTTGAGGTAAACCTCAGATCATGATCCGATACAATAGGATATAGCAAAACATGAAATATTACCACTTTTATAATATATTTCATAGAATTATAATATATTGATAAATATTTCTAATGAAAATGAGGTTTTCTAAACCCACATGGTGATTAACGTTAAACAAAGGGAATTATGAACTTTAGATGTATGGGCAGTCTGATGACCAAATCCATGCTGTTTTATTCCCATTTCAATTATTTTATTGGTAATGGTTATTACATAACCCTAAAATTCGATCTCTCAGCCTTAAATTTAATACATACATAGCACCATGATAACTAATATGTAATTTTTTTCATTATGATGTCCCACTAGAAATACCATTTTGGATATCTATATTTCATTTTACATTAATGATGAATAGTGAATAATGAACTATGAAAATTATACAATTGCACTGTTTTATAATATGGTATTAACGGTTCACATACAGGGATCTCGAACATTATCATGCAATCAAAATCATGGTTGAACTGATAAAAAGTTTTGAACTTATTATGCATTACCATATATTATTTCTACACCTATTTAATCCTCACAAGGATATATGGATAAACACAAATTTCAAAAGATAATATTTATCCCATTTCTTCATTGTTTTGAAGTGAACTTTTTTATAATCCAAAAAATTGGATCTTTTGTAATCCCCATAATTTAAAATCTTTCATTATCCTTTTTAATAAATGAATCTTCATCATTGTTCACTAACACAAGGAGGTAATGTATTTATGATTCCCAATCAAAAATCAACTCCAAAAATCTTCTATGCTGTATTTTTAACACTTTTTGAGTAAATAAATTAATTAAAATTAGTTGGTCAATATATATATATAACATATTTCTCAAAAAATATATTGCATTCATATCATAAATGAATAAATTGGTCAATTTTATATCAAATATATTTTTTGGGAAATTGTTTTTGTGATCCTTCAATTTTCATGGGGTATAAGCTATATCGATAAAAATTTTCCAATGAAATATTCTTAATCCATTATTTAATTAATAACTATATATTTAAAACCCATATCTTTTAGAAGGTAATGTATGAACATGTCCACTAAGTATCCTTCATTTTTATTCCATTAATATTTATTACACTCATATATCTGATGTATCTTATCGCCATTCCATGTTATGTTGGTTTTTATATTAGATAGTTGGTTGAAATTATCTACACAGAATAATTAATATCCATTAAAACTATGAAAATAATTGATCATAGTAATAGTGGTTGTATTGAAAAAAGGATTAAGAACTTCTTAAATTTATGGAACCACATATATACCCTCTATTAATATTATATGACCCAAAAATGGTTCTTTTTGTATCTTAATGTCACACCATGTAAATTTTTCATTCAAAATGTTTTCACATATTATCTTAAATACAATATTTAGGGATCTTAATGATCTTCCTCCATCTATGAATATGTTAAAATATTTTCCAAAAAGACTACAAAAAGAAGACCAAGGTAATCTCTAAAGACTATATTTATTAAATAGACAAAGATTACTGTGAAATTAGTAGAAAATAATGGAATCACGGTATATTTTTAGAGTCCATACCTGGTATAAATATATATCATTGGTATTCCCACCTTATTGACCATAACCTGATGATATCCATATTGATGGTCAATTTGAGAAATGTATTGGGCTCTATGAAATAGATCGAACAAGTCATAAATAGATTGTAAATGATACCTATTAATTTTTTTTATATTGTTCAGTTCCATATACTCAATGAAAAGACACATTTATACATATTTATTTTTAAGAAAAAGTATATGTTCTCCCCATTAACTGAAAATGATTTCGTTAATACCTTATGATGTTTTTCTCATATTTTCTTCTTCAATTACTATAACATAGCGGGGTAATTCAATATGGATTCTTTCAAACATGTGCTACAACATATATATGTTCTGTTAAGAATTTGAATTCATGATTTAGTGTAAAAATATGAGGTACATATTGATATACATTTAAAACTATCTTATGTAATAGGAATATCTTTGATGTTGACTTTAAATCTAACCATCTTTGATAAACAAACATTTCAAATAGTAATCAAGACCCATATAATGGATGTAGTTTCCATTGGAAGCTGAAATTTACCATAATATCTAAAGATGATATTTTCATGGTTATAAATATCAATTAATACATCATTTAATTGTTATTTGTTATGTTATTTATGTAAATAAATTAAAACATGGAATATTATTACATTATACTCATTTAGATGGGGAATAACAAGATCTTCTAGAAACACATTCCAATAAAATTTAACTAGATGAGAATCATAGTTTTTATCTCTGAACATCATATCATCATTATTTTTTAATTACAAATAAAAATCATTATATTAAATGGGTGTTGTGATAACCTACATAAAAACCACAGACATAAAAGAGTTTGTAGACCAAGAATCAATGAAGACATCATCGTTTATAGAGTGGTTGTTAAATATACCTTTCACCACCCTTTTTCATACTCAAAATAAGTAATAGTGTTAAAATGATATTTCACTTTATTTATGGATTAATAGGTATTTTAAATCAATAATCATCATTAACAATCATATTTGATTAATACATAGAATAATTACCAAAATCATTTCCGTTGGAATATACAATTATTGGGGATGTGTTATTTTGAGACTTATCTACATCATTAACTAACATAATATTTCATTTACATAATTATTAAATTTCTTAATTACATTACTTTCCACACATAAATAAATTTACCGTATCCCTTATGGAAATTTCCACCATGTTTCCTTCCACACATCGACCAGAATGAAGATTTCATTTTTTCCCTCCAATGATTTTAGAATTTTTATTGAATTTCATCATTCTTTTATTTTCAAAACTATTAGATTAATGGATATATCAAAACCTTATGTCCACATTAATATTATATATGATATTTTTTTATAGCTATTAATGTCCCTTACATTATATTTCCCATCATACACCTGATTTTATGGCATTGAAAATTTGATAAACCTTAATTTTAGGTAAAATGATAATACCTTAATTATACATCACGAGTCAAGTAAAATTTTACAAATATCTCATAATAGATTCATTATACTTATACTTCAGCTCAATGAATTATGTCTCTATTTTTGTAAGTGTAATTGAAGGAAAAATCAAATTAAAAATAATATCCTAAATCTATCCCATATTATGGAATCATTTTCTTCGCATTTACTGATATTTTTTATTTGAGACCCCCATAGATTTGATTCACCTTCAAAATAATATATTTTGAAAAAAACATTTTAATGTTCTAAGAAATAAGAAATAGAAACTATATTTTTATTAGTACTAGTTCATTTCTCATCTAATAATTGATTTTTAAACCCAGTAATGGAATGTTCTTGTTTCCCATTGAAGGTACCAACAAATCATTGTTCCCAACATTAATCATTTTAAATTTAAGCTTGTTTCATATTGTGGGAAATCTTCATAATATCATCAATGATAATTTTCCTTCCATATCCCATAAAATCTGGTCTATGAGGATGAAAATGATGACATTGTCTATTTTATTAAACATTAACATGATTAATTTAAGTTTTATCAAATTAATATAACCAAAAATAAAAGCGTAATATACAATAATAATTATTGGAAACTACATAATTGTGGAAAATCATTTGATTTTTCTATAAATTAAGAGACCTTATTTTTATTATATTCCACCATAGGATTAACGTAGGTCACCAAGATAATTACCAAAATTTTTGGATTTTATACTAAAATTTAAATTACTCTAGGGTTCCGAGTAAAATATTCTCATCCAAGTAAGTAAATGATAAAAAAATTTAATACAAAATATAAGGAACCATAATATTCTTACAAAGATGTTAAATTTATTATATGAATATTAGTTACATAACATAATGATCCAAGGTAGAGTCATTTATTTTTCTTACCATTGGAATCTGGAATTCATAAAAAAATTTCATTAGATATATATACACACCCACCCATCTATTTCATAATAACGAGAACCCTTGTTGGACATTTAATAATTAAATTATATTTGATGATTACTTTTGTACAGAAAACATAAGAAATGGTGAGAGAATATCCTTAGTATAGTTATTGATTGGAGATATTACAGATCAATTAATCAAAGCTTGATCCAAATTTTTTTGGAAATGAGTTTGATTTTTAAAAACCATACTATCGATATCATTGATTTTAGTCATGTGTCATGGAAGAAGTCATGGATGTTCGTAAGACATGAATCACAATGGAAAATAATAACATGCGGCCTAGGAAAAAAATTCCTAAGTCATGGATTTGAGGATTATAAATAATTACAGGAAAACTGTTTCCTTAGTTATAATAGCCCACTATAAAGACATCCATTTTGGATTGGGTTCACTCCTCATTCCATCGTAGTAGTAGAGGTTCACTCCCAAGACTACAATTGTTGGTAGATTCCCAAACTAGATGATGTTCACTCCCTATTTTTTTAATTTTTATCTTCTGAAAATTTTATCCACACCCAATTTACTAGATAGATATATATTTTCAATCCCACCAATTTATGGAAATATAGAATATTTTTCATATAAAATCAGAAAATATTCACCATATTAGAACACATGAAAATGAAATGGGATTTATATAAATTCCATAATTGAGTATCATGTGGAAAATAAAATCATTTTATAAAAATTTAATCATTTCATTATAACATCAATTGTGAAAATTAAATGGGTTTCACAAACATGGTTTCATAATAATATTAAATGATTGCTAAGAATATTTCATGAGGAGAATAACCTTTTAAACTAAAATAACATATTAAAAATCACAAAATTTAAAACATATGAATGAAAATAATTAGTTTTAAAATAACCATGAAAAATATAAATTAAACATCAAATAATTCACCGGTCATGATTGTGGGAAATTCCGTTCAATATATACAATTAAAAAAGAAAACATTCCTTAGAAAATTTTATAAAACAATATAAAATTAACACATTCAGAAAAAAAATTATCATTTTAAAATATTTTGAAATATGTAAGTCATGGAGAAAAATTAATTTGTACAATCATAATAGAACACTAAAAAATTTATTTATTTTTTTAGATTTTATGATTTTTTATTAAAAAAGTTTTACTGAAATGAGAAATAAATTATATCATCCTTAAAAATATTCATTCAGACACTAGAGTTTATAATGTATGGAAAGTTAATAGAAATTTCTAAATCATAGAAAATAACCAAATAATAATAATAATTAGATTCTATAGAGTTATATTATATGATTTCATTATTAGAAACTAAATCCTAAACAATTGTGATAAACAATGAGATTGTAACATAAAACCTATACCATTTTGGTATCATTTGAATTATGAGCCCCATGAAATAATAACATAAAAAGAGTCTTTAAAATCATGAAAAATAATGTGAATTGTGATATATATTTTTTAGTTAGATATATATAAATAAATAAATAATATAAAATGGGATTATAATATAACTCATTTACCAACAATGATAATTTTGGATAATAAACCCCTATCATTAGTTCCACTTGCTTTGAATTATATCTATAATACTTTATAATTAATTAAAATTTATTATAATTATAGTAATAAAAATTTTAAATACTTATAATATCATATGTTATCCCTTTATAACATTTAAACTCCTAATTATAAAAAATCCCTTATTAAAATCGTTATTTTCGGGTGTAAACAGATTCATATTTTATAATATTTTCATATTAGTGGTTACATCGCTCATAATTTGATCATAGATCCACAGTTTCCATAATATTATTTAAGATATTATTATCATATATATATATATATATTCATCTATAAAATTTACAGATAGAAATATGAATCACACCATTCTTGGAGACGGTAGGTCGTACGTACAAATGAAAAAAAATTACTTTTCCACAAATGGAATGAAATAAGGTTTAGTAAAAATTAAAATTTCAAGAATAATATATATATATATATATATATAATTATTCCATATTTCCTTCCATGTAAATAAAAAATGAAAAACACATCACAATGCTTCGTTGAGGTGGTAGTCCACAAGTACACATGAGCGACATTACTTCATTCTAACTGATTGAAATGTATGAAAGGAGATAATATGAAATCATTCCTGAAAAATAATAATTTCATAAATATAATATATAAAAACTCAACCAATAATAATAACAATCAATAAATTATTTTGATGAAATATTAATTGTATTATTACTTAGATAAGGAAATGTGTATATACCTATGAGTGATACATTCACATCACATTTGATAGGAAAGAGGGTGGACACTGTTTTTCTCATAAAAATAATATCAATTGAGTATATTTTGGATATATAATATATATTTTTATTATAAATATCATATATTAATATGTGGTGGAAGAATAAGTAAAATAAAAGTGATTGGGTAAAAGACTGACACTTATATCAATGAACTCTTTTAGATATCCTCTTAAGTATCCAATTGTTTTTCTATTTGTAAGATAAAATCCTGTAGAATTTAAATAATTATTTTTATATGGTAATTTTTTCGAGATTAGTTGATTTATAAGACTCCAATTTGTGCATATAACAGAAAATATGGGTTCCATTTTATAAATGAGTGGAGGGGAACTTTAGGAATTTGTAAAATTTAATATAAAAGAACTAATTTTCTTAAAAACCTATGGAAAATAGATATAGATTAATATATAATTTTGGTTTGGGTTTAAATCCACTAAATAATAAAATTGCTTCATGTTTATCTTTTTTTAAACATTATCTACTTGTTTGACGACTTAGTTAACATATTTTATCCTTAACCATTTTAACATATTTTTTAATCTTAATGGGTTATTGTTTTAAATATAAGGTAAAAATTGTATCATAAATACAAAATATAAGTTATTTTCAAACATATATTTACCATATTTTCCTCTTTTATTACTGTAATAATTATTAATTAATTTAAAAAATATTATTTTCATAAAATATAATTAATTTATTTTTTGAAAATAATTATTTAATTTGACACAATAGACACCAATTAAATGATAAAATTGGAATATATAATTTTAACACAACAATAGAATTTCATATTAATCTATAAAATTTATGAAACAAGATAAATCATTCAAATGATTCTAATTGAAATAATTTTAATTTATTTATTTTCTTTTTATAATAATTGATAAAATATTGTTTTGGCATTGCATAAGAATTTTTGGTAATTATATAATTAATAAAAATTACATATAAATTACCATCATTATTTTTTTCATAATTCTCAAAATATCCATTAATATTTTTTACAACATGAATTTTTCCAATGTCAACACATAAGAGGTGTTTTAATGTGAGAATGAGACAATGAGTAATTTTATTTTCATTAAATATTATATAGTCCATTTTCAAGGGAATATATACATTAAAATTTATTCTCATATAATATGGTGTTAATTGTCACTTTACCTACATCCAATAATAATTACTATGAAAATTGTTGATATTTCTATTTTTAGACAAGGTTTACAGTATAAAACATTTATCGTGATGATAAATTTTACTATATAAAATATACATAATCCCAAAAAGTAAGTGGGGAATATTTACCAAATTTATAACCCAAAATTCTAAATTTGAAAAATATTTTTTAAAATTCAATATCAATTTATGTAGAAAGATAATTTTTAATTTACTGGTAAAAATATGAGAAAACTTTTTTTAGATAATATTCGTTTTTTAGTCTAAAATTGGATTTATTCTAATACCAGGACTGACTAAAACCTATTATTGGAATGATATAAATCTTTGTAGAATATATATTACCATAATTTCAATATAAAAAATCATGAATATTTATTAATTTAATTTATTATAATTAAAAAACATTAAATGTAAAAATAACCTTTCAATAAAAATAACTATTTTTTCAAAATATTTTTACATTAAATTATAAATAAATATTAATAAATGGCTTATCTTAATACATATGTAAAAAATAAATTTTTCATTATTATGTCCGGCCTGTTTTGAGCCACCAATCCGATTAGTTGGTGATAATTGTCACATTAAATAATGATATTTCAACAGTGTATCATAGTTAATTTAATCTCAATGTTTCATGTAAAAAATTATATAAATTAAATAAAATTTCTATGTAGAAATAAAACATAAAATCATAGGGAGTTATGTCGATTTCCTCTAAAACCCATGATAAGTGTACTTTTATATTCCCTTCTAGTACATTTTTTACCACTAAAAGTTGTTTCATTTGTGAAACATTCCTGACACTTCCCAGTGAAGTTTGATTTATATCTTACATGATATTGTTGAGAAGTTATTGGCTAACATGATGGACATTAATTTTTGAGATATATATTATTAAACCAATTTTTATTTTAATTTTTAAAAGTGTGACATTACTGTGTAACTACTCATTTTTTAGGACATAATATTTACAGTAATGTAATTTATGATGATAGTTTAAAATTAATGTGATCGGTAACGTACACATTTTAACACCAGTTAATGTAATTTAGTGATTCCTTTGGTATGAATTCTTTTACTGATGGCTTTTGTGTTATTTAAAAAATATCTCTCAATGGATGATGATCCCTTCAATGAACGATTTTTATTTTTGAGTTTGATTTTTAATGCATCAAAGCATGTCAGTTTAGAATTAAATTGTTAATATAAGACATGATCATGATAAAATGATATTGGAATGTGTTTTTCGATCTCATGTGTGATGAAATGGATTATACCATAGAGTATGTTATTAGGGATTAATTTGGCCATATCATTTAACTGGTATATTGTTTGGGTCATTAATTAAACAAGGCCTAATTTAATTACACCACCATGGAGAAAGATGTGTTAGTTTTGGTATTTATTGTGATATATTTTGATAATATCTAATAATTTTAATTCAAAGTGTTTATAAGAACCATGAAACCCTTAATTTCCTCTTAATATTGAAATATGTTAATCCATTACTAATTCAATTTTTTATTCTTCATTAATAATTTTACTAAAAAAATTGATAAGAAATGGCGTGAGAGCCTTATTTTTGATCTCTGAACTCCATAGTAATTTCCACACCATGAAGAGTTTGAGAAAAATAGATCAAAAGGATTTCATGGATGAATAAATGTTTTTATGGAAACACCATAGAAATTTTTACCTAAAAATTAAATTCTTTTAATAAGAAGAATATATATGGAGAGAAATTAAAAGTAGAAGATGTTAATGGGAGGAATGTAATGATGAAAGAGGGAAACCACTCTAGTAGTGTTATTACATTACTTATGGTGGGAGCCAAAACACTCATAATTAATAGGTTTTTTAGCATGGATTCATTCAGATGTAAGAATATCTATTTCTATATTCCCCTCATGCCATGTATGATGAATTTAAACTTCTAAATGAATAATTATCTGACAATTTTGTACTATATATTATGTTATTCAATGAAAATACATTTTTTATATTATATAATTGACCAAAACATATGATTAATTATCATGAGAAGATAAATAATTGTTGTTGGATTTGAAAATGTTCATACTTGTAGACATATACATAGATTAATATTTAATGGAGGATCCCTATCCAAAAAAATGATTTTTATTTAATGACTAATGGTCAATTTAAAAAATAAACAAGGCATCTTCCACCCATTATTATATATAGAAATGACTTATAAAACTTGTTATGTATCCCCTGGCATGGGGAAACCATCATAACCACAATTATTTTTTTTGAATAATTATTGGTCTCTTCCAATACATATTGAATTGTGGAACATATATTAATTGGAATATACTTATCGATACATAATTATCCATGGGATATGACATCAATAATGTTTTTTGATTTTAAATAAACCTAATTGGGAAGAAATTTTTGGTATCACACAACATTGCTGGTGTCCCAAAATATTACACATTCAATATATATAACGATACCTAATTCTTCGATTTTCATATTTTAACATTCATGATAAATGAACTATGCTTCAATAAAATTATCAATGATGATGTAATATTTGTTTGATTCACTAATTATAACAAGGATATAGATAACCCATTTCCTATAAAAAACATTATAGAATATATTCTATCTCAAAAATAACAGAACATTGGAATTGGGATTCATGTTGAATACCCTTACTTTAATTTTTGACATCCATGGGAAGGGTTTTATATTAATATTTAATACCCATAAATATCGTTTGTTGATATTGAAAATATCTAGTATATATGAGTGATACACCCTAAAATATCCTGTAATTAAAGGAATCAGTTCTTTTTTGAGAGAATCATTATATCTTGGGAAACCCATTACTATTGTAATCAGGAATATATGGGGTTTTTTGTTGTTTTTTGTCAAAATCATAATTTCATTTTATTTTTCCGTTTTATAGATCTTACTAATTTTTTTTACATCATTTCCTAGACAAAGCCATATTAATGATTTTAAAATTAGGTATATTTTTTACTACCATGAACAAGGAATCTATGAACATTTCTATACAATGTTATAGAATCCACTGTGTAGGAAATATTGGAAATTAATTTAAAATTTCCCAACACCCTATTTGGAGGTAGAAATATTTGACATATAGAGTATTTATTTTACAGGACCCTTCCAAAACTCTTATGAAATCATGGACATTCTAGTATTTATATAATATATATGCAAGTTGGATGAGGATTTAACATATCCAAAAAAATGTCCAATGTTTTTAAATCATACCTTAAGTGGAATAACATATGTTTTATTGGTGTTCCTAGGGTATTTTTCGATGAAGGGGAAATTTATTTGGATAAATCTATGTCGATAATATTTGTGGTCAAATATTGTGAGTTTCATGATAAAGGAAATAATTATCATCACGAGGCATGTGGATGAGGGGATGTTTCAGTGTAATAATTTAAACATATCCCAGAAAAAGATGGTGGGTTCATAAAACTATGATGGATAATATAATCATGACGTTGCATAATAGGCATGTCTAAAAACCTAAAAAACATAATTTGGAATGTTTAATTTCTAATTTTTTATGGTAGGGAATTTCTATTTATTATTGAATATAACCACAAGAAATATTGGGAAATAATGGATCTAATTCTGTATATCATGGTCAATGAGGAGAACTAAAATATATAAATGACTATGGTATATAAAATTAAATGGGTGGAATGTAACACCCCGAGATTTTATGAAAAAAAATTCTTCTTCATTTCATCGATGTCTTGTGTTGTACGCTACAATAAAAGGATCTTGTATTATACGCATCCCAGACCTGGCTTGCATTACACGCAATCACGACCTTCCACCATATCGTATGTTGTACGCAATACCGAGTTTCACTAAACAATGATATGTTATATAAAATTGTAGTTATGAATAGTAATACTCAATTTTAGAAATTTTATTTTTCAAAATGGACTTCATTTTCAGATTCGTAATATCAAAATTAGCCTAGGGTGTAGTTTTGGTATTTTTCTGAAAACATACAAATTGTTTACTAATAGTGAAAACACTGGGTTACTATTTAAAAAAAGACTTTATATATATATATAATTATTCATTTTATTTTAATTTATGTTATCTCAAAATTGATATATAATACATATATAAGTTCAATGTAATTCATTAGATCCATTTTATCATAATTTGAGACATATAAAAATTTTATTAAACTTTTCATCGTCTTTTACCCATATCTTAGGAGAGTTTAAAAATTTACATAAAACATAATCTTTCCACTTATGTGAGTGTAATTTAAAAAATTTGAGAGACACGGTTAATAAAAAGGAGTAAAATTTAGTTCAATAAGATAAAAATAATTTTTGGTGAATAATATTTTTTTACTTTTATTTACCACAGTTAAAAGTAAATAGTGTAATTAAGGGTAAAAATGTTATTATTATTACCCTAACACATGTCATAATTCTATTGGATAATTTTAGTTCGACCAAAAACAACCTTAGGGATAAAATATTACCATTTAGGTCCACATGAATTAGATTAGGGCATTTATTATTATTTAATTTAAAGAAAAATTAAAATAATTAAAATCAAAGTTTAATAACTAAAAAACATTTAATATAGGGTTATACATAAGATAAATTAGACTACAAATATTCATTAAAAATATGAAAATATTTCCTACATAATTGTATTTTATTTATAATTTTTATAGATTATATATGTAAATTTATTTATGACACAATGATGATACAGTAATTACCTTTTTAATGAAATATTAACATAATTGATGTTATAAATACCCAAATAAATGTAATTTTAGACTTTTTATGAATTAAATTAATTTTATAGGTTAGTATGACATGTTATTATTTATTTAATTAACCTTTTTTGAACTAATCATTCTGTTATAATTTTCACAAATATCAAATACCAAATTTTGTCAAAATTGACATAAAATATTTTTTTATAAAATATTATATTATTAATTATTATTTTATTCCTAAAATTCTAAGGTTTGGCCAAATGACATAGATAAGGATATATATATTAATAATGAACCAATTGGGGTTCTTTTGGCTTGTTATAGTATGTTTATTAACCATATAGTGTAAGAAAACAAAAAGATAAGGTAAAAGTTTAATTATTTAACATAGAGTTAAATCTAAATTTTAATGATACAATAGTAATATAAACATTTCTAAAACCTATTGGATGAGTGTATCTCGACCCATCCCAACCTTAGAGTCGAAATAAATCAATTTGGAGAAATTAAAAACCGAATATGACTTTATTATAAATCAATATTTTATGTTTTCCTTAGGTGCCCCTCTACTCCCTTATAAAAAGGGCACCACTTCCCTCTTCTGTTAACACCCTTTTGATCCATTAATCTCAGAAAACCCTAGCCAATCACACTTCTAAACCTCTCTAGTTATATCATAGAGGTTCTGTAATTATAAAAAGACCAACTCTAGTTCCTTAAGAAGTTGTTTAAAAGTTGTGCGTCGAAGAAGAGGTAATCTCTTCTACCGATTCTTTCAAGTTTCTTTCTTCTTCAACATCTTCTTCTTTATTTGTTTCATTATAATGTAATAAAATATGTATCAATAATATACTTATATGTTATTATAAATATTAAAAAACTATATTTCACCTTCTATCCATCCTACGGAATCCGAAATCACCGAGCATGCGTACGTACGGAATACCATCTCCACATCGGGGTGTAATCAGTTTTTCCACCACCACCTTACTTGGATGGGTATAATGGTGTAAAAAATAAATATATATGATTATTATAACATCATACTGATTATTATAAAGTATATCATCTACTCCAATTCCATTCAATAATTATGGGAATTATATCATCACTTGTGCGTATGTACGGATTACCGTCTCCATGAAAAGATTAGATTCATTCTCCATGTTAACCATTCAAGAATGATTATAAAGTATATATAATGAATAATAATGAAATATATGACATAATTAAGCTAATTAATATATATATATATATATGTAATATACTTAATTCCATTCAATGCAATAAGGAAACAAAAAATAGCGTTCATGAGTATGTACGGCCTACCGTCTCCATGAATGGTGTATTTCATTACATTTATTGATCTATTATATATATTCATATTATAAATATATATTAAATATAAATCATGCTATATATTATGGAATTAAGTAATAATTATCTTTGTAATCATATTAATAATTACAAGTGAAAACACAGACGATAAATGAAACGATTTTACCCAAAATGATGCTTTAACATGGAATTGACATATGAACGGATAATATAAAGTCGTAAATGAATAATATATGATATCATAAATATTATTGTGGTTCTGTTACATGTTAATAACATGTTTAAACCCAATATACAGGAGTCTCGGACACATACGGAAAAAAATTGGACATAAGTTAAGGGATAACTTTTTCCAATCTCGTTTTTATCCAAGATTTTTTATTCATAAGTATTTTCTAGGGTTATTGTTATCATTCATGGCCATATTTTCTAAAAAAATCATTGTTTGTTTAAAGTCATTTTTACCAAATTTTGAAATTTACCACATGTTGTGAAAGGAATATTACTTTTGTTTACAACACAAGGAACTTTTTGACTTTTCTGAAAAAAGTACGAGGAGAATGTTTTTTTAACTTATACGACATGAATGGATTTTTACAGTTTTATAATGCCTCATTTTCATTAATCTTACACTACAAGATTTCATGACTATTTTCAAAAAAAAAATCAATTTCTTTAAAAATTTCTTGTCATTTTGGGAAAAGAAAATTATTTTGAAGAAAAAACGATATTTTTCTCAAGAATTCATTTCAAGTGTTTTGTCAAAACTATTTTAAATCAATGATGAAATTATTTCATATATGTATGTTTCAAGTATAATGTCTCTATGATTTACATGGTTTCACTTTTCTAATGATGAAATTATATCCATTTTTTTATGGATTTTGTTATTATGGGATGACGTTTAGAAAACCCATTTTTCCATTGGGTTATGATTAATGATTTATGTTTATTTTGTGGCACAAGTAAGAATGATTTCATTATGAGATGGGTTCGATCTATATATAACACCAATGAATTGGGTAACGATTTATATCTCATGATATTGACATGTCTGGAACGGTAAGTTAATCTGGATCGGTGATACAGGACTGGAACGAGAAGTGAACTCAATTTAGAAAGGGACTTTGTCCACCAAGATGGTCTTGGCAGCAATGCCATAGCTACTATGGAAATCATAACACGTGCTTAATGGTTTCAACAATTACATGTTTTATTCCAATTGTATTTTTTCAGTATTAATGTTTCTTTATGATCTATTCGTTACGTACTTCCATGTTTTATGTCATTTCTCAAGATCATGATGTTTAATCATTCTGTTCATGTTTTTAAGTTCAAATTTATATGATTTGTTTTATTTTCTCCATGAATACCCTTCCTGATCATTTGAGCTCACCCTTTTATATTTTTTCTTTTCCTAGGATTTATAGAATGGTTGTATGTACGGAAAAAAGGGGGAGGACTTTATGGGAGATGTTGAAGATCTTTCACCGTGATTAGAAGATTGTGTTCTGAGTTTCCAAAGATACTAAAATATTATGGTCCTTGAGTGTTGGTTCTTGTTATATATTAAGTATTTGGAAAAAGTAATGTATTTTCCATGTACGTCATGCTATGGGTCTCTACAGTTGGTATCAGAGGAAAGGTTTAGTTAACCTTTGGAAACTAGGATGTGAAAACATTAGTGAGATCCCTAGAGATATTTCTAAGGAATGTCTAGGGATGTCCTTAAGGTTAAGTATAAGTATAGGTTATAGTCCTAGAATTATGGTAATGATCATATAATTAAACCTAAGATCTTAGTTATTTAAGGTACTCCCCCTTTATTATGTTTTTTCCTCAAATGAATTTTGCCTCTCACAATGTTCTTTTTGGGTTTTTGACAATAGAAGGAACCCGAAGGAACCGTGTTGATCAATATAGTGGAAAATAAAATGAATTTCCACCTGAACAACCAAATGTGATGGGATATGGAGTGAAAAATCTTATTTCAATACTTACAAAAGCTATGAATCATTCTGGAGGTCCAAATGAGTTGAGAAAGGAACAATATTCTATTGAGTCCTTCATGAGGAAATGTCCACCTTCTATTAATGGGTCTTTTGATCCACGTGTTGCTGAATAATGGATCAGTACCATTGAAAATATATTTTAGATACTTACCTGTTCATAAAATGAAAAAGTAATTCTAGATATTTACCGTTTAGAAGGTGAAGCAGATCAATGGTGGACTCTAATTAAGAATAAGAGGCTATGATATGAAATTGAATCCATGGAATGGGATGAGTTCAAAAACATATTTTTCAATAAGTACTTCCCTCATATTCTCTGAAAAAAGAAGGAAAGGGATTTCCTTTAACATTAGAAAAAGGATGATGAATCTGTTGGTATATACGTAGTGAATTTTACAAGGCTTGCAAGGTATACATCTGCCTTCATCATCCAAACCGAAATTAAAGTTGATCTATTCTTCAGTGGATTAAAACCAAGTCTTCGAAGGGAATTAACTATAAGAGACTTCGGTATCTATGAACAATTTGTATGTTGTGATATCAAGGTAGAAATGGAAGATGGTGTTACATATCCATCTCATGGTTTTGACAAGAGATGATAGATGGAGTTCAAGGAGAAATCTCATAATAATGGTGAAAAGAAGATAAATGTTTCTTTATGATCAATTTTTGGAATGAATCATGGTGGATATTGTCTTAAAGTGGATAGAAAATGTTTTATGTGTGTAAAAGAACGTCATTGAGTAGAAGAGTGTCAAAGTGATAGAAAAAGGGTTGCTAATGATGTAAATAAAGAAAATACTGCTCAGAACTCACCACCAACACTTCAATGATTCAAGTGCAAGGAAATGGGGCATTATGATAACCAATTTACTAATCCAAGGGTTAATGATGATCGAAATCAACTACCACATAAGTAAAAGGATAAAGGGAAGTCGCATGAGATCAATATTGGTGATGTTGAGTATGACAATGATGTAGTGGAATGATTATGTGTTTATGTAATGGGATTCCGAAATAATGTTGTCTAATCTCATAGTATTGTGGAATATTGGAATATCTATGTATTGTTTTATTGTGGTTTTCAATGATTATATGGTACCTATAACAATGAAAAGTGATTGAATTTTTTTTGGAAAGAAGATTATATGCACATAATGAAGGGATAAAGGGAAAATGAAATGAGATCATGACTGATATCTTGTATTACGTTTTCAAGAGAATACATGATTAATGTATTCACATGTTTGGAATGTGACCAAATATATATATGATATGATATATGGGGGATAAATGATTGTATTCACATGCTCGGTAGATGACATTTCTAGTAATTGTATCCTTTATACTATGAGTTTGGACAGAAGTATTTTAGATAAGACTAAATATTGGAATGGATTGTTTTGGACATAAGTTAGTATTTTTTAAGGATAGAAATTTTTCGATATTATTGATGGGTTTTTATAATAATGTAGTTTAAACAAAATGAAAGCATGCAGAACGGGCAACAACCCGTCGCGTTGGACAAGGCTATGGGAATCGAACCAACAACCAACGTGTGACATGCATTTATTTCCTACCACTTGCCTCCATGAAGTCCATGGTTAGTAGAAATGAGTTTTATTAAGTGGAATGATAGATGAAGTATAATACCATTTTTGGAATCATATAAGATTAACCTCACTATAGATGGACTTCTGTGTATTTGGTAACCTTTGCTAACCATTTGTTTAAGGAAGATGTAATGACCCATTATTATATCACATGATCTGCAAACAGTTCGCGAAATACAAATTCAACTTTATTTATTTAAGAGATGAAGTGTAAATTGTTCGAGGCACGAGCAACGTTGAGATTGTACCAAAATCAGGTAATTATTTATTTTAATTCAAAAATTCTTCAACATTAGGGAAATGATCTTGAAAACCAAATATGTTCTCCTGGTTCTATCATATCTGATGAATCAGATGGTACCTTAGATCATCACAAATTTACAGCCTTTTGATTATTGGCTTTTTTCATAGCCATGTTCTCTACCACTCTCCATCAGAACATGATGGTTAGATTTCTCTTCCATATCCATATTTTCACCTATGTTCTCCTATGTGGAAACCCAGTGATTAATTAATTGGGGTAACCGTTATTTTTTATACTTTAGTTTTTAAAGATAAGTTTTGGTATTCCTTTTTACGATGTGGGTTTCTATTAAAACTTTCGACTAGTAAACCATTTATAACACCAACGAATTTCGAGGGTGAAATTCATTTTAAGGGGGGTAGAATGTAACACCCCGAGATTTTATGAAAAATTGTTCTTTTTAATTTCATCGATGTCTTGTTTTGTACTCTACTCCAAAAGGAGCTTGCACTACACGCATCCCTAACTTGGCTTGCATTACATGCAATCACGACCTTCCACGATAGCGAATGTTGTACGCAATACCGAGTTTCACTAAACAACGATATGTTATATAAATAGTCGTTTTGAATAGTAATACTCACTTTTTGAAATTTTATTTTTCAAAATGGACTTCATTTTAGGATTTGGAATATTTAAATTATCCTAGGGTGAATTTTCGGTATTTTTCTAAAAACATTCAATTTTTGATTAATAGTGATAACACAGTGTTACTATTTAAAAACTGACATTTTATATAAATAATTAATTAATTAATGTAAATTTATTTTTGGCCAAAATTGATACATAATACCTATATATATTCAATTTAATTCATTGGAGTCATTTTATAATAATTTTAGACATATAAAAATTTTATTGAACTTTTCACCGTCTTTTACCCACCTCCTAGTAGAGATTGAAAATTTACATAAAACATAATTTTATAGCTTCTATGAGTGGAATTTCGAAAATCTGAGAGAGACGGTTAATATCAAAGAGTAAATTTTTTTTCAATAAGATAAAAATAAATTTTGGTGAATAGTCACTTTTTACTATTATTTACCACGGTTAAAATTAAATTGGGTAATTAAGGGTAAAAATGATATTATTATTACACTAACACATGTCCTAATTCTTTTGTATAAGTGTAATTCGGCCAAAAAAACCTTAGGGATAAAATATTACCATTTATATCCACATGGAATAGATTAGGAAATTTATTATTATTTTATTTAAAGAATAATTAAAATAGTTAAAATCAAAGTTAAATAACTAAAATATTTTAATATAGGGTAATACAGAAGATAAATTCAAATATAAATATTCATTAGGAATCTAAAAAGACTTACTACATAATTTTATTTTAGTTATAATTTTTATACATTAAACAATTTAATTTATTTACGACACAATGATGATGCCGTAATTATCTTATTAATGAAATATTAACATAATTTATGTTATAAATACCCAAATAAATTTAATTTTAGACTTTTTATGTATTAAACTAATTTTATAGGTTAATATGACATGTTAGTATTTATTTAATTAACTTTTTTCGAACTAATCATGTTGTTATGATTTTTTAAAAAATCAATTACCAAATAGTGTCAAAATTGACATAAAATAGTTTTTAAAACAAATATTATATTATTAATTGTAATTTTATTTCTAAAAATATAAGGTTCAGAAAAATGACTTATATAAGGATATATATATATATTAATAATGAACCACATGGGGTTCATTTCGCTTGTTATAGTATGTTTATTAACCATATAGTGTAAGAAAACAAAAAAGACACAGTAAAAGATAAATTATTTAACTTAGAGTTAAATCTAAATGATAAGGATAAAATTGTAATATAAACTTGTCTAAAACCTATTGGTTGAGAGGCATTTAATCCATCCCAAACTTAGAGTTGAAATAAATAAATTTGGACCTATTAAAAAATGGAATATGACTTTATTATAAAACAATATTTTATGTTTTCCTAAGTTACCCCTCTCCTCCTTTATAAAAAGGGAACCCCTTCCCTCTTCTCTTCACACACTTTTGAGCCTTGAAGCTCGGCAAACCCCTGGAAATTACTCTTCTAAAACTCTCTAGTTATATAAAATAGGTTCTAGTATACTTAAAATACCAACTCTAGTGCCCTAAAAA
This sequence comes from Viscum album, assembly GCA_963277665.1. NCBI lineage: Eukaryota > Viridiplantae > Streptophyta > Magnoliopsida > Santalales > Viscaceae > Viscum > Viscum album. The sequence continues at coordinate 637,772,609 of OY728143.1, forward strand.
GATGTTTAGAAGTGGTGCATCGAAGAAGAGGTAATCTCTTCTACCGATTCTTTCATGTTTCTTTCTTCTTCAACATCTTCTTCTTTGGTTTTTTCATTGTAAAGTAATAAAATCAGTATCACTAATATACTGATATGTTATTATAAATATGAAACAACTCTATTTCACTCTCTATCCATCCTACGGAAAACGAAATCACCGCGCGTGCGTACGTACAGAACATTTTCTCCACGCCGTGGTGTAATCGGTTTTTCCACAACCACCTTACTTGGATGGGAATATTGGTGTAAAAAATAGCTACATATTATTATTATAACATCATAGAGATTATAATATATTATATCATCCACTAAAATTCCATTCAATAATTATGGGAACGATATCATCGCTTGTGCGTACGTACAGATTAACGTCTCCACGACGCAATGAGATTCATTCTCCATGTTAACCATTAAAGAATGATTATAAAGTATATATAATGAACAATAATGAAATATATGACATAATTAAGATACTTAATTTATGTATATATATATATATATTTCATCTATTTAATTCCATTGAATTCAATAAGGAAACGAAAAACAGCGTCCATGCGTACGTACGACCAACCGTCTCCATGAACGGTGTATTTCATTCCATTTGTCGATCCATTATATATATGTATATTCTGAATATATATTATATATAAATCATGTTTTATATTCTAAATTAAGTAATAATTATCTAAGTAAACATATTAATAATTACAAGTCAAAACACAGACGATAAAAGAAACGATTTTACCCAAAATGCTACTTTAACATTGAATTGACAAATGAACGGATAATATATGTCATAAGTGAATCATATATGATATCATAAATATTATTATGGTTCTGTTACAAGTTAATAAGATGTTTAAACCCACTATATAGGAGTCTCAGACACATATGGGAAAAATTGGACATAAGGTAAGGGATAACATTTCCAATCTCATTTTTATCTGAGAATGTTTATTCATAAGTATTTACCAAGGTTTTTGTTATCATCCATTCCCATGTTTTCTAAAAATGTTTTCATGTATGTTTAAATTCAGTTTTACCAAATTTTGAAATTTACAAAATGTTATGAAATGAATCTTTCTTTTGTTTACCACATGAGGAAATTTTTGACTTTTCCGACAAAAGTACGAGGAGAATGTTTTTTTAACTTATACAGCATGAATGGATTTTTACGGTTTTATAACGAATAATTTTAATTAAGAACACTCTACAAGATTTAAGGACTATTTTAAAAAAAATCCTTGTCTTTTAAAATTTCATTTCATTTTGTGAAAAGAAAATTATTTTGAAGAAGAAAAGATATTTTCCTCAAGAATTCATTTCAAGTGTTTTGTCAAAACTATTTTATAGATAAGATGAAATTTTTTCATATGTGTATGTTTTAGGTATAATGTCTCTATGATTTACATGGTTTTACTTTTTTTATGATCAAATGATATCCATTTGTTTTATATTTATTATTTTATGATGGGATGAAGTTTATGAAACCCATTTTCTTTCTTTGGGTTATGATGAATGATTTATGTTTATTTTGTGGAAGAAGTAAGAATGATTTCATTATGAGATGGGTGGGACCTATATCTACCTCCAATGAATTGGGTAATGATTTATATCTCATGAGATAGACATGGATGGAATGATATGTTAATATGGTTCAGTGAAATAGGACTGGAACGAGGAGTGAACTCGATTCAGAAAGGGACTTTGTCCACTAAGATGGTCTTGGCCACAATGCCTTGGCTACTATGGAAATCATAACATGTGCTTAATGCTTTCCACAATTACATGTTTTATTCCCATGATATTTTATCAGGATTAATGTTTCTTTATGATCTCTGCCTTTCGTACTGCCATGTTTTATGTCATTGCTCAAGATCTTGATGTTTAAACATTATGTTCATGTTTTTCAGTTAAAATGTGAATGATTTGTTTCATTTTCTCCATGTTTACCCTTACTGAGAATTTGAGCTCACCCGTTTATATGTTTTCTTTTCCCCAGGATTTAAATTAAGGTTTTAGGTAAGAAAAAAATTGGATAAGATCTTTATGGGAGATGTTGAAGATCATTCACCACGATTAGAAAATTATGTTCCGAGTTTCCAAAGACACTAAACTGTTACAGTCCATGAGTGTTGGTTCTTGTTATGTATTAAGAATTCCGTAAAAGTAATGTAATTTCCATGTATGTCAAGCTATGGGTCTCTACATGGAATATTAAAATTATTGAATTTATAAGAGGAAGAATAAAGAAATCAATCATATAATGGATTCCAATAAGTTTATTCAACCTAAATAATTATATATTATCATTTAATCTTGATATATACTTTTCCAATGAGTGTTAATATTATGGTGGTTCAGTTTATTAATGGTGATCACGTATTTCCACCACGTTTCTATGGAGATCATACAATATGATGTAATGTTTTTACGATAATGAGAAATGGTAAAATCAATGTTTCTAAATATATAACTTAGTGGGAAATATTACAATATAAAAGTTGGTAAAAAGGGTATTGTGTGCATCTAGTTAGAGATGATTAATATTTAAATTCCCACAGTGTAACACAAAATTTAATAAAAACTAATAAATATTTTCCTTTTTGGGTGTTTGATTTAAATAGTGGATCTTTTTGTTTGTTTATAAATTTTATTATTTTTATTGTATAATGAATTTGAATTAAATGAGTTTTAGTTGAATTTTATTTTTTAAGTATTAAGTTAACCATGAAAATATTAATATATTTCAATGCTATATGGAGATCAAATTTTCATTCAATGGATAATAGTTTATCTAAAAATTAGGAAAGGGTAAAAGAATTCAGTGTTATCTACATAGTTGGTTCTTGGTTTTGAAAAAAAAAATAAACTACAACCATATAGGATGGAATAAAAAATCTATTTTGATATTGTGTATGGTGAATCATTATATAAATCATTATTATAATTGCTAAAATATTCCAATCAATTTCCATAAATGCGTACAATATTTCTACATGGTTTACAAAACTATGTTGAGAAGTTGTGAAATATTTTTCAAAACCTTATTATTTTATAGTTTTTAATCCAAAAAAATAATTATATGAACCCAATCTATGATTAAGGTTCCCCCATTTGTATCCTTCCCTTCCACTGTTCACCACCTTTCCCCACCACATCAGTATTGTTTCCCAATGATTCCAACTATAATATATATTTTCTAGTTCTTTTTATTCATTTTACACTAATTATTTTTAATTTTTTTTCATCTTGTAGGCATATCCACCTTTTCATTTCTGACTCATTCAACATTTTTTCCAAAGAATTCCCATAAATGTTTTTAATGTGTGGTAATTCCATTTTTTTAAAATAACACTTCACAAACAGTTTTCCAACTTTATATTTCTAAAATCCATAATTTTATTTTACAAAACTACATTACAACTGAATTACATGGGGTTGTCCACTAAATTCACTTATATATTTCATGACATAATTTTGTTAGACATCTTATACATTGTATTTTGGGTATAATTTTTTTTTTCAAATATATAATAACAACTACCAAATACTATTTTTTATAGTGTACAATATTCATTTTAAGTGGTATAATGGTTTCAACTCAATAAAACACTAAGGCCCTTATCCTTATTTCTCTCAAAATAAATACAAAATAAATATAGAACACTTTCCAAAATATTGGTCTATATTTACTGATTATTTAAACTACTAAATCTAGTTGAACATATCATTGAGGATAAAAATAAAAATTATATATACATTGGAAAACATATTAAAACCAATATGGTTGTTCTGAAATTATATATCAAATGTTACCCTGATTTAAAAACATCCATACATTATAATAATATCTATTTTGTTCATGAGGATGGTGAAAATTTTGAAAATAATGGTGATGTAGCATATCTCCTCCATAAGAGATGCTACGATATACTCATAATTTAATTCTATAATTAAAATTGTCTTTTATACCATGGATGACATGGATATCACCACAAACACTCAATATGTATTATTATTGGGACCCGATACCACTTGATGATTATTTTTTTGATGATTCTAAACTGATGAATTTTTATAATCCTTTAAACACAAAGGAATCAATGATATTAATCCTAGTACACAATTGATGGAACAAAATTATGCATAAGGCCACATATAATCATATTTGGGTAACATAATGCCATAATTTGACTCTGTAGAAAATTTTCATAATCCCAATGGAGCCACTCACATGTATGGACATATTTACACAAGACCAAAATCATTGTGAAAACACCTTGTGCATCTAATATGACATGAATGATCCTATTACGGTCTGTCCGTCCGAAATAAAATGGCTATGTTAGGTGCCCAGATGTCTCGAAACGAGTGTGTAAGATGAGAATCTTCTCACAAACCTCTTTTTTGCCCAATGAAATTTTATCTAGCCACTTCTGCTCAGGCCCTATTACATTCTCCAAACAACATGTTCTCTTATAAATACAAGGCCACCCCACCCTCTGTGGGGTAATTCTCCTGAAGTTAAACCATCTCTAATGTCTGTGAAAGACGACCCCTTCTATGACCATGAATAGGTCATTATTCAAGGTACTTGATCTTTCAAGACAAGTCCCTCATGGATCCACCGTCATGTGTTCATACAAGGGATTCTCCCTTTATCATCTCCATTTTTCTAAAAGATACTTCATGAAAAATATTGTTTTTGTACACCTAACATGACCATGTGTAGTTCCTATTTTGCTCAAGAACCACAGTTTTACACAGAAAAATAACATCTTTTTCCTAACACTTAATAAATGCTGCATGGGTTGTCATAAATATAAAACCTCATGTTCAAGAATTTTTTACACACAAAATGAAAATCTTGCATACACCCCATTTGTGTGCCTTCTTCTATTAAAAATAATTATTTTTGAATTCCACATGCAGTGTATCCTGATGTGTTTCCATACGTAATGCTTCTTCACATGGGTACACAAATAGTTCTTTCATCTTGACATAGATATGCTAACATATACCCCAAAAGTGGCCATCCCTCCACCCTATTTTATCATATCATTAATGATTACTTCCCTTCCCCGTATGTGGGTGGGGATTAGTCATGTATGTACTATAGGTGAAGAGAAAGTCCTCCCTGTCTAATCTATAAGAAATTAAACTACCAAAAACCATTGTAATAAGAAAATTTCATTAAAATGTGTTTTTTGAAGGCATGGTAGGTTTATGGATACTAGACAGAGGATGGGAATGAGATCCTCATCACTCCATCTTCACTGTTGGGCTTTATTTCTATGTTCACCTTGGGGATTCTCCATGTATGCCCCGTCACACATTAATAGGGTGCTCTATATATGAATAGAATAGAACGAGATCACCCTTATACAATAAAAAAACCACATAGGTAATCCAACCTGGGGTAATCCCTTATTTTGTTGTGTTGCTGGTTTTATCATTGATCCTCCTTTTCCCAATCTTCATTTCCATGGGTGGAAATCCATGTGTATGCCCCACACCATTCCTCATCATCTAATAATTCACAATGTGATTGTCTAATTCCCTAGTTCATCTTGTCTCTCACACCTAGAATGACTCACATGGGATTAGAGGTTAGTATTGATCATGAAATCATTTTCTCCATGGACTTAACTTTGAGTATCCCTCAGTTTCAACCTTCTAAGGTTGTCTCAGTGTATAAACCAGGAAACATCTAACTACACTGTTTTTATCCCTATCATCTGAAATATGTATGGAGGAATCCTCCCAAAGGTTCAATATGAAACATTGGTAAACACGAGCACCATCCTCATGGGGGTACATCTCCTCAATCTTAGCATCCACGCTCTTCCATTCATATCATGGTATATCCCTCAAGACATTATATCTTAGTTGGTCACTGCCCCACTCATAGGTCATATCTCCTTCGGGTCCATGTGGGTGGATAACCATGCATTTTTCCCAACCACATATCCCATGTTGACTGAGTGGAAAAACATACATAATTCCAAACCATGTGTCCCATTTTTACTAGGTTTCTAAATGTGCGTATGTCCAAACCACATGTCAAATTATTAATAAACAAATAACCATGATTATGTCATATACTCATGTCCCATTGGGACTAGGCGGTTAACCCTGCATATGTCCCAACCATAGAAATTATTTTGTTTTAGCAAATAACCATGCGAATGTCCAAACCACATGTCCCATTTGGAATGGGCTACTAACCATGAGAATGTCCAAACCACATGTCTTATTTTTACTTGGAGGGTAACCATGCATATGTACCAATGACATGTCACATTTTTACTTGTGAGGATAACTATATGTATTTCCTAACCACATGTTCTATTTGAAATAGACCGTTAACCACATATATGTCCTAAACACGTGGTTTTTTTTTGAATAGGAAACTAACATTGCTTAATCCCCAATGCTCCAAAAAATCTACATGAACATTTTTCCTAACCAGGTGGGATACATAGGAAAACTCCATGCGGATCAATTCTAGTACTGTCATATTCACATTAGTTCTATCTCATTCATTCCATCAACTCCATCATCCAATTTTATTCTTACAACTTCCCCCACATCTTAGTGGGATCACACAACTCATTCATGAATCTAACCATGTATTTTTTCCAACCATATCAACCATTACCTCACCCATATGATAGTGAGGCCACACCATCCACCATAGGATGTCTCAATACCTAAACCACATTCATCCCTTAACTAATCTCTATATCATATGTGCAAATCAAAGTTAGTAAGAACCATCCATCTCTTTTCTTCTCCTTAAAGCATCTAGGAAGCTAACCATGCATAATCCCTACACAATCAATACACATTAAACCTTGGTATATTCTATTTCCAAGGTCTCTATCCATGTGTATTAACCCAAACATGAACCTTATAATTGTGTGTGTTTCAATCCCTCTCTTATATTAAATGTACATAGGAAGCCTCCATGAGGTTCATTCCCATCTAGTAAATAGTAATCATTGGTTTTACCCTCATTATGGTTCTCCACCTTGATCCACCCTCAATGGTGCGCAGATCATCCATAATTGTTTAAAAACCCACCCTTTATGGTTCATGCCACTCTGGGGTTCATCATCATTCAACGTTTCATTCCACTCATCCTATAAACCTTCCAGGTGACCCCACTTAGGGATTTTTATATCTGATCTACCTTTATAAGTGTTCTAATAAGTTTGATCCATCTCTACTTGAAATTAATCTCATGTAATGCCCCATGTTAAACATGGTAGGTTGGGGAAATACTTGGAGATATGCCTTTGGAATAAGATACCCCTGATAAACGTGGGAAGCCTCAAGTATCTATGCCCATGAGAATATATTTAATGGTGATGAATATAGGTATTCTAGTGTTTTAGTGTCTGAACATTCCATCAATTCCCAATGTGACTATTATCCTAACCAAAGGTTTCTTCCCTAACATTAACATTTGGAATATCATGACAGAAGCATCATAATTAACCAGTGTCCACCAAGAAATATAACAGGGAATGGGTTTCAGAAAAAAACATCTTAATCAATAAGGGAAACTCGGACTAGGAAATGTATTCCAAGGATGTTTCCATAGAAGGAGAGGCCAAAATCCCATAATCACATTATGTTCTGGGAGAAAACTTCTACTAATATGTGAAAAATTACACCCTACATTGGAATGTTTGAAAGGTGTGTATAATTCAACAATTTTGACGATTGAAATGATGACTCATAAGGGAACACCCAAGTATAAAGTGTTAGAAACATTAAATACTGAACCTAATGAGTACTAGTTCTCTTCTAAATAAAAGAATTAATAGCACCAGAGACATCAACACGTGATTGTGATAATAGATCTAGATATTCTTTTCTAGGAACCACCAACAAAATAGTGTGACTTCATCAAACCAACTAGAATTTGTTGTAGTTAGTCATTGGAAATTCTTGTCTTTGGCATTGTTAGTGAGGATCTCTCTCACCAACTATGGAAGACGTAATGGAAATCATTAATTAGTAACATCATTACTAATACCTATATTAATGGTTGAATAATACTTATTTTTTAGGACCTAAGATATATGAATATAATCAAATCCTCCCTCACCTGTTGATGAATGGGTAATAGAAACATCATTGTTGAAATCTCACACAGATCTACCTCCAAAAATAAATCACCCAAAACCATGGATCTCTGGTGAACACTCTCCGTCTGACCATCCAAAATTGATCAGAGTAGGGTGATATATATTCTGGTTCAATGATATGAGAAAGGGGGGACATTCACATGAGGGTTTGTCCCTCCCAGACATGGTGGTTCTTTCACCTAACCATCACCACAACCCTGAAGGGTTGTGCAGGGATCCACTACGCCCCAAACAAACATTCAACTGTTTCATGATCCTCTCACTAGTTTTTTATTATGACTTGCTTCCTTATACCGATGATGTAAGGGATTTCCAACTAATCCCAATGATGACTACCATTTGGGAGCTTCTGATGAGGGATCCCACTATTCTATGTCAACGCCACCCATTTTTTGTCTCTAATGAAAAATAAATGGTTGCCTAAACCCTTTATCAGCTCGCCCTGACCCTAGTGACCAAATGCCAATATTGGGTGCATGCCTTAGAAGATGTCTATATGTGGGCATCCCCTTCTATATATTGCTTGACCCATTCCATTAGTAACTAATATTAACATTTCCATAATATTATAGAGAATGTCCACTTCAATGATAAATTAGAATCGAGACCTTTGCAACCCCACATGAAGGTTTGATTTACTCTTTCAATCAATGACATGATCAGTGGTCATCGCAGTCCTTCTGGTGTTGATAATATTCATCACGGAGGTCCTTCAAATGTAAACAAATTCATTAAATGTGGAGGCCCTACAAATTATGTTGAAACCCATCATGGAGGAACTCCATGCAAATATTTTTCCAAATAATGTGGTCCTCCCCATGACTCAAATTTTTAAATTGAAGGATCTCTTTGTGTCACCCCTGCTCATGCGGAGGACCTCACCACAATAGAACTAACTAGAACAAAGGTACTCCTCACTCCATCACCCATCAATATGGAGGTCCTCCCATGTTCTCAAGATCTATATCTGAGGTCCTCCTTACTCAAGCAACCACCCACGAAGATGCATTCCCCACTTCATCTATGGAAAACACGGAGGTCCTCCCCGAGTCCAGTTCGATCAGTAAGAATGACCTCCTCGTGCTACAACATCCAATCAATGTGCAGGTCCTCCCCATTCCACAGAAGATAGAAATGGAGGTCTAACCCATGTTCTCAAAATCTCTAGTTGAGGCCCTCACTTCTTGAGCACTCTCTACCAAAGAGATCATCCCCGTCCATCAAGCAATTAATACAATGGTCCTCCCCATGTTCCATTTTTTATATTCCTAGGTGATCCTCACACCACATCTGACCAAAGTGGAGGTCCTCAATGAAAAGACAACTGGTATTAAGGTCTTCCACATGTCTATTATCTATCCTACCATGAAGAAGAACCTCGAGGATGAATAGAGAATCATCGCCACCAAAGGAAGAACTCAGAGAGGCGCCAAATCATTGTCAATCCAGTCCACCTTTTAGATTATGAAGAGGAATGAGACTCAATGATGGAGCCTTCACTAAGATGCTTATCATTATTGCCAAGGGATTCAAACCATCCTATGATATTAATCATTATTGAATGAGAGATTTACCCAATACCGGATTCCCTCTGCAGGTTCATGGAAGAGGCGGATGATTTAGACCCCTTTTAGGTCCTTCTGTGAAGTCCAATCTTCCCATGAAAGATTCATTCTATAAATAAACATGAGATCATAGAGATTTGTTATAAGTATTGGTAGATGAGTATCACCATCCATACCTGCCACCAATATCCATTTCCCACCACAAAAGATGTAGTGGTAAGAACCCCATTCTAAAGGGACTTTATGATGCAGTCAATTCTGTCCCTGAGAGACGACTCAAACTATAGTAGCCTATTATATAAATAATTTTCCACTCCATAGACTAATACACTACCAAGATTATTTAATTTTCAGGTACATTCAATTATTCAAAAACCCTAAATCGATGAATGGGTCTATCATGCTCATGATACTGACTTTGAATAAAGTTGATTGTGGGACACCGTTGTGGGGGGCCAATTATCTGAGATGTTTTGGATGATTTCTACTAACGATTGTGATATCATAGAGTTCATCTCCTAGGTTGAAGTCATGTGATTCCAGAAAACCGTCTGGGTGAAACATCTCTACCTATGGAACCATCATTTAGACTATCTAAAAATTTTCGATCATTTTGAAGTCAACGTCCACTAGTTTCTCATGGTCGACCTAGACATGCCATCTGTGGGTTCACATAATACATATTCTGGTTCTCATTGGACCATCCAACAACTATGCATCTTGAGTTTCACTTTGGTATGTAGAATTATAAAAGAATCATCTTATCATTTTCTTATCTAGGGCTTGGGGAAATATCTTGGTCTACACTTCAGCCAGATACTACGATATTTGGACCTAACCAATGATATTAAGGATATTCCTCCATGACTCATGGCAGTTAATGTATATGTATCTGAGATATACCATGAAGGGGGAATCATAATGGGTTCCATAGAAGATGAACTTCCCCTGGGGAATCCCAAAATCTGGTTGACCCTACATGTGTCCATACTCATTAGCAGAGACAATTTTTTTTTCCAATGGGGTCACTTCTGCGTCATTACCCATTGGTTGGAACCCAAATAATTGAAAACCCCATATTGGTACCCCTAAGCCCTATGAAGATTATAAATCAATCCCAATGATAGAGTATGAACCCAATAAGTCATTGTTGTTCCATTATAACACATAAAAAAATAATCTCATTAATGATCTACTTGATTAGTGCCATGTGGAATGGCTTCTGTAATATAGTGAACCTTAGTACGATCACATCTATCCTCTATTGGGAAATCCGGGCTAGCCATAGGTTCTTAACAATGACTTATTTCCCATTTATCCTGATAGCCCAATACATAACAACAATGTAGAGGCCATAGATTATGGAGAATGACTATGGTATACATTTCCAAATTATCTTGAACTATGATAGAATCCTCTTCAGGACCTGAATCAGGTGCTTCCCCAAGCGGTTCCACAAGTTTTTCCTCAAGTGGCTCCACTGACTGCTCCAGTTTCTCCACCATCCATTGAGCCTAACAATCATATTTAATATCCTATTAAAACACTAGTGGTTAGAAATACCCATTAATGTGATCAGGTGGCTTCTCGCATTGCCCGCCTCATGGATCATGAAAGGAGATAAGTTGAAATCATATATGATGGAAATAAATATCTAGAATTAGTGGATGATATGAAAGCATGTATGGATTTCGATAACCCTACATTATCCACTTTCCATTTGATGGAAGATGCTATAAAACAATTGTCTCACATTATTTCTATGTGTGGACCTATAATGGGGACTCCATTGTAGCATGATGCTACCATGATATAGTGTTTTGTTCCAATGCTAGAAGGACATGTGTTCGTCGGGTATAACTAGTTACCCATTCGGTCCATTTCTGGTTGGGAAGAACTTCATAGATAGTTTTTTTATCAATTCAACTCCACCACTCCTAAGACTAGTATTGTTTTCCCCTTATAGTGAAAAAAAATTCTAGATGAGTGAATGAAAAACCATATCACCAGGTGGATGGGCCTTATTTATTCAATCGATATGCCACTAACTGAAGAACAATTCTTGACAATGTGTGTGGGAAAGTTAAATACTAAATTGGTTCCCTCCCTCATCACTGATAACATCCATGGTGGATGCTGGGATTTTGTTGATTAGCCTCATCGATTAAGGGGGCCTTGCAACTATCTAAACAAAAATACCTGTTGCCTCACACATGTCATACAAGAAGATACTCCATGGCCAAGACCCCTTACATAACATAAGTAAAGGTCCCCAAACCACTATAATTTTCACTATTAGAGCCTCATCCATATCCATATTGTAGAAATCAACTATTAGCCTAGACTCAGGTTCAAAATTATCCAACCTTCGAATCGGCCCAAACCACCCAATTAAGAACAACCTCTAAGATGAGATAATTAGGCCCCATACCATTTTCAGGTCCAGGCTCCCAAAGATACCATTCCATATATGAGAAACCTGACCGACTCATTTAATGATCCTCATGTCCTCTGTTAATTCTGAGGTGCATTGGATCATTGAATTATGATGTTCCACGTATACAGGAAGCCCTAAGAGTCTTATATCATTGATAGACAAGACTACATCACTTATCAGAAGATCCTTGGACACACCATCAAGTGATTCTATGTGTTTAAGGACTAGATATAGGTCCTAATTGATAACAATGTGTTTATTTTGGGTCCTTCCCATTCATATTTGGCATGTTTTTATGTGAAGCCTGATAGTGACAACAAGGGTGAATGGGATTAGGTCTCCTACTACAAGTCTCAGATGTATAACGATTCAATAGCCTATGGAGAAGTCTTTCATTCCATGGCTGTCATTCCTACAAATTTTAATATTTATGTGTCTCAATAATATGTCACACCTCCTCTCATTGCAACTTCTTCAACCATGTCCCATCCTTTCACTTCTTATAAGAGAAGGATCAAGAAATGTATGGGAAATTAGAGCCCCCTACTATTCCAAAACCCATCCCAAACACTTGGTGAATTCATGCCCCCACATATGGAAGTCTCCCATAGAATTCCCTCATCATTGGAGGATTTCCCATTAGATAATCCAAAGTATATATCAATGAATACAATCAAACTGATGGATCCTTACATAGTTCCTAGGGATGGGGGAATCATTCACATCCTCCAAATGTTCCAGATCAATTTTATCATCGATGAGTACATGGATATGTGAACCACTCGAATTCTTAGACTAGCACTTCTAGAAAATTTTTATAGCCAACAGGGACCAGAAAGAAGGCTTGGTGCATGGCTCAATATGTGTTATCCTCTCATTCCACATCATCAAATCCACCACCACCGCTATTTTTGCTACTTCTCCAGGTATAGTTTCTCTAATAGTGTCATTATTAGCTGCTTCTAGTAATCATTAGGCCTTATTCATCTGACACATAACTGATATTAGATCTACATGGTTCATCTAGTGAGCAATAGGATATCCTCAGTACTAAACAGAATCATATGGTTCAAAAATCATTAATTCCCATCATTCTGTTGGCCTAATGGAGACCATATGTACATTTTAATGACTATATAGAATTGTGGTACAATGTGATTAAGAATATTACCAACATTCATGAAAGGATCTTGATCCTCGAGGCCCCCAACTGTTGTAATAGATGATTGTGTCCCTTTTTGTGTCTTTGCAAATCCCCCTTTTATTTTAAAACATAGGTAAACGCTAAAGATGCCTTCAATGAGGAGGAATATGAGGAGTAGAATTAAAATTCATCATCACATTATCAAGATATGATGAATTATCTCCTATGTAGGGTATATCATCCCATTGTACATCATAGTCCAACTCAATGGTGTGGATATTTGTTGTTTCCTCATTGATACAGGTTCTATGATCATTCCCATCCAACCACGGATGCTCCCTCATCTAGGATTGTCTGAAGATGTTTAGAATCCCTCTGACCTGAGAATTTAGGGTTATGATAGAACCGAGAAGAGGCTGAATGACATGATTCACTTGAAGACTATATTTTTTGGGCTTATTTCTTACATTAAATTCTTGGTCGTCTTGTACGGCAGTGCATATAATTAATTAATGGGTAGGCCTTGGATCTATCTTCACACAGTATTTCCCTCCTCATATCACCAATTACTCACGTACATCCTCAATGTTCTAGTGGGTGTTCTCCATGGTGATCCATATCTATATACCTATTGTGGGGCACTCTATTTAGATGATAACTATTAAAGGAAAAAAGGAATAGTGGGTTCAAAACAATGAGGTTGAGAATAATACTTCTATGTACAACCCTTGTATGGATTTGGATGGTGCCTCCATTCTCCTAATTCAATGGTTGGAGGCCACAACCCCATACATGGGACATATCATTGATATTTATGAAATGAGGTGAATGCACATTCCCCGGTACAAGGAATTCCAAAAATTACCATTTACTTATATATAGATCATTTTATGTCGATACTAAAGCCTTTAATCCCTGTTAGATATTGAGATGTTCGCCCCATGCCTACAACAGTACACCAAACATGCTTCTTCTACCAGGCTAGGCTAAATCAACATAGACCAACCTGTACCAATGCTTTGATTTCATCAAGCATGGTACCAATGGTATAAGGGATGATGGGATCAGTTCAACATCATTTTTAGTTATGGTTTTGATGTGGTATTCTCTTAGTAAACGTTCCACATCCACCCAAGTGGGCACCTGTGTTCCTCCTAAATATTTTGGTTTTGAAGAACTATACACTCTAGTCATTTCCTCTATCCTAGATATTGTGAAATAATTAAATTATGCTTTGCCTTCATTTGGAGAGGGTGTATCCTCCACTGTTGATGAATCAGTATTGGTGAATCTTAGTTGCGAGGTAGACCCATAACCAACACTATTCAGTACATCTAGGATTGTAGAGGAACAACAATATTATGTGGATTTTTAAAGCCACTTTGGGATGAATTTTCTTATAATTTCAATGAGATGACATAAAGATATCCTCATATTTTTTCCACCACCTTCGTCTCTCGGTATGTCCCTGCGGGTTCAAATTAATTTCTAAGAAGGTGAACCGCTATCATGGTGCCATTGTCAAGGATATTGTTAATAGTCTCATTAAATATTACATGTTAATGAATTTCCAGTCCCTAGGTCGTTGGGATAAAACATTCTTATCTTGAAGAATAAAAAACAGATAAGACTATTCATCAACATATGATATCACAACAGTCACCATACAAAGGATGATTTTCCATTTTCTGTGGCAGATTTTTTGATCAATGTCACTATTGGATTTCAAGCCCTCCCCTTCTTGTAAATATACACAAGGTATGACTAGATCTGGATGTCCCCTAAAGATGAAGATAACACCACCATTAGGGTGTCGTAGGGGATATTTGTTTCCAGGTAATACCATTCATTTTGATGAACGAAGGGTCAACATATCAACGTTCCATGCACTATATATTCAAATATATCCTCGGGATGCTAGTGGAATGCTACGTACATGATCTGGCGATCAAATCCCATCAATACCAGGACCATCTGATATATATTGAGACACTATTTGTCTTCCATTGGTCCTTCAATTTGATAATGATCCACTTGAAATGTTCTTTTAGGTTTACCATTGGGAATTTTCTCACATTCATTGTTATATATAAAGGCATAGAAATTCATCTAGATAAGATTAATGAAATCAGTCATATGCCTACTCTACGTAATTTTTAGGAGTTCCAAGGCTTGCAATTCCACGTAGCCTATATAGCATGATTCATCATGAATATGGTTGTACGGTTTTATCCCTTTTAAAGGAACATGGAGAAAGGATCCATTTACAAATGGGATGTAGAGTGATAGACCTATTTTGGGAAGATCTGGAAATAACTACTGTAGCATAGGGTTCGGAGGCCACCCATCTCCGAGAATCTGATTTTTTTTATGTTACCACCAGGTAATGATGTAACAGTTCCCTTATTTCTCTTAATAATAATAATGCGATAGAGAACAGTTTTTACTATCTTAGTCGATTTCTCTTTGGAAATTACACTACATTTTGTTTCATCAAGAAGAACTACCTCACACTGGTTTTTGCTATGAAGAAATTGCAATATTATATGAATCATCATAAGATATAGATGGTATATGGCAAGGATCTGATCAATTGAATTTTGAACCACCCTATATTGACAATTCATTAGGCTCTGTGGGTAGGGATCCTTCAGCAATCCTATATTTGGTTCGTCCTGTAAAATGCCATCAAATTAAAATAACTTCTAGAATCTTTTTCCGTATATACGGCCATAGAAACTAATTCCATGGATCATGATTTTCTAGATGAGTACATTCTATCGGTAGACCCACCTATTCAATTTTGGTTAATGCATTTCAATTGTGCCTCTTGATGTATGACTGTATGAATGCTCAATGATCTAGAATGAACAGAGTAGGTTTGGGGTTGACTTCAATAAAATAACATTGTTTTTCCTTCCCTAATCATTATTGTAGTCATATATCTAAAACAAAAATGAGGTGGAGTATCAGGCTCTCATCACTGGTCTCATGCTGGCTCACAACATTGATGTTTGTCTAATATATGTGAAGTGGGTGTGGGGGTAGTTTTCATGCACATCAATGATTATTAAATTGTCTGGAAGATATAGATCGTACCATTTCTCAAGCATGTTCACAATCTGGTGGCCCAATTCCATTCCAATATATAGGTGACTCATGTTCCTCTTTCACAGAATGGTATATTAGCTTCCATGTTCGGTTTAGACGCTTCCCCCATGGAGCCAGAATAGAAAGACCTATTCATTCATGTGGCGTATCGAAGGGTCATATCCCCTGTTAATGATGATGATGATGATGATGAGAACCAATAGGTATGTCACCTTACCACTGATGAATCCATGTAAGAACCAATAGATCACACTTCATTGGTGAAGTAATCCTTTAATTTGACAACTCCAATAATCGAGTACCTCCAGTATAAAAATAATATGACAGACAGTTCCGAGCACGAGTGAATACGTCAGCCTACATCATAGTTCAGCATCTAGATTAGTGAAAAACTTGAAAGAATACACTAAAATTGTGGTTTAAATGGAATTATACTTCGTTGAATTCAGGGAGATGATATTCCCCAGGTACTTCATGATGTTCATGTTGATTCATGTGGATCCCATCAGGAAGGTTCAAAACTCTGTCAACATATTCAGAGGTGGGGATTATTTTGGCCCACCATCATCCATGAAAATTTAATTTTTTCCAATAGGTTCAAAGAATGTCTTATTCACACCATCATTGTGAATCAAACAATACATCCCCTCCCTACCACCTAGAATTATTTGACATTCAAAGTGTGGGGACTTGATGTCATAGGACTATATTTTCTAGGAACAGCTCATCAGTGCATGTTTATACTGAACACAATTGGATTTTTCCTCGTGGGAAGAGATGATTACAATAAAAGAGGACAAATTCCTTTCTATTGTTGAGTTTTTTAGTTCCAATATCACCCATTGATTCAGTGTCCCTTACAGTATTCTCACTGATAATGATACAAATATTTTAGGATCTGAGCTCAAAAAACAACAGGCTACGTAAAACATTTGGTCCAACCACAGTTATCCCTACCATTCATTGGAAAATGGATATATCGACGACTTACACATGACCCTCTAATACATTTTTTCTAAGACAGTGGGGAAAAATAAAAATAGTTGTCCAGAAAATCTCCCCTATATCGACCCAGACTTTTCTTACATTACTATTACATCATTTTAAAGACAAAAAAATAAAAGTATTACACGTAGATGATCCATCGGTTTAGTGTCTTGGGAAAACTAGGACCATACATAACAATTACAATATCAACCATAAACATTTATTTAATTTCTTCTCCTCTAGCTTCTTATTGACACTTTGCCTCTCCTTAGTACATGTAGCCACCTAAGGATATACATAAAAAGGGGTGAGCTAAAATCCTAGTAATATGATATATGAGAATAATATAGCATGGGGTGAGCATAATCATGGCATAGAAAATTGATCATGAACATGAGAGGAGCATAAATAAAAGACTTGAAATGTGGAAATGCATAAAAATGAAACATCATGTCGTAGTGGTTAACTACCACACATACTTGTGCACGAAGCTAGAATCTTGTGCACATATAATTTCACATTTACTAATGAGATTCATCACATTACCCAAACCATTAGAGATCTATATAATTCCGAGCGCACCTGCCACCTTGTAACATTCATATTGCGCTATATAATTCTTGGCGTACTCGTCACATCATAATATTATCATTATGAAGCATTCCACATAGAACAAATATCAATAATGAACATAACTAACCCATTTTAAGGAATGTTTTTCATCTCATAAAAATACATTCATATGATTTGGGTTCCCAAAAGAAAGAGGGAACAAAATATTTGATACAAGAACCAACAACCATCAATGAGAGATAAAAGTTGAGTTCTTAAAAGAAGAGTTCTTTTGGAAAACATATGGATTGACATTAACTTCATTATAAAACATGTATATCCCAGAAAAGAAAATAAAATGATTAAAAAATTGTCTTTACGGAGTGACCATATCAAAAAGGGAGTGAAAGAGGGAGAACCCGAAGGACAAAATTTGGGTTCGAGAATTTCCCCTTACCTTGTATCTGAATGCTTCTTTCTCTTTAATGTCCTATATAATGACATTATATTCATTAATTTGAAATCCAGATCATTTTTTACATTAATATGTCTCATTATAGTTTAATTATTTGATTTTATGTGCCTTTGGATGTGTTATAGAGTTTAAAAATATTATTTGGGAAAGTTTTTTATGGTTTTCTTGGGTGGTTCACTTTTATTATTGAATTGAAGATTCGGTAGAACAGGGGTAAACATCCACAATATATAATACATGTTATTAATGATATTATAGGAGTTTTAATGGTATTATAATTAATCATATTATATCCATGTATATGAATCATTTAATAAGTATTAAATAATGATTGTTTGGGTTAATTTGTGTGGTTTTTGGATCACAACGAACTTGTTTTAATTTATCACTTAGTAATATAGAAATAAGTTATTTATAGAAATTTAAATAGGACATAATACATATAAAATATTCTGTTTCAACCATAATAATGGTTTCATGACCAGATCTGAATGTAGAAATGGAATAAGAAAACAAGTATTTTTTGAAGGTGATAAATTAACACCTCACAAACAACATTCTATTTAATAAAATAAAAGGAAGGGGGAAATGGGGTTAGATGATATTATATCCCATTAGCATCATAAAATTTCATTATATGTATAATATTGGATTCAAAATACCATTTGGATGAAGATAAGTGGGAAGAAATCCTAAAATGAACTTGAACTTGAAAGGAAATTAAAGGAGAAGAGGGGGAGAAATTACCTCTTAAATCCTCCTCCTGAGATCCTCCTTAAGGAATCTAACCATGGTCTTTTGATGATACAAACAGCTCTTAGATGTGGGATATGGGCTAGGAAAGATGTTTTGGGAATGTTTAGATAAGTCCTAGAGCTTGAGTGGTGTGAGGAAATGAGGGTGTGAAGGGTGGTTTTTATAGTGGAGGGGAGAGAGGTTTCCTTAATATGAAATTCATTAGTTTATTAATTTCAACTGATACAATTAATAGTGAGTATTGAATGACCAATAATAGAAATTGTATCATGTGATCCTGAACCAAGTGGTCTTACATCATTTGGACATCACCCGTGACTCTATAAATAGCTTATTTAGCTTATTTTTGTAAATTATTGCATTTCATTATTCATCAAAAATTAATGTATTTCATAAAAATATGAAAAGTTTACCCCAAACATCTTTTTACGTGTAGAATAAAAAAATAAACTCCATTTTACAAAAATAATTTTCTAAATATTATAAATTTATTATTAAATAAAAATCATAATATACTTAAAAAAAATTTTAAAAATGAAATTGATTTTATAGTGCTTTAAAAATTACGTAGGGTCGTATAAAATTTTCTAAAAACTAAAATAAATTGATTCAATAATTTATGAATAAATTTTAGGAAAATAAATTTTCTTTTAAATTAATTATATAATAATATTTAATTACATATGACTTACAATATACCCAAATGTTTTCTTAGGTCAAATTGTTAGATTATATGAAGTCTAAATTTTATTTAATTATTCATGGGTAAGGTTACTCTTATGTTGGATGACTTTCTATTCATAAGGGTCATAATAATATTCATAAGGGTATGTTACTAATCACAATGGTATGTTACTAGTCACTGAAAAATACTTTTGTTTCATTAGACTCCAAAAATCATCTTGAACACAATCATGTATGTCGGATTTTTGAAATTCAAAACACAAAAGTGACAAACATATGTTTAAAGGTCACATAGTGCTTATTAGTTCATTATTTTGTGTTTATATGGGATTTTATGACATAAATATAAGAATAGAATTTCTACTGAAAAAATTTTGGTCATTACATTCTTCCCCACTTAAGAAATCTCACCCCCAAAATTACACTTTACCCAAACAGGTGAGGGTACTTCTCTTTCATTTCCTCTTCTAGTTCCCAAGTTTCTTCCTCAAATGTATAGTTCCTCCACAAAACGTTGACAAGATGGGTTCTCTTGTTGCGTAGAACCTTATCTATCTGATCTACAATCTTTATTAGCTGCCTCTCAAAGGAGAGATCAACTTCCAGCTACACCACCTCTGAGTTTAGTGTATGTGAGGGGTCTGGTATGTACTTCCTCAGTAGTGATACATGAAACACATCATGAACTTGATCCATATTTGGTGGAAGTGCAAGACGATATCCCACGGCTCCTATGTGGTCAAGGATTTAAAAGGGGACAATATACCTTGGGCTTAGCTTACCTTTCTTACTGAATCACATGACTCTCTTCCATGGAGATATTAATAGGAAGTCTTTACCACCAACGTCAAAATCCAAGTCCTTTCGATGGTTGTTATCATAGATCTTTTTAGGACATTGAGCATCTTTGATGTGTTTCTTGATGACATGGACCTTCTCTTTCATCTCTTGAACAAGATCGGATCCAAGTAGCTTTCTTTCTCCAACATCATCCAACAGGTTGGAGTTCTACATCGCTTTCCATACAGAGCTTCATATGGAGCCATCTAAATAATTGAGTGGAAGCTATTGTTGTATGTGAACTCAACCAATGGGAGATGATAATCCCAACCACCTTTAAATTCAAAAGAGTAGGATCTTATCATATTTTCAAGCGTCTAAATATTCCTTTTAGACCGTCCATCAGTTTGGGGGTGACAGTCCGTGCAAAAATTTAATTCAAAACTCAAAGCATGTTGAAGGATCATCCATAATTTAGATGTGAACCTTGGATCATGGTTAGAGATAATTGAGAGTGGAACACCGTGCAGTCTCACCAATTCTTTCACATATATCTTGGCATGTTGTTCAAGTGAGAGATCTTCCCTAATAGCGATTAAATGGGTGGTCCTAGTGAGTCGTTCAACCACAACCCATTTCGCATTATTTCCCTTTAACGACTTTGAGAGACCCGTGACAAAGTCCATAGTATCATTTTCCCATTTCCACTTGAGTATGGGCAATGGATGCATCATACCTTTGTACTTTTATAGCTCAACTTTAACCTATGGACATACCAAGCACCATGATATATATTCAAAAATATCCTTCTTCATGTTATCCCACTTAATGTGTTCTCAAAATTCATGGTACATCTTGGTACTCCATGAATGGATAGAGAAAGTTGAGCTATGTGCATTATCCAATATCTCCTTCTTTATCTCGGTTGATGAAGCCACACAAAGACACGTTCAAAACCGAATCACACATCATCGTGGATATGGAAGTCTTGCATCTTTACATCCTTTACTACATTCACCCTCTTTTTTATCTCCACCCCATCCCTTTGAGCTTCTTTAATCATCTCCTGGATTGATGGTAGCACAATAATTTGGTCAAGGTTGGATGTTTCCCCAACCCTTAGGATTTCCAAATTAATCCTTTGCATATCTAAGAATATAGGGTCCTTCTCAATCTGAAACATGGATAGAGTAGCGGGTTCTTTTCTTCTTATAGCATCATCTGCCTTGTTCCCCTTTATAGGATGGTAGTGAATAGAGAAATCCTAATCATTGATTAGCTCTAACCATCTCCTTTGAAGCATGTTGAGCTCCTTTTGTGTGAATATATACATTATTCTATTATGGTCGGTGTATACGTCACACTTCTCACCATAAAGGTAGCGCCGCTAGATTTTCAAAGAAAAAATCATGGCAGCTAGCTCTAGATCATGTGTCAAGTACTTCTTCTCATAGATCTTAAAATGTTGTGAGGCATAGGCTATTACATTGTCATTTTTCATGAGTACAAAACCCAAGACTTTATTTGAAGCATCACTGTATATCACAAAACATTCTCCACTTTTCGGTAGTGTGAGTACAGGTGCAGTGATCAACGTTCTCTTTCGTTCCTTGAAGCTTCCCTCACATTCTTCCATCCAGATATACATTACCCCTTTACTTGTTAACATAGTTTGTGGGCTTGACAATCATGTGATGTTTGTCCCAAAAGGTCGGTAATACCTAGCTAATCTAAGAGAACTACGGAATTATGTGACACTAGAGGGCCTGGTCCATTCCTGAAATGCCATTGTCTTTGAAGCATACACAGAAATTCCCTCACTTATGATCACATGTCCCAATAACATTACTTTCTTAATCAAAATGTTACAATTCCTGATTCTTTCATACAAATTCTTCTTTATCAATGTCACCCACACAAGTATTATATGTCGCTCATGTTCCTCCTTTCTCTTCGAGTAGATGAAAATATCATTGATAAACACAACCACAAATTTGTCGAGGTAATATCTAAAAACTCTATTCATCAAATCCATGAATATTTCAGGGGAATTAGTAAGTCAGAAGGGCATCACCAAAAACTCATAATGCCCATACCTTGAATGGAAGGCAGTCTTATGAATATCTTCTTTCTTCACCATTACCTGATGATATCCAGAATGAAGATCCACCTTTGAGAAGTATTTAGCACCTCTTAAATAATTGAACAGGTCATTAATCCTTCGAAGAGTATTCTTGTACTTTATAGTGATCTTGTTGAGTTCCCGATAATCGATACACAGTTGCATAGTTCCATCCTTCTTCTTCTTCACAAAGAGCACCGGCGCACCACAAGGTGATGCACTAGGACATATGAACCCTTTGCCTAGATACCATTGCAACAGCTTATTTGACTCCTTCAGTTTGATAGGATCCATCCTATACGGACGCTTTGAGATAAGAGTATCTCTAGGCATGAGTTCAATTGAGAACTCTAACTCACGATCCGGGGGAATTCCTGGTAACTCATTGGGAAATACATCCTTGTATTCCCTCACGATGGGAATTTACTCAAGGATGGAACTTTACTTTGACTCAACCATTTGGTCGAGGTATGCTTTTTCAAAGGGAATCAACACCCACATCATTGATGGATTTTTCAAAGGAGATTCATGATCTTGCTTGCATTTGTAGAGGAGCATGCGATGGTTTGGAATATGAAAATATATTTCATTTTCCTGAAAGTTTATATGTGTCTATATAATAAGATCCAATACATTACCATTATAGAGTAAAATTCCACCAAGGGATGTATTACGAGATTTTCTGGAAGAATCCTCCCAACTACGCCGAAAGGAGAAGATTAAAACACTTTGTTTTCATTGATTTCACCACTTGGTGTTTTTAGAGATATCCTCACTTCATGGTTTTGGGGATTCGATTCTATAGTTCTAGCAAACTTTCAAGATATAAACGAATTCATAAAACCAGAATAAAATAAGACTTTTTCCATTATTGAGTGAATAAGAAGTGTACCTTATAGGACCTCATTATCATGCTCCACCTCCAAAATAGTGGTGGCATAATACTTCCCGTGTTCCATTGGATTCGTTGGCTGCTAAAGTTGTTTACCCTCGAGAGCTCGATGTTTAGTGCACTAGATTTCATAGTAACTTAGCTCCCTATAGTTGTAGCATTGAACCATTAGTGGTTATCTCCATTCATAAGCTACATTCTCCTTCCTTTTTGTGTCTTTTAGACACTCTTGAGAATGATGTCCTTCTTTCCCACCCTTGAAGAACTTCCACATCCCTTTGAGGCAGTTCCCATGGTGCAACTTCCCACATTTGTTTCTTGTGGGTCGTTGAGTTTTCTTCCCAGTTTTGTAATTAGATCCTACAACATGAAACTCCATCTTTGGTTTTTATCCCCATATCCATCGGACCAATCTCCAAACTCAATCCCCACTTTGATAGCACACTGAACAACTTCTTCAAAACTCCCAAAGTCTCAAATTGCAAGAGTCTTTGGATTTTGTGGTTTTAGTCCTCTAAAGAATCTATCAATTTTTCTATCATTGTTGATAACAAAACCAAGAGCGTACATTTAAAGCCTTGTGAAATTCACTTCGTATGTAGTGATAGATTCTCATTATATTTTCTTGATCTCCATGAATTCTCTCTCAACCTTTGTATGATGAGTTTTTGGGAAGTATTTTTTTAATAAACAATATCTTAAAGTCTTCCCATTCCATCTCTTCTATTTCCTCCCTTTTCTTGGTGTTCTTAATAAATGCCCACCATTGATCAGATTCTCTATCTAGATGATAAATAGCAAGGGTCACCTTATCCATCTTAGAATAGTGAAGAACAAAAAAGATCATCTCCATGGATTTGACCCACTGTTCGCAACTAGTGGATCAGAAGATCCACAAAACATTGGTGGTCGTTGCCGTATAAAACATTCGATAGCTAGTTTCTACCTCTATGGTGAAGGAGGACATTCCCCATTATTATGTTTATTGTTCATAACCAGTTATAATTCGGTAATAATTTCCATGACGTTCTGAACACCACCTCCCAAATCATTGGTAATGTAGTTCATGCAATCTTGCATTGGCCCTTGCACGAGTTGTTGGCTTGATTTCTACTAGTTCCCACCATTTTCTAAAATATGAATGGTTAGAACAAAACATAAGTAATCAATTAATTAATAAATTATTCAGTTAAACAGTTATTACAAAAAAAATTACATATGGGATCCCTATGTAAATATTCTTTTGTGCATATTTGTACTTAGTCTCACGCTAGAAGTTTTTTCTAGGGTTCACGAATCCTGATTCCCAAATTAACTAAACCTTTCCTATGATACCAACTATAGAGACCCAACCATTTATTAAATAACTATTACATAATATTAAAGATAAAAAATATAATATTATTACACATAGAGGATCCAATGGTTTAGTGTCTTGGGAAAAATAGGACCATACATAACAATTACAACATCAAGCATAAACATATATTTAATTTCTTCTTCTCTAGCTTCTTATTGGAAAATGTCCTCTCCTTAGTACATGTAGCCACCTAAGGATATTCATAAAAATGGGTGAGATTAATGCCCAGTAAGAGGATAGATAAGAATAATATATAATGCATTGAGAATAATCATGACATAGTCAAAAGATCAGGCCCATAAGAGGATCATAAATAAAAGACTTGAAATGTGGAAATGCATAAAAATGAAACATCATGTCTTATTGGTTACATACCACACATACTTGTGAAACAAGCCAGAATCTTGTTCACACATAATTTCACATTTAATCATGAGATTATTCACTTTACCCAATGCATTGGAGCGTTGTATAATTCAAGGCGCACCCGTCACCTTGAAACATTCGTGTTGCACTATATAATTCTGAGCGCACCCGTCACCTCATAATATTATCATTATAATTCATGCCACATAGAACATATATCAATAATGAACATAAAAAAACCATGGTATGGAATTTTTTTCATCTCAAAATAATAAATTCATAATATTTTGGGTCCCAATAGAAAGAGGGAACAACATATTTGAAACAAGAACCATCAACCAAGAATGAGATTTAAAATTTGAGTTCTTAAAAGAAGAGTTCTTTTGGAAAAAATTTGGATTGACATAAAATTCACTAGAAAAAATGTATATCCCAGAAAAGGAAATAAAATGATTAAAAATTTATCTTTAAGGAGTGACTATATCAAAAATTTTGTGAAAGAGGGAGAACCTGAAGGACGAAAGTTGGGTTTTAGAATTTCTCATTACCTTGTATCAGAATGCTTCCTTCCCTTTAATGTCATGTATAATGACATTATATTCATGAATTAAAAATCCATAACCTTTTTTAGATTAATATGGGTTATTATATTTTCATTATGTGATTTAATGTGCCTTTGGATGAGTTATAGAGTTTAAAAACATTATTCAGGAATATTTGATTTTATGGTTTTCCTTAGTGGTTCACTTGTATTCTTAAATTGATGTTTGGGTAGAACATGGGTAAACATCCAAAAATGATATTATAATTTATTAATAAAATTAAAGGAGTATTAATGGTATTATAATGAATCATATTATATACAGGTGGATGAATAATTAGATATGAATTATATGATGATTGTCTGAGTAAATTTGTGCGGTTTTTCGATCACAACGAACTTGTTTTAAATTATCACTTAGTAATATGGACATAATTTATTTCCAGAACATTAAATATGACATTATTAATTATACATATTCCTGTTCAACAATAAAAATAGTTCCATGACCATTTAATAAGTTATAAATGCATGAAGAAAATATGTCATTCTTGAAGGTGATAAATTAACACCTCACAAACAACATTATCTTTAATAAAAAAAGGAAGCGGTAAAATGGGGTTTGATGGTATAATATCACATTATCATCATAAAATTAAATTATATGTATAATACTAGAGTTAAAATTCCATTATTATGAATATAGTTGGGGAGAGATCAAGAAACAAACTTGAACTTGAAAGGAAATTAAAGGAGAAGAGGGGAGAAATTACCTCTTAAATCCTCCCCTTGAGATCCTCCTTAAAAAATATAAGCTTGGTCATTTGATGAGACCAGCAGCTCTTGAACGTCATATAGGGGATAGAGAAGATGTTTGGGCAGAGTTTAGAGAATGATTGTAGCTTGAGAGGTGTGATGAAATGAGGGTGTGAAGGGTGGTTTTTATATTGGAGGGGAGAGGTTTTCCTTAATATAAAATTCATTAGTTTATTAATTTCCCCTAATACAAGGAATAGTGAGTCATGAATGAAATAAAATACTAATTTTATCATGTGATGCAGAACCAAGTATTCTTACATCATCAAGACATCGCACATGAATCTATAATTACCTTATTCAGCTTATTTTTGTAAATAATGGTATTTCACTATTCATAAAAAATTCAAGTATTTTAGAAAAATCCCAAAAATTTACCCCTACCAATTCATGACATGTAGAATCCAAAAATGAATTCCATTTTTCAAAATTAATTTTCTAAATATGATAAATTTAATATTTAATTAAAATCATAATTTACTTAAAAATAATTTTTTAAAAATTAAAAATGATTTTATAGTGCTTCCAAAAATTACGTAGGGTCTTGTAAAATTATCTAAAAGATATAAGACATTGATTAAATAACTTATGAATACATTTTAAGAAAATAAATTTTCTTTTAAATTAATTAATTAATTATAATTATTTAGTTATGACTTAAATTATACCAAAACATTATCTAAGATCAAATTGTCACATTCTAAGATGTCTAAATTATATTTAATTATTCATGGGTAAGGTTACTCTTATGTTGGATGATTTTCTATTCATAATGGTCATAATAATATTCATAAGGGTATGTTACTATTCACAAGGGTACGTTACTGTTCATTGAAAATTATTTTTGTTTCATTAGACTCAAAAAATCATCTTTAACACAACAGTATATATATCAGATTTTCAAAATTCGAAAAACAAAAATGGCAAACATATGTTTAAAGGTCACTTAGCACTTAGTAGTCCATTATGTTGTGTTTTCATGTGATTTTATGATATAAATATAAGAAGGTAATTTTCATTGAAAAACATTGGGTCGTTACATCCCCAATACTCTTTGATATTATCAAATGAAAAATCAAAGCCCCACCCAAGTGACCTTGAATTCCCTACAGTATGAAACATAGGTAGTCATTCCCATTGGGATTCAGTTTCCATCACTCGGTATAGCTTTCTATGATCATAATATGTCAGACCACATATCATATGTCCATATATCAGTGATGGAAGCCCTCAATGAGAATTTTATTTAGGCCGTGCAGTATCTAGAGAGGAACTAAAATAATATATCTACATCTTTCAATAATAAATTTTGTATTTGTTCCTTGATTTAAGATGATTTTGTTTTGGATATCAGGATTCCAACGAGGCCTATTATGAATCCACTAATATAGGATCCCAAATTAGAAGGTCCATATATCATTCACAAGGTGTACCCTAATGATGCATACTACTTGGTCACCATGGACGGTGTGAAAGTTACACCTCCCACCAATGATATTTTCCTCAAAAAGCACTTCACATGAGTGGGGTTCTTGTGTCCTACATAATGTTATATCTTTTATACTACCAACATGAAGATAATATTCACATGTTATGAGCACTAAAACTATAAACTAAGATATCCATCATCCTTACCGAATGATGTTAAACATTTTAGAATCATTAAGATCTATGTGTGGATTGATTCCCATCCCAATGGGATAAATTTAAATGCCTGGTCAATTATTTAATGGACCCATCACCAATTTCACTTTTTATCCTTTTTGACAGAGTTCATTTTTTGTTTTTTGTGGTATGATTCTGATACCTCCTTGGTCCACGATCATGTAAGATTAATTTATGATACAATTCTTCACACCCCCCTTGTCGGTAGTTTCACCTCATGGCCTGAGTTATGTGGCTTTAATCTATGTTCTCTCTCGTCCTGTAGGACAATTAATTGCAATGTCCTACATTCAAGAAATTAAAATTAATAGTGTTTATTGTCTTTTCTAAATATCCATAAAAGTGAAATCACCTTTTTCCCATCATTATTCATAACTTCCCCAACCCACATGTTGTCAAAACTACAGCTTTGTCTTGATTGAATGATGATAAACTGCACAACACGCAGATGTCCTCATCTGAAAGGGCATCACCTTTGTCACTGGTCACATACCATGCCACATCCAAATCCATGTATGTATTGATTACCATCCCTATATGATATGTACGAATATATAGAAATTTATTATTTGGAACCAATAATACTTTCATCCTTTCATATCCTTTTCCTAATACCTCTATTGGGAACAAATGGTCTTTTGTGTATTTCATAGATCCTCATTCACATCCAATTTATTTTATCATGCCATGCGTATCCCCATTTGGATGACATTACCCCAACATCCATGTTACATGTTGTTAAAATACGTAACATACCTCATCATAACCGCATTATGTTATCTTCCATGGAGTTCAGAAACTTTGTATGGCTTGACTCGGAACCTAATGGGATACATAGCGAGGCCTACAAATTTTTTATATTGTCTAGCCACATTATTACTTAAAATTATCAGTCTAGGTCCCTCTTGGGTGTGTGTGGGGAAATGCTGAGACCGTGTTGGATCTTATTCATGTTGGGATATAATAGGTTCACATTGTACCTACCTATTGAATGATTATCCTTATTTTTTCATTGTGGCATGATGTTAAACTTCACAGCATTCAAGAAATAGGTATGGCGCGATTCCCATCCTTTTTGGATACATTTTAATTCCCATACTTTTCTTGTTCGAGCCCAATCCCTATTAAACAAACCATCCCATAGAATATGTTGAATGGGGGTGGGCCTCACTATCCGTCCTTCATGTTAGGATTTTCACCTCTTTAGGAAACATATATTCATTTAAATATCCTTATTAACTGGTTCAACCTCCATGACAATAAACTAAGATCTCAGTTTCCTAGTCACGTGATGAAAAATTGTTTAATACGATTTTACTTACCACACAATGTTAATTTGCATGATAATCAATAACTATGTGTTTCTTGAATCTCACCCTTCTGGGAAACATATTAATTCATTGATGATTTATATTTCATTCCAACACCTAGTTCATTACACCCACTTTTTTTCTTCCCATCCTCTTCAATTGGAATTAGTCCATTACCATTTCATATCAAAGATTACTATCAAGGAATCTTCCCTTAATAATAGTTTTTGAACCCTCTATATGATACACCTCATTAATGTGCTCAGTTGTGCTATGGGGGTATGACTTATAGGGTTTGGTTCGATATGGAAATTCACTACTTTTATAACCAAAATTCTTGTGCCCCTTTGTGTGCATCTTCATTATAATTAAAATCTAAAATGACACCCTATGATCATGTTGGATGGATTGACGGATATATTATAATATGGGGATGCATCCCATGATTATTTTGATTGGAATTTTGAGACAGGTCATGCATTTTGATATTCGTAAGCTGTGGAACCTCATTTTTCTATTCCCACTGTTGGTTTCACAATATGGATGCTATGTTTCTAATAGGGTTGTAAGTATCCTCCATCATTATTACACACCCATTGTGTGCCAAGTATCTAATTCTATTATTCAAATCTGTATCAACATCCTTATATATATATACAGAACATCAAAACCCTCGATGTTACACCTCTGTGCACCTTATCAAATTGAGAATACTGATCAGAATCATTGGGACAACCTTAAATCAATTCCGCAGTCCCCTGACGAGTGTCTCCATGTGACATAATAATCCTATATTCCCCTTATTTTTATCACCAAAAAATGGATCATGTGGGCTTTGGGGTCATTGTAGTGTATGTAACCACCTAGACGAGTACATCATCTCATGGTCCAAAATAATTATCCTTAAACTATGAGTTCACATACTATGATCATAAAATTAAATTTAGTGTCCACATATATGCCTTATGACCTCAAAATATGTTTAGGTTTTACTTAGGGAATATGTGGTGTGGTGTGGATCTCCATGGTACTCATTCACATCAGTTTTCTTTATGGAATCATAGTACACATTTCCCCTTTGAAGGGTCATTTTTTGGTTTCATCTCTATGACTAGAAAGGAAGAACATCAATGCACTTATGTCATGATAATAAATGGAACAATAGTACTCATCCTTTTTGTATGTCATTAAATTTTACATTATGCATATGGTTATTATGAATGTAAACTAAAATGAACTATTAAGTCTTCAAATGGGAGGAAATTTCCCTTTTAGCATCAGTACCTTAACATGACACCTATCAAGAACTATGTGTGGCCTGATTCTTATTCATATAGTATATAAAGTAACTGATATACATATTTTCCCCAGCCCCATTTGAATAGTCACATAGTCCCCCTGTTGTCCAGGATATTATATGACAATGTATGGTGTGGTGTGGATTTCTGTGAACCTTATTCATATTGGGATACCTTAATAAACCATGGAAAACATCTCTCCTCTAAATCGTAAAAACCCTATGTCCTTAAACTATTATTTTCCTTGACCTAGTTCTCCTGATAGTAACCTATGTGACATCAATTATTGTCTTATTTGATAGTATATCGCTGCTATTGGCATTGGAAACTCACCATTCCATTTCTATAACTATGTGTGGTTTGAGTACCATCCTTATGGGATACATAGTGATTCCCAGATATCTTTTCCCTGAGTCCACCCTTAGAATCATTAACCATTTCTCCCCCTCTTTTCCCAAGTTTCTTACATAGGGTTGTATGGTGTGGTGTGGATATATGTGATTCTCATTATCATTCAGTTATTTACTACACCACACACATCTGATGTGGGATGTGTTTATCCTAGTCCCATGATTATAAACTTCTTTATACTTTTATCCTAACCGAATGGAAATAAACTACATGGGTAAGTTACATACATTATAAATTACAATCATCACCATTGATTCATACTCTATGATAATAAACTAGTGGATTTTAGTCCTGGAAAAATTATCATTAAACTATTTGAAACACCTCCCAAGTTTGAAGAAGGATCTGATCCCACCTACTAATGTTCCATAGTTTCATGACTGAGTTCCTAGTAGTATGAGTTCTGTAACATTGGATTTTGTAAGGATATTCCCCCATTCAACTACTATTAATCACATGTTCATTTATGTGGGTCCCCATCATCTTTCAGCCATGAAGGGACCCCTTAGAGGCATGGTTCTTAGCTGTATGGTTCACCTACAATCTTGGGACAATGCACCGAATGATTTTCAACAACATTTTCAGACATGATCAATGTTTTGAACATGGTAATCAAGTAACTTGTATTTCTTTATTACCAATACATTTTACATGATATGGTTTCTCTATTTAAAAAAGAGTTAGTAGTTATCATCCATTGTTATTCTACCCCCATTTTTTCCAAATATCATATTATGTGATTTATATTTTCCTAGATCCCTCATATTCTTGTAGATCTCCAACACCCCTGGGGTCCTCCTTCCTTGTACACAAAAATATTGGGTATGAATGTTGTCAGGGTTGGTATTTTTCATCCCAGGATATCTTTTAAATTGTTTTCTTCTACCATATGATAAGTAAATCTTGAAATCTCTCCTTAATTCACAAATTAAATATGGATCACTTAGGATGATGTGTATTTGTAGGGTTATGCCCACATAGAAAAGTTGTGAAACCACAAGTTCAGAGTTCTATGACCCTAAAATACGATGTCATTCATCCAAGAAACATGACTATAAAATATGTTGTCCAATCCCACATGATGTTAAACATTTTCTTCCTTCCTACATGATGTTAAAAAACATAGGGTGTTCCTTTAATATGACCATAAAATTTGGCATCATTTTTTTAGACACATGAAAAAATGAAACTACATTGTAGAGTTATCTCTTGAGATGGTATCACCCTTAGCATTTGTCATCCACCATACCATATATCATGAAATGCACACAGATTGATTCTTGTAGTGTCAAATAGTCTTTTAATCCATGCCGAAATTCTCCAAAAAAGAAGAAAAAAATGGATAAAAATAAATATCTAATGTCTCAACTCTATATGTTTGGGTCAGACGTGGAGAATTAAATTTTGTTTCCCGAAAATTGTGCGACTTGATTAACCTACTTATGTGATATATAGTGACTCCCAATGATTTTTTATTTAGGACTAGCTTGAAATTTTATTGTCCAAACTCTATTTCCATAAACTAGGATCCCCACAAGGATATGTGGTGTGATGGAGGGTCTTCATGAACATTATTCATGTCGGGTTTTATCCATCACTGTGTCACATATTCCTATTTCCTATCTATCTATTGGTTTTATTATGGAGTTCATGCCTCTTTTGGATCAATCAAGTGTGGTTCACATCGTCTATAACATGAAAACACTATTGGAATAGACATCATGTTCCTAAACCTACTTATTTAAATAGGAAGCACAAGTCTAGGAAGCATGACCATTAACTATATATAGATATTGTAATCACATTATATAATACTACGGGATTTCCTGATGACATGAATGTAAAATGTACAAGGAATTATCCTCAATTTAATGATACAAAACTACAAATTATCTCATGTTCTCATCGGAGATATTTTCTTCCATAGTATTTTCATCTTCCATATTACTCACATATTATGTTGTTTCTCAACATCCGAGAAGAAGATCCCTGGGAATATATTCATGATAATTGTTCAGAACAATATGCCTAAAACAATGTGCTACATGCCATAGTGGCATAATTTCAAGAGTTTTGGAATCCTTTTGAACATTCCATCACTGAACTCTAATGCTTTTCATTCCCATTATTTGGTTCATAATCCCCTTTAATGTTCAAGGGAACCGCCTAATGACCTAGTCCCATGAAGCTTCATCTCACCTACCATCCTAGGATATTGTTCTTGAATACATCACATGTTAATTCAAGACAAGTCATGTGTTTTAAATATGGTCATCCATCCACCATTGTTTGTTTATACCCATCTCAGGATATCAGTACATATATTTTGTTTCGAATACAGTCCATATTTGTCATATATCATGATTTATCTCATCATTATTTTCCGAATATTGTGATTTTTGATTCACACGTTACATTTTCTCCTTTGTTCGGATTGATTACAACATCCCAAAAATTTTCTTATTCATGCACTAAAGCTCTTTAGGTAAATTATTTAATTATAGGGAATTACACTCAAATAGAGCATGCAAGGATGGAGTACATACCCATAATTTAGGTAAATTCCTTGATTTAGGATCTCGTTCCAATATTCAAATTTCATACAATTTGGGGACTAATGAAAAAAAGGAAAAGGTTTTTCCACATTCATATCTATCCCACCACTCAATAATGGTATGAACAACATAGTAGGAGAACATAATTTTTATATTAATAAAAAAATAAAGAAGAATATGATGTTCTATAATGATTTTTTAGGGTAAAAATTCCCATTGAGTGTGATATTCTGGATAAATATTCCATGAATTAGAGTTACCTTTGTTCGATTATATATATTTACAAACCATAAAGGATGAATCATGACACCTCATTATGTTGAGATCACATAAATATACACATTTTACATCAATTTTTATTGAATATTATGAGTTTCCCCAATTGTGGAATAATTAAATACCTTTTTGAATATTCATCAAAGAATATTAGAGGTGGTGGTGTCCTATAAATTATTGGATACTCTTACTACATAGATGTATATAATAGAATTACTACAAGCATCAGTAGAGTAGATAGAAATATATATCCAGAGTGTTTGTATTTCACTATGTGTCTTACAATCATTAAAAATCATAAATAATCATCAATCAATGGAATTTGATCATGCAAGTAGAAACTCATAAATTTTTATTACCAATGTCACCGAATATTAGGAACCCAAAAAAAATAAGATGCAGTAAAAAATAGATGTTTCCTGTATTCCATAGATGATCCCGAATTGTTTTCATATAAAAACATTATAGGTAAGACTATTAGATGTTGGGATGGTGCTTTTCATAATTATATATACTAATTAAATATTATATAGAGATAAAACACCACTAACCTCTATAATTGTAATTTATTAGAAAATGAGAGATTCACATATGTTATCATAAATTGAAGGGTTTAACATATTATTTATAAATATATGTTCCCCCAAAAAATTACAATATATATATATGGATAAAATACAATAGGATTTCTCTACCGTGTTCATCCCCCTAAATTACCCTTGAGGGTTGTATTATTTTTCAATTATAAAACATCATCTAGATGTTATATTTTGATAGGAAGTATGGATTTAACTAAAAACTAACAACAAATATATAAGAGTAAGGTATTGAAAAATAGCTACATTCAACATCAATACAATAAGTCTAATGCAATGTGATATTGGAGAAAAGAATAATATTGTTTAATCCTTACATAATTATTAGGTTCTTGAGTACATAATATCATCCCTATATAATTAAATGATTAGGTTATTAAAAAACTAGAATCTAGTTTAATCATGGAAAATTGTTTGGAATAATTTCTTCCATTTCAATCATACATTGGGTCACCTGTTCGTGGTATTATATATATTCAACGATCTATAAAAAATATTGTTTATGATTGTCATGATCCTTTAAACATTCCAAAGGATCATGTGTTATTTAATTTAAAATTTGATTAATCATAAAAATAAAAAATGGATGAGTTCCCATATCATAATAATAAATTATTTTATGATTGGATATAATATAATTTGGTCTGTCATTAATGTTACATAATCAATGAATGAAAATATCAACTATTTGTAACCACTAGTCCATGTTTAAATAATGTCACAAAACATACTACTTCACAACCACTAATGATACAATATAATTGTAAAGGTGGGGTAGGGTATAGGAGGAGTCCAAAAGGATTAAAAAACAAATAATAAATATCATAGACATTATTTCCCCATAATTAATATAAAGGGAACCATTCCACTAAATAATCCTATGGGAACTATCTCACATAATAATACTATAGTCACCATCTTTCAAAAAATGATATCATACTAATAAAGAGAATAAATTCAACTCATTCGATGATATTTGATTCATGGAAGAGTGATCTAAAATGGAATTGATTTTTTAGATGAGGACCTTTATTTCAATCAACATTGAATTATCCAACTTAGATGAATTTTTATTTGGTCATGATGTAAACACTCTTGATTGTGAGGTCACACATTTATACAATCATCTAAGCACCAAAAGCTTTTTTCAACTGCATCTCGATGAAATTGTAAAGAATAAGTTACAAATACCCCACCCACATTGATAGTAGTTATCATCATCCCTATTCCTTACAAGGAACACAATATTTCTATATAATTTTCAGGGATTAAATAGAATATATGATCATGGTGTTATAAAAAAAATTGTGTTCAACCACCCATAATGACACTATTACAATTAAGGTTCTTATATTGTATACTTACTATCAATACCCAATATATTTTAGTTAAATAAAAATGGACTTATAGTCCTCCCATTTGTATAGGTAAAATTTATATCTCAGGGAAATAATTTTAGAGTTAATTCCATGATTTATAACCTATGGTAAAATACTAGTTCTCTACCATATTGGTTCTTCTTATAGTCTTAAAGACCCAGAACATAGTTGTTTGGACCCCGAAGATTAATTTATTATGTTGGTATAATAAACAAGAAACTATAATCCTGGACCACTTAATAGTTTAACTGTTATGTAAAACTAGATACAATAAACAGTTTTTCATTACAACATAAATGGAAAAAAACATAGAAACTTTATTGGAGAAATCCATAACTCATAAATTTTCCCTGCTTTTTAATAATAATAAATATTTGTATCCTAGGGGAAAATAAAACATATTATGTGGAAGATATGCTACGCTCAATAAGGGTATGTAAAATAATAATATAAAATATAAATAATAATTCTTGAAGAATGACTAAAAACGCATTCCCCAAGAACATTATTTTAAACATAATATGGTGTAAATAAAAGCTGATATAAAAAACCAAATAAAAAATCACATGCTTAACCATGTATATTGAAATATAATAATAATAATAATAATATGGATTATCAATTACTAATATCATAATTAGGTAATGAATAATGTCTGAAAATATAAACATTCTTTCGAGGCCGCGGCCAAGAAATCAGAAAATAAATGGTTAAGGAATATGCCAAATCGATTATTGTTTGGTCTCATGAGACCTAACAATGTATCGAGGGGATAGATAAAAGCCCAACCAATATTTAATAATTCTTATTAATTCCTCATATATGTGTTTTAAACAAAATTAATATATATATATATATTAAATTTAAATATCTTTCCCCAATCTATAAACATTATCAATATCCATAATGAGTAATGTGGTGAATGGAATCAAGATAGAACATACATAGACAAATTGAACATAAACCATTTAATAAAATATGGTACATTATAATCATAATTAATAAATCTAAATAATGCATTATATTCAGTAGAGTCATTGAAATAGATAAAAATACTCAAATAAAATCATTGCGGTGTTCATGAGATAAATACCCTTTCTATATTGTGAATAAGAGTTCTTTTTCAAAAACAATTTTTTTATCATAATTGTTCATATAAAAGAAGAAATAAATACTATATAGTTATTTATGACCAAAATGTTGATAACATAAAATTATTGGTGTCTTAAATCATATTATGTATTATACTTGAATATGGGTAAGATATCTAGAATAGCCCATTAATCAGGATAGCGTATCAAGAGGAATTGAGAAGAGAACATCATAAAACATGTATTTCTACATGAAATAAATATCAAAGGATATTGATACATTAGTATGAAATATAAAAATAGAATTTAAAAGATTTATATAAAAAATTATATAATTACATTGGTGTAAAGTGGTAGAAATCATGATCTGAATGAATGTGGAGGTTTAAGAGTAAACCATACTTTATTTCTGAAAGTGTTATGCACTTGTACTTAACTTCAAGGGTAACGAAATTATATTAATAAATTTATTAAGTTATAACCACTTAAAAATTTAATTTATTTTGTTTATAATTTTTTGATTTTCATTTATGGTATTTTTGATGATTTATGAGATTTAATTTCGTTGTTCGGGAGTATTCTTATCCTCGGTTTTCATTACTATATCACACACACATATATGGAAGTGTTTGTAAAATTGAAATAATTCTTTAGAATTGAAATTATATGTTATTAATTACCATAATTTTTTTAATGGTATTATATTTATATATATACCATATACATAGATGATTCATTAGATATAACTTTAATAATGATCATTTAGAGCATTTAGAATGTTTTGAAATTGTCACTACTAGTTTTGTCCTAATAATTAATATCATGTGTATATAATATATCTAGAATAATAAACAACATATCATATTTATAATAAAATTAGTTTTAACCATAATTGTTTTATATGAATCCATTAAGGGTGTAATGGAAAATGAAGTCACATCATTTATGATGGCAGTAAATCGGCGCATCACGATTGGTGTTTTGATTTTTAGAGTAAAAAATCGAAGGAGAATCGGAATGATGATAGTTATTTCACTATCATAATAATATTATGGTATATATATGTTAAAGGGGTTATTAATCATGGTTGAAAAGAATAGGTAATGGTATAACAATATGAAAATAAATTAAATGAAATTTAAAGAAATGAAAAAGGATTTTTCTCTTCAATTATTCACCTTGAGAACATAATCATCAAACATTGAAATGGTATATGGGTTAGAACAGAAATAAAAAACGTGGGATAGTTTTTTGGGAGATAAAATGGGTATAATTTAATAAATTCTTATGTATTTGGATGTTTGTGGAAAATAGGTGATGACATGTGGTATTTATAGTTAGAGGAGATGAGTGATTTCCAATATTTTTTTATAATTATGGCCGAAGAATAAGAATATATTGATCATTATCCATAAATATTTTAAAAACAATTATGGATATTTCAATAATATGGTCTAATACTAGCTACAAATCATCTATGACTCAGTATTTCATGTATTTATTAAATACGAAGAATTACAATATTTCATTATTCAACAAAAGTTCATGTATTTTATGAAAATACAAAAAATTCACCCTAATAATATTTCAATTTGTAGAATTAAAAAATTAAATCCATTATATGGATGTAATTTTCTAAATATGAGAAATATAATTTTTAAATATATTCACCATCTACTCAAAAAATACTGATTTTGATATCATATTTATATCATGACAATATGAAAAAATAATTAATTTCTCATAATATTATCATATCATCTTAAGAAAAAACATTTTTTCATGATTATATTATATGAAAACAATTTTCCTATTTAAACATTATATTAATTATAAAATCTCAATTAAATAGTTATGACCTTTTAAAATATAACAACATAATTTATCATTTTAAAACAATTATTTTCGCATTTCATGATATAAATATAACATATATTCCTTTATAAGATATCTAACTATTATGTATACTTTAATGTGTACGTTTAATATTTTATTAGAAATATTAATATTTCTATGGGTGAAGAGGTCACATTATTTGATTTAGTGAAGTTGAAAGTATTGTCAATTTCTTGAGAATATGAATGATTCAATGAGTTTTAAATCAGACAATTGTGGAACTGGTTCTTAGTTCTAAAAAATATCTGTCATTGATGATTTTAGTTTGTCACATTGTATACTACATTTAAATAAGAGTCATTAAAATGACATGTTTTATACAATGATTTTTTTTGAGGATGGTGGTGATTTATTTTTGAGTTGATTTTCATTGAATTAAAATAAATTTTGATAAGATTTTTAATGAAGTGTATATAAAAAAATTTGCTAGAAAGCTTGTTAAGAGAATAATCACCCCAATGTGTCTGGTCGAGCTCATCCCCAAGCTAGCCCGCTTGAGACCGTATCTACGGTAAGGAATGAGAGTTCCTCCGTACAACGGGAGAAGTGGTGGTGGGACCCTATGTGGGGGAAGCACATCAGTGGAGGTGGGTATAGGAGCACACCCGCAAGAATAGGTATGAGATGATACTAGGGTGGGAGGGTAGAGAATTCTGATGATGGGTTCTCACACTACATATTTTATGGAAACCCAAAAATATAGGTTGACTTGGTGTTTTATATTATTGAAAAAGTAGGACCATCCAACCGCGTGATTTTTTTTATCTGGCCTGTTAATACGTTCATTATTTTTAAAAAACACAGAAAGAACCACGACTGGTTGATCTATTCAATTAGACATTCTTGGCCATTCAATATATCAGTGACCTCTCATTAGCATTTGATTCCATTCCATCTCCTCTCCTACATTATGATGGAATGAAAATTTTCTTCTCATCATATTTTCATGGACACACTGACCTAATGTTGATACATGTGTTTCGAGAATTATCTAAGAGATTTTATGATTCAAATGTGATTGAAATCCCTTAGAACATCATTTATATCATTAGTCAAAGATGGAATCAGATAAATAAAGTGATTTGAAAAAGTTTATTAATATGTGATGATGATATTAATAATTATTGAAGTATAGTAGTGGAAATGAGAATTATTGATCATCGGTATTCTAGAATGATTCAAGGTGAAGATCAAGGCCTATAAATACCATAGCCGAGATCATTTGGTTTCATACGTTATATCTCACACTTTATAATTTTTTTGAGGGAGAAACAATTCCTTAAAAATCTAGTTCATGAAGAGATCTATGAACCATCAATTTTCATGAATAAGAAGTCATCCCATGAGTACATTACCCATTCACAGCATAGTTGTGGTGCTTCTCAAAGAATGAAGTTCTGTGAAGCCATATAGGAATATGATTTTTAAAGAGATCTTTCTGGTTTGCATGAGAAAAGAAGATGCCCTGCATTAAATATTCTAGGATATTTGTATGAATGAGATATTGTGTATGAGACTTACATGAAATAATCAATGACTACCATGTATACTATAACTACAATCATATTGTACAATGAGTGTTCAATGTAAAAAATTGTTATGTGTGCAGGTATGAAGAATAACCATATATTTCAGAGGATTATATTTCTAAATGTGTACCATACTGTTGAGTAAAGGTATTGAGTTTCATGAAGATAGAGTAACACGCTATTGCATGAAGGATAAATTTACAAAAGCAGTGTAGTGTATAAACAAACATATACACTCATAAGACACATGAATATATATTTGTGATTGAATAGTTAATGTGATAGAGAGTGTTAAATTAATTAAAATTTTTATTATGCTTCATAGTAAAGTGACCAATTTCACATTATGTGTGTTAGGGTGTGCATGAAATAAATTCATACAGGAACATGAAATATCACTGGCTAGAATAAGTTTACATGCACATGTAATAATACATGAATAAAGTGAGATATTCATGCAGTTGGGTACATTCATGAAGTTTGAAAAAGTGTAACTGAAATATTCATTCATAATTTGTTTTTAATTATTTTAAAAAGATGATGAGATAGTAAATCTATGATTGTTTCAGAAGAATCTATGTATACATCTTTTTGTGGTTACAGAAGCTCATTATTTAGAAGAAGAAAGAATTATTTCCTGGGAAGTCTGTTACTAAGGTTTTTGACCACCATAATGTGATCAAATTTTGTTGAGAAAGACCATCACCTGTGAAAATGATCAGAATTTATTCATTGGATATTTTGGTCCAGCAATCTCGTGGAGGATGATTATAAGTTATTCCTATCAAGGAATTAAATCTTATGTAACTTAATATTTTGAAGTCTTTAGTGGGACTCTAATGCAGTGGATGTCTCTAGTGGGACTATTGAAAACTCTGGTGGGATGTTGGTTACAATTTGGGATGCAGTATAAAGATCTTCATGTGGGATATAAGAGTCACTAGTGTAGATGGAAACTAGTACATTTTAGTAGTACTCTAGAGTGGAATACTGTCAGACTCATTGATAATGGGTTTGAGACATTCTATGGTTGAAAAAATCTATATATAGTTAAAAATCCATAACTCTGCTTAATTAATGGTAACTACAATGATGTAGTTCTTATAATATTATCTTGTAAAAGTATTTTGTGTCATGTTTCTTTTACATTATGCAATGCATACAAGATACACTAATAATAACATTTGATATAGGATTTAAGGGGTTTAAATATAAAATTATTTAGTAAAAAAAGTCACAGCTGATTCACCAACCCTCTCAGTGTGACTGTATGATTTTATGGGTAGTTCAATTGGAATTAGAATGAATGGTACCAACTATAAGTCCAAGAAAACATTGTGAAAAAAAGATAATATAAATTCAGTGAACAGTAGATGAATTTTTACTACTTATGCCATGAAATACCATAGTTGGATGAATAGGATGCTTCACTACCATATTTATCTTTTCCTAGATGTGAAAGATGAAAAAATTGAGTTTCCTCATATTAATGATTATGTTTAAATTATTCAATCTAACAAGATAAATATTTAAAATAATTACAAAGATCTAAATGAAATCATGATCAATTTATCAGAAAATGTTTACAGCAATGTAATGGGTCATCAAACTTCCATGGAAATTTTGGATAAACTGAAATGTAGATATGAAAGAAATATTAGTGTTAAAAAATAAATGGTGAAACTTTGGAGAAGTAAGTTTTAAGATATCAAAATGTATGATGATGGAAGTAATGATGATTAATTTTAAAGAGTAATTGAAATTTTCAACTTTATTAGTTTTTTTTTAGAGTAGATGGATCATACTAGAATTGTGAATAAGTGCATGAGAAATTTTATTGATAGATTCGAAATAAATAATTCATCCCTGGAAGAGTAAGAAGGTCTATTATTGGATGCACATAATTATAATATGATATATTATGAAATGATAAAAGTGCCAAAATTTGATAAAATCGC
This sequence comes from Viscum album, assembly GCA_963277665.1. Taxonomy (NCBI): domain Eukaryota; kingdom Viridiplantae; phylum Streptophyta; class Magnoliopsida; order Santalales; family Viscaceae; genus Viscum; species Viscum album. The sequence goes on from OY728143.1 coordinate 637,815,364, forward strand.
AATGGAATAGATGGAATTTGAGTCTATAATATATTGAAAATTCAATGGGGTTAATGTTGAGGAATCAAGTTATTTTGATGATAAAGATGTTTATGTATATCATAGTGAAGTATTTTCTATTATATAAAGAGGATTCAAAATGATGAAATAGAAACAAAAAGGAATGAAAATACTCAAATTCTTAAGAAGTAGTAGAATTGGATGTTTTACAACAAATTTTCCAATGCAAACAGATGAATCATAATATAATGATAATACATAGAAACCTCAAAAACTGAAAATTGATAAGAAGAATAAGAGGGATGAGGATATAAAATCAGATGAAGTGGATAAGAATAATTAGAAAAGTATGTTGAAGAAACCTAATAATGGGTTCACATATATAAAGTGAAATAAGATGAGTATATTAATATATGAATTTATGTCATCTTCTTGTGATTCAAAAGAGTAAGATATTATAAGAATAAATTATGCTTCATGGGTAAATCTATGAAATATAAAGATACATTTGAATGTGATTAAGGTGATGAAATAACCCATTTTTAATGGAAGTTAAATGAAAATATGGAAGCTATTATTTCTGACAATATGAATGTCTAAAAAGATATAAAACGACTAAAGAATGAAATTTACATGATATCCATTGAGAATAAATAATGTGACAGGAAAGTGGAGGTTTATATTAATGAGATAAAAGAAAATATGAAAAATATAGCAGATTTAGATAGAAAGATAAAAACATTTTGAAAGGAATATATTGACATGTATGATTTATTATTTTTTTAAGAGAATATACAAAATAATTTGATATTTGGTTAATTTTAAAAGTTATTGAATTGTCTTTAAGAATGAATTATTGACAAAGAAATAGAATTATGATAGACCTAATCTATCTATCTTTTATATCAAATTAACTAGAAGTAGATGACTAAAGACATCACAAAATATGTTTTCATTAATGGTAAATCTTCCAAAGCTGATAAGAAGAGGGGTTCAAAGAAAAATGGTAATTCTAAACCAAATAAATATCAATGTACATTTGGTATTTATAATGATGTTGTTATAAAGAGAAAGGATAAATTTGACTATTATAAATTAATAAATTTGAGAAAATAACAAAGGATGAATGTACTTTTTCATCCCAAATTCTTCCACCTATGATGATACATCCACCACCTGTGAAAAAGCAGCAACCACAGTCTTCAATGATGAATTTATTTTATTCTACCATATCCGGGTTTAAGGAATACTATTTGTTTTGTGGAGTTTTTTTCATAATGATTATTCATGATGGTGTAATTTGTCACTACAAAATTGGAGGAATTAATAATGATGGAGAAATGATGAGATGATAAGATAATATTATCATAAAAATAAACATGTGATCAAGAATTTACCTATACTATAAATTCTAAACATAAATGGATGTTTGATAGAAGTTTTTGGATGATATGGTCAAGACAATCATAATGTTGAGAAATGTATTGTTATTTATCAAGTGAAATTCCTCGTAATTAATATGATATGAAAATTTAGACAATGAAGAATGATATAGTCACCAATGAATTGTGTATGAAGATGAAAAAAAATGATTAAGATCATAATATTGTGATAGAAAAAGAAGTTAAAGCGGTAACATATAAAGAATTAAATGATAATGAGGAATCATTTAAAAATTATGACCTTAAAATTATAATATGTGAATAGTGTGGACAAATTGGGAATGACTCACAGTAATGTATGATACTTATAACTTCCAAATAGATTAATTATAACTATCCCATCTCATTATTTAAAACGAATAAGTGAAAATAATGGTTGGGAGGTAGTTCTCAACTAGTGTGGTATTTCTTGGTAACAAATAAGTTCCTCCTTATTCCCCATAATAAATACATTTTTACGAACATTTGGGGAATTTAAAGCGATGAGTTCATCCATTTAGGGGGTGCATTGTTGATTTGTGGCTATTAATTTTTTCATAATATTTGAAAAATTAGGATCACTATCATACTTGTAATTTTAATTTTAAAGGAGAATCTATTTGAACATGAATTTTTTAAATATTTTTGTGGATATGTATGCAATATATTAATGGAATATATCTTTAGAAATTCTTAAAAAGGAGTTTCATATATTGGTATCACAAGATGAATGTTGAATGACAACATTTATGTTTAGTTTGGTTAGTGATGTTTTCTACACATAGAATATCTCACATAGACATAGATATGATTAATTTTAGCTCATTTATAATCTAGTAGTGATTACATACTTTTTAGAAGTAAATCATATAATATGTGACAGTAGAGAAAAATATATTCAATTACAATGAATTTTGGAAATGAAAATCCATCACAATGCTTATAACATCTGATTATTACCAATAAGTGGGAGAATATATCATTTTATTTAAAAATATTGTATTGGAAACTTCAACAAATGAGGTTATTGAATAGGTCAAGTTATTTTATTTGGGGAAATTGAAATTTTTTCGATTTCTTGATAATATAAATAAGTTAGTTTGTCTGAAATAATATGATTATTAAGCTGAATTGTAGTTCTCAAAATCATGTTTCATTAATGATTTGAGTTGGAACATTGTTTTCGACATTTATTTAATATCAATGACAAATAATTTATTTTTCATAATGAGTATTTTAGGAATGATGGGTTATATTTTTTAGTTTATTGGTTATGAATTAAAAGGGGATTTGTTTAATATATTCAATGATGTGTATATAATCAATTAGCCAGAAAGGTTGCTAAGGGGATAGTGACACCACTTTGGGTGGTAGAGCTCAACCCCATTCCAATCTACATAAGTCCGTAGATGAGGAAATTCAGGAGCTTACCTATATATGGTGGAGTAGTGGTAGAGGGTAACTGTGTGGGGTTGAACAATTGTTGAGGTGGTTTTAAGAGAAACCACATAAAAACCAGTATAAGGAGGTATGGGGGGGGTAGAGGAGAGAATTATGACGATGGTTTTTGGAACAGTGTATAATAATGAAATAGAAAAAATAAGGAGGCTACAATGTGGGATATCCTTGAAAAAACTAGGACCATCTGATTACATGATCATTTTATGTTGGATGTTAATTTGTTCAACCATTTAAAAAATCACAATTTAAACAGAGACTTCATGATCTGTTCATTTAAACATTCCTAGGTATTATATCTGTCGGTTATCTCTCTCTAGCATTGGATTATAATCCATCTTGTCTCCTACATCACGATGGTTTGAGAAACTCCTTCTCATATTATTTTCATGTCCATGCAAATTGAATCTTGATCCATGTCATCTATGAATTATCGGATTGATTTGATGTACCTAATATTATCAAAATGTACTGCAAAATAGATCTCATCGTTAGTCAAAGATCAATTCGATGTAATACAGTACGTTGAAAAATATATTTAATATGTTAAAATGATATTAATTATCATAGATGTATGGGAGTGGTTAATATCTAGGTTTATCATCTTGATTCAAGAAGCTTTTGAGTTGATGATAAAGGCTTATAAATTCTATAGCCATGCTCATTTGGTTGCATGTAGTTTATCCCATATCTGAGAGTTGTTTTTATAGAGTAATTGTTCCGTAAACATATGGTTCCCCAAGGGATCTACAGATCATCCGTTTTCAAGTAGAATAAATCATCCCATGACTACTTGACATGTACGTAAAACACATGAGGTGATTCATGAATAAAAAAGCTCCACAAATTCATCTGGTATATTGGATTCTAATTATATATTCTTGGTGTTCACGATGAACCAAGATCTCATGCATTAAATCAGATTGGAGATTTTAATGAAGGAGATAGAGTGTATCAAACTTCTGTGAATGAATAAGTGGTTTTCATGTATACTATACATATAAGTGGTCTGTATGAAGGGTGTGAAAATTAAATAATTGATATGAATGAATGTATAAATAAGAGAAGTATATTTTTATGGATTATATTTCTGAATGTGTACATTACCATTTCCTAATGGATTCGAGTTTTCATAATGACCAGTAATACACTACTACATTACGTATCAGTATACAGTGGAAGTCTAGTTTATAAATGAAAACATACACTTGTAAGACCCATGCATATAATTTTGTGTTTGATGTGTTAAGGGGACGACGAGTGTGAAAAGAATATTAAAATTTATATTGTTTTTTATTGGAATTTGAAAATTTTAACATTATTTGTGTTAGGGTGTTCATGATAAAAATTCATACATGGACATGCAATGCCATTTTCGTGAGGTACTTCTACAATGGATAAAATAATACATCCATAATGTGGGACATTCAGGAATTCTTGTATATGCATTTAGTTTTAATAATTTCAAGTGAACTATTTGGTGCTTAGTCAAAGTATAGTTAATTGAGCCGGAAGTTGAGAAAATAATTCATATAGAGTTTTAAAAGAATCTATGAATTTGTGTTTCTAATGGTTACTGATTCTGGGTCATAAAAAAAGAAAAAATTCTTACCTGAGGACTATGATACTTTGGTGGATAACCATCTTCATGTGATCAAAATTCGTTTATAAAGACCATAAATGGTGCAAAGGTTCTAAATTTTTATATAAAATTTTTTGATTCATCACGATCATGGAGGAAGATTATAAGGTCCTCATATTAGTGGATTAAATATAGCTTGAATCAAGATTTTAAAGTCTTCAGTGGGTCTCTGAAGAAGATAAAGTCTCCAATGGAACTCTGGAGTAGGCTGGAGGGATTATGGTATCACTATGAGATGCAATATAATGATCCTCCAGTAAGACACAAATGTCACAAGTATACATGGGAATAGGTAAAATCTAATGAAACTATGTAGTGGAAGATTGTGGGACTCAATGTTGATGGGAATGTGACTTTTCCAAAGTATAACCATCTATTTATATTGAATTTTTTTTAGCCAATTGTAATGACTAATTTCAAAAAGGACATAGGTCTTGGTACCGATCCTTTAAAAAAAGTGGAGTGTGTTTCATTTATATTCGTCATTACATACTTGATACACTCTTCCTAATAGGTGAAATAGGTTTCAAGGTTTTAAAAAATAAATTAATTTACAAAAAATATGTCAAACTAGATTCAACCCCACTTAGTGTGACTGCAAAATCCGTTGGGCAATTCAAATGGTCACATTACTATTCCAATGGTCATATTTAATAGTATATTGTTACTTTAAACTCAATGTGGCATGAAGAATAAACTATTGAGGATGATAAATTATAGATGGTACATACCGTGTGTTATTTGGGTATAACATTCTCCCCTATTACATTAAATTTTCTCCTCAAAATTTATAGAATGTCACTTCATAAAATGATTTGGGTAGTTTGTTATCATAAATTCCTCTGAATCCAATGTCACCATATCAATTTAATGATTTTTAAAAAGTAACATTTCTAGATGTGTTTACTTATTCTTCAACACATACTCTCTATTTTCCAGAATCCAAATAGCCTCATCATAGTAAGATAGATAATGTTCACATTATATTCTTTCAGATGTGTGGACATGCGTTGGGTATGGAATGTACTTCCATACCAATGAGATCTGCAAGAAAATTTATACTTTAGAAAGGATTGATGGTATTTAAAAATGATAATCCACAACTCCAGTTATATTTAGGATCTTAAAATGTCCAATGTACCTAGTGTTTAATTTCCCTTTCACACTAAATATTATGACACCCTTATACGGAGACACTTTAAGAAAAAACATGATCTCACACTTGAAACTAAAAATCCTTACTTCGGTGATATGCATAGATTTTTTTTACATTTAACCACTTTGATATCATATTGATTATTATTTGTGTTTTTCATTGTTTCCTGTAAATGTTCTAGGACAACAAGCTTCCTTCCAAAACCTTTATCCCAACAACATTGTGTATAACATATATTTCTATAAATTACTTCATATGACATTACTTGAATAATCGAATGGAAAATATTGTTGTTAAAAACTCTACCAATGGTAAATTAAGATCCCACATACCTTGAATGTCAATAGAGCATGATCTCAGTATGACTTCTAATGTTTGGATCACTTTTTTATATTCTCGTCAGTTTAAGGGTGAGAAGATATACTCAAATAAATCACAATATCAATTTTTTCGGATTACTTCTCTATAATTTTGATTTCAATGTTGAATTTTTTTCAGAAACAATAGAAAATGGTGCTCCATGATTTCTCAAAACATCTATAATATAGATTATTGCAAACAACTCTAGTGTAAAATCCCCCTATATAGCGAGGAAATATGCCGATATGGTAAGTCGATCCATAATTACCCATATTGCATCATTATATCATTGATATTTGGGTAATAAAATGAAATAGTCAATTGTAATATCATCTCATATCCTAGTAGGAATAGGAGGGGGTTTCATGGAACCTCTAGGATGTTTTGATTCATCCATCACCATTTGAAAGATGAAAAATATTGATAATAAATAAGTAATTTACTGCTTTATATTAACCCACCATAAAAGATCATTCAAATCTATATAAATATTAGTGCTACCTAGGTGTATAGATAAATTAGTGCCCAATGAATCATTTATTAACTCCATTTTTTTCTTGAGTATAGTGGAAAAATAACAACTCTTACCAAATTTATGAATTCTATACTCAAACACAACGTCTTCCAACTTTCCATCATTCATAGGTTTAATTTTCATTTCTTAATTATCATCTTCCGATTGGAAACTTTCAATCCGTTCCAATAATTATTGTTTGTAATGGAATTGAAAAATAAATGATGTTTCGTCTTCCTTGATAATTCACATATCCATATTTTTTAAATCCATATACATATGTTCCTTATCAATAATAATTTTTCTTAGAACTCCATCATCCATCATACTCAATCCATCTTCTAACACATTCTCCATCGCTAGGGAGTAGTGTATTTAACAATAATAATTCTTGACTATCTTGAGCTAACACCATTTCCTCATGTCAAATTCTTTCAGTGAGAATATGTAATTAAATTTCTTGTGATCTTTATATATCTCATATATTTCAACCTATATACTGTGTCTCTATATAATGAGAGAAAATATTACAGATTCTAACTTAAGTTCATGATTGGATAATTCTGTTATTGATTATTTAACTCCATTGATGTACAGGAAATTACTCTATCATTTTTTATACATACACATTCGATTCCGTTCTTTAATGCATCACTATAAATCACAAATACACTATTTCCATATGGTAGTTCCAAGACTGGATCATTTAATACTATCCTATCTAATTCATCAAATCATTATTTACATTCTTTATTCGATACAAAATTAACCCCTTTTTGAGTAATCTTGGTTAATGATTGTGTTAATTGGAAACAATTATCAATGAAACATTGATCGTTACCCCTCAAAACAAATTTAACTATGTACCTCGGTCATGTTTTTAGTGTTATACATTTATGGAATTGATTTTTATTCATAGTATCTAATGTTATCCCATCATTAGAGACAACAGGGAAAAAATTTGTACTATTTGATGCTGTAATTAGCACATTCCAAACCTCCCATATAAATATGCTCATCTTAGAGTCTCTGGAAAAACCTATATGTGGATCTCAAGGTCCATATAAATTTCAAAATATATCTAGATATCAAAAATAAATTGCACCAAAAAAATATCACATATATTCATTGGACACTCTATTCATTTGATCCATATAAATAGAGGGTTCATTAGTCAATCCATATAGAATTAATGTAAATTCATAATGTTCATACATGTTTTGAAATGTTGTCTTTGGAATAACTTCCTTAATCACTCATTATTGATGATACCTAAATCCTAGGTCAATCATCAAAAAATATTGATCTCTATGATGTTTTTCAAATAAATCATCAATGTGAGGAATAATATACTATTTTTATTATAATATATTTTATTTCTCTAAAATCAATGAACATCCTCATGGATCCATCATTATTATTGACAATCGACCATGGTATCCCAATGGAGAAACATTATGGTGAATAAATCCCTTGACACTAAATTCCTCTAATTTTTTCTATCAGTTACTAATTCCCCATTTTCCATTATATAAGGAGACTTTGATAATGGTCATTCATGGTGAATTAAATAAATACAGAAATCAACTTCTTTGTCTGAAGGATATCTAGGTAATCCCTTTTTAAATACATCATTGTTTTCGTGAAAAATTAGTACATAATAAATTTGAATATTTCTTTCCAAATCAACAGATGATGTTTTCCCATCCCCACATGAACATCATTGAGAATATCTACTAAAGGAGGACCACAATAATAACTAGAAAATGAATTTTCTTATATAATGCTAAGAGATTCTATAACTTCCATATACAAAATGTGACTTACTACTTCTTGAAATGGGTATTTTAATCATATTTTGAATGCCAATACATACTAAGGATTATATAAAAATAAAAAATATCTATTATGATAATTTTTGAAACTAAATAATGTTTCTGTGTCATAAAATGGATTGAATAACACATAATTTTTTCAATGATACTTCCTTTAGGTGTTTGGTCTAACAACTCCTTTATTAAACCAAAATGGATATATCTATTTCTCATTGAAGAATATGAATATATTAAATAATATGATGATTAAGAATAAAATAATTCATTTGAAAAGTTTGAGGAAATCATTAATGAACCTTCAACTACAATATTAGGAACATCATCCATTGTAGTTATGATCGCATAAGCATGTCCTTCATCCATTTCCCTTTGTTGAGGTAATATTCTATGATGCTTAGTATACTAATTTTCAGAGTTTATCATCTCCAATAATACCTCTAGAACTATCTTCTTATATAGTTTTACCTTAAATACATAAGATTTAGTAAATTATTTCACTATCTTGATAACATAAGAGACTATATCTTTGTTTGATAAAAATTTATAGAGACCAGTTTCCCTCGGATGAATGGATTTAAACCATAAATGAATAAAAAAAACTTCAATATTTGATTAAATATGTAGCACTAGGCATTAATTTAAAATCTAGAATGTTTGGATTCATACATTTCATCACTTTTATCCTCTTTTTGTTTCAATCCCATGAATTTTGTCTCTGTATCCTCTCATTGTTCATGAGGGAAATATTTTTCTATGAAAATTTCATTAAAATCATTCTATTCTATATTTTAAATTAATTATACCTCCCATCTATTCACAAATCAAACCATTTATCACTATCTATTAAGAGTTTATAAACATCCATGATAACCCTATCCCATTCATCACTTTGCAAGGTGAGAAATATCTTCTCTAATGATCCTATCCATCACTCCCTTATAAAGGGTTTGTAGTCCAACTGAATTATGGAGGTTTTTGTCTCAAAAATAGGTGTAATATATCTCTTACATATTTTGGATCAGTGTGCTCCATATGAGTAATATTTTTTTTCATAACCATATTCAGTTGTCCTGGTATAGATATATGTTTCTCATCATCATTCGTAGCTCCAATACCATCATCATTAAAGATCATAGGGTGGAATCCTTACATGGGGTACTCAAATTGATAAATTTTATATTCCTTACACTAGGATCCATTTTTCAATAATGGAATACAATAAATTAGGTTATGAATTATAATTCTTAATTTTCAAAATAGAAAAACACTGAATAGAAATTACAAATTTATGAATAAAAAATCACAAAGTATTAAACATGTTTTCATTGGAAATATGAATATTTTTAAATCCCTCATAATTGGTTTTTAAGTCAAATGATAATTATATTAAGAATATCCATTAGGAGTGTCAAAAATGGTTTATAGTAAGGCCCGTTTTTGTGTAGAAGGTTTCCCCGAGTTAGGCTGAAGACACCTTGTGGTAGTTGTTAAAACTAGGTAAATTTTTGCCAAAACCACAACTATATTTAGTGTATGGAGAGAGATTTATTTCTAAGTAGAATCAAATAATATCTACCTAACCATAATTCTATTATTTTATCCATTTTTATCCAAAAAAATTATTTGGCGTCTTTGTTCCATAATATGTGTTTTCATAATCTTATTTATATTATTTCTACAAAAATTGATATGATACCAACTATAATGATCTTGACCCCTATTTTCTAGATCTGGTTCCATAATTTATTTAATTTATATTTTAAAAAATTATGTTACATCCGAAAAGACCAAATATTTTAGTTATTTTGGAAAATCATATACAAATATCTCTTTTACATCCCATCATCACAGGAAAAACAACATAGAAACATCCTTGGAAACCTCCATAACTCCAAGATTATCCCCACACATCATTCATAATATAAATATTTACATCCTTAGGAAAATTGAAAAAAAAAATAATTGGGTGATATAATATTCATTGTAAGGATGTGTAATATAATATAAGATAATATATATAATATGGCATGTTTATTGACTAAAAATAGATGCTGTTAGAATATTATTCGGATCCTAATACAATAAATATAAAAGATGAATTAAATAATTCCATATACATAATCACATGAGAATGAATATTATACATGAGTGTTTTACAAGTAAAATAATCAGATGTATTAAATATTAAAAATATAATATTGATGAAATGCATAATTATGGACATCATAAACATATATTCTAATCCTCAGCGAAGACATCTAAAAATAAATGAAATGGCCTCTGCCAAATCCATTCTCATTTTGTCTTAGAAGACCTACTGATTCATTGAGGTGACATAGAGGGTACCAAGTATCACATAATAATTTCATTGAATGTGGTCAATCATAGATGACATATAAATATAAAATGTAAAAAACTTTATGCAATCTATAAACAAAATCTCCTACCATTCCGATTAGTATGATGAATAAAATCAATATAGCACATCCATAATCAATATAATCTTAAAAAATTAAATAAAATATGGTACCTATTAATTCCAATATATATAACAATAAATCATTATATTTACAATATGTGTTGAAATAAATGAAAATAATCTAATAGAAATATCAAGGAATTCTTGATAGAAATACACTTTTTTTTTGATTTCTTTTCAAAAACACCTTTGTATTTCTCATAATTGTTTTTGTAAAAGAAAAAATGATAAAATATATTTTTAATGAAAAATTATTGATCATAAAAATATAATGGTCTCTTAAAAAAATTAATGGTTGTTGAAAATGGTAAAAAACGAGAACTTCCCTTTAATAGGTCTTGCGTATTGGGAAGAATTGAGAAGGGAACCTTGTAAAAAAAATTATTTCCACTAAAATGATAGATAAGATGACATGGATAAATATATTTGGAATATATCCCTGGAATTTAGAATAATTATATAAAAATAATGGAGAATTAAATTTGTGTAAAAATGAAAATAGAATGACTAGAATGAGAATGGATGTTTGGGATGGAACCCTTACCTTATGTCCGAAAGTGTGATGAAAATGTAATTAATGGCCTAAATAATGAAAATATATTAATAAATAAATTAATTTATGGCATATTAAATTTTTATTATATTTATTATAATTGTATTAAGTTCATTTATATCTTTTTCAATGAGTTATGATATTCAAATTCATCGTTCAATAGTATTTTTCCATAGTTTTCTTGATCAATTAAAATTTTCACATATATGGATGATAATGTAAAATAGAAATAAATATAAATAATTAAAATTATTTTTTATTAATTGAAATATTTAATATTTAATGGTGTTATATTATTTTACTAACTATGAATATGATTCATTACATATAACATTAATGATAATAATTTAGAACATTTCGGTAGTTCATCCATTATCACAAACTATTTTTTTTATTAATTAATATCATGTATATATAAAGATTCAAAATTACTAAATAAATAATTTATTTTATTATAATTGTTTTTACCATAATCATGGTTTTATAACCATTCTTCATTATGGAAATTGAAATTTAATTCTCATCACCCATAATGGGGGTAAATTATCACACACTACTTGAAACGTATCCTTTACCAACAGTTTCAATCCATTGGTAAATGTTAGAAAACCATTGGTATAACATATACAAACAGTTTTCAAAACCATTAGTTGTGGTGCCATAGGGATATGACAGGAAAATATATTATATCAACTGTTTCATGTAACCGTTGGTATAAATATTTACCAACGGTTAAAACCCGTTGGAAATATCAAACATCATATTTATAACAACAGTTTTTAAACCGTTGGTATAGAATTTTACCAATGGTTCCCCACAAACCATGGGTAAATGTCGAGTAAAATGTTCTATACCAAATGATTTTTAAACTATTGGTGTATAATTTTTCCAACCGTTTACATGAAATCATTGGTATTTATTCTGTTTAGACACATATGCCAAGAGCTATAAACCATTGGAATAGGCTTTATACACATACAACAAGCCTTCCTCCCCCTCTGCACCTACATCAATTCCAAAAGTAGGTCTACCCCCCCTATGCAGAATTCATACAGAATTCGCAATGCCGGTTGAATACATACCGAATTATGTATGAATTCATACATAAGACATACAACACATAATTTTAAATACCTCAAATTCTGTATTTAATTACAAACATACATAATTCCTAATTCATAATTCAGAAGTAAATTAATAATTAACACATACAGAATTCAATTAATAAAATCAAAATTCAATAAGCCTATGCAACACATAATTCTAAATTGAATACAAAAAATATTGAATTATTTATAACACATTAAGAATTGAATTTATAATTTAGTATGTAATAACCTATATATAATAATATCATGTTTCAGGTTTTGAATATGGAAATGTTGTTAATAGGAAAGGGTGAATTCAGATGATATTTGAATTTTGGGATAATATGGTATGCCATGTTTTAATAAGGGGTAATTTGACATGGGGAGTGGAGGCTGTATAGGGGGTTGAGGGCTATCCCAGGGGGTGGGGGTGTCTAGGGGTTGGGGGGTTGCCTGGGTGGGGGTGTCGAGGGGGTTGGTGGAGGGGGGATATCCATGGTGGTGGGTGTCTATCAATGGGGATAGGGGTCCATGTGGGTGGTGTTCAGGGTGGTGGGGAGGGGGGTCCATTGGGGTGGGGTGTCTAGGTGGTGAGGTGGTGTCCAGGGGTGGGGGCTATCAGGGGGTTGGGGGTTCTATACAAGGGGGCAGGGGGTATTTGTGGGGTGGGGGCTCTCCATGGGTGTGTGTGTGTTGGGGGTGTATAGGGTGTGGGTTGGTGTCCAAAGGGGGTCGACGGGCTGTCCAGGGGGGTTTGGGGGGCTGTCCAATGGGGTGGGGATTGTCCAAGCATGGTGGTGTTGTCCAGGGGGTGGGGGTTTTGGGGGTGGGGTGGTTTCCATAGGGACTGGAAGGGGGGGTTGTCCACATGGTAGGGGCTGTCCATGGGGGTGGGGTGTCTAGGGGTGGTTGGGGTATTCAGGGATGCGGTGGTGCCCATGGGGATGGAGGTGATGTCTAGGGGGTTTTGGGGGTGGGGGCGTTCAAGGTGTGGGGTGGTGTCCATGGGGTTGGGGTGTCCAGGGGGTGGGGGTGTCTAGGTGGGGTGAGTGGGCTGCCCATGGGGGTGTGGGGCTGTCGAAGGGCATATGGGTATTCCATGGTGGTGGGGTGTCTTGGGGGTAGGGGCAGTCCAGGGGGTGGGGGTGTCCATGGGTGTGGGGGTTTCCACGGGGTGGGGTGGGCATGGGGGGGGTGTACAGGGGTTAGGGTGATATCATTGGGGGAGGGGGTTTCAGGGGGTTGTCCAATTTGTGGGTGTTGTCCATGGGGGTGGGGGTGTCCTGGGGGTTGTGGGGGTGTCCAGGTGTGGGGTGGTGTCAAACTGGGGATGGAGGGGTTGTCCAGTGGGGGTTGTTCTCTATGGGGGTAGGGGTGTCCGGGGGGGGCTCTCAAGGGGTGGGCTATCTAGGTGTGGTTGGGGTGTCTAGGGGTGTGGGGAGGAGATATAGGGAATGGGGTTGTGTCCAGGGGGAGGGGGTTTTCTAGGGGGTTGGGGGCTATCCACGGGGAAGGGGGTGTCCGGGGGGGGGGGGGGGGCGTCCTGTTGGGTGGGTGGATATCCATAGGGGTGGCGGTGTCCAGGTGGTGGGGCTTTTCAAGGGGTGTGGTGGTGTCCATGGGGGTGTGGAAGGGATTTCCATGGGGTTGGGGGTGTCCACGGTTTAGGGGTTGTCTAGGATGGTGGGTGTGGTGTCTAGGGGTGGGGGGTGTTCAGGGTGGTGGGGAGTCCAGGAGGTGGGGGTGCCTATGGGGTGGGGTGGGGCTGCCTAGGGGGTGGGGTGGTGTCTTGGGGGCTGGTGGCTATCCAGGGGGTTGGGGGATATCTAAGGAGGAAGGGGTGTTTAATTTTTGAGGTGGGGGTGTTGAGGGTGGGGGTGTCCAAGGTGGTGGGGGTGTCTAGGGGGTGGGGATGTATAGGGGGTAGGGGGTGTCAGTGGGTGGAAGGATGGATTTTTTGGGTGGTGGGGTGTATTGGGGGTTGAGGGGATGTCTTGGGGGTTTATAGGTTGGTGTGGATGTCTAGGAGGATAGAATGTGTCCCTGGGGGTTGGGGTGTTTAGGATGGTGGTGTTGTCCACTAGGGTGGGGTTTTCCAGGGGGAGTGGGTGGTGTCCATTGGGTGGGGGATGTCTTGGGGGTTGGGGGTGCTGTCCAAATGGCTAGGGGTGTTTGGGTGGTTGGGGCGATCCATGGGGGTGGTGGTTGTCCATGGGGGTGGGCGTTTTAGGGGGTGGGGGTGTCCAGGGAGTGGGGTGGTGTCCAGGGGTGGAGGGGCTGTCCAGGGGGTTGGGGGGGGGGGTGTTTGATGGGCTGTCCAAGCGGGTGGGGGATATCCAAGGGTTGTGGGGATGTCCAGGGGGTGGGGGTTCATAGTGGTGGGGTGGTGTCCTGTGGGGGATTTCTCAAGGGGTGTCCAAGAGGTTAGGGGGTCGTCCAATGGGGTAGGGGTGTCCGGGGTGGTTGTGCCGGGGGTGGCGGGATGTCCATGGGGATGGGGGAGTTCAGGGTTTTGTGGGGGTGTCCAGGGTGGGGTGGTGCCCTGGGGGATGGAGGGCATGTCCAGAGGGGTTGCGGGGGTTAGGGTGTTTAGGGGGCGGAGTGGTGTCTAGGGGGTGGGGTGGTGTCCAGGGGTTTGGGGGTGTCCAAGGGGTTGGAAGGATTCCTATGGTGTGGGGGTGTCCATAGGAAGGGGGTGTCCAGTTGGGTGGGAGGTCTATCCACGGGGGTGTCCAGGGGTGGCAGTGTTCAAGGTGTGGGGGGCTATTTAGGGGGGTTAGGGATGTCCATGCTGTTTGGGGTGTCAATGGGGGGTTGTGTTTGGGAGGGTCTGTCAAGGGGGGTATGGGGTTATCCAAGGGGGAGGGGTGTCCGGGGGATGTCCAGGGGGTGGGGGCTAGCCATGGGGGTCGGGGAGTCCTGGTGGTTGTGGGGGGGGGGGGTGTCCATGGGTGGGGTGGTGTCCAAGGGGGTGGATGGGCTATCCCGGGGTTTGGGGGGGATATCCAAGGGGATAAGGGTGTCTGAGGGGGGTGGCAATTCAGAGGGTGGGGGTTTTCTAGGGGTGGTGGTGTCCAGGGGGTGGGGGTGGTCCATTGGGTGGGGTGGTGTGCAGGGGGTGGGGGTTGTCTAGGGGGTTGGGGGCTGTCCAAGGGGGAAGGGTGTGTCGGGGGGTGCGTCCAGGTGGGGGGGGGGGATCCTTGAGAGTGGGGGGGGGGGTCCAAGGGGTGTGGTTCTATCCATGGTGGTATGGCTGTGCTTTCTAGGTGTTGGGGGTGTCCAAGGGGAAGGGGGTTTCTGGGGTGGTGGGATGGTGGGGGTGGTGTCTAGGGGGTGGGGCTGTCAAGGGTGGTGGGGTGTCCAAGGGTGGGGGAACAGGTGGTGGGGTGCTGTTTAGGGTGGCGGGGTGCTGTCCAGGGTGTTGGGGGTGCTATCCACATGGGATGGGGTGTTTGGAGGTGGGGGTAGTGTTTTCCATGGTTGAGGGGGTGTCCATGGGGTTGGGGTGTCTAGGGGTGGGGGTGTCTAGGGGGTAGGGTTGTCTGGGATTGGGAGGGGGGATTTTTGGGATGGTGGGGGTGTATAGGGGTTGGGGGATGTCCAATGGGGTAGGTTGTGTCCAAAGGAGTGGATGGTGTCCCGGGGGTCAGGGGCTGTCCAAGCGGTTATGGGGGCTATCCATTAGGGTGGGGTGTCCAAGGTATTGGGGTATCAGGGGTGGGGGTGTCCAGGGGAGGGATGTATCAATCACAATAAATATTCAGGTGAATTTTTATATTTTATTGATATATAAATAATGATAATATGACCTACCTAACCACATATACATTCAGGCATAACAAATTGTAAAACATCAAACATTTGTAATTTCAATAAAAAATGTAGTGGATCAATATATCCCTCGCCAACATCACTATCATTATCGACATTATTATCTTCACCCTCATCCTCATCTTCGTCCCTATCATCATCCCCTCCCTCCCCAACACCCTACTCCTTTCCCTAGTACTCTGCCACATCCTCCTCCTCGTTGTCCTCCTCTCCCTTGACCTCCTCATAGTCCTCCTCCACCTTTACATCACACTCTTATCTCCCTAGTCACGACCACCAATAGAATTACCACCTAGTGCAACATATATAGATCGTATTGATGGAATATAGTCATCAGAATCTTTGTTGGAATCTAGTGGAAGTGTTTGATGTAAAAAATTCAACAGTTTAATAAATGAAGTTTTTTCCCACGCAGACTTTCCTGGAGTCTATCTGGCCCTTTTTTTCAGCACGTTACACAAGTGAATTAACCTTATGGAACTCAGTTTCACTACCACTCGTACCTAAGGAGGTCCAATTCATTTTTGGGTCTATACTCTTCCCATTTCTGTAGAATAATCTTCCAAGGTGCTAATCTCCCAACAATAGATGTAAATAATCATTTGGCCAAAATTTTCTGGTTCCTAGTCATCAAGGGCCACTAAAGCAGCCTATTACAAATATTAGAATATTATTAAGTTACAAAATATATATTAAATATTGAAATAAACATTGTAAAACCTACAATATGTTGTTGAGTTGGTTCATTAACTGCACTTCTATATTACATCCTTTTACTCAAGAAAAATAGTTTTTCTCATGCCACACGTCCTCAATATTCATTTTTTGCCTCTACAATGACAATGAATGCATGAAACCATAATTAAAAATAGTTTACCAATAATTAATTTCATAACTAAAAATATCTAATGAACTATTATACCCGCTTCATCTCCGGATCTGGCATCATAGTGTGTCCAAATTTGTAGACTGAATTTCTAGCATCATTGTTTTTTTATTTCTTACGTATGATTCCAAAATTTAATTTAATAATAAAAAATATTGTATTAATGGAAAACATGAAATGTTTTTTTCAATACCTCAATCTTTATTAATAATTTAAACTGGGGGAGTCATTCAATAAGTAATCATCTCCCGATACTATTATAACGGACAATCATCAATTACATGTACTGCTTATAAATATATTCCAACAATATAATTCAAAAAATATAGAATTCAATATTATAGGCTCTCCAAATCACACTTAAATCCTTTACACATGCTATCCGGGTACCCTCACTATTGGGGAAATTAAACCAAATATGACACCGAAATATTAATTAATATAAATAAAAATAATAATATATTTCATTACAGACAATAGATTATTTTATCCATATATCATCCCAAGAATTACCCTTGACTTCATTTGGATTGTTTCTCAAAGAGAGCGGACTGACAGGCATGATGTTTGAGTATTTGGAAAGGGTATCCAAAAACTCCAACATTTCTACCCTATTTTTTCAGTCATTTGACTGCCATTATAGTATTCCACCATCAAATGTGTGTGGTGTTTCCAAACAACACTCATGAGTGTACGACCAACCCCCTCCTACTATTAGTAGTTGTTTCTATTATGTAATAAAAACACATATTTTATCAATTCATGTTATAATGAAAATATGTAATGGTATAAAAATTTGATTGGGTTGTATAAATATACCTATGGTAGTTTGATCAATGGGCCCTACTGGATCTCCAAACACTGAAGGAACACCCTATAAAAGAGGAGTGGTTCCTATTGAATGCTATGTAGAGATAGACTATGGAAGATTAGAAGTCTATAAATATGGAATATAAAATCTCAGAGGGAAGGAAGCATAAGTGAAAGAAGCTGACACAGATGGCTGGCTGAATGGTGGATGGGGAGTGGGAATCATCATAGGATATGGTAAAGATGGGTGAGGAGGCTCAAATTTAAATGTTAGTGAAAACATGGGAGGCCTAAATATCCCATGTGTCCCTGAAGACACACTTGGATATGAATGTTGGATAGATGGAATGTCATTGGTAGGGACAGGGTCTAACTGGGTATGCCGACCAGATCGGCAAGATCTCATACAGCCCCCTTGCACGAACACCATGAGTAATTGGACCACTACTACGATTCTCATCAAAAAATTGTATTCTACATGGTTGATCATGCAAAAATATTTAAAAATAATAATCACATTATATTATATATTATTTATATATATATATAAAATAAAATACTCACTACATGAACTAGTGGTGGAATTCCTATCTCATCCATGCGATGACTGTTTTCAATCATCTTTTTTTGTCGCCTCTCTTAAATTGTTGGAATTTCTTCAATTTGGAAAATATTTTTGAATTAATTAGAAAATTTTAACTAATGTGTTACCCAGAAAAAAAATATGGGTGGGAATAAGGGGACTCATGGATAATTTAACTACCCATCATTTTAGGTGAGATTTAATGTATATATATTGACCTCAATAAATCGTATGAGATGTAATAAAAATTTAAATATGAGTAGGATAGTAATTTACTAAGATTCATCATTAAATATATTATGAATTATTAAAACATTAAGATAGATGGAAATTAGGATATACATATTTGAACATGGATTATATATCTACCAGATTCAAATAAAATTACAACTAATAAACATTGAAAATTCACATAACATTCTGGTTGAATTCATCATATATGTTATCAATATTAAATCAATTTGAATAGTACCAACCTTAAAAACCAACGTCGAGCGAAACCAAAAGAATTAAGAACAAGGATGGATGATTATATATATTTCTAACCAGAACATCAGGTTCATATTCATCTCTGACACATGATCTATTGGAGTCATAAAAATTAATAAATGGGTTGTTTCAATTGACATTAGATATGGTGTCAATTCCATAGTCACCATCATCAAAAATATTCCATGGAATTATATCAATAATGATATGAAATTCTTGTCAAAGTTGTTATTTTACAAAAACAACTTATTACGCCATCGATGTGAATATACATGGATCACTGATAGAAAGAGTGTGAATCATATCAATTACTCGAAATCCAAAATTTTCAATAAATGTTCCCAACCTCATCATCAAACAAACCAATGGAATTTCACCCTCATGACTCATCCATGAGATTAATAACTCAATATTGTTTTTTTCAATGACTTCATAATAACTTACATTTTCAAATTGTGGTCTACTATCTGATTCAATGGCATAATAGTCTATTGTTGGTTAACCATAACACCATCATGTTGTGTTCTCATGTTCATTTCTTGTTCTGTGATAACAAATTTTTACCCCTTGATAACAATTGATTTATTGTAAAAAACCACAATATTAGGACCAAAATCCAATGCTCTTATTTCCTCAAAGACAAAGTCAACATGAAAACTCAATACCTAAAATATAAATTAATATTAAACCTAATTAAATATTTATTTAAATTATTTTAAAATATAATATTATTGCCATAATTTTTAACCATGAAGATAACAATTTTTTTTGCAAGGTCTCTCCCTTTATCAAAGATAAAGAATGATGCATTATATTTACCATCACTTCATGTTACCTATAAATAATAATAGGAATATTTTAACATTAATATATAAGATATACATATTCAATTTACATACAAGATTTTGTCATCGAACAAATGATAGTTGAACAAAACATTGTGATGTGCCATCTCCAACTCTTCAAGGCTTAATTTCATAAATGTATATGATCCTAGAGTTCCTCTTCTTTGAGTAAGTGATGGAAAACTGGGTTCAATTTTCTCATATTGTTCTTTTTAGTTTCTCATGGTATTTTCATTATTGTAGTATGATCATAAAAATACATTGAGAAGAAATCCATACATTCATAAGCCATGTAACCTTTCATTATAGAACCTTCGGAATGATTTCGGTTTCAGAAATAAGACTACAATGTGTACATATTTCATTTAGTTGGATACATATAATGATAATAACTAGTTCCTCCAAGTGGAATTTTAGTTAAAATATGGACAGTCAGATGCACCATGAATGTGAAAAATGATGGAGGAAATATTTCTATAACAGACACAAAATTAATGGGGTGTCTGAAAACATTTTTTCAATAAATAATTGGACATATTATTAGGAAAATGATCTAAAAAATGGATCAACAAAATAACACTGACCCATACATTATTGGAAAAAATATGACGTATTGATATAGGAAACATATCATGAAGAAAGATGTGATAATCATGAGTATTTAATGATTTTAGCTTCAAAACTCACTTGTTAACCTGTTTAGATATGTTTTTTGAATATCCATCACGAAATTTAATAGTATATAGTACTTATAGAAGTTTCTTTTTTTTTTCTGTAGGTGTCATCACATAAAAACAAATGCAACATGCCATTTATTTTCATTTATATTCACATGATACAATTTTGGTCTGATGCACCAATCCACCAAGTCACACTGAGTTCATAAATCATCTTTTGTAATTCCCTTAACATTTATAATAATTGAAATAATCATTTCACATAAAAAATTTTCAATGTGAATTACATCTATGAAATGATGTAAAAAATTTATTGACCAGTAAGGAAAATCAAAGAAGACACTTCTTTTCATCCAATTGTAACCAGTTTCCTTGGAAACATTCATTTTATTTCCAGATTTCATTTAACCCTTCCAAAATGAAAAACTAAAATGTTTGACTACATTAACAAAAATAGTTATAGACATACATTGAGGTGGATCATCAGCCTCCATGGTATTGTCAAATCTACGATGATTATTTCTATATAGATAGTCCATTGGAATGAATCATCGATGCCCCATAAATCTTAAACTACAAGGATGTTTCAGTCTTTTGGATCATGTATTCTTCATACAAACAAGACATTATAGTATTCCCTTCATTATCCATCCTGAAATCATTACATAAGAAAGAAAATAATTTATCATCCACATAATCGCAACATGCATCTGAAATATGTCTTTTGAACATGCCTCATATGTGCGCACAACAACATCCCATAGATGTTTCAACACATTTATTAATGTTTGCATGTATATTTCTATATCATTTCATGGATCCGAAGGGACATATCTGAGTACACTCATTAAAGTGAATGGTTTTTTTATACACAACCTTGGGGGAAGGTAATAAATGTGTATAAAACCCGGCTATGTGTTGTTCAAAGTAAGCATCTGCCGAAATGGATTAAAACTCTCACATGAATGACCCAGCCTTACATTGTGCACACTAGCTGCCAAATTAGGTTATCAAGCATCATATCTCTTCCATGTAAATGCGTCTACATTGTGAACCAACTCATCATTAGTCTTATTTCTCTCTGTATCATTCCATCACGTTTTTATTGATATTTCATCAAACATAAAATGATTCTGTAGTGTGGGGATCAATGGAATGTGCCAAATTTCTTTATAAAGAACATGGGATAGTGTTCCATCAACTGTTGGTTTCCAGCGAGATGTTCCACATTTTATACAATCCTTTTGTTCAGCAGATTCCTCCCAAAATAAACTGAAATATTTCGTGCAAGAATGGATTTTGTTTCTTGAAAATATGGGTTCCTAAAATAACATCCATTATATATAGTAGATTGAGGTAATATCTACATCCTATGGAAGTATGTTCTTCATGAATGTAAGAATGTAATAAATGGGAGAATTAGAAATCACGTGCATATTTTTCCCAGGAAGCAATAAGATAAAAAATTCCAACTTTTTCATTTTACCTCATTGGTGATATAATGAAGTCATGGTAGCACCATTAAAATTTTCACACTAAAAACATCATCATTTTCATTTGATGAATCAAGTGTTCTCATATCGAAGTCTTCTTGGGTAAAAATAATTGATTTTTCAAGATCATGAATAAATAAGAAATGGTCATATAAACAATTCTCCATTCGTGTCCTCTCAATTGTTTCATCATTAATTTGAGATTTCATTTTCTCCCCATTTTGATTCCACATAGAGTTGTTTTCTTGAAAACCATATTTTTTTATGTGGTAGATAGATTCTTCATAGGTCAAACAAATTCTTCCAACCCAATTATAATGGTGAAATTGTATGTGACCACTAGCTAAAGCATTGGAAATCAAAATTCTAAAAATATATCCAAATTTATATTAAAATCACTTGATATCATCTTATTTTCAAACATCCAACATCAATATTTTATGTAAATAATTGTTATAAGTCATTTCAACAAATGTAAATCAGTAATATTGAGGTTTCATCAAAAATATATTTATGTAAACAATATTTGTTCACATTATATGAAACCATTTCATTCACACTACTATATATGAGAATCCTAATATAAAAGAAAAATATAATATATTTATAACAAAATATCTTTTAAGAACTATACTTGAGTGTACAAGATCATGTGCACTTGTGGAGGAGAATTATTCAAGAGTTGAGTAAATATTAGATTGAATAAATTATATATTTTAGTAGATTATTTGAGTGATCACATACACTGCTCAAGGGGGTGGGGGTGTCCATGGGGTGGGGGCAGTCCTGGGGGGATCTCTAGGGGGTGGGTGTTCCAGGGTGTGGTGTGGTGTCAGTGGGGGGGGGGGGGGCTTTCCAAGGGGGTGGGGGTGTCCAGTGGGTGGGGGCTGTCCAATGGGGTGGGACTTCCCAGGGGGTGTGGGGATGCTTACCAGGGGTGGGAGTGTCCAGGGGTGTCTAGAGGGTGGGACGGTGTCCAAGGGGGTGGGTTGGGTGTCCAGAGGATGTGGGAGACTGTCCAAAAGGTAGGGGTTGTCCTTTGGGGTGGTGGGGTGTCCAGGGTGTGGGGTTTCCATGGGGGTCCATTGGGGTGGGGGGGGGGTTGCAAGAGGGAGGGGGTGTCCAACCCCATACTAGTATTATAGAATCAAATCTCTATCCAATTTTATCATGATATCAAACCAATTAGAGATGAACTTGAAGAATTTTGTTGTAGACCAAGAATATCAAATATATAAATCACAACACACTTAGTTGTAAACACACATCCAAATATCATTTGTGGATAAGATATTATAATGCACTCTAAATATAATACATGAATTCTAAAGAAACACCTAATTGTAAAAAAAACCCTCCAAATTATGAGCTAGTTAAGTAGATTATTGATTCCTTGAGAGACTAGCTGAGAGTTAATTCCATGTTGGGATACTAGGTTTATGTTTACAAAAAAAAATTATGTGTCAAGTATGATCCTATGTATGTTGTTTAGGCATATGATCCAAGATTTTATGGTACACTACTCATTTGAGTATGATACTTGTTATATCATTTGGTGATATAGATTTATACAAATGTTAAATTTGTATGATATCATTATGGATAGTGGATAAGAACATGAGTGAGATTTTGTTGCAGTGATCAATTCTTTTTAGAAGGGTGTTTCCTCTTGAATTGGGGATGATCTCATTTATTTAAGATTCAAAAATTCCATGTGATTTCTATTGGGTTTTTTCATAGAACCGGAAACATCAAATGATTCCATATCCATTTGGACCTATATTCCAAAGGTAGGTTCTCATTTGCTGTGAACTGATGAGACATAAGAATTTTCATTGGTCAAGAGGATGGGAGGTCGGACTCATCACACCTTTTTGAGGGGAATTATTGTCTACTCTGGGACTCTCTTTATAGAGTTAAGTTATGTTCGTGAATCCTTATTATATTACCAAGTATAAAAATGAACTTTTCTTTAAATCTGACAAATGATGATTAATATGTATAAGATTTTGAGAATATTTTATATTTATTCGAGGTTATTCATCAATAGAGAATCATCTGTATTTTTTTATAGATTCTTAGTGAATGGTATCCTTTAATACATTATATAAAAGTCTCTTGGTCATTATGATGACCATACTGGTTTTAAATCCACTCAACGAGGAACTAGAATTTTATTTTCATTTAGAAGGACATGAATTATTTCATAGTTGGGATCGTACCTATAGATGGGATACCTATGTATCCATTGTTTTTAGAAAAGAGTCAAGACCCACGTAGTTTGAGTAAGGAAGTATGGGGTTTATTCATTATTGATGGCTCAATGAAAGTTTTCATAATTACTTTTACACTCTAAGCTCACGTGAGTCATGCTTGGTGAGAGAAACAAGACATATTGGCAAAACCAGACAATTGTGCCATCATAAGAAATGATGTGGGGCTCATGTATGTTTGACTGCCCAAAATAGATGAATATTGGGTTTTACATCAGGGAAGAAACCTAGGAACAAGGTCCATAAATGTATATGTTCTTTATGGAGATTTGGATACTCTAACTTGGGGATTACTCTTACGGAAGGTGCCCAAATTAAGAAGGGACATATGATTGTGTTTTACTCCTTAAAAATAAATCCCCTCTCAAAAAGTAAATTATTAATGGTTAAGAGAAATTACGACTGGGTATTATTCATAAAGAAGAGGCCCAGGTTAAAGTGAATTATTACTGGGGCTTATTCTTGAAAAGGATGCCCAGGTTAGGGGACTTGGGGCCTATTCCTAAGGAGGATGCCAAAATTAAGAGAACTTGGAATGGGGATTACTCTTGAAAAGGAGGCCTAGGTTAAAAATTATCACATCTTAAAGGATGAGGTTGAAAGCATGAAATATCTGACCATAGTAATATAATGATATGTAAATCACTAGGTTTTAAGAGTCGTTCCACAGAATTCCTTTCAGATAAGGAACCCAGCAAGGAAATCATGCCATGAAATGGATTTGGAGAGAGTTATGAAAGATTAATCTTGAAGGGGATAGGTGGATAGGCATAAGAGAGGTGAGATAGGCAGGAGGGGCACCCAAAAAAGAGGTGGCGCACAAGTCCTGTATGGGCGCACAAGTCATGGTCGCAGAAGTTTACTTGCGCAACACAGGGGTAATTGCATGACAGTCAACCCTTAGGGTAATACCTGGGCAAGACTTGACTCAAGCCCTTAGTAATATCGCAATAGGGTTATAGAAGAGGGGTGTGCAAGTTCTGTTCAAGGGGTAAGGTGGCCCACATGTGTTTCCATTTCCCTAAAGGGTTGGCCACTTTGGCAGGCTATTGTTGATGAGTCTCAACACCTAGGCCTTTCTCCCCCTCTTTAGATCTTCCGTTCTAGGTAAGAAATTATCATAGAAGTGTTCAGAAGCTTTGAGAAGAGACTAGGGCGCTGGGAGCTCAAATATGAGTTTCTAGAATTTTTTGTCCATGAAATGGGGGGCCCACAAAGGGTATTTATAGGCTAGAGAAGACCCTGGGAGAAATTCAAAGAGGCCACGCAAGTCACCTGTGTGACCCTTGGGTGGTGCGCATGTATACTTGCGCGACCTTGGTGGAACTTGCACGGCTCAAGTACATTTTATCCTTTGTTCATGCCTTTGTCAATTTTTTATTTTTCTTTAAAGGATGAATCAATTTGGGTTCAAGGTATTTCCCCGTTTTAATTTGTTAGACTCTGTGACGAAAATGAGCATCATGAAAATTCCCACATATAGTTGGATCCAAAAAGAAATGAGGATGTATCTCTGAAGAAAGACGAAAAACAAGGAAAATTTTCCGCGCAAGTGTTGAGAGTGTAGATGGCGTCGCGCAAGTGCAAGTCGCGCAGGCCTCAGCGTAGCTGGTTGTGCGCGCTGGCTATAGGCACGCAGTGTTGAGGCCTGGCCTATATATATGTGTCCATTTCTTGCACAAAGCACTGAATTTCAGAATTTCGAGCTCTTTCCGTGAAAGTTCCATTAATCGTGCATGTTTCTCTGTTTTCCTCTCTTTATTCGCTGTCGTGCTGTTGTCTTGGTATTTGGACTTTCACTGTGATACTTGCATGCCAAAAACTTGCGCGGCACATCCATACTTGAGCGACACATCCATACTTGTGCGCCAAATACATACTTGCACACCTTAATGCCTTTTCCATTTTTTTAATTTCATTTCAAATTTTATGAAAAATCACCCCAATTAAGAGTTAATTTATTCAACTTTTTTGCAGATACAATGGATCCCAAGAGAATACGATCGGTTGAAGAACATTCTAGTAAGCAAGTTGATGATATGATGAGCATCATTGGCCATGATTATTATACCGTCTGCGACAA
Organism: Viscum album; assembly: GCA_963277665.1. Lineage (NCBI taxonomy): Eukaryota > Viridiplantae > Streptophyta > Magnoliopsida > Santalales > Viscaceae > Viscum > Viscum album. The sequence goes on from OY728143.1 coordinate 637,841,840, forward strand.
CACTCTCCCAGATTTGGCCATGTTCCTGAAGAAGTTTCTTCTTGATTTTCAAAAAATCATCTATCCACCTTTGTATGGCTACGGTCATCTGCAAGAAGTTACCATTCCAGAGGCAAAGAACAATCTCCCAATTTCTTGGTTTCAGAATTAAACAAATTTTTCTTCAGCAAATATCTCATCTGGATGAAAATTTATAAATGCTGGAATAGTGGATAAGGCTCATATGATGCATCATAGACCTTGTTCGCTGAATCTGAAACCTCACAAGCCCGAGCTGCAACCACATTGTTATCCTTCAATCTTCTAAAAATCTCAGATGGATCAATCCAAAGGCTGCAAGAAAAGTTGGGACTTCTGTCCTGGAGGAGGTGTGAAGCCAACTTGGATGTGGGAATACTGGGTATGACAAACCTGTGCAGAGTTTGTCGAGGATTTGAATGGATTTTCGATACATTAAGCCGTCTGGGATGGGAAAAAATATGTTTACAGGCATGATCACTTCGTTCCAGAGATACTCAGTCATTGGAGCCTAGAAACTAATTATTTCCATATGACTCATGGAGAAGTAGGCATCAGTCTGTGGGATTTCCACAAGATCACAGGGGCTCCAATTTTGTGTGATATGCATGATGAATTCATCCTTCCCAATGTGACTTTGAATGATTCGGAGAAGACCCTGGCTTTGGCTCAGTAATTATTCAATGTCGTCCATAAGCTAAAGAGTATAGACACTTCCATGACTCATTATAGAAAGGACATTCATCCAGAGGAGTGGATGAATATTTTCCGTACCAAGAAGCATGAGAAAGAGCTAGTGGAGAAGGGACCCAAGGAGAAGGGATCGAAAGGGAAGGGTCCCAAGGAGAAGGGGGCCACTATCCTACCACCTGCCCCAAAACTGAGAAGTGGGGTGTTCCAGGTACATTCTGGCCAACCATGGAAGAATGAGAATTTTACAAGTTGGGATATGAAGTAAATTAGAGAAACCCAATGAAGACACATCTGGTAGGATTCATGGCATTGTGGATCAATGTTTATCTTTTTCCAGTCAGCGACTCGAAGGGAGGCGTCAGGCCATGGACCTTCGTCATTGTGGCCAAGTTGGCTGAGGGAAAAATGGTTGGGTTGGATACCCCCATTTTAGCAAAGATTCACAAGAGTTTACTCCATGTATTCATGGGTGAGTCTCCATTAAGAATAGTGGGACCATTCCATGTTTTTTGTGGATGGATCACCACTCACTTCAAGATGTATAATGTATAAAATGTAGTACAAATCCACAAAAGTTCTTTCAGGCCGTCAGTGGAAGCATTCTCATGAATTGCTCCACTAGCTCTGAATTCTTCTGACATGAAGGTGGGGCTAAGCATGTACAAGGAATTTAATTTCTTTCCTTATGGAAATCTTCCAACCAGGCGGTTTGTTGATGATGGAACAACCAGTTTGGAATTAAGGGAAAACATGCTGGCCTATAGAGATGGTGTGCGGGTCACTAGGATTGATGGAGAGATTATATGCGTGGCCTTTTCTCCATATAGATTTTCACACCAATTCAAGTGTTTGAAAAGGACTATTGTATCTCCCCCTATGCATGTCAGGTTAGAGAAACATTTGATGGTATCCCAACAACTATGGTTGCTGAAATCATGGGAGAAGAACGGGGCAGTATTTGATCTACCAGTTGATAAAGCGGAAAATAACTTAACTACCTAGTATGCTGAGAACTTGATAGCATCATACCATAGAGGGGTGATGAATCACCCAGTTTATCAGGTGGGGAAAAGTAAGAGAACTGTAGAGAAAGAAACCCTTCCGCAGGAAGGTGACACTTCCCCACCCGAAGCTGATTCTCTAGATTCTTCATCTAGGACTAACTCACCGGATACCCAAGATAGGGATGATGAGGAACAACAAGCGGCAAAGTGGCCTCATGCCCGATATAGTCCTCCTGTTAGAATAAAAATACCCACTCCATCAATACCTACTGAGTATCTTCTTTATGGAAATTTAATCACCATTACTTTATATAGGAAAAAGTCATATTTTCGTACTTTCTATCTCTAGTTGTTGGAGCTGGGAAGAAGCAGAAGTGGAAGATTGTAGGTCCTTCCTCACAGCCTTCTGGTATACATACTGAATATCTATGACCATCGGTTGTCCATACATGGTGAAGTTTATACTGTGACATTAAAACTACCTGGCTGGATTTGTGCGAGGGGCTACACCTCCCTGGAATATTAAAACTTCTGTCTTCTACAGATATCAGTTAAAAGTATAATCACGATGAAGTGAGGGCTTAAATCAGAGAGCAGGAAATGCTTATATATGCCACCAATGATTCCATTCCTATCACCAAGAGGGTAAATGAAATGATAAATTATGGTGCCACTGAGGGTGGTTTCAAAGATGAGGAGTGGAACGATTATGTGGCTCCTGAAGATTTAAGTCTATTTCCTCATTTTATTTGCAACTTGATTTCAGTCAAAGGTTTTTTTAATCAAGGAAATTATTTTCTTCATCCTACAGCTTGCAATGAAAAGAAATATTGTGGTCCCTTCACCACTGTATAGCCCTGGTGGTACTGCCATCGGGGTTGCTGCTAAATCTTCTCGCGAGTCAGGCGAGATATCTCCAGGCCAGCAATACATGGATGAGTAGTTGGAAATTTCATTCCATTCTCCTATTCAATTACCTATAAAGGAGACTGCCGACACTCCCAAAAATCCAATGAAGAAAAGGCATCAAATCGAGGAGTCCATAGCTAAATGCTTCATCAGTAGTGGTAAGTCCTTCAGATAATCATGTTTCGTAACCCATGAAATGATTTCTCATAATTTTTGGGATTGCAAGGGATTCTTCAATTTCCTCTCCGAGGGAGAGGATTGACCTTCCTCTATGAACAATGGAGGGTTCTAGTAAAGAATAACATGTTCGAGAAAACTTGGCTACTCCTGGAGAAGAACCAACATCTGTTCACAGTATCCCTCCTACTGTTGTTGCAAAGAGTGAAGAACCTATTTCTGGTAAGTTCACAATGCTTCATAAAATGTTGAATGAAACATCGATTGACTTCTATTCTGTAATACTTTAGGTTCAACCCATGAACTCAAGATTTTGGAGGCCTTGCAACTGACGTCGCTATTTTATCGTAAGATGCTATTCAGGGTTAGAGACCGCATGATGAATGTCACCAAGAATACATACCAAATTCTCCAATATGTGATATTAACCAGGATTCTGAGATTACATTTGATTAAATGATGGGACCTGGTGTATCTTTTGAAGATTTTTTAGATCATGTTTACTTAACATGTAATTTAAAAGATTATAGACGTGAGTTTTATCCTTTTTCCTATTAAAAACAACTTCTTATTACATGTCTAATCATGATCGGTTCAAATATGCTGCTCTATCTGAGCAAGATGCTGAACTACCAATGCCTGAAGGGGTACAAAAAACCCTACTATTGAAGAGACATTAGCTCAAGTGGATAATAACCTGGCAGAGCTTCTTGAAAATCATCTTGAAAATCATGATGAAGCTAGGAAAGATGGGGAGGAGCCTTCTCAAGTTACTGATCTACCGTTGGGTAAGAGATAAAAAAATTTTGTGACTGTACATACTTTGTAAGACAACCAATTATCTTTTGATATCCTTTGAAACTAACCAATGATTTTAATTGATTATGCAGGGCCATCAATTTCAGTGGCCAGATCTGGAGGTGAATCCTCAACCTCCACCCCAACGGGAATTGAAAGTGAAGAAGAATACGTTTGGGGGGGGAGGGAGCAGAATAGGGAACTTCCCTATGTGCATTAATCCCGGATTATATTTCCCCCTATGACAGTGATGCTGAGTTGGATCCAGAAGTAAAAAAGGTGCTCCAATTTTCACAATGCAAGGCATGGAAGAACATATGGTAGATCATATTCGAAGTGAATTTAGAAGAGCTATCATCAAAGATCACGCGACAGTCATCCCTGTTTGTCATGATAGGACTTGGTAGTTTTGGATATCAAAAGATCCTTGTCGCGATAAAACAAGTCCTCTTAAGGAGGGATCAGTAGAAAAAGTGCCATGAAGATATAACCCGGGTGATGTTGTCAGCCAATATCAGTGAATTATAGGCTACGGAATCCCGATCTGAGGCTGACTATGCTGCCAAGATTAAGGAGCAGAATCATACGATCAAAGATAAAGTTGTCCAGTAGATGCACCCTAAGCAACATTTAGATTCTGTTACTGGGGAACCTGATCAACTCAATAATTCATTTGAGGTAGCTCATGAATATGGTATGAAAGCCATCGTGAATGCCAAGAAAGCACTCCATCAGGCTGAAAAAAGTGATGTTGGTCAATTGCATGAGCTTCAAGTGGCTACTGATGAAGCTTGGGATGCTGTAAATCAAGTGAAGACTTATGTTGATGGCCTTTTCTAATTCTTGGAAAATAGATGAGAATCCAGACTCTGGATGTCCTTCTAATTCTTGTGCATCAAATGGAAAAAATTCTTTCATTTTCAATCATCTATGCAAGCCTTATTTTTCTACCAGCTTTAAATTTTTTTCATAAGCCAATGGGCCTAGTAAACATAGTTTTATTTTTACTAGGATTATAAAAATAACTCTACAATCATTGAAACTTTTAATTTCTCAATATTACCTAAAATCATAAAATTTGTATGTTTAGTGAGCTGGAACTTGACTTTTGTTCAGTGTTCATTTGTCTTTTGTGAGCAGTTTAATGTCATGCATGTTGGACATAGAAAAGGCTATTTTTTAATGTCTAAATTTCTTTGACCAATTGGATTAAAAGTGACTCAATTCCTTGAAAATTTATCTGAAATCATATTCCCACCCTCAAGTATGAGGGAAAATCTATAAACTATGACTTAAGAAATTATGAATCTGAGGTATGACATGAAAAATGGGCTAAAAGGCATTAGAATAAGTAGTTCCTAAGAATGAAGTTAATACTATTTAACAAACATGTTAGGGGGATGAATTATGAAGGGCCACTTAAGGCACTGACTGTATAGTCAAATAATAGCATCTTTTGGCAGACAAGTCTGTAATGTAGACTGTTTATGCAAGGACGCCTAAGGGCAAGTGCTGCATAGTCAGGCAAAAGAACTCTCAGAAATTTACTTTTCTACTGCTAAAAATCTAGTGGAAGTTTATGGGGATTAAAATTTTCCAAAGCATAGAGATTGTTGTATGGAGAGAGGTACTTGACTATGGAAAAGATATTTCCAAACAAGATTGTCTAAGAACTGGATTAATTTCACTCCTACTAAGTTCTGACCCAAAGGTAGGGATAGGAAATAGAAACCATAGACTTCAATACATTCAGATCATTAAAAAGAGTATGAGACAAATCTATTAAGGATGGCTAGTTTTTGCGGATCCCTACATATTGTCATTAAAACAACTATGGAAAAAGAGAATTTCTTCCACAGAATGAAGTTACCACTATTTGACAAACCCGTCAGGGGGTTGAATTATGCCGGGCTGCCTAAGGGCATTGGATACATAGTCAAATAATATAATCTTCTGGCTGACATGTCTGTTTTGTAGACTATTTATTCAAGGCCGCCTAAGGGCACTTGCTGCATGGTCAGGCAAAAGAATTCATATAAATTGGACATTTTGTGACCAGAAGTCCAGAAAAGTATTATAGAGATCTGGAAGTATTCAAGGTTAAGATAATGAGAAATAAAAAATGGGTATTGTCCAATGTATGTAGAGATACAAAGATCAATGCTAACCATAATCATATTGTGTCTGGGTCCTGAATTGAAATTTTGGACTTCACTACGTATCCCATAAGGATGGGAATCAGGCCATACGTAGTTCTTGAAATAAATTTTTATGTCATGTGGGATAAAATTATGCGAGATCTTAGTTTAGGGTCATAGATCTCGGACCATAATATTTAATAAATAGTGTGTTCTTTCATATGGACTTTTCAGCCAAGGGATTGAAAGTGGAATTTGGGGTTAGGCCCAAAAGACCTGGGTCTAGATTTGAGGGTTGCTCAAACATTCCTATGTATCCCATAAGGATGGGAATCAAGCCACTCATAGTTCTTTAAATACCCTATGTACAGATTTGGTTTGTACATATGAAGGGTGAAAAGGGGACTTTAGTGCAATGATGGTTTGACCCAAGATAAAATGTTCAGGTATTTCCATGTATGCACGTAGTCTTTGGAATATAACATGATTAGAAATAAATGTAAATATTGATTCCCTCTCAGGTGAGGGTATCCAAGAATGTTGTAGTTTATTTTCATATAGGAGAAAAGTGTTGTATAGTTTAACGTCATGTAACAAAGAAAATGGAGAACCAATGTAAAGAGATTGGTTTTGGGCTTGAACATTAGGAGGTTGCCTATGTACCCAGTCTAGAAAAAAAGGATCAAAGTCCACGTAGTTCAATTAAACAATGAATTAGTGATCAAGTTGATCTAGGGGACAATGAACTAAAAAATGGTGTTGGGACTTACACATGGTTAGCAGCCCAGTGAGCGTGTTATGTTTGATGTTTTCTCTAAGCTCTCATTAGTCATACTCAGTGTGAGAAATAAGAGGTAGAAACAACCCTAACTATGCACAGTTTAATGTCATGTAGGATATATGAAGGGACTATGTAGTTTATAGTCTTCCAGTGAGGACTATTGGTATGGCACAATTTATTGTCATGAAGCAGGGAAAAAATACAGTTTAATGTCATGTAGAAAAAGTATAGGGACATAGTTTAATGTCGTGTTGGACAATAAGGGTGCCGCACAGTTTAGAGTCTTGTAGTTAAGATGATGAGGAAAATACAATTTAGTGTCATGTTGGACCAAAGGGAACTGTGAAATTTAATGTCATGCAGTAAGGAAAAATATAGAGACATAGTTAAATGTCATGTTGTACGTATGAAGAATTTTTTTCACACTTTAATGTCATGTTGGAAGAATGGGATGCCAATAGTTTAAGGTTGTATGAATGGACCATTGGTTATGTTGTTTAATGTCTTTCTGGATGTAAGGGACATCTGTAAAGTTTAGCGTCATGTAGTTTGGACCTCACAGTTTAACGTCATGTTGGACATAAGTGCCAATACTTTAAGGTCATATGCGTGGACCGTAACTGATGATGATGTATTTGAACGTCTTGATGGAAAATATGAATTTCCAATAGCTTATGGTCGTATACATGGACCGTAACTAATGATCTAGTTTAACGTCTTGCTGGAAAATATGAAATACCAATAGTTTAAGGTCTTATGCATGGACCGTAACTGATGATGTTTTCTAACGTCTTACTGGGCAATATGAAATGCCAATAGTTTAAGGTCGTATACATGGACCATAACTGATGATGTAGTTTAACGTCCTGCTAGAAAAAATGAAATGCCAATAGTTTAATGTTGTATGCCTGAACCATTTGTGTATTTTGTGTTTATACAAAATACTTCCTTAGAAATCTGGCACTGGTTGGAGTAGTGATGAGTTCTCTATCCATTGAGATTAAAGAATAAGCTCTATTAGAGTAGGCCATATGTATTGAATAAGGTCCTTCCCATTTTGGCTCTAGATTGGGAGGTTTCTTTCTTGGTATCATTGGATTTTTGAGAAATAATACCAATTCTCCTGGAATGAATGAACGAATATGAAATTTTTTGTTGAAAGCTCGTTCTATTCGATTCTGATAGACTTCCAAGTGGTGCAGTGTGGATAATCTTTTCTCATCTAACCGTTTCAATTCATCCAATCACTTTTGAGATTGTTCATCTGTAGATGATTGATGACAAATGGCTACTCTGAACGAGGGTGGTTGAACCTCAATTGGAAAGACTTCTTCTGTTCTATATAACAATGAATATGGAGTTGACCGCGTGGCAGTGTGGGTGGTGGTACGATAAGCCCATAAAGCATGAAAGTGTTGATCAGGCCATGAATTCTTATCTTTATCCCCCATATTTTGCAGTATATTTGATAGGGTCTTGTTGATAGCTTCTATCTGGCCATTGGCCGCTGCATGATACCGAGAGGAATGATTGGATTTAATGTTTTATTCTTGATACAACATCCACACCTCAGATGAATAGAAGTTGGTGCCATTTTCCGTCAATATGGTATGAGGGACACCTAATTGGTAGTGATGTTAGACTTGATGAAGCTAACAATGCATTTAGAACTGACTTCTTTGAGAGTTATTTCTTCTGCCGATTTGGAAAAGAAGTCAGTATCAGTAAGAATATACTTTAACTGCTTGGATTTAGCTGAAGGATAAGTTCCTACTACATCCACTCCCCATGTGGCAAATGGCCATGAGTATTTAGCTATATGAAGCATCTCTGGGGGTTGATGAATGACGTTGGAATTTACTTGTCAAGAATGACACTTCTTTGTGAAAACAACACAATCTTGTATCATTGAAGGCCAAAAGTATCCAAGCCTTCGAATTTGAAAAGATAGTTTGTGTCCAGACTAGTGGGCACCATAGACTCCTGCATGCACTCATTTCATGACAACCATTGTCTCTTCACCATTAATGAATATGAAGAGATATCCATCAAAACCACTTTTGTAGATAAATTTCTCTATGTGATCTGGGCCATCATAAAGAGTGAAATTGACCACACGTCTCCGGATTTGTTCTTTCCCGACTCTATGAGGTAGAAGTGTTCCGTTTTGAAGGTATTCCCTGATAGGTGTCATCCATCATGTAGTATGACCATATGGTTTAGAGATGGGACTAATTTCATTGATTTCCTCTATTCTGATTTGAACATAAGGTGAAATTGTACAACGGTGGGCAATACTGATGATGGTCTCATCCCGATTTGGATCTTCCAGAGCTGTGGCTATATTAACTAGTGAATCATCTTGGGCATTTTGTGATCTCGGGACATAAGAATATGTCGGTTCCCTGGGAAATTCCTCCATTAACTCTCTGAAGTAATCATACAAAGCGATTAGTTCTTCTTTTATGATTTCATAATCCCCATTGACTTGTTTGATTACTAGGTCTGAATCGCCTTTAACCCTTAAGTGATTCACTTGTGCTTGAAGTTCCAACTCTAAGACTGCGATGAGAGCTTGGTACTCTACTTAATTATTTGTACCACCTCCCAACAATGAGAAGGAATAAGGTAGCAGTACGTTTTCTATGGAAATGAGTACAATTTCAAATCCAACTTTTTTGAATTTAGGATTTTCCATTTTCCTTCCAGTTGGACTTCTGGAAGCACCATCAAAGTACATTTCCCATGTGTGAATATCTTGAATAAAGAATACTTTTTCATCAGGAAGTTCAATATTTGAAGGTGTATCTTCTACTGAAGGATGTTCAGCAATGAAATCATCTAGATCTTGGCCCATTATTGCCTTTTGAGACACATACTGAATATCAAATTGCTGAAAAATAACTGCCCGCCTTGCCAGACGTCCTGTAAGCATTGGACGACTAAGGATGAATTTGAGCGGGTTATTGGGAAATACCAATTGTACCTCGTGATGTTGCAGGCAGTGTCTCAACTTCTGAACTATAAAGATTAATGCTAGGCAGCACTTCTCAGTACATGAATATTGGGTTTTTTCTTCAAGCATATTCTGACTGAGATATTAGAGGTTGTTTTCATTCCCAGCATCATTCTTGTGAGCAATAGAGTCATCAAATGATCTCTCTAAAGCTGTCACATAGAGGATAAGTGGTCTTACATCAACATGTGGCATTAACACTGGTGGACTTAAAAGATACTTCTTAATAATATCGAATGCTTCTTGACATTCTTCAGTCCTCTGGTAAGTGACTCCCTTCTTCATCAATTTGGTGGAGGGTAAACATTTTCCTGCTATATTGGAGATGAAATGCCGAATATAGGCCAAGTTTCGTTGAATTCCTCTCAATTCATTCAAATTTAGAGGAGGTGACATACAAAGGATTGACATTGCCTTCTCAAGATCGACCTCGATACCACGATGGCATACAACAATGCTAATAAATATTCCTAAAGTTACCCCAAAAGCACATTTTAAGGGTTTCATCTTCAGATTATGTTGCCAATGTTTGTGGAATATGATTTCCATATCATCCAAGTGATTAGAACGTTGTTTGGATTTAACCACCAAATCATCCACATAACATTCAACATACTTCCCTAAAAACGGTTTGAAGATACGATGCATCGCACGCTGATATGTTGTGCCTGTATTATTTAGGCCAAAGGGTATTACCCGATAGCAAAACACACCCTGAGGGGATTTGAAGGCTGTAGATTCAACATCTTCTAGAGCCATTCGGATTTTAATATATTCTAAATATTCGTCCATGAAGGAAAGAACATTATAGCCAGCTATCACATCAATTAATAGTTCTGTTATCGGAACAGCAAAATCATCCTTAGGACAATACCGATTAAGATCTTTGAAATCAATGCAAACTCTAATTTCTCCATTATTCTTTTTCATAGGGACAATATTAGCCAACCACTTGGGATATTTATCATCTATGATGAAGTTAGCTTTGATAATCTTATCCACTTAACCCTCAATTATGGAAGCATAGGTTGTGTGTGTTCTTCTAGTGGATTGTTGGAATCCTAGATGTTCTTTTGGAAAACCCATGCAATGAGTGGAAACATCAGGATCAAGCCCTTGAATCTCTATATAGTTCCAAGAAAATATATCTCAGTTTTTCTTTAAATATTAAATATACATCTCTTTCTCTTCAAGAGTCATGGTCACACTAATTAAAGTGGGTGTGGATCTTATTTTGTACCCAGATTTATTTCTCTGAGTTCATCCATGATGGTAGAGATACCTACTTAAAATGATGGAAAAGCATCCCTAAGATCTTCCTCTTCTCCGTCAACATGTATTATTTGTTCTGTTTCTACATGCATCATAGATGATGAAGTAAAATTTCCATAATTAGAAGAAATGTTAAAATTTGAACATCTTGAAGAAGAAGGTTCCATTTCTAACCATGTTGGTGAGGAATGGTCATCCTTCGGTAATATAGAGGAGATAATGGATTGATAATCGACATCATCGTTCACCTTTAGCATTGCTATAACTTCTTCTGGCCTGATTGGAGAAGTATAGACTTGTTGGATTTAAGTGGTTGAAATGAAGAAATCCCCATTTTATCTTTCATCATTTCTTGGTGAATCACCAATTTCTCCCATGCTATCTGGCTTGATTGCCGTAATTGACATTATGGAATTTTCTATAAGAGTATTTTGATTTGGGTCTATCCTATCAATTTGACTGATAGGCAACACATAATCTGTACTCACATGTGTAAATGGGTTTACTGGAATCATTTCCAAATAATATAGAGCATTAACTTTGTTAATATTTCTTGTTGTGGATTTCTCATTTCCCTTTATGTGATAGAGTTCCGCCTCAATGTATTCAGATTCACATTTCTTGAATGGGGATTTATCACCATACAATGATCGAATTTGACCACCAAAAAAATATTTGAGACATTGATGGTATGGTGAAGGGATATTTTCATGTTGAAGAAGCTAGGGTCTTCCAAGAAAGATGTTGAAGGCTGAGTCTTGATCAAAAAACATGAAACCTTAATGGGATACAAGATCTCCAAACTGAGTTCTGAGTGCTATCTCGCCCAGTGGTTCTTGATCATTTTTATGATATCCTTGTAACATCAATTTAGAAAAAGACAAATCAGATTATGTGAGTCCCAATAGACGAATTGTACGAATGGGGATGAGGTTGACTCCTAAATCATTATAAATGAAAATTCTTCAGACGTCTACACCATTGACCATTCCAGATAAGTACAAAGGTCAAATATGTCCATGCACGACATCATCTTCATCGTCATCTATGAAAGATATCACTGAATGGAATTCTGCAGGATTATTCTCTACATGGTAGACTTCAGCTACAACAATTTCAGTTTCAAACTCCTGTGGACTCAACAAAGCCTCGATGTGTGCCTCTGGAAGATCCTTTGATAAATTCAAAGAATCCAGAATTCATAACATGGACAGTATTTGGGCCATGTGTTCTAATACAACATACATTTGATCCAAAGGTATTTGTTTCCAAATTGGAATATGTAGATTCGCAGGTTCCTTAGAAGTTGATGCTTTGGAAGTAGATGCATCTTGTACCGGGATAGGAGTTGGTAATACTCCTGGCTTTGAAAGATTAGACGGATTAGGTCAATTTACTTGCTGATAGGAAGAAGATAGAACCTTTAACAGATATTCCAAAATAATTGTTCCAGGACTTATTTTGCCATGTGTGGAAGAACATTCATTTTCTTGTTGAGCTCGTTGAAGAGCTCTACAGCGAGTTTCTACCGCATACACAATTCTCTTAGGGGAATAATTAGAATAGAAGCCTCTGAAATATCCTCATCCTCCCCTGTATCCTGAGCCTCTGGAACTTCCTCTGATTCCTCTGGTTGCTACAGTGAACTAAGGCTCATCAAAATCGAAACTGCGACTGGAATATGGATATTTTAATTGAATCATATTAACAGAACTGAAAATCAACTCTTCATCCGATGAAGACTCTTCGTGATTAGCCTGTTTAGGCTGTGCTGTTTGGTGGGGTGGTTCCCGTGATGTCGAAGTAGATGGCGTAGAATTTTCCATAGTCAAAGACAACATAAGCTTTGACACGATTTCATCTTCTTCTGATTGTTCCTCTCTCATTGAATTATGCCACCCTTTTGAGGATTTTCCCTCTGATGAAGTGGGTTTTTCTGTGGTATTCACGGCAGAAGACTCAATTAGTTTCTTTAATTGTATTCGAAAAATGGCATGAGTTTAGTTGACCATTTTTCTGACCATCCAATCATCATATTTTTGCACATTTTTGTTCTTGACATCATGCAACTCGCCTTCCTCCTATATATCTTTAGAAGTAACTCATGCTACATGAGTTGAAGAACCTTTCAGTTTGACTTTTCCCAAGTCGCCCATTTTTTGTAGGAGGTCCTTGAAGACAAAACACTCCTGAATGGGATGCCCCAACATCTAATGATACAGGCAATAATTGGTATGGTCTTCATCTCCTCCCTTGTTTGGCCTCTTGGACCTTGGCAATTGACCCAAATTATTTTGCAGAGCTGAAATGAAGTAACCAGGAACTTTTTCATTTCCGAAAGAGTAAAATTTTCTCTTAAAATAGTCAAATTGTTTTCTTCTTTGATCTCTTTGATCATATTGATGAAACAACCTCTTTTGTTGGTGCTCAGGAGGAGGATCCCTTCGAGAAGATGAAGGTCCTGTAGTAGAATCTGGTATATGTGCTTGTTTAAGCATAACCGTAGCAGTCTCTGCTTTACCCATTCTCCTTCATGGAGTTAATAGAATTAAATAAGCTTTATCCTTTGTCTTCATAAGAGAATCTTCAATCCGTTGAGTGACTGAAGTAAGGTCTTGAAACCCTCATGTGTATTTCATAGGGATCAATGGCATGCGTAATTCATCACATAGATTTTCCACACATAATAACAACAATTATTCTTGATGGAGTGCTAAGATCAGAGAATATATTAATCCATTCCAGTGAGCAATGAAATCTGAAACCCTTTCATTTTCACTTTTCTTACAATTTGTAAGTTCAAAAATTGTTGTCTTTTGAAACTTTGAACAGAATTGAAAAAGGAATCTTTGGCGGAGATCCTCCCAACCGGTAATTGATCGGGATTGCAAGATTGTATACCAGAGAAAGGAAGTCCCTTGTAATGACTATACAAAACACCTGATCATAACTGCTTCTTGTTTTTGAGGGGTTCTCATCATAGGATTGCAACGAGAAACAAAATGTCTTATGTGTTTCTATGGGTCTCCTGAACCATTAATGATTGGGAATGTTGTACTTGGAAAATTTGATGGGGGTGGAATTGCATCAACCCAATTAGGGTAAGCTCTCTATTATGGTTGAATTTGAGCACGCTTTCCCTTCATAGCTTCAAATCGAGCTGTTAATGACCCAATAGTAGTTATTAACTTTTGAGAAACATCTGGTTGAGCTTGGACCTGAACACGTGAAATGAATGGAGCTGGTACAGATGTGGTGGCTGGTATTGCAACTGATAGTATCACCGCTAATTGTTGTAGCACTTGTCCCATATGATTAGACCTGTGAGGGTGTGCTAGTAGAGGAGGATATTATTGATCCATCTCAGTAGCCGCAACAAATTCCCTTGGCAGAGTGACTCCAGCACGCATAGGAGGAAGACTACTTTGAAGTAGTTTTGCATTCAACCTCCTCAATTCCTTGATCTCTTCCTCTTGTTGTGAAAATCTATTCTATAGTGAGAGTTATTGGCCTTCTACAGAGGAATGTTATGTAACCCGATTCATTCCGTTCCCCTTGTTGACTCCCTTTCGGAGAGGGGGAAGTGGGTTACTTGAAGGTTACCCAAATTCTGGGTAAGCCTTTGATTTCTTGTACACACACCTTGTTCATTTGTGGCTGTGCATACAACTTCTTGAGTAGGAACCTATTCATCTGATCCCTCTGAGTGAGCCTCATCTGGTGGATAATCAAAAATGGCATTGATGACATTTATTGATGCATAACACATTGCATCTCTTTTATCAGAATTTCTGCGATATTTCCTTCTTCTGTGACCTTGTTGAGACAATGACTTTTGTTGATTTGATCCATTGGGAACTTCTTAATGAACCATAATGTGGAGGGAATCTCCTGATAACTTGGCTCTTTGTTCCTCTTGAGGATTCTTCCCTAATCATTATAAGGCTTAATTTCTCTGACAGAGAGATTGAGGATTTGAAAAAGTCCCCAGTCCGGTGAACTGGGATTATTCCTGCTCAACTCCTCGAATCCTATTTGTTTATTCCGTTGGTTGGGTTAAAAGAATCCCCATTCTGGCAAGATGGGGTGGTTCTTGACATGCTATATCTGAGACCTTCTTGAAAGCTCTCCTGATATTGCAGTATTTAGTCTGGAAATTAGTTTTTTGCATCAACCTAAATCAACTTTTATCACCCGGCTCAAAAGACCGTTGGATGATTTCTGACACTTCTGACACTTGATGATGTGCTTGCTCCAAACGATAGGCCTATTCAATATTATCCATCACTTGATAAAGGATTAATTCATCAACTTGTTCTCTGCATGCTTGATTTTGATAAGAAATAGTTGAATCCTGTTATTGGGAAAGCCTTTGATTAAAAACAATGCCAACTGACTGTGGCCGACCATGGGGAATAACATTACATGAGACCATTTTCGGTGGGCTTTGCTGACTGGAGAGCACAGTGAAATGTACTGCTCCATGAACACCCCATCCCTGTGATATTAATACCAAATGGGGAATTGTCAATTAATAGGAGCAATATTCATAGTGCGCCAAGGCATGAACGTTAAAGGGCTCTCTGCTGCTTTTCAGCCATCAGATATCGAGAAACTGAGAGAGATGCCAGGTCAATTTGGCGTTGTAACCCTTCTATTATCTTGAAATGGTTTTCATATTAATCATAAGATAATATTTTATTTTTCAACTGACAAAGATTCTTCCATATGATGAGATGAATATCATGACTTCCATCTTCCGTCAACATCTCTGGAATGTCATACTGAGAATCCTCCAAAAGCCAAAACATAATTGCCACTTCAACTTTCGCCAGTTTTTTTCTCATATTTATTACTTCATCTTTCTCATTCAATGAAGATTCTTCTACCTGATTAGAGCAGAGCAAGTGCTTTCATATTGCTTCATCGGATTCAACAAGATTGGGAGAGAATTCACTGATCAAACTAGATGATGCATGACTTAGGGGTGGTTTCTACACCCTGGGCTATCTTCTGATTGAGAAATTGTTCCACCTGCTAGTGGTAAAGCATTAGACAAAACTGGCTTCACATTTGCATTTTCCTCAAGAAAAGAGGGATTTCTTGTCACTACATTTTCAATTGGAGCATTTTACAGGCAATGTGTATTATTACTACGGAGAGGAATTTCACAGCTAAATTCAGCATCATGGGGAGGACCACCATGGTGGGTTGCAACAAAAGATGAAACATTTTTCTTATTGGTCTTCTGACCACACAGATTGTTCTTTTGGATCTCATCTGAAGATGAAACTTTGAGATCAACTGAATTTTCATGAAGTAAGCCTTCATGAGGTCGTGTTTGATGCAGACCTTCGGATTTAATCTTCCCAATATTGGGAGTTGAGAGAGTAGAATCTTGAGTTGAAACAGATATTTTTGTGAGGGATTCAACAACTCCACCATCGAGTATGGCCTTATTACAGATTGGCCCTTGGTTTATTGATTGTGCTAGGTGGGTCATCTTCTTGGATGCCTTCTTACTAACTTTAAGAACCACTTGTTGACGAAAGTGGTCAATATGGGCAGGTGTATGTGCCTTCTCAGGAGAAAGGATCAGGTTAGGCTGATTAACTCCACTCAAATCAGGTGTATGTGCCTGACTTGGATGCCTGTATGATATGGGGGAGTATTCCCCACAACCCTCATGGACTGGAACAGATGTGTGTGTCTATTCCGGAGTGAACTGTTGATGAGTCACTCCTCTGGTAGGGATAGATATATGAGTCTTTCCCTGAGATTCTACTGAAGATGTTATAATATCTTGGAAGGCATCCAGGATATGAACAGGGATTTTCTTGAGCTCTTTCACCATTGATAGCATATGCTTGGTGACTTCAGCTGTCGGAATGGGGATATACGTCCATTCTGTGCCTGTATTAGGTGTATGTACCTGCTCCTATCCTCATTTTCCAGTCAGGGAATTCTGACATTACTCATGTGTGGGGGTAGAGAGTTGAGTATGCCTCCTGTTTGTCATCAGAGCATTCTGACTGACTTCTACGAATGCAATCAAAGGAGAATGTTGGTAGGATTGATCAATACTAGCAGGTGTATTTGCCAGCTGATTACACTCCACCGAACATGGATGATGAACATCCTTCAATACTGACAGACGAGGCTGCTGGCAGGATTGATTAGTGTAGGCAGGTGTATGTGCTTGTTTAGCTGTTGTCAACACATTGGGTTGGCGGGCACCATCGAATGTAGTCATACGAGCATTCTGAATAGCCGATTATTTATAAACAGGTGTATGTTCCTGTCTATTGTATTCCATAGGAATTGCCCGGTGGGATTGGCGAGCTGTTGCTAGAAGAGTCAGCTGGACAGCGGAATCAAAACGGATGGGTGTGCGTGCCCACTCGTTGCTTGCCACCATGTTAGGTTGGTGGACTTCTCTTGAAATGGCAGAGATGAGAACCTGCTCACTATTGATCGGATTTCACCTCTGGTGGTTCATCTTTCCTGCTCGGGTTCATGGAACCTGTTCCAAATGCCTGGAGACCACACTAACATTATGTTGAGGGCGCACTGCAGCACGATTCTGGCTTCGATTGTTGGTGGGATCCCTCACGAAGGACTCATGTTTCCTTGAATTAAGGCCTTGAGTTGCCTTCTCATTCACCTCCTCAGAATATGGGAGGGAATGGTTGTTGTGTTCTAGGGATAACGACTCAAAACGGTTGGAGATGGTGGTTAGCACCGCCTGCTTCTTGATCGATGGTCGTCATTGTCCGGATGACCAGGGTGAATTATTGACTTGGAGAGCTTGTCTAGCGGCCTCCAGAGTTGAAATAGTACTGTTTTGATGGTACTCTTAAACCAATTCATTTGATACCCAGTGTTGATGTCGCTGAGTAGGTGATGTCGTCCTCAGAGTGGAGGACGATCTAGCTGGAGTAGGAGCAGATGCATTCACAGTCGAGATTTTAATAGCAGAAGTATTCACAGTAGTGAACTTAATAAAATCCATTCTTTTAATGTATAAGATCTTGTAAAATAGTTCTTGTTTGATATAAAAAGCATAATCAAGATAAATTCGGTCGCTACATCTTTTGGATGATCACATATTTTATTGACTGTTTTGTTAGACCTCTCATTGATTTTAAATAGGGACCTAATAAATAAGTAAAACATAATTTTAACTTGGTTAAGGATTCACTTCGGGTTCACAATTTTTTTTCCTATGTAATTGGGGATGATCTCATTGATTTATGATTGATACATTCTAAGCAATTTATAACAGGTTTGTTTGTAGAACCGGAAACATCCAATGATTCCATATCCCTTTGGACCAACTTTACAAAGGTAGGTGCTCATTAGTTATGAACTGATGAGACTTAAGAATTTGCATTGGTCGATAGGATGGGAGTTCAGACTCATCACACCTTTTTGAGGGGAATTATTTTCTACTTCGGGACTCTCTTTATATATTTAAGTTATGTTCGAGAATCCTTATTACATTACCATGTATGAAAATGAGATTTTCTTTAGAATTGACTATGAATGATTAATATGTATGATATTTAGAAAATCTTTTATATGTATTTATGGTTATTCATAGATAGAGAATCATATGTATTTTTTTACAAATTCTTAGTCAATGGTATCCTTTAATACATTATATAAAATTATCTTGGTCATTATGATGAACATACTAGTTTTAAAGCAACTCAGCGGGGCACATGAAGTTTGTTTTCATTTAGAAGGACATGAATTATTTCATAGTTGGGGTCGTACCCGCAGATGGGCTACCTACGTATCCTTTTCATATAGAAATTTAATTAGAACCCATGTAGTTAGAGTAAAGAAGTACATGGTTTATTCATGATTTATGGCTCAAAGAAATATTTCATAATTACTTTTACACTCTAAGCTCACATGAGTCACGCTCGGTGTGAGAAACAAGAGGTATTGGTAAATCAAGAGAATTGTGGCATCATAGTAAATAATGTGGGGCTTATGTATGTATGACTGCCCAAAATAGTTGAAGATTGGGTTTTTATTCAGGGAAGAAACCCAGGAACACTGGCCATACATGTATATGTGCTTCATGGAGATTTAGATACTCTAACATGGAGCTCACTCCTGAGGAAGGTTCCCAAATTAGGAAGGGACTTATGATTCGTTTTACTCCTTAAAAGGATTCCCAATTCAAAAAGTATATTAAGACTGGTTAAGAGAAATTATGAATGGGGAATATTCTTAAAGAAGAGGCCCAGGTTAAAGGAAATTATGATTGGGGCTTATTCTTGAAAAAGATTCCCAGGTTAGGGGACTTGGGGCTTATTCCTAAGGAGGATGCCCAAATTAAGAGAACTTGGACTGGGGTTTACTCCTAAAAATGAGGTCCAAGATAAGGATTATCTTATCTTAAAGGATGAGGTTGAATTAATGAAATCTCTGACCTTAGTGATATAAAGATATGTAAATCACTAGGTTTTAAGAGATGTTCCACAGAATTCCATTCATATAAGGAATAAAACAAGGAAATCATTCCATGAAATGGATTTGGATAGAATTTTGAAGGCTTAATCTTGAAGGGGATAGGAGGATAGTCATAAGAGAGATAAAATAGGTAGAATGGGAACTCAAAAATGAGGTGGCACACAAGTCATGGTCGTGCAAGTATACTTGCACGACAGAGGGGTACATGCGCAACAGTCAACCCTTAGTGTAATACATGGTTGAGACTTGACTCAAGCCCATAGTACTATCCCTAGAGGCTTCCAGAAGAGGGGCGCGCAAGTTCTGTGGAAGGGGTAAGGCGGTTGGAATGTGTGGCCATTTCCCTTAAGGGCTGGCCACTTAGGCGTGAAAGTGTTGATGAGTTTCAACACCTAGGACTTACTCCCCCTCTTTAGATATTCCGTTCTAGGTAATAAATTACCATAGAGGTGTTCGGAATATTTGAGAAGAGACACGGGCGTCATGAGCTCAAATCTAAGTTTCTGGAATATTTCTTCCCTGAAATGGGGGGGCCCACAGGGGGTATTTATAGGGTGGAGAAGACCTGGGCGACATTCAAAGAGGGCGCGAAAGTCACCTGCGTGACCATTGGGTGGCGCACATGTATACTTGCGTGAACTTGGTGGAAATTGTACGACTCAAGTGAATTTGAACCTTTGGTCATGCCTTTGTCAATTATTGATGTTTCTTCAAAGGATGAATGACTTTGGGTTCAAGGTATTTCCCCTTTCCAATTCATTAGACTCTGTGACGGAAATGAGTGTCAACAAAGGGTAAGAGTGAGTATTGGTATGGATCTCAGGAATAGTCTTCACATGTGAATACATCTAGACATTGGTTATATGAGAGTATTATTTTATGTAGAGTATCATAGTGTAAAACCCACCCCTCCCTAGACAGCTCACACCCCTCACAAACCTACAGCCCCTGTACCTCCCATGCATTCCCCCCCATAGGGATAACCCCCCAACCTGGATAGACCCCCCACCCAACCTGGACATCCCCCCTCCCTGGAATACCTACACCCCCTCACCCACCTAGACATCCCACCCCCACCACCCATGGACATCCCACACACATTGATTGGCCAAACTCCCCTCCCTCATGGATAGCCCACCCACCACCCCCTAGACAGCGCACCCAACACCCTAGACAGCACACACCCCCTCCCGTACACCCCTACCCCTATAGCCCCCAGGACAACCCACCCCCCATATAGACAGCCCAACCCCACACCCAACTGGACTGCCCCCCCCCACCAATCACTTAGACAACAGTACCCACCCTCCTTGTACAACCCATAACCCCCTCCCACACCGCGATAGCCCACCCACCCCCCTGTATCCCCCCTACAGCCCCCCCCCCCCCCTCCCCCACCCACCTGGATTCCCCCCCCCCACCAATTGGAAACCCCCCAAACCACCCCCATGCTGGACATCCCACCCCCACCCCAACCTGGACAGCGCACCTCACCTCCACCGACAACTAGACACCCCATATGGGCAGCCACCCCCACCCCACCTAGAGAGCCACCCCCTGGATAGCCCACAACCCCCCCCCCCCCCACTCCCACTTGGACAACCCTCCCCCAACCTCTGGACACCCCACCGCCCCAAGTCAGCCCACCACCAAGACAACTCGCAACCCCTCCCCCACCTAGAAACCCCACCCTGACCCCCTGGACATCCCACACCCCTCCTTGGATAGACCATACCCCATACCCCATTATCCTCCAAACAAATGCAGACCCATACCCCATGACAACCCACCCCACCTGGATAACCCCTCCCACCTTGATAGCCCCCCTACCCTCACTACATCCCCTCAGGGTAATATTATTTAAAACCATTTTATTTTTAATGAAATGAAAACCATCATGCATTAGACATTTCATTACAAACAACCCATTAAATTTATCAAAACATGAAATATTACATACATCAAAACATGAAAAATTCAATTTATCAAAACATCAGAAATTCAATTTATAAGGATTTGTGGGTCACTTAGGAAATGAAATTGGGGAAAGGGGAAGTCACCTACATTGTTAATTCCAATTTAAAAACTTGGCCAAGAACTTAGGAGGTGAGGTGGTGTCTAGTGGGGTGTATCTTAGGTGGTGGGGGATATCCAAGGGGGTGGAGTTGTCCAGTGGGTGGGTGGTGTCTAAGGGGTGGGGGTGTCCCAAGGGTTTGGGGTGACACAGGTGTGGGGGTGTGTAGGGGGTGGGGGGTTGTCCATAAAGGGTGAGGAGTGTCCAGGGGGGAGGGATGTTCAGGGGGTGGGGGAGGGCAGGGGGTGGGGGATTTCTAATAGCAGGGTCCAGGGGTGTGGGGGTTTTTAGGGGTGGAAATACCCATATAATACCTTAAAAATTACTGATACCCAATCCATCGAACATAACTATTCCAGTACATCAACAAACCAGTAGCTAATTCATCCTTGATATCAATACCCATCCGATTATTCATTGAACAAAAACTATAAATACAAAATCCATATAGAATTTTAAATTTAACTAGTTTCCATTGAAACTACCATATCACCCCCCATAAAATAATGAAATACTACCTACAACACTACCCTAACCGTCCCCAATCCCTTCACATGGACCTTCCTTATATCCATTACCCACCTCTAGACCATATGAATAAACAAACACATTACCATTTTTGATGTGTAGAACTAAGAACAGAAAACAAATAAAAGTGTTCGGTATACCATAGATTGCTCGAACACTAATATAGCCCAAATAATAACATAAAAAAGGAAACAATTACATGTGTAAAATTAAAACTATGGTTACACTTTATAATTTTATGTATTCAAATAAACAATTTCTTGATTTAAGATGGATCTATGGGTGAAAGGAGATTCACGACCTAGTGTAAAGGGATACCTTCTGGTGGATCTTCAGATTAGGATCTGCAGTCAGGTGGAGTGAGGGCTAGGCTGCTGTGTATTTGGGGGAAAAATTATAAACAGTTTTTAAAAACTATTGGGAAATATTCTCTTTACCGATGGATTTAATAAAACTTTGGAATATATTTGAAAAATTATTGATTTTTCAATGTCTTGATTAAAACATTTAGAAATATTAATTATAATAACACATTGCCAATGTTTTTAATCAATCGTACGGAATTATACCATTTCACAGTATACCAATAGTTTCATTAAACAATTTTAATTATACCATTATGATAACCTATGATTCCAGTAGTGACATCATAGATGATGTTTTGATTTTTAGAATAAAAGGGGGAGCAGAATCAAATTGATGATGGATCATACATTAACATTATAAAACTATCGTATGTATAATATATTGTAGTTATATGGAATATTTTTATATAATAGGAATGGATAGAATAAGAAGAAAAGAAATTAAAAGGAATGTAAATAGAATGAAAAAAGATTTACCTCTTGAATTACTCTCCTCGAGAACATCCTTAAGGAACATGGAAATGATATTTTTGTGAGACCATCAATAGTACTACATGGGTGATTGGTTTAATAAAGTAATGGGGTTGAATACAATTATGCTTCAATGATTTGGATATGTGACAAGATGAGGTGGATTGCGGTGGTATTTATAAAGGGAGGAGAGTAGTGTTTTTGAATATTTACTCTTTTGTTTATTATTTTGAACAATAGTATGAATTGATTGAGAATTGTCACTATAAATAATAAAATATGTATGATTATTTCAAGATTATGGGCTTACACCATCCATACAAAATCTATGAATTTGTAATTAATTTATTTATTAAATACTATAAATTATCATATTTCACTATTCACGAAAAATCTATTATTTCTGAAAAATGATAAAAACTAACCCTAAAATTTTTATGATGTGTGTTTTTCAAAAATAAACTCCATTTAATGAAAATAATTTTATAATCCTATGAAATTTACTTTTTCAATAAAATCATCATTAACACAAAAATGATGATTATAATATAATAACTTTTTTATGACACTTTGAAAAATTAATTGAGGTCTTATAAAATTTTATTATAACCAACATAAAAAAAATTAATTTATCAATATATTTTATGAAAATTTATTTTCTCTTAAATCAATTCATTAGTTATAAATTTGTAATTAAATATTTTTGACTTACAAAAATAAAAACACTAAACATTACATTTTTAAAACAATTATTTACATATTCCATCATATAAATTTACCATATATACATATATAAGATACCAAAATATTTTTTTTAACATTAATAGATGAGTTTACTATTCTAATTGTCATATTACTATTGTGAATGGTCACATTACTGTTCCGAAGATTATATTTAATAGACTTATAAGGGTTAAAACTTGATGTTTCTTGAAGCATAAAATAAAAAAGATGATGAATTTTAAAATGGATATACCATAATAATTTGGGGTACCACAGCTGTGAAGAACCACAACACATAGGTTTAGGAATAATTTAAAATTATTTTTCCAATTATCATGAGTATGAAATATTTTTAGAAATTCTTCAAGAAATATAACCTATGGTAAAATACTATGACTATACTATATAGGTTCTCATTTTAGTGAGGAACACTATAGTATAGGTTTAGATGTAATTTCATATTATTAGGCCCCTCATTATGTAAATTATTAAAATAATTCACCCTTAAAAACCACTATGAGATCCCCAAGATAGTTGGATTTCTATAGACTTGGGGTGACACAACTGATGTACCCGATATCAATAGATTCAAAATATTCCTCTAAATTGATCAAAGTAAAACCAATTACACATAGTTATAAAATTCAACAACGAGCACATATTAATGAATTTATATATATATATATCATTGGAAACTATGAATTCAGCCTTCCATAGGAAAATGATAAAGGACATATTTCTTCGAACTAGAGAATTATTTTCTATATTTCTTTTATAATTAATAGAATATTCTCAATGATATACAATGGATATGTAAACTAAAAGAGATATTTTTAGGGAAAATGAAAATTAATTCCAATAACATCTATTTTAAGGGAATAAAATTGGGTGGTGCTTCACCTTTGATGATGTGATTAAAAAGTAGATAAATGGGGTGATAATGTAGCTAGTGACCTCCAAATATTAGCATCAACATTATAAGAACCCTAATAAAAACATGAAAATAGAATAAATTAATTAGATACATTAATACCTAAATGATTTATGTGAATGTTTTACAATTTTAGTTACAATAAAGCGAGTAAATAATTTATCTATTCATTATATAATAATTTGATTATTTTATTGAGATTTAATATACTTGAGGATGAAATTATGAGTTATTATCCCAATTAAATTCCAATACTCCATCATATAAAATATACAATTCAAGGATTCTACATTTTAAAAATTTACTCCCAAATTTGATTGATTAATGATTATAATATTATATAATCCTTGGAAACATTCATTCGGTATACTTGTAATTGTACCACTAACTAAAACACATAATGCCAAATAAAAAACACCAGATTAATAAATCATTAGTTTCATGAAAACAAACATTATATCATATAGTTCTTATCAAATAATGTTAACAAATGATATATAATCCATCCCATGAGAATTTTAAATATTAAATGTATTCCTTGTCATATGAAATTAAAAAATATTATATATATTTCACCCTATATGATTTAAAACTATTAATAGTGTTCTATAACACATTAACATAAACTAATAGGATATATTTATTTTATTTTTACCTAAACACATACAATTCATCCCATTTTTTGAAAATTGATCTTTCTGAGGGTTTTATATCATTAGGGATTTAATGGTTAATTTTATTCTTGAAAATTATATTTTCATAGTTCACATAACGTATAAATAGTATCTATTTACATAAAAAATATTTTGGTTCGATTCCTTTTCTTGGAAGTTACAATGTGACGAATGGATCTCCTATCCTTGGACCAGATGCATTTTCTATCCCCTCAATCTGGTCATCAATGGGGATAGGTCCCTTTTGAATTCATGTATGGTTTTATCATTATCTCCCACAATATAATACATATGTTTACACATTTATATATTATACATGAGTCAGGTTTATATTGTAGGATTATATTTTTGAAAAATATGTGTATATTGATTCATGTAATCTCTCGATAAATATTATAACCATGATAATATATCATAGGACAAGCCATAGATTTTTCATTCATGTTAATCCTTTAAAAAACACATGACCTATACTAATTATAATAATGTATTGTCATGGTCATGATTCAGTAAAATACCATTACATATTTTCATGGTGTTCATACTTCATCCAAATCAAGTGTACTCCCTTATAATGCCATGATAACCATAAAATTCATTACAATATCTCTTTCACATGTGTCAATTATATATAGAGTCATTATAAAACCTATGTGGGTATGGATTCTTGTTATCATAGGATAGAGAGGGATTCTAGGAAGTCTTGACCTGGGTCTAGTAAAAAATATAGTAAACCTCAACCCATCTATATCCTTGTTTTTTTATCTCTAATTAATGTAATGTTTTTCAATGGTCCTATATTATGATTAATTTATGATTATATTTATCATGACTCCCTTCTCCAAAAGAGTAACCTTGTTGGGATGATAATGAGGAAGGGAGAAGGTCACTATAAAAGTCATGCCTCTATTCAGCCCTAGGTGTCTCATCGATGATAATTTCAATTGTGACTCCAAATATGTTATTTAGATAGTTTATCTATGATATATATTATATCATATATATTTTATTATTTTATATGCTACCCCATCCCTATCTGTTAGGGTGACTGACATCTAGTGCACTATGGGAGGGTGTTTTCAACAATATCCTGGTAGGAGGATGGATGGCTGACTACACCCTCAAGCTCCAATATCTTATCCTTGTATTTATTTTTGTCATTTCATATTGTGATGATATTTTAGATATACATGTTTAGAAGTCTATGATGTATTTTTATTATTTTACATGTATGTAGATCCAGGTATAGTATCAATATAATTTTCATAGATTTGACATTTATATGCTCTGATTCCTTGAGGTTACTTACTTGATGTATGGGATATGATGGATTGGGGTATTAAACTTGATCTATGATACAAGTCATATGGTTTGTGGGGGGAAACAAAAAACTAGTTTGTTACTATATAGAGATTTGATATGGGGAATTGTGACAATGAGATGCATGTGGTTCTTCATGTGATATATAGCCAAGGTGTCTCTAGGATGGATTATTATAAAGAGATATAGATCAGGACATGTGTTATTGAGGCAATGAAACAAACCAATTGGAATGTTTTACCATGGTAACATTGATGTTTCATAGTTATATTATTTGATCTATTGAATGTGTTACATGGTGAGAGTAATCCAAAGTGAGGATGTAAACCATGTATAACTATTTTTGTGATCAGTTCATTTCATTGTTGTTCTACATGATTTATTGTGCTTTTTTTATTGTTGGAATTATTTTTGTTGTTGGAAGGATTCTATTAATTAGGATGTTATGATAATCCCACGCATATGTAAAATATTTTTCATGCTGGTAGGGGATGGTTGGAGATCAGAAACGATACTACTAGCTCACACTTTTGTAGGAGTTGTTTGGGGTTTATGGTCAATGCCTTCATTACCTTTTCGGTAATTCTAGTTATCATTTCAATTTTTTTACTATATGTAATTATATTAATAAAATTGGATTTACCATTAATATATCGTTGAACAAGTGTTGATTTTGGTATATGACTTATCTCTACCTTTTAAATATTCTCTTAAATGGTAATGCCTCCGATTTGTATGTTTATCATACCCTTGGTGATAGTATCCATCCTAGGTCCTATTAGAGTTAGTAGATGAGAAAACACAATCACACCACTCTTATTTTTGGCCCATGAGGTGAACACATTAGGGGAATTGGGTTATAAAATAGTGTTATTGGTGGTTTAAGTATAAGAATAATATGAAGTATAACGTTTGGAACATGTTCTGTGTCATATTTTGGTAGGGAAATTGTGTCATCTATGTTTAGCAAGCAATTTTAACATAGGAGACTGGCAAATTCATGAGTATTTAGAGCCACCAATAATGAAATTCATGGATATTAAGTTTTTTTAATAATACTAAATTTAGTGATTTTGTGTAAATGGTAGATAACCAGGAAGGAATAAAACATCATTCTTTATTTAAACGTGTTTGAAAATTATATATGTATTTATAGGGTTATCCTTAAAAATAAAAATCAAATGACCAAGTTATTAATATTGAATATTAAATATTATTGGCTTATGAGATTTATCATTTATTTATTTTCTGTAGGAATGGATATAAGTATGTGAACTCACATGGGTGGCATTGAACTTAATTGGATGGATATTCTAGGTGGTCAACACTAAGTAGATTTTGAAGATGAAAACACTTGGAGGAGGACACTCCTATTATTTCTGTGCAAGATTCTATATTTGTATGGGGTATTATTTATATATTTATCCAAAAATTAATTGTTGGATTATTTTTATATACATTCAGTTTTAGGTGTTCTCTAATAGAACATGGAGTTTCTTTGGCTATGATGATGATACATAGGGTCGGGAGGCAGTGTTGGATCTCATCCCTTAATGATCAATAGTATTTGTACATCTCAAGGGAGATTTTCAAATAAAAAATCCTAGAGGAGTATCTTTCTTCATCTATGAAGGGGTCTATTCATTAGAAACTACCTACCCTTAAAATTATATGTTC
This sequence comes from Viscum album, assembly GCA_963277665.1. Lineage (NCBI taxonomy): Eukaryota > Viridiplantae > Streptophyta > Magnoliopsida > Santalales > Viscaceae > Viscum > Viscum album. The sequence continues at coordinate 637,869,896 of OY728143.1, forward strand.
TAGTGTGTGAGAGTTCATGATCTATTTCCAGAATAATCTAGGATATGATTAATGAATATTTCGATAACAAGAGTCCATGGGGAGGCATTTTTTAAGATGATTTGCATCTATATATCGAGTGTCAGGTCATTGTGGTTATACTAATGATGTATCTTGACGTACTGGGAGGAGTATATGTTATTAATAGGATTCCTGAAAAAACTGAATCTTCATGAGAATGGAGTCATAAAGATTTCTCACGAAGCATATGTGTCATATGGGATTCCCATTTTCATCGTCCGGAGAGTTTTTATCATGTCGATGGTAGTCGGTATACTCATCATATCATTTTTTCTAGGGTGGTGGATCCTAAAATTGTTATAATATAATTGAAATGTTGATTTATTATAAAGGTCATGGTCATAATCATCTATAGTGTCAACCAATTATAGTTATTCAGAATGCAGAAGTTGTTATGATTCAGGTTCCAACGTTGAGGAAATTTCATCTAAGGCAGAAATTTTAGGGTGTTCCAAGTTGGGATACGTAGAGAGGATATTATGAAGTTAGTGGATAGCCCCATTATACTATTCATCCTTATCGAGTAGATTTCATCTATGGATGTGGTTTTCATAAAAGATATAAAGATCATAGAGATGATTGTGATCGACTCAACAAATTAGTGTTATAGTGATGGTTTAGCTAGAAATTATTTTAGGTTCCCATTCCTAGTTTTCTAAATCAGAGAATTAATTTTTTATGATTTAGGAGTAACTCACTCTTTCATATAACAGAACCATGTATATGAATTGGCACATGAAGTAGGGAGACTTCCGGTACAAATAAGATTGAATATTCTAGATTTATGTTATTCTGACTTTAATGACATGTATAGAGAATGTGAGCTAGTTTTTCTGTTGAAATTCCCATAGAGATACAAAAAATGTTTAATGATGAAGTCATTTGATGTCATTCATAACCTGGATGAGTTGTATTCATTTTATGATATTAGGTATTTCTTTTGGATCCATGTTTTTTTCTATGAAGTGGATTGTGATCCAATAGTTTTAGTTTGTGGTCTTGAGCATCAGATAGGTTAAAGTAATTTTTTACTATTATCTTCATTGATGCATACTCAAAAACTCATTTCATCAATGGTTTAGGTGATATTATTTCATAGGGTTGAAGAAGAGTACCCTTATGCCATTATAGAGGATTATGCAGTGCTTCCCCCTTAATGAGATATTATGTTGGGGATATAGCTATATCCATGAATATCTAATAACAATATTTCTCCAAATAGGATAAACCAATTTTTGTTGCGAGAGATGCGAGTATAGGTTGATGATATGTTGCATGAGAGGTCTTGTTTGTTTATGTGTGTTACCTTAGGGCGCACCAATTTTTTCATCAATATTGAGGACAATGTTTTATGAATTTTTATTAAATACCACTAAATGAATTATGTGATCATGAAAAAAACTATTTTATTACATTTATTGATGATTCATTGGATTATAAAGAAGGAAAATGTTTGTTATCAAACATATATTTTTATTCATGACAACAATAGATTTGAGTGAAGGTTGATGATATTATAAAAACGTCTTCTTAAATGTAGTCTTAGTAATTATGAATTATTTTTGATATCGTTCGGGGTGGAAAATACTTTTTTACTGTTCATGATGTTTATTAATGTAGTGTTCCAATGGTTCCAGGATATGTTCATGGTGGATTTCATTGATGAAATCCATTTGTACACTATGTCTAAAGAGACCCATTAATGGTATTTTTATATCATGTTCAATGTTCTTTGTCACATGATGCAATTTATAATTTTTTGAATGTGTGATTTATATGCTCATGAATTTCATTTATTAGGCATGTGCATCCTATCTTGGTGTATCTATAGATCCTTCAAGGATATAGGTAGTTGTTTCTTGGGAAAATTGAAGACATTGGATGAGTTGAAAAAATCCCATAGTCTTACAAGCTATTCTAAGTGGTTCATAGTCAATCATATTGGATTATGAATAATCTAATATCATTAAATAGAAATGTTTGGGAGGTATTTTTTACTGAGCAGTGTCATGAATCTATCAAGTGGTTAATGAGGAAGATGGTCAGTGCTCTATTCATTTTTTTCAACAGAGGGTGTTTATTATGACATTTTCAATGATTCATAACATCTTGGGTTGGTATTCTACCGATATATTGTATATGGGTATCTTCTTATAGGTCTCAGTAGTTACATTCCCATGAACAAAACTATTTCACCAATGATATTCAGTCACCGGTTGTTTTTTTATTGATGTTAAGGTTACAATAACGTATTAGTGGGAGATTTTGCTTTTTAAAAACCATACGAGCCTATGTTATGTCTTCTACCAATATTAATTGAATTTTCAATAGTAATGGTGGATGGAATTGTTACACGAGTATTATATTTGAGATTTCGTATACAAAATTAATATAATTATGTGGTCTTTGTGAAAATAAGGATATCACGTAGTGATGTTATTCATGAATATTTATATTCTTTGAGACTGAGGGAGTAACTCTCATTGATGAATCAAGATATGGGAGAGGGTGGTGGAAAAATATTTCTTTTCAAAATGAATTTGAAATTAATATTTTCTATAGTATGTGGATGAGTCACAACATAAAGATTGTCACATATAGTAATAGAGATATTAAGTTGTATTTAGTGACGACCCTTATTATTGGTTTGAGGATAAACAACAGTCTAGATCTATTTTCATTTCATTCATCATTTTTAGGGTTTTCCATTAAAGTGGAGGTTGATCTCTCATGATGGTGGGATCCTTGAGAGGTATCATCCATGGCGATTGTTTAGATGACCACTTTTATGTTCATTTATCTCCAAGTCATGTTTTTAATTCCTGAAGATGATAATGATTAGAGAGGATAAATATGTAGTACATCAAATCCTCAAATCCATTTCCTTTTCATGTTTTATGTGGTACAAGAACTCAAGGGAGGTTCCATGTTCCTTGGAGGGTGTTTGGTGAATACACATCCAAAAACATCATAGTTGTGACATAGAGAGGTGTTATGTTCATTATTTATTGTGGATTCGGTGATGTGGATCCATTATATATTATACAAGAATGTGTGTGGATAAATAAATCAACTTAAATTTTTTTTGACAGCTATGTCTTGGAGAATATGATGTATTTTTAACCATTTCATACTATAGTGGGTCAAATGACGTGGTGCTTATGGATGTTCCCTAACCCCCAGATGCACAATTAATGTATGTTGAATGGACATATATAACCTACATTGTCCAATAATTTTTATGTATGTTTCCCTTAGGTAGATCTATATAAACCCATAGTCTGGGTGCCAACATTAGGGTATAATGGAATGTGCAATATCCATTATTTTTTTAGTGGGTCAATAAGTACCCCAAGATCATAAAAACCAATTATTTATAACAAATCTCCCTTGACCACCAATAAACCTATAATGTTTTCTTGAGTTGAATAATTCCCCTTCTGATAATGATAAATTCCCTTCTCCTAGTGATCAATATTAATTGATACTAGGTGAAATGTACCTATTTTCAATAGAAGGTTCTATATGTTTGGTTATGTTTCCTCCCATTTATTCTCTCCATTATTTATTAGAGAATATTTTATATTATAATGGATTTATTATATAATTTTAAATTTTTTTTGTGGCCTTAATTATATGACAGATCATACTTCCCCATGGGAGTGGTGATAAGAGATATACAATTTTGGTTCGTTATCATGGGAAGAACATTTATTCTTCTGATGTAGGTGACTCCGTGAATCTACATTTAGTTACATAAAATAATAAATTTAGAATGGATTTTACCTTTGTATAAAAATTTAATAAATATAATAAATATTGAAACGTATTAATGATTAAAATTGGATAGTGATCACATGTTATTTCTTTATATTGTGATATTTGTCTGCCTCTTATTTTAATAAATATTATTCTATCCTCGCTATTTGTTTTGAGCATGTTTGTGATTATATGGTTTTTTATGTAGTTGATGATGTTGGAAAAGAACATCAAGATAGAATTAAATGAAAAATTGGATTAAAATTTTAAGAAGTGGATTTTATGTAGTATAGTGTTGTAATTTGGTGATGATCAAATTGATGGAAGTATATATGGTTAGTTGTTGTAGTCATTCCATGAAATAATATAATTTCATAAAGAACATGAATCATGATAATGTTTTTTATGATATTTTTAAAATTATATTCTAATTAATTTTTTTTCTTTATTCTCATTGAATATGGAAAAAATATAGGAATATTGTTAAATAAAGGATATGTTATTATTGGTTATGTCATAGGTTTCCCATAGTTGGATCTTGTCAATAATTAATTGGTTAATTCTTGATGGAATAAAACATGTTGTTAGATAAATATAAATTCTTGGGACTAAGGGTTATTTTTTCATATAATTTATTAATGCCTTTTGTTGGGAGTTCTAATATCTCATTTTCATGTGAAGGATGAATGCATTTTTTAGGTCCAACGTTTACTTATTTACATTCATTTTTTTTAATTTCCTTATGATTTGTACTATATGTGGGAATCTATTTGACATGATATGTTACTAGAATGTCTAAAACTAAGATGGTTGATGTGATATTTTCTGGGGATGCTTAGGTGATATGGTATAATGTGACACTTGTGACTGTGATTTAAATCAGGATATTCATGTCGGTGTCAGAGATAACACATGTGATGAAGGAATAGGTAGAAGATGGTCCTAACCATTTAGTTTTTGTAGATATATGGGATGATATCTAATGAATCTATTTAATGGATTATATCTAGGCTTATTGATTAATCTGCATTAATTTCCCCACTACTTAAGGCAACTGGCTGTGCTTGGCTACATGATTCCACATTGTGGTAGATTAAGATGGTTTTCTTAGATTACCTAGGAATATTAAGTGATTTTAATAATGTATAATAAAATTTTATCCCATATGTCTGGTTTATTCTAGAATTAAAATGAGATTTTACTATAGGATAACCATGGACTCTATTTGGATTATTCCTAGAGGTCGTGAATATGTATTTTTAGATAATAATTCATAATGTGGAATAACGATGATGGTTAGTTAATGGATAAAAAATTAATTGGAATAAATAGATTTGTTCAATGAAAAAAATTAGAAATCTAATGTAACACCCATAAATTAGTACATACATGTAGTATATCTCATCCATAGATGTAGAATTCAAGTGTTAGAGGGAGAAAAATGTATCTAAAAATATGGCTATGTTTTGAACATAGTGTGGTTATGATATTTATTATTTCATTTATATTACTGGGTTTTATATTCTACATTTCCTATGATATTTAGGGAGATTTACACCGTTAATAATCTACGTGTGTGTTCTCCCCAATATCCCTTTGTGACGATTAATGGCCTACTACACCCTATGTCCTCACTCAATTCTCTAGGTAGTCATATTTGCTACTACACACGATTTTAAGACTTCCCATATATGTTTATAGATGTCTTTTATGGATTTTGGTGATCTCATAAACATGTATATCTAGATATAGTATCCAAATGATTAATACATGTATGACATGTATATGTAGTAAAATATTGAGATACCTTACAATGTGTATAGGCTATGATGGATAGTGGTATATTAATATATGTGCAATACACATTATATGGGTTTTTGTGGCTCATAGTAATGAATTGGTTACTATATAAAGATGTTATATAGGGAAATGTATTATATGATGAATGAGGTGTATACTATGATTCCTAGCATAAGTGTCTACAGGGGTGGATTGTTTTTGAGAGAGTTACCTGAGGACCTATTATGTTGGGGAAGATTGGAAACCCAGTTAGAAGGGATTGTGGGGTAACATTGATGTATAATTGTTATATTATATACTCCCTTTCAGTCATTACCTGGTGAGAGTTAGTCCCAATTATACTGAGAACATAGTATACCTTTTTAGGGGAAGATTTAATTTCACTGTTGTTCACTATAAATTGGAATGATTTCACTATAGTTTTCACAAATGACTCTGGTTAGGATCCTACTGAGTTTTCTATTTTTATGAAGCCATATATATATATATAATATTTCATTTCAGTATAATATGGTTTGGGACCAGGATGTATATTAGATCTCACAGTTTGGTATGTGTTGTTTGGGCTTTGTGGTCACTATTTTCTTTACCTTTTGGTAATTTTATTTTTCCCCTCATTCATTGGTAATGTATAACATTACATGTATATACATGGGGTTCAAGTTTATATATCTATGTAAATGTTTTTATTGCTGCATTGATATTATCTGTCTCTTCCATGTGTTCTCTTTGAGTGAAATACCTCCCATTTGTATTCTTATTATACAATCAGTGGTAGTCACGAATCTATGATCTAAAATTGTTAGGACTTGTGTTGTCACCATCTCCTTTGTATCATTTTCAACCCATGAGGGGAATAATTTTTTAGATGTGGTTCATGATAATATTTCCCATGTACATGATCTTTATCTATTTAGAGGATCCCATAGATGATCATTATATTTATTTATTCTTTATCATAGAGGATATATGATGACATTTGGATTACATATCTCAGACCAAGTGGAAAGTATAATTCAATGCAAAATAAAATCCAATGAATAGACATAACATTCTTACATGGTCATTCAATATTAGATACTGAGATGGGATGGGATTTTTTACTTAATAAATATTTTTTATTTTGATTTAAATTACCCTTGGATATGACATTATGCTAGGGTCTTCTGTAATATGATCTACTATACATTTTGATCACATTTCTCGGTCTAGGAATTATAACCATAAACTATGTTTTTTTCTTGGAGTGGTCATCCATACTAATATTTTCTTTTTCACAAATACACATTAGGTTACAAAATTTTCCATTTTTTAAGCTGTCCCCCATATAAAATTTTCAAAACTATATGACCATAATCATTATCCAATCATTTTCAAAATTAACATACTATAATAAAAAAATGAATTTTAATTTTGATAAAATGTAATGAGTACCCCAAGACAAATTGTAATCTCGCTCTCTAATCCATTCCGTTTTATGGATTATTCAATAGGTAGATGTTGAATTATAGAATTTAAAATAAATTAGGGTTGAAATAGTGGTTTTAAAAAGTCAATAAATACTCAATAGACACAACTATTATAGGAGAATGTCAGACATAATAATATTATTACATATAAGTTTTCTAAAATAATTCCATAGGTAAATTATTTTTCTCAGTGAGGATTCTTCAGCCCATTTAACTATCCGTTAAATTTAGTAGATTTTTTACTCAATAATTATCACCTTAAACCATATTTTTCCATTGAATTTTTTCATTACCGTATGAAATACCCTTTAGGGTTCTTGAAAACATCTTCAATATAATTTTACTAATAATCATACATTAATACATAAATGTCTAAATTAGAAATGATATAAAATTTTTAGTTGAGATTACCCTTCGGATATCACAAAAACATTGAGCATATCCTCATCTTTCACACTTTCATTGAAACAATTAACAAATTACATGACATATACGAGGAGAACTCATTTGAATAGTGAACAACATAGTTTCTTTGGAGATTCGATGTAACCCGTGGGGGATATTTTTTTCCAAATATGAAAGGTCCTTATTAACATCATGAACTACTTCTTGGCTATGTGAGGGTGTACCGACCATTACAAAGGGCATACCAATTTTCCATTATTATTATCTCCCATTTAACTAGATTTTTTTAGGATTTACCAAATATATAACCAAGGTGTAAAAGTATATTAAAAATCATTAAATGTATTACCTTTATAAACCATACCCACTATCATATAAAAATTATGTATTTAAACATTTTGTACAATTTCTTAAATGGGTATTTATTTTAAATAATGATAAAATTATGTGAGTTGTGATAATCGTATTTTATTTATATATATAAATAGAGATATACACCACTTAAAATATCGTACACCTTCATTTGACATTATCATACTTAAAAATTAATAATATCAACACAGTCCTCGTCACATGTCATTAAACTACCTGAATTAATGGTTCATCCATCCTTACCATAAACATCAAAAATATGTATATTTTATGGGATCTATATACATTATATATTATTATAATGTATTTTTGAATTAAATTTTTTTGAAGATAACAAAAAAATTAATATTCATAAAGAACAATTCATTAGGACAAAGCCATTATACAAACTCATATACCCGAGATTAATCATTAGATAGAACATCCTCTTAATTATATGGGTTTCATAACTTCTATTCTCAAATAATATAGAGTGAAATTAAAATATCTTATATTATATCCAACAAAAAAATTAATTTATATCCAAAAACCCCAGTTTTTAGCTATGTTATTCACAACATGGTTTCGACCTCGTCTTTATAGAATAGAACTACATACAAAAACCTGAATCAAATATACTATGTGTAACTAAGTAGTTTCTTCTGGTTCTAATGCAACATCAAGATGAAAATTTACCCATCAATACCAATGTCTAGATCAATTAAAATTTGTGCATGATATGTAATGATGTTTACATCCAGCATCTTGGATCAAATAATAAATTTTACATCCGTCCAAAAAATTTAATAATAGTGTCTCTAAATTTACATAATTTTTTCTACATCTTCCATACACTTTTATAGAATATATATACTCCAACATATTCTCTCGTAGTAATAAATATGGATCTTATTCTAGATTAAATATTATAAAATAATAAAAAATCTGACGTTACGATATATATGTTCCTTCACTATTGTTATAAAAAGATTCATAGTGATATCTATATCTCATATATTGAATTAATGTAAAAATTCTTCTTTAATTATATTTCCCTTTCCCATCAAAGAATTTAGGCTCACCAATTTAACTCAAGTTTCCACCCATAAACAACATTCTAGTGTATCAAATTATTTATAATAATATTTAAATTGGGGAATAAAAATTATTAATTCATGATTTACCAAATCAAAATAATAATTCTTTTTTTCAAGATAATAGTCTTTGTAACACAAATTGTTTTTGTGAGGACACTAATATTATTGACAAAATCCATAATTTATTATATTCATATTGGTGAATATCCTATCATTAGTTGGATAACATTATAATTACACAATGTCATCAATTAATGGGGAAAATTTATTTATATTACCTTAGAATCATATTCTACTCATTATAAATATTATAATTCTTATGGGGAGGGGGTTTAGGACTTATAAATATCAACAACAAACATTATTACATAATCCATGATACAACACTCACTAACATAACAAAAATTATGTCTGAAGAAAAGAATCATTGTGAAAAATGGAGAATAAGATGATATTTATATTTGATATAAGATTTCTCACTCAATAAGGGATATAGATTCATAAAAAACAATTTTCAATACAATGATGTGGCAGTGTGAATGTCTAACTTGAAGTTGTTTATTTATTTCTTCCATTGACGAATAAAATGAGTTTTTGAAACATAATACAAATTTATTAGTGACTTTTAGAATTTTTTTTAATTCATAGAACACTAATTACAAGTGAACCATGTAAAAAATGATATATTTTATTTTTTGGATTAAATTTTTCTTATCATAGATCCAAAATGTATAAGAGGTTAAACAATTATCTCTAATGTTAATTAAATGTAGTTTTTCTATGTTTTGATAATTTTTCACTACGGTGAACAACACATGAAATATCTACTCCCCTCAAACAATTTATTTTATATTCTTATATATGAATCCACCCAAATATGTGTATAACTTTCTCACTATACGAATACTTATAATATAAACATCATGTTCCCTCCAGCACATGTCCATTGTCAAGTACTAATTGAAATATGTGGGTGGTCAATGAATTTACCAAATTATTTGGGATCCTAGTCCATATGGATTATATTAAATACCCTCTTTCGACCCATAATTTATTATATTAGTGATAAAATAAATGAACAAAATAAGAAATTACTTATTTGAAAAAAAACCCAATACACATGAGCATTTAATAACCCTCTTTTAAATGATTTTTGACAATGTAATCTATTTAGAGTGGATAATAAGATCACCTCTAGGACCTCTAAATTGGAGTTATTCCATAAGAACCAGACCACTAATTCCCTAACACACCTTGCCACCTATTTTCCCATACCTCCTACCTAAGAAAAATTCTTTCCATAATTTAATACAATTTCACCAAATCTCTATTACTTCATTACTAAGAAAAAAATTCATCGAACCCCCAAAATAGGAATATGTTCTCTCAAGTCTCCATACTTGGGTCATGCTTCATATATTCCTTCTTCATTGGGTCTATATAACATATATTCCACAATCAGTAACAATTCACAAAGTCTCATATCTTGGAAATGATTCTCCATGAACCCCTTATTGTTTCCCCAACTATACCATATATCTCTTTAGTCATGATATTCGTTTTGGTTTCATTATATACATTTATTTAAGAAACACATCTTGGTCCTGATAATTCCATATTTTGAGATTCATCTCTAGGTTGAGTCACTCCTATTAGATTTATTAAATACCTATACCTATTTTAGATATTAGAATAAAAAAAGGGCCACCCCTAAAAAGGTCACACACTAACAATAACATTGTTCCTTCTATCTAGTAGTCCTTTCTATATGATTTTGAACTACATTGTTCAATTCTATCACTTAAACATAAACTATGTCTTTCTTAATGGATGGGTTTCTATTCATGATCCTAATATACATACATGATTCCTCCTTGATTTTAAATCTTAATTCCATTATAGTCACATATCACTTAAAAAGTAGGTATCTACCATGACTTTCCATTTTTCATAGGTTTCATGAATAAGAAAACAACCAATTAATATGATTATCATAATATTCAATGTCTGAGAATGATAGGATGAACCATAATTCCTTATACGGGATCAAAATATCCCTTCAAACCATGACATGAGGAAAATAAGACAACCTACTAACCATTTTTAAGACTTATTCTTACCTTCTTCTTTTTAACTACCAATATAACCGATTAACTAGAAAGGGTCACTTAGTCACAAGTCTTAAATATTCATTCCAAATTTCATTTATAAAAATAATTCTTGTTATATGTCATTAAAAATAATAGTATACAACCTAATCTAAATTTATTTAAATTTAATATAAGTTTTCATGGGTTCACAACCTTAAAAGAAACCATTACAGCCCTTATAACATGGCCATTATAGGTATGGAATATCATGTTTTGTGCAAAAAAATGATATGGTCTCTAAGTACCCATATAAGGATACATAGAAATATTTTTTTTCTTTAATATGTACTCAACCACACCCCTGAAGGTATTATATAGAATCCCATGACCTATGAAGATTGATAGAAAATCCAGTGTTTATTCCAATATGTCTTCAAGATGATAGGGTGGACAAATTCAATGCTCAAGTGGGAGATTCTATTATCCATGTACATTTTTTCATTTAAATTCATTTCCTAATTCAATCAATTTTATAAGGGTAACATATATTGTCACTAGTAAGTATTCATGAACATTAGTAAAATATTTAAAAGAGTGTTTAAGTGAGAAATAAGAACCCTTAAGGAATAATTTTTCATTCGACACACTTATTCAGAAGAATGTTCTCTCCTCATAACCTAAATTGATTGAAATGTCCGCAAACTTTGGAATGCGAGAGATTTGGGTGTGAATTTAAACAAAATATATAGAACCATGGTGTGTGGAAAAATTCATAAATAATGGTATAATAAACGATCCTAAAATGGATCCCATAGTCCTCACCTTCAATGTAACATTCACTATGTATTCCTGAATTTTATTCCATTCCAAACTTAAGCAAATTCTTGTATTCCTATCATAAATATCTAGATTCTCTTACTAAACAAAATCAACTTTATATTACTCAAGAAAGTATTTATATAACACATAAAAAATTATACTTTTGTACAAAAATGTATTATTTTTATATAACAGTTGATGAACTGTAATACATTAAGAATATAATTATTCATGGATGTTTTTCAAAGAAATTATTAATGATGATAGTTTAATTTGTATTAATAGTTTAACATTTATCCATGGATCATTGAAATTTATAATCACATCGTAAGGACTTTTATTAATCCTTATCCAACTAAAATCATGTTCCTATTTAATATACTAATACACAATAGTGATACAGGATATATATTTGACTATGAAATGACCCCTCTTTAGTGAAAAATAATTACACCAACCATTTAGTTAAACAATTATTCTATTCATAATCTATATGAATCTAAAATTCATGAGTTCAATAATAATTCACCACTCCATTTTATGGATATGCTCTACAAATTTCCCTTATTTTCCAAACTCATATAGTTTCCCAAATATAATCCAAATAAAATTCTAAAAAATCACCTAATTCATAGGTTCAAATCATAATTTTTTTATCAAAGATAAGATAATATAGTGGAGAATTTTTTTTGAATGAACCGATATAATTGGATAAACTGGATCATGATAAGTGTTTAATTTGTAAGTAATATGTCACGTGGAATTTTTAAAAAATTAAATCTCTTGAAATTTTCTAAAGATATTCCCTTAAAAATATTGAATTATTGAAATGATTAGTTTGGACTCATATTCCTTCCACCATATCAATGCGGTCAAAAATAAATAATGTGTAATACATTAAAAAACACAAATATTTTTTTAATGACATGAAATGAATGATAACAATAATAAATTATAAAAAAAGACAAATCATTCATAAGGTATATAAAACACCTTCATTTAATGTATTAGAATCTTATGAATTCAATAATCTACATAACTATATCTTTTAGTGAATAATAGCCAACACCCACTTTGATAGAAATGATTAAGTCTCTCTATTAGTGGGAAATACTAACTAAATCCCCTCTACCGAAGGAAATACCAGTCAAGAGAGACCTCAAATCCATTATAACACTGACACCTAATATATAGAAATAATAATTCAAATAATAATTCAACCTCATATCCTAGTATATTACAAATTAACAGTTGATGAAAATTAAATAAATAATCATACCAATCGTGTAATTCCTTATTTTCATGTATGAAAATAGAGAAAAAGTGGTTTTACACAAAAAAATATAGTTATTGATAATATAAAAAAATTACAACTATGAATTAACCATGGAATAATCTATGTAATTACACAATTAATTATTTTAAACATGATATTTATAATTTATGAACAATTAAAAAAATAAAACTAATTACCAAAAATATAATATATCAACTAATTGTGTAAATTAAATAATTAAGTAAATATTTAAAAATTATATTTACATCAGATATTAACTCCATCATATTATATTATTATATGGAATTTAACAAAATTATATGATATTAAATATAACAAAAAACTAAATTTTATAATTCTATTATGTAAAAATTCTAATAATCTAAATATTAATTATTTAATGTTATTTAAACTTTGATAATATAAATTATAAAACCTCATTTTGACATGATTATGAAATTTTTATCAAAAAAAAGGTTAATTAAAAAAATTTAATTTAATAATTATGAAAAATTCATAATGAAAAATTTAATATAGTATATATTTGTACCTTATTTTGTAATAAAACATTATAAATTAAAAATATAGTTTCCAAATAATTTTTTTATGTCTAAATTATAGGAAATTGTATATAATTTTAAAAAATAATTTTGACATCAGTAATTTATAGTTTGGAACATTTATTTATAAAATGTTTCATTAATGTTAAAATAATAATGAACTAATTTTAATTATTTAAATAATTTTAATAATTCAATAAATATCCTAGAGTACATTTTTCTATAATATAAACCCAAATGATAAATAATTTCATTAAATTAGTAATTGGAATTTTTTTTGATAATATCATATTATATTATATAATAATATCGGAAAACATTATTTAAAAAACCACATCACAACAGAACAATATAAATCACTACAAAATTTAAATTACGAAAGATATGAGGCTTTTGTAAGGAAAATCATGTGTAAACCAGTATAGGATTCACTTACGGGATTTGAAAAATTCAAATTACAATATATTATTTTCATAATATTTAATCATTATGGTGTAGAATATTACCAATTATGATATATAATGATATATTATTAGTTATCCATTGTTCTTTTTTAATCTACAATAGTTTACACCATCATAGACTAAGATTTCATACATTGTATATTACTATGTATTTAAAAAATACAAGGAAAGTTTTGTGTCACTACATATAATATCTCATATCATATAGTGTGACCGTATATCCTTCAATAATATATTTGGTCATAGATTTCAGTATATTAAAAATTATATATCATTTTGTATGATGTCATATACAGTAAAATGTGTCATATTACAATTTTATAATAATTTTTAACAGGGGATTATACCACTTCATTTTGATATATGTATTTATAAATTTTAAATATGTTTTCTTTAATAAAAATTTAATTATAAAGATATAATACAAGTATTAGGATTCTAAGGGTAAAACAATACCCATGAAACATTGAAAAAGTTATTATAATCCTTGAATTATAAGATTAAAAATCATAAATAGATCCCATGTGAATTCAAAATAAAGAGTCATGTTTTACCTTACATAAATGATTGAATATGTTACTATATTTATTCATATTATTGATGAATTTAAATTGGAGGTAGCTATTGTAATCCCACCACTCTGGTTCCCCCAATGGATGATATGAAACTCCTAATGTTTGATCCAGATTCTACAAACTCAAATAGTATACTAGTACCTCTTAATGTTAAAGGGATATGAAGATAGAGAGAATTAATGGAGGGAAATATGTGATTAGAAACATGTTTAGGTTATAAAACCCAATATATATGGCTTATCCACCTTTTTATATTCATTTGGGAAACTCCACGAGAATCTATGGGATTTCTCAAATGTTGGGTAACTATTGACTAATGCATGAGGTAACATTACTTGTGTCAATTTGAAATATTTATCCTCATCATTTCATCATATATAATGTCTAATGTATTATAGTTTAGTTTTTGGAAGATCCATGAAATTATGTCACATATCATTTGACCATATCGTTAAATAAAATTGGAATCCATTAATTTCATATTTCAATATTACATTTGATGATTTCCAATTAAAAAGGCTTGGAATATTCCTTAGTTCCCAACATGGTACTCATAAGTATGGTCTTCACAACATAATAAAAATTCAGGGTCAAATAAACTGAAGCTAGTTTCTCCCCCATATTAAATGATTTAAACCATATAATTATATATAATTCCATTATATGAACACAAAATTCAATGTGTAAATGGTTGATAACATCCCATACATATTGTTACTTTAGATTGACTGGTATAAAAAGAGAACAATAACATATGTTTATACATGTTAAAGTATAGCAGGGATCCATTTCGTTTTTCTAATTCATATTCCACTCAAATAAAATGTTTTAGTTATCATTGTATCATCCATTATTTACATCATTAGAAATTTTTGGGAAGGGTGAGGATTTTGACGATGTTTTTGAACTGTAAGTTAACATCAAAGTAGTATTATTAGCCACTCTAATACAATTGGTTTTTGGGGAAATTAAAACATGTAGAGAACATGGAAATATAAATTAATATAGATACGAAATATTTGGAAATTCTATTAACCTAAAAAACTTATACCTGATTTATATATTCATGAAACACAAACGAAAAAATAGTATCCTCCAATATTGTTGGAGGAGACTACTATTGTGATGTGAAATATTTTGGGTGGAGGTTCATATCATATTCATTTCAGTGGGATATGGGAACCATCGCATCAGAGGGTATAATGACATAAGTTTAGAGTGGGGGAATGTGTGGATATGGGGTTCCCACCAATTTTATACAAAAGATAAACCCCATTAGTACAATCAAAACTATTAAGATCATTAATCCTCATATTTACTAAAAATACTAGAACTACTAAGGCCTTATATAATCTTCTATGAAACCAAGAGTTTCATACTTAGAACCCACCTAAAAAATAGTTTCTAGTGATAATAAATGTGTATAAAAATTCCACAATAGAAGAGGGATTAACCTATGAAATTATGAAATATAAATATCTAATACCTAAAA
Source organism: Viscum album (assembly GCA_963277665.1). Classification (NCBI taxonomy): domain Eukaryota; kingdom Viridiplantae; phylum Streptophyta; class Magnoliopsida; order Santalales; family Viscaceae; genus Viscum; species Viscum album. The sequence goes on from OY728143.1 coordinate 637,886,113, forward strand.
ATATATTGAAAAACAAGTTGGTTGGAACCATATAATCACATGGACTATATAATAAATATACATGGAACATTATCTATAGATACACCACCATAGAGGAAAAAATAAAAAATGATCAATTTTACTAACAAGTACTATATATGACATGTACATGACATATGATGGATCCTATTTTTTGTAGGTTCTCCTATATGGATCACCATATCCAATGGTCTCTTCTAGATTCAATGAACAATATGTTAAATCACACATCAACAAGAATCATCCAACATAAAATCATAACAAGTGAATCCATCAATACACCGACCAAGACCATCTCTAAACTTCTGCAACATTTTCACTAACACAAAATTTATATTAACAAGGTCTATGTTGGGGTGAGTAAATTTAGAAAAAGTAGAATGTGAAAATTTTTTACCTGAAATATAACCGTATTTTTTATCTTAATATTTCTGGAATGAGTGAGAATAACTTAGTGGACAAACAAAACATTCATATAGATATGCACTATAATTAATATTTTGATGAACATCATAAAGTACCAATCCACAAAACTCTAATCATCAAAAGAGTAAATCTCATTCGTAAAATTGGTTTCATAGGGGGCCAAATATCACCCACCTAGTCTGAAGATTAAATTTTAGTTCTATTTAATTACTCTAAGAGAACTATGTGGTTCCTATTGTATTACAATTTATAATGTAATTGACCATTCCTTTCATAATCCCATATTTTGACAAAAATCTATATTGGAGGACCCAAACAACCCTTATAATTACACACTAGTCAAAGAGATAACATATAAATATATCGTAAATAACAGATATCACATAAATGTATCTAAAATACATATAGTAAATCATAAATTATCTATGGAAAAATTCCAATCATGGGAGTTCTAACCCTTACTATCCTAAAAAATAGGGCTTTGATCTAGATTATGTCACCTCATAGAAAAAGTTTCTATAGATATCACACCTCATAGAGGGAATTCATTATGGATTTTGTTAATAACAAAGCCCTGTGGAAGACCTTCCCATGAGAAAAACAAAAAATTTTACAATAAAGAATGGTAGCACACATTATGTTAAATAAGATTCACCAAATCTATTAATAATATTGGGCACCAATCCCTCACGGATCAGTAGACCATATATGATGGGTAATACCATACCCTATTAATTATTTGGATTTCATTAAAAACTATTTTCTGTAGTAGAATGTGTTAGTTAAATAATACCTATCTCACCTCATAAAAAACCATTAGTGGATAATTATATTGTACTGTTTTAATATATATAGAAAAATAACAATGATAGGCCATTAATATGACCAAAACAAACATGCCATAAAAGATATATGAAAGAAAAATCCTGGATGTGATGGTAGGGTCATATAGAATTCATTTTTTCATACTAAATGTAATGTGGCAGGTGGAACCTAATGACCATTCATATGTAATTTAGGAACCACAGTTTCATTAGTGAGTTAGAACGATGGGATGGGTATGGAAAATTCATATTACCCCTCACCCCCTTCAACTCCACAATATTTATTACTATAGGGACCATAAATATCAATATAGATATATGTGGATGTATCTTTTCCCATTAAATAGATCCATCTTATGTAACATAATAAGCACTATTCTTGAGTCACAACACCCCATAGTGAGCTACCCTCACTCTCCCCTTACATAAGAAAATGTACTCACATAATCACTCATTCCTTACCTACACTTAAAATCTATTACCTCCATTAGCCATCTCTGTGCACAACACTAAAAGACCCTCACACTACACTCCCATTTCCAAGAATACATTAACTTAAGAAATGGAAGAAGGGAAATAAATGAGAGGTAAGTGAAAAGGTAAATAATAGAATAAAATGAAATAATGACAGAAGGATTCATTCTTTATTATTCCATACTGAGAATCAAACACCCAAAAAGAACATGATATTGTTAAAATTCATATATTATATATTATATAACATTGAAATGCATTCAGGTATTAATATATAAGGATTAAATAATAAAATATAATTATTGTCATGAAGTACAACATTAACTAATATTCTATGAAGATGGAAGATTCCAAACCATTATTTCATTACATAATTCATAATGAATTAATCAACCATTATATTATATTACTACAACACTTATGTATAACCATCACATCAGTTAATTTTCATCACCATTGGTTTATTAATAATAATTAATTGATTATATCATTGATGAATTTTTCTATTCATTCCAAATATTCTAATCAACCAATGTTTATAAAAAATCTATCATCTCCACCATTTAGCTCACTTTAATGTTCTTATCATCCACCAATGACAAAACTAATAAAAAGTATATAAAAAATATATAAATAGAGTAATATTTTCTATTTTTAAAGCTATTAATATATTAATTATATTTAATTAGTCTCTTTAAATTATTCAACTATAATAGTCATTATAGGAATTTAAAATACGAAATCGGGTCATTGAGTTACTAAGGTAAAACCTTCTCAAACGTAACCGTGGTTTCAAATTTTTAATTTTAGAATATATTTATAATGAAAATAATTATTCTAAATAATTTACATGTTAATGAATGAAATAATATATTTATACCTAATAAACATTTATTTAGGCTCCAGTATTGTTTAAATTATATATGTACTCAACATAGGTTTGAACATCACAACTCTTAAATAATTAAGCCAAAATATAGTTCATCTTGGTTATTCATTTGCGTAAAATAATTATTTTTTTCATTTATTGGTCTATTTACATAAAATATAAAACTATGTTATGTCACATCTTGAAAAATTCTTGGTTACTACATCCTTTACACTAAGATGATTTTATCCTCGAAAATGATTCAACTGAATATCCATAATAGTAAATCTTAAAAAAATAGCTTTGAAAAACAATATAACACCGTTTCAAACACCATATCGACATATAGTATTTTGATATCAATGATTTATTGGTAAATAAAAACCTATTAATGAAACATAATATTTTTTCCAAAATGATAATAGATCAAAACCATATTCAAACAAGTCATTTTTGTAATACCCTATTCCACTATAAGCAATTACTTCAATGTGTTTCGAACAAAGTCTATCCCAATTAATAACATTTTTGACTAAATTTTATATGAATAAAAATATAGAAAACCACAATAAAATGGTTTTCTTATATGGTATCCCCTGATGGTAGTATCCTGCTTACATCCTTTAAGGATTGTTCAAGGTGATTATCACATTAGAATAATCCATTAAAAACATACTTCAACTATGGTAATTCATCAATTTCAATAAATAGTATATAAGGGTTACATATAAGAACCCCATTTTTCAAATTTTTATTTCTCCACCATATACTACATGAATGTAACATGAAAATAATTATCCAATAGAAAACACTATGCCAATATATGCCTTCTTCTACAACCTCATAATTTACTGGAATCCTTTATTCTCACCCAGGTCCCAAATATGTTTCAAATTAACTATCCAGATATCCTGGTCAGGGTATTTTCTCCCATTATAGAATTCATCTAATGAGTATCACTCATATAAAACTAAACTCATTCCACTACTCATCATCTCAACATGGCTAATTTGATGAACCAATATTTAATAAACCATGTTAGATAGTCTTTACAATTTAGATGACCATTATATATTATCTAAATACCCTAGGATAACACAAGCATAAGAGGAAAAAAAATAATTTTCTAGAAAACAACCTCCTCCTATATTACTTAATAACATATTCCATGCATTGGGTACACTCATTAAGATCCACTAAAAATAAAACCCATTAGGTGAATCTAAACGAGTTTGGTATCTTCAAAGGATATTGATTAAAATATTTAATATAATCACTGAGGGAAGAAACCCATCCACTCTTAAATGTGGAAACATTCTCCCAAACATTAGGAAAATATTTTTGGACTATTACATGAGTATTTACTCTCCAAATTGACCAATTCATCATCATCACTACTCGTAGTAATTATCACACAATGGAAGAGTGTAGGACAACCATTATTGATTGATGGTGATTAAAAAAATTTATATTTTTATTATAGAATATTTGTTCAAATATTTCTACTAATGAAACTTATCACTATCTAGACTCATAGTCTTCTACCTGATGCCTCAATTTCAACACTACTACTCACTCCACTAAGGATTGATAGCATTTTTATTTAAATTCATTAAATTTTGATAATAATATATTAGTCAATATCTTCTAAAATGAGATCTAATTTCACAAATGGAACACTCATTTTATAATAATGGAATTTTCATTATATTCATAACATTACCTTGAATAAACTAAAAAAATGGAGTATTTTATTTTTTTACTCTAAAAAATATAATGGTGTCCATCATTATCTTTTACAATGATCAATCACCATATCTTAAACAAGAAACAATTCATACATTGGTCTCCAATTAAGAAAAAACCATAGGTTTCCATTCAACAAAAAAATTTATATTCCACATTTAATTAAATTGAACATCCCATCGATCCATATATTGGGAAAAGTCAAAGATAAAATTAAATGGATAGATTTTTCATGTTAAAGTGGAATTGTGCTTCATGCCACCATAAAGGGAGTGAATTATCAATAAAAATTGGTGAAAAATATTTATTAAGGATATCATAGATCACTAATATATCATAATGTTAAATTTTAAAAAAATATAATAAACCATGAATCACAAATCTCATACCTAACAATGTCGATATCACTTCACTTAAAGGGGGATGTGATTTTCAATCACAATAAGTAGAGACTGTCTAGAAGAATAGGGTCTATAAAGGGTCCGGCAATGTTATTAAACTACACAATATTACATTAAAAATAATAATAACTGATGCATTAAACATATAGTATAGGGTTTATGAATGAAGATATCACTAATGATACTCTGATCAAAACCTATTGACTCTTAACCATATGAATCCATTATATAAATCATTATGATGCTTCAGCCACCTAATTTTTATTTTTGACTAGAAATAATCTATTCTTGTGATGATGGGAAGTGATTGTAGAATATATCATCCTCATTTACCCTTACACCACCCAATTCAGATCAATACACCTTAGTGGTCAAAGGAACTTATAACAATGATATTTCTAGTCTGCTTACAATATCTAACATGGAGGAATATAAATGGAATTTCCATCAATATGTTTGTTAAATAAATACATATACCTATAATAATTTAATATATTTAACAATAATTATAAAATATTAATTCTTACTTGGATTTATACAGAATAAGTTGTGTTAAATTAAAACAGAACACAAAATCAGTGACTAGTCATCATGAGTCTCAATTTGAACTACGTATTTTTATATTTGGTTCCTTAGAAAAAACATCAATGTGAATTATGATAAAAAATATTCATTTTTTAATATTATTAATATTAATATCACATCATGATAGTTCTTTTGGGTGGTATAGTATGTGATAATTTCCTAAGTGTAATTATCACACTAAAATGCCCTAGTAGTTCTATTATATTTTGATAACCCCAAAATTTAATTTTATTATTAATGAATATTTATTTATTATTGGGAGGTAGAGTCTTATAGGAAAAGATAATGTGAACCTGACCTTCTAGTAGGATATTATGATAAAATGACATATAAAAATGATGGTTAATTAAATTTTATGCATATAGAACCACCAATTCATATCCCAGGGCTAGGTTTAATGTGGGAAAGTTAATTTTCAAAATGTCTAGGGAAAATACATTGATCACATAGGAAGATGACAATAGTATGCAACATACTTGATTTGATGTATCATGATAAATGGTTTATATTAAAAAATAAGAGTCTCTTTGAGGATTTATTTTATTGATACATTGACTTCAATCTTAATGGTAGTTTTGGAATATTTATTATACCCTAACATTGTATTATAGGAAGATCTTCTCAATTTTGGAGAAAATGTGGCCTATAAAGCCACACAAAGAGTTTATCCCCAATATAGGTATATTTTTTAATATATATATTTTTTTACATGTTGACTAAATATATTTTCCATACGTGGTTTCACAATTATTCATTTTTTCTTGATCACAAATATTCAATAACTAGTTATTGACGATAATATCACTTGTGAAGAAAATTTAATAAATAATTATTTTTTTTCAATAGTGGATATTGTATTTATATATTTGTTAGTGAATAATTTAGGGATATTAATATACTAAATAAATAGACATTATTCAATGATAGATAAATATTTTTGAATAATGGTGGATCGATTTATAAGTTATAATTAGAAAAAATATATATGACATACAATTTGAATAAATATTAAACAATTTATTCAAGAAAAACAATTTAATTAACTTGATAGTTTTGTGAATTTAAATATATAATAATAAATTTGATTATAATTATATACTGGGGGTTCCATAGGGATCAATTAAATGATCTTTTCTTTTGTAAAAATATTGTTTTATAACCCTGTGATTGTTTAAACCCAATTACAGTATTTCTAAATTTAAATCAATTCACTATTTTTGTTATTCCCAAAGACTCTTGAGAATCCTATCAATACCTAATGATAACGCCTAGATTAATAATATCAGGAATGGAGTGTGATATATGTGAATCACACCTTTTGATCCTATGTAGTATAATGAGAATACAAATTTGAAGTGTTTCTAATAATCCTCAAGAATAAACGATGTAAGAATTGGGATTAACTATGTTGACTTCCAGGGATTCAAAATATGACTCCAGGAGGTTAATTTTACATATATAGATCACCAATAAAAGAAATCTATAATTCATTAATGTGAAATAATGATTTTAGAATGTAAATTAGTTGTCAGAATCATGAATGAAGAAAAAAGTAGTCATATTGCAATTCTCTAATTACATAAATTAAATATAAATTTATTTTTTAATGCACCTTCAGTTGGTTCAATAATTCATAATTTAAATAATCATTTATTCAATTTTTCTAGATAAAAAAATATACATAATTAAAATATTAAATTAATTTTAGTTAATGAATAGATTCTAGTGGGTTATGGACCACTGGTGATTACACAGCACAAGAATAATTTATGTTGTATAAGTGGAAAAATATAATAATTAATAAATATTTAAATATCATTGATAGATTTACATATTTATCATTAGTTTTAAAATAATTTTTAATATTTTTTCAATATTATTTAGGATATCATTTTTCTTCCTCTACATTATTTTAAATATAATAAATAAATTGAATAATTTTGAATAAATAACATTTGAAGAACTCATCTCATGGTGTTGAGAATTCTCTATAGATAACACAAGATTACATGAAATGTTTCTAATTTGTACATGGTATGTACCAATATTTAATTAATAAAAATTTCCAGAGTTTTTTTTTGGAATTAATTTAGTGCGTGTGAATTTATGACTTGTAGTGTGTATTTAATATACCCTATTTTTAATAGAGTAATCTAGAACATTGTTTTCTAGATAACATGGGGTGTAACATTCATACTTTTCATGTATTAAATTATTCAAATATAATACATGTATTTTTACATGACCTACAAGAATGTTTATGTTGTTACTTATAGAACACTTGATGTGTAAACCACACACATGTTGTGTAGTCCATTAATTTCCATGGAAAGAAAAAATGCTTTGACCATAGTCATGTCCCACAGATAGGAAATTAATATTAATAAGTGATTTGTAGATAGAAAGTAAACACAATGTATATTACCTATTTCAATTGAATTAAATATTAATTTATATACAATTTTAACCATATCTGTAATGAAATGAACTTTTATTTATAAAATTACCTTTGCGGTGTAATTTAATTAATTATTATATATTTTTTATATATAAAACTAATGCACTTTTTTGGTTTTATTATATCCAATATGATTTAATGTAATATTATTAACTATTACTGTTGTTAATATTTACATTGAACAGTTATCAAATGATTTGTATAAATATTTGGTTTTAAAATTTCCAATTGACTCAGGCAAGGGATGTGATGACCTATACTAGTTGTATCATACCTTCTGAATACCATTTATTAGAGAATCCAAAGGAGGTAAAATCAATAGGATTTTCTCCTTATAAAGACAAATCTAAGATCTAATAATTTTAGCATGAGAGAAACTGTTTATATGAGAATTACATGCTCATTGAGATCACATCCAAAAACATATATATAAAACCACAAAATTAATGTATCAGTACCACACACCATACCCATAGCATGTTATAAGGTGTATTAAAGGGATATGTGTCAAGACCCTATAAATATGAGTATGTACATTATTTTCTATTGATTAAGGAAACTATTTTCATCTTATTATTTTAACATTATTAATTTTTTCAATATTAATTCAATAAAATGAAAACTGCATTATTTAGTAATATTTAAATTAATTCAATGAATTCATTTTACTGAATTAATGAATTTTAAAATTAAATAATATCTTATAAAAAAATTATTGTAAATTATTTTCAGTTAAATATAATCTATCAAAATGATTTATAAAGACAAATGAATTTTTTAAAAGGTTTTGAAAACTATTGTTTTCAAAAAAACTATTATTTCATAATAAAATTAAATTATTATATTTCTATTTAAAATAAAAATATTTTGAAATTTTTTATATAAAATGAATATTATTTTATGAATTAGAATGTTAAAATTATCCATTAGTGATTTTTTCATAATTTTCTCACACAGTTGAATTTTTGGGTAAAAAATAAATCATATATTAATAAATGTTGTGTATTATGAAATCATAATACCAAAAAAGAGATGTAATAAATAAAATAAATGGTATCCAAAACCAAATATATGTTTACCATTTAAAATAATGTTTTTAGGTTTTATTTTATTGATTTTATAAAAAAGTCATGAATTGTTAAAAACCTGTAATATATTCTAATGTTTAAAAAACTTCATTATAGATATGACTCACTTGCACATCATAAATTTTATTATATTAATATTTTATATCCTTTTCATAATAATATAATTAAATCTTCCCCTCTTTGGCTAAAACAATTTGAATTACTAGGTGATGGTTTGTAGTTTTGGTTATTTAATTTTATATTATATAAAACCTATGTTTGAGAATAGATAAAGAATTCCCAAATCATTTACTATAAAACAACTACCAATATACAAATTATATTTAATCAAAAACCCTATAGAACGTCCTTACTCTTCACCCATGTCTCTAGAGTCCTTCTTGTGTTCCCCAAAGATCCGATGAATCTCCTCCCATGAATTCAGTATCACCATCATATAGTCATGGATCCTCAAATTCACCACTTTATTCACGTATCATCTATATGTTATGTGTTTTATAAAAATATATTGATGTTGGGATATACTCATATATATTCTACATACATTGTATTTCATTTCTAAATTCTGATACCCCCATTTCAGTCACATCATGAACTTACAGAATAATTCATACGCCCCTTTTATGCTGCTAAAATCTCACCCCATTTTTTCACACCATAAAAGTATGTAATGAATATATGTAATACTCTCTTATAAAGGATGTTCACCATTATTAAATTATATATCTTTATTGGGGAATAAAATGTATTTATTGTGTACTGATTGGTTGTGTAATAAAAAATAATGATGAATGAATCCTTGTTTTATGATATATATCGCACACTAAATCATGAGAAGGTAATGAATGTGATATGTATGCCATGATTTATATAGAACATAAATTCTATAGAAAATGTTTTAGTCACATGAGATTTTATCAAAGGTATTAATTTGAACCTAATCCACTATGGTAAATTTTCTATCATGATTCCTTGCCCATTATCCTTGACCAATGCTAATGATGCAATGTTTTAAGTAGTTTCCACATTTTCCACATTACCTTTATGATTATAATTCTATACCATGCCTAATTATTCATGTTTACGATTCTCAATCCTTTTATTCACCATTTATATTCCAATTTTGTAATTTGTATTTCATTGATCATCCTATTACATTTATATTCCCTTACTAGGATTTATTACTTTCCCATTTCTTAAGTATGTCCCAAGGATAACCCATATCGTTTTATGTATGAAGGAATGTTATTATCATGTTTAGGAGTTTTCAGTAAAGATGATGTATTCCATGTTTTAAAATTTTATTTAATGTACCTAATTCCAAATTAAACCATAAATATTAGTAATTTAGGTTGTATTATTGGTACTCTTATATAATAAATAATGAATTGATAAGTAATCAAGAGAAGGGTTTTCATAGTTTATATTAATGGAACATTATTGTTATTATTTGTTTTAAAATAATAAAAATAAGGACAAATAATTATAGATGAAATTATGTAGTAGAAAACATCCATAATTTTTTAAATTTATAGATTATGTGGTTTATCATGAAAATACATCAATATATAGATATTACTAGTGTATATGGTATGGAATAAATGTACATAGGATTAAAATCATAAAACACCACATTGATTTAGACTCAACTGGGAACTGGTGTTTGAAATGGGACCATACTGCCCAATGGGTTTGATACTCCCAAAGAATATTCATTAGTAAATTCAAAATATCATTGCAAACTATTATTAATGGAATAAAAATACCGTAGGAGTATATGCTATGAAATATTTTGACGATAACATTGATTGAAGCCTATAAATTCATATGTTATGAAATAAATGTCATTTTTATGTTATCCCTTAAATGTTATTGGATTCTTGTTTATGTGGTTAATTGTGAAAAAATAATCATCTCAAATTTTACCTTCATTCAACCCAACGCCTGGAAATAGCTAGAATTGGTAAACAACCAATGTGAATGGAATGTGTTGAATGACCAAATGAGATACCCAACCAAATGGGAGAAAGATTCAGGAACATTGTGCTGATACTTTCTCAACTGAGTAAGGTTCGGAATAGAATCCTTGAAAATGTGGATGAAGAAAATACCCCTAAGAGATATCAAGCTGCAATTGATACCTTTATATGATAAATTTCTATTCCATTAAATGGATAATTTGGTTTGTTATCAATGGAAAAATATATACACTCCAAGAAAATATCTTATAAATTATTTAATGTCCAAATAAATAAACGTTTTTTCTGGTTATTTATCATATTTATAGTGAAGCTAACAAGTGTTTTACATTTGATCATGAATTTAAATATTGAGCGATAGATTGAATCTAAGTTGTGGAAGGTATTCAAGAAAATGTTTTTCAATTAATATTTTTCTCTCACACTCAGAAATAAAAAAGGAATGGGATTTCCTTGAACTTATATAGAAATTATGAAGAAACTATTAGTGTGTATGAGGAAACATTCATAACACTACCATGATATGCCTACATATTTTAAAATTACACTATAAGTCAACATTGAAGGATTATTTCATTGGCTAAAAAATAGTCTATGAAAATCCTTATTGATCTAAGTCATTGATAGCTAGGGAGAACATGTATGATGTTCCCTCAATGTGAAAATTTAGATCAGTGAAACTAAATTGTATCACATGTATAAGAATTAGAATTTGGTTCTTATTTATTGTGATCTGATTGATAAATGTGATGTCTCTTATAAATTTATACATACCAGTTTTTATTGGTGCACAAATAAGTACACACAAAATTTCTTAAGGGGAATAATTAAATACATTATGTGTGGGATGGAGGTACACATAGTTAGATATTTCCAATGAGATAAACCCACTAATGTGATGGAGGAATGAAATTATACAGTTAAACCTCAGTGAATTTATCAATGTCTAAACTTGTCACGAACCGAATCTGGTCGCGGCCAAAAACCAGCACTATATCCAGCCCCTGACAAGGCCCGAAGGGCGTTCCCTATCCCAATGGGCTGGCACAAGTGCCCGGGTATCATTTATCTTGGTTTGGGAACGGTTTACACGAATATGAAAGGATAAAACCTTAAAAATAATCCATAATATAAATTATGAAATATATAGACAATCAAGTCTTAATAAAAAAAACAGAACTTAATACATTGGATTAAATACTATAAAATAGGTTCAAATACAAAAAATTAAAATATAAAGACATCCCCAAGGACTCCACACGACAAGGGGGTCATCACCCGCAAGTCGTCTCTACAACTCTGCCCCAACGATGGGGACTAACACCAAGAAACGCCATCACCCTTGGCCTTTCCTTTACCTGAGTCAAAAAAATAATAAATTATACTTACACCCAAGGGTTGTAAGTAGGGTGTGAGCCTAAGACCAATAGGATACCACCCAATGATTCCAAGGTGCATGCAATACAGGGTGAAAAAGCAAGCCGTTTTAATATGCAATGAAAAGCGGCGACAAATTCCAAGAAAGGATACTTAAAATTGAAAAAAAATTCAAGATAAAACATTCAGAATGTTAACACATTTAAATAGGAATGTTATATAATTAAATATAATTCCATATACTCCCATATACAAGGGAAAATACCACAAAACCAATGAGAAACAAATCCGGGAACACCCCTAGGCACTAGATAGTCTCGGGCCCCATGTACCTCGTACCTCGGTGTAATGTAACCATAGTAAAATCTATTCTCGTTCACGATCCACTAGTAGGGAACATACCCATAACCTAGTGGTCCCCAATCATCATCCACATAGTTTAGTTATAGTTGTCATTATCCAAATACTATGTGAAACAGGGACAAAACCCATCGGGTCCACTAGTCGTACTAGTACAGATCCGCCCCACCTAGGTACCCGGGCTTCCCCCTTTGTGCTCAAACAATTTCAGGATTAAACACATATTCATTTTAATCTAAAACACCACTACTGATAACATATACAAAATACAGTATCTATCGCATTTTATACCACTTAAAACACACAACAAACTCTTTCAATTTGAATAAATCAATTTCTCAAAATCCTGTGTTGTTTTGCACATAGAACCCCTTAAGAAACCCACATGTACAATAAGGCAGCCCAATAAATTTCAATTAAAACAACAAAATCAATTTTTGGGCATCCCGATGTTAAAAAAGAAGTGTTAACTTTGTAAAACCTTCATTTTCACACAAAAGTGGAACCAAAACATCACTTTTTTTACAAACACAATTAAAACCCATTTTTGCAGCAATAACCAAAGGGGATAAAAATTATAAACAGTATTTTATGACTTATTACATATCAATAAAAACTAATAAGTATTTATAGGGCATCCCCAAATAAACAAACAAAACACTTCTTTGGAAAACCCCCAATTTCACAATAAATTGGCATTTTAAATTCAATTGCAATAGAAACATCATTAGAACCAATTTTTGCAGCAATAATAAAATTATATAAAACTGAAAATATGATAAATACAGAATTCTAATACACAAAGATTGCATCAACATTGGAATCACCTACCAAATCAAATGAAACCATTGAATCCTTTGTGCGAAAACACAAACGCACCACCGCCGCACCTCAAGAGGGGTAGATCAAACCAAAAAATAGAAATTGGACCATGAAAAACCAAGATTAAACCTTAGGTTAGAACCCCTTCCCACTGGTAATTTTTCAATTCAATTAAAAGGGAGGAAACCCTAAATAAATATAATGAAACCCTAATCAATTTGAAAGGGGAAATGAAATGGACAAACTTACTTGAGAAATCTAGAATTAATCTCCCAAAAAAAACTAGTATCTGAAATTGAAAACGGCCAAAACATAGGTGATGTTCGAACACGAATTATTAGTTAATTTAGGAATTTTAATGGAGGGAAATGAGTTTTAATTGAGAGAGTTTTGATTGAATGAACATACCTCATCAAATATTGACGATTTTAGAAACCCTAAGATGTTCGTCCCTAAATCGAAATTCCAAAGAACTCCAAAGAGGGGGTAAAGAGTCTGGGGGAGCGGCTGACTGGAATGGGCACATATGAGGCTTGGAATTTCCGAAACTTACTTAAAATTGAATAAGTTATTAAATAAATAAAATTAATTTTTAAAACTGGATATGGGCTTCCGGGCAGGCCCAATCCCTTAAATAAAACCCCAACCAAACCTTGGTTAGGGATTTCCAAAGGCTCCAAATTTTAATTTTAGTGTTAATATATTAGTGTATGACATTTAGGAGTTGGAATGAGTGAAAAATATTAAACAATTAATACGTTATAAAAGAAACAAAATTTCTTTTCAAATCAGGAATTGGGCTCACAGTTTGGCCCAATTCACGAAAACTCACCTATTCTCCATAAAACCATTGGAAACCCCCAAAACAAAGCATTAATGGAAATAAAAATTAAAATAAAATTAAAATAAGCTATGTATGTGACAATTCTACCCACCATGAAAACATTCCGCCCTGGAAAGTCACAGTAATAACAAAGCAACAACCAAACCCAACTGAGAAACCAAGAAGTACTCCCTTGCCAGGTTTCTTCCCCAAAGGCCAAAACACCTCCAGTGATCAATGAAGGAAGGTATACTCTCAAAAACCTAACTTACACCACATTCATGAAACAATCGAGCACATTCATACTTTATCCCAAATTAAAACCCCTCAAACACTATCCTAACAAGACTCAAGCAACTCACCCAAACGAACAACAACTTCAAACAATGTTACATTTACATTACATTAACTAAACCATTGGGTCCTCTCCAGTCCCAACATTTACTCAAGAAAGATATTGGTAAATAGATATCATTGAACAAGACTATCTACACCAAGCCAAGAACATGGAAAAATCTATGTTACTGGTATGGGGGGACACAAATACGCCCCCACTATAAGAGACAACCAATATTTTTCTTCAAGACAAAATCAGGAGACTAATAGGGGGAGGCCTAAATGGACTCACTGGTACAAAGGATATAATTCCATCATAAATTTACAAATGAAATTATATAAGACTCATAGTGGGTCTCCCCACCATAAGAAAAGACCATCTTAGCCAACCAGCACTGGCCGGTAAAGAAATACCCCAAAATTTAAAGAGTTGGGGCGACCACATGGTTAGTTTGCACGATTTGGGAAACCATACACTAATAGTTGGGATCCTTATTTCCACATGGTTTTCTAGGACATGGTCACTTTTATCCAAGTGAAAACCGTGTTCTCAAACAGTGTAGAAAAACTTCAAACCTTTCTCCAAAGACTGAGTGGAAACCAAAAGGGGGAGGGAATAACATTGGGTGATGACATGGGCACACAGCCCTCCACCTATTTCCACCGAACATGGACAACAGAAGAAATATTATGACACCATAGGTTTAAAATCGTCCTAACTTTCATACTGAGTAAATGACATTGTACAAGGGTTTAAATGACCATGTGATTTCCCCTGACTACAAGCCAGCTTCTCTCCGAGACCTATGGCTGGAGCTCAAATGATTGAAGCATCTTCGACCTCGCAGTTAGGCTTTGGAAACCCCATGAAAGATAATTCTTCTTTCAATGCAACCAACAACTAGAAAGAAATCCCAGATAAGTTTTCCAGACATAACACATTCCAAACTCACTTTACCCGGTCCCAATATCTCACTGAAACAAGGGCTAAGAAGATGCACACACATCACACCTTGTTTCTTCAGGTGAGAAACAATATAAGTAAAGAACACCAACACTCTCCTTCGTCTAAAATGGATGATTTTGAAGATTTTCCATGGGAGACATTCGCCCAACATAACAGGGACTCTCATAGGATTTCATGACATATTTCGGTTCGTGACAAAACTACAATGAACCATGACACATTTTAATCTAATTCACTAAGATGTGGGTTTTTGGAGATAACCAACAAACTCCATGGTAGTAGGGGATAGATTTTTTAAATCAAAACAACAATTGTGTATCCCGATATTGAGGTGGTGACATGTATGCTATTTTGTCATTCAAAAATAGTTAATATTCATTTTGATTATGGTTTTATATATTCATTCATATACCAAAAATATTGTAGAACTTTTCAAACCCCACCATAGAACCTGGATGTAGGGACTTTGATGAAAATGAAAAATTGGGGAAATTATTTCATCCTCGGTAGATAACCCTTCCCATGTCAAATGATTTGGGAATAATTTACCAGAAAACCTTTTCATTCTCTCTTTATTTTATTTTGATTCAATTTTGTTTATGGGTTGGATTTCAATGTAGATATCCAACATAAATTTTTGTGGTATGTAAATCACTCACTGTATCAAAAATCAAACCCAGATTCAATATAATGGAATGAATAAGGATAAATCTTATTTATCACCCATATCTCAATAATGGATTTTATTTCTCTACAAGAATGTGTATCCATCTTAAATGATTGAGTCAAGGGAAAATTACCTCCTTGAAGACATTTCTATTTTGAGAGAATACATAGATGGGTTTCCCAATGAATTTCTCTTTATTCCCCCTAATCGATAGTTTAAATTTAATATTGAGATTATACCTAGGGAATTTACAATATCCATGACACAGTATAGAATGTTTGTTCTAGAAAATGAGGAGATTAAGAAACAACTAAACGATAATATTTTTAAAGATTTCAAATTCCAAAGTTCAATACCTTGTCATGAACTGATCCTCTTCACCAAGAAGAAGGATGGGTCAATGTGCCTTTGCATTCATTTTACTGAGAAAACAACAACATGTATCCTCTTCTATGTTTTTATTACTTATGCGATTATCTATTTGGATAATAATACTTCTCTAAGATATATCTCCTTTTGATATGTTATCAAGTTTGGGTGATGAAGGATAATATCACTAAGACTGCTATTCGTACAAGGTATGAGGAATATATTTTCATACTAATTCAAGTTAGAATCCCTAATTCTCCACCAATATTCATTTAATTGATAAATAAGTAATTTATAAATTACCTTGAAAAAATTGATGTAGTATATACAGATCATATTATAATATACATGAAAATAATGGATGAAAGTTAAGAGAATTTACACACTATCTAAAAGACAATACGAAAAGAATTTTTTTTGGAAAATTTAAAAAAAGTGTTTTACTTGAAGGTAGTCTCATTCTTCAGGAATATTATCAAATTCCTTGGGGAATCTATGGACACTTAAAAAATATAATCAATTTAATTATGTATGAGTAAAAAATATATCATAAATAGTTGTAGAGAACATGGATTAGCTGGGTACTAACATTGATTTGTGAGAAATTTTTAGGATTTTTAAACCCTCCAAGAATAATAACACAGAATAAGTAATGTTTTCATGGAATATTCAATGTGATGAGGGAATAATGGAGTTAAAAAGTGGTTTATCACTACACTCATACACATTCTACACAAAAGTGTAGAATGTTCAATGGTATTTAGTGATGCATTATTGAATTGATTGGGTTGTGTGTTAATGTAGAATGACAATGTGGCAAACAATTAATCATGGAAATTGAATTTTAATGAATAAGACTATAAAAATCATGATCTGGAATTAGGTGTTGTTTTCATTGCATTGAAAATGTGGTGGAATTATATATTTTTTGAGAATTTTAATATATATATGGATAAATAAAGTCTCAAGTTCATATCCACATAGAAATAGCATGATATATTCCAATGAAGATGGTCATGGAAGATCGTGGACAATGACAAGACAATCGAAGTATCCTAAGAAATAAAAAATGATGGAGACACTTTAAGTAGAAAGGATCTAATAATTTTTTCATTTATGAGAATTAATAAAGATCAGATCTTCCTACACCTAAAAAATGGACATGGGAATGATAAGAGAAGGAACATCATCAATCCTTTGACGTATTAATGTTCAATTATCTATTTTTGATAGGATAATGGATTCTCAAAAAAATGATATGAGATTCAAAAAGAGAATTGATGATATATGAAAAGTTAAATCCTTAGAGGTCAATGTTAATGGTGAAGGATTTATATGATTTGGGTCATAGATATGTATACTATAAAATCCCGAGTTAAAGATGAATCCTTAGGATGATGCACATTGTTCGAAAATCACTATCTATCTAGAAATCAAAAGGATGTATCGAGATCTATGAGAGCTCTATTGGTAGGACTATATGAATAAAAAGATCATTTAATATATGTCAATATGTCTTTTATGTAAACACGTGCAATTGGAATGGAAAAAATCCAAGGGGATGATTCAATAATTACACGTACATATGGGAAAATGGGAAAACATCACCATGGAATTTATTAATATTAATTAAAATAAATTAAAATAAATTATTCTATACGGATTTTAGAGGAGTATGTTACTAATAGTGCTCACTTCATTATAATTTGAGAGGAATTCACACTTTATCATCTTCCATGGGTATTAATTAGAATGTGGTGAGTTTTCATGGAACACCACTATCAATTATTTCTTATCATGATCAATGATATACCAATATATTTTTTTGGTGTCCCAAATATTCTCTAAATGCTGGTTTAAAATTCAAAAGGACCTTGGAACCTCTAATGGATGGCCAATATGAGGAGACTATAATGAAACTCAAGGAAATGCTAAGAGCATGTTCAATTTAATTCAAAAGGGCATGGGATCAACAAATTACTCCTGTTCAGTTCTCATACAATAACATTTTTCACTCAAGAATTCAATTGGATACTAATGAATCCCATATTTGAAGAGGTGAAAAAATGTTCCTGTTAAGTTTAATTATGGGAACACAAAATTCTAGTTCCTAAAATAGTAGAGGTGACTATTGAAAAGGACAAGACCATTCAACAGTATATATTAGATGTTAAGATTCAATAAAATATCTATGATGAAAATCATCGATGTGGTATAATGGTTACTGTTAGGGATGTGGTATTCCTTCACCTATATACATGGATTAATTTCAATAGATCTAGGAATATGGGAAAACATAATCCAAGATCCATCATTCCCATTGAGATCCATGATCATTTCAATGTGGTAGCCAATTTACTAGAATACCCACCAAACTTATCTAATGTACATGATTTATTCCTTGTATACCTCATGAGAAAGTGCATACAAAAACCCTCACATGTACTCAATCTAGTGGTGTTAGCATTGGATAATGATCATTCCTATGAGTGGAAGATGGGGAAAATTATATATCATATAGACAATGTGCTATGAAATAAGACATTTCACCTGGTCAACTTTCATTGGAGGAACCACAAGTTTATTGAAGAAACATAGGAACCGAAGGATGCGATGAAATAAAGTTACCCATAACTATTTTAGTGTCTGAAATGAATATTCCATTGTAAAAAATTCTTAAATAGGTAAAGTTGTAATGACCTGGAATATTATAAATAAAAATCACATTGTGTTTTAATTATATGTATTGATAAATATTGTTGATATAGAAAAAAAATGCACTTATTTGGTTTACCTATAGCCTATAAAATTTAAAATACCATTATGCATCATTACCACTGATAATATATTCATTTAAAAATTATCATTATTGTAGACGCCTAAAAGTTCTTATGTGTCAGAGGAAGTTCAAAAAAGAAAAATAGAAGCCATATTTGGACCTGGAGAAATGGTCCAGAGGGCCCGGAGGTGGTGCACCAAAAAAATGATGAATTGCGCGAAAAAATATATCATGCGTGGAAAGTAACAGGATTCGCCAAAGGTCCCGGCACCAGCGTGAAATAATTTAATGCCCACACCACACGCGGTTGATATTTCATGCCGACGCCTCTATCATGCAAATATTTCATGCATCCCTATATTTTGAACCTGGGGTAGCCTATAAATAGAAGGAGACCCCCTTCCTTTTCAGGGCAAAAGAATTCGAACTTCCTCTCGTGTGCGTAATTGGCATTCCACGCGTGCACAGTATGGCTTGCAGGTAATGTTTCTTTTTTCACACCAAGTCGCCCAGGATCCGCCTTCTGATGAGATCCCCATGGATTATACTGAACTCCACCCCTTCGGGTTCTTCCCCTTGCACACAATCCCTTCCATGGAATGCAAGCTGGCCAAGCTGCATGGAATCCTTCTTTCCAACGCACACTCATTCCTTTACGCGCAATCCTTTCCCTTGTACGCAATTCCTCCTAGTTGCACGAAAAACCTTAGCATCCCTATTTCACGCAAGAAATACTTATTTCGCGCCAACCTGGGGATTTTTACACCAAGGCCCTTTATTTCGGGCAAAAATCAAGGGTTGTGCACAATCCCCTCACCCCTTCGCCTAGGTGCTTTCCGGGAATCCCCTTGTGCGAACGCCCGATGCCATCCTTCTGGTTTCTATACGCATGTTTCTCATGCACGCCGGTCATCCACATCATGCATGGTTTTCTCATAAGACCTTCCAAGATTGTACCAAGTAACCTCAAAGTCCCTTGGACAATCCTTCCTGTTGTGTTACTTCACCTCATTCTTATTTGCATAGGCATGCTAACAGTTATTGCTTCTTCACATAGCCACACTAACGTGGACCCCTCGATGGTTCACCCTGCAACACCCCCTTGTTACGGCCTATCCAATGCCTTCCCATACACAAGGGGTAGAGGGTACCGGTTATATAAGTCTTTGGGGCTGCGGAACCATCCCACCTCGTCCGAGCTATAGGATGTTAAACTTTGAAGCACCTCGCCCTCAACACATGACATTAAACTATGACTTTGTACCGTGCCTCGCACGTAGGGTCCCCTACCTTATACATTCTCTATGCCCACTCATCTTTATGGGGATGGGGTAATCCCCCACAATGGGTGATTTATTGGAGTGGAATCTGTCCATGGGGAAGGGCAGCCGCATTGATGTAATCCCCTATCCTTTCATGCGGGAGGGTGCACCCCTGCTCCTCATCACTTCCTTAGTTCAAGGGCCAGCGGAGTGCATGACATGTAAGGGGACTTATCTTCTCTTGATGGGTGCCAATTCCCTCTCTCGCTGTGCTTTGTCTCCCTCGGGCCTCCATTGTAGAGTAAGTCCCGACACCATGGGCCGCTCCATGTGTAAGCGACTTCTCACTTCCCACAGATGCACCATTCACGATGTGATCGTCAGGTCTCTGCTACCTCTTGTTTCTCACACTAGGCATGACACCTGTGAGATTATAGTGGGCACTGGACATGACATACCATGGGCTGCCTCAGTGTGTAAACCCTAAATTCCCTTATCCGAGCTGTAGGACGTTAAAATGCCAAGCAACCTCATCCCACATGACGTTAAACTATACTCCTGAACTACGGGGACTTTGATCTGTGCTATGACATGGTACGTAGGAAGCCTTCATGAGGTTCAAGCCCCACCACCATGGCCCAACTCAGAGTGTAATACCCAACCATTCCAAACTACGAGGACTTGGATACGTGATAAGGCATGGTACGTAGGAAGCCTCCATGAGGATCAAGCCCCACCACTATGGGCCATATCAGAGAGTAAACCCAACCATCCAGAACTATGGGGGCTTTGATCTATGTTAAGGCACGGTACGAAGGAAGTCTCCACAAGGTTCAAGCCCCGCCATAATGGGCCGGCTCAGAGCGAAATCCCCAAACAACCTGAACTATGGGGACATTGATCCATGCTATGTTATTTTATGTAGGAATCCGCCATGAGGTTCAAACCCGCCACCATGGACGACCCCTGAGTGTAAGCCCAAACCATCCCGCACTATGGGGACATTGATCCATTCTATGGAATGGTATGTAGGAAACCACCACGAGGTTCAAGCCCCACTGCCACGGGCCGTCTCAGAGCAAAATCCCCAACCATCCCAAACTACAGGGACATTAATCTGTGCTAAGGTATGGTACGTAGGAAGCATCCACGAGGTTAAAGCCCTACCACCTTAGACTACCTTAGTGTGTAATCCCCAATCAACCTAGACCCCAGGAACATCTCCACATTAGTTCTCCGACTCCAACATTTGGTCCGCCTCAGTGAGAAAGCCCCAAATTCCCCTATCCCGCATGACGTTAAACTACATTCCATCTCGAACTACAGTGACATTAATCCATGTCAAGGAATGGTACATAGGAAGCCTCCAGGAGTTTCAGGCACACCACCCTTTCATTATGAAACCATTCACATCGGTTCACCCACACCATGGGACGTATCAAAGTGTAAGACCCATACTCGTCCCACATGACGTTAAACTATATTGGCCACCGAAACTATGTGGACTTTGATTCACTTCCACAAGGATATGTAGGGAATTTCTTCAAGACCCAAGCCCAAAGCCACCATAAATCCTGATTCATACCCGGGCCACCACATCCTGGTGGGATCATGCCACTTAATTCCCCACTTCCCATCATTGAATTCGAGAAGCCACCCGTGTGGTGGCCCTAGAATCGGTGTTCCCTCCAGGGGTTCTTCAATCTGATCCACTCTATCTAGTGTTCTGATCAGCCTGATCCGTCTTCGATAGAAGTTAAACTTATTGCATACCCCATTTATCACATGGGAAGCTGAGGAAAACCTCATATACATTCCTATGGCATATAATTACCCATGTTCAATGTGGGATTCCTCAGGCTTCTGTGCCCTCGAGAAGCCCTATGATAAGGGACAGAAGACAGTCATGCCAATACCCAATGTCATGACAAGGAAGTGATGCCTCAATGTGACTGCTCTCCTAATCGAAGGTTGCTTCCCTGACCAGACCCCTTGGATGGTCCTGAAAGATTCCACGTATTTAACTAGTTTCCATGTAGATATGGAACTGGGAAGAGCTTCATGAACTGCATTTTAAATCTACGAGGGAGACTCAGACTAGGTGATGAGATCTAAGGAGGATTCCATGTAAGTAAAAACCGACATCCCATCATCCTGTTTCGATCAAGGATCAGACATCACAAAATAAGGAGAAGATATCACCCACCATTGGAAAGAGGGAATGCAGGGTAACAATAGTGCGCCCTCTGCGTGATGGATGTGCACGTCTTCGGTGAAAGATTCGGTAATAAAAAATGGTGAACCTGATGTGAAGCTCTTATCCTCAGCATGGATGCTAGTGGCGTTTGGGACATCCGTGGATAAGAATGTTGTCTGACCTCGTCATCTGATACCATGTATCACCATGAGGGCCTGACGTGAAAAATAACCAGAATATGGGATAGTCCGGATGTTGAGAATTATTTTCTACGACGCTGTCATCGTGGATCCCTCTTTCCAACCACGGATGATTGAATGACACCGGGGAACTGGTTTTCAATTCCTTTTCCTAGAAGTATTAATGATTTCTTCTCCCTTCTTCAAGAATAAAGTCGTTGCATCCAGAGCTCGATCGCCTACTCACCATTGCAGGGGAAGGGGAAATATTGATGCGGCTACCCCGCGCGGTTCTACCTCTTGCACAACAACCTCTATGACCACAACTACTGGGTTCCCACGCCCCCTATCCCCATCAGATATAATCCAGTTAAGGTTAATCAATGACCTTGTTTGTAGGTACGAGGAAGAGGGGGTCATCCCCACTAGGGTTATGGACCGCCTGGATCTCGAGGCAGCTGCGACTCACCTTTCATGACCCCTTGAGGGCGGCGCATGGTGTCTTTTCTCCCTACCACAACATTAAATCACTTCGAGAGCTTGTCCCTAGTGTTCCTTGATAGCTCCCTCCCCTGCGCCGATGAAGTAGGAGGCATCCAGGCCGACCCGATCGGAGTCCCACATCAAGGACTCCAGGAGAGGGAAGCCACCAGGTCGCGTCAGCGCCGCCACTCAGTTCCTCGAGCCCAAGAGAAGATATTCCACATGCCGGCACCACCGGCACCAATCCAAATGACTCGATGCCAGCATCGGGCTCTAGAAAATGAAGATACTCGATGTGGGGCGTCAACATCATCAACTAATGTGGCCCGAGCCACCGCTGGTTCATATCCCTAAATCCCTGCATACATTGAGTAGGGGAAGCTATATGCCCTACCCAGATCGAGGCCCCTACCACCCTGTGAGTAGGTTTGGTCGACTCTACCGGTCA
The DNA here is from genome assembly GCA_963277665.1 of Viscum album. Taxonomy (NCBI): domain Eukaryota; kingdom Viridiplantae; phylum Streptophyta; class Magnoliopsida; order Santalales; family Viscaceae; genus Viscum; species Viscum album. Next base: position 637,910,049 of record OY728143.1, read on the forward strand.
CCCGCAAAGGCTATGGACGATGCAGACCAATTAGCAACAGTTTCCCCCAGTGCAGAGGCTCACTATGCGCCACCACTATGGAAGGTGTGGGCCCTCCCTACATCCAACATTGGATTGGAGTTCTGCCCTGTTCCACCTTTAACCTAGGTGAGAGTCTCCATCGTGACATCAAAACGCCATGTGGGGGTCTCTCCCGCACTCACTACCTTGGGTACTGGGTCCCTCCCTCTATCGCGGACCACAAGAATGGAGATAATACATAATTTGTAACTCACCAACATCGAGGTCCTCCCCATGTCCCTGTGTCGATCATCAATGGTCCCCCTCACCCTAGCATTATGAGAGGTGTATGCCAACCAAAATTCACCAGTGCCCAGCATTGAGGTCCTCCTTGTGTTCCTTTCGACATCTTTCCCGGTGCTCATCACACCCCGGCTCCCTCGAGTGGAAATATTCTCCGCCCCCACACTTGTATAGCCAGAGGACCCCATGTCAGAAATCTACCTTGGCCTGAAGAACCATCTAGAGGTATAAGAGATGGTCGCCTCCACCACAATAGGAATTCTGGGGAATATTGGACGGGGATCAGAGAAGTCCTCTTCTCAGACTTTGAGGCAGAGTACGATTCGGCGCAGGACCCCTCCCCTGAGTCCTTCGAGTCAAATGCTGGGGCCGGAACGAAGAGCATCAGCCACATACTCCCAGAATCTGAAGCTCGTAGCATCCCATTATCCCTCCAGAGGTACATTCATGGGGAAGAGACTCTGTATTGTCCCCAGGGGCCGACCACGCAGTCGCCGCCATCATCGCTAAAAGTGCCCTCTCCCTTGGATCTCTTCTGGGGGTCAATGGCGGGAGAACCCCAACATGTAATACCCTCAGAAGAAACTACTATTGTGTTAGGATCTTCTATCACCTATCCATCCTATCATGATATGGAATCTAGATCACTTAAACCCTTAGAGTACAACCCATGATTCGGTAGCTAGTATGGCCGCTCTCCATATTCTTCACCCGTCGGCCTGCCATCCCAGCAGTCTGCCTCAGTGCCGGCGCTAGTTACTCATCCACCCTCAGTCGACGAGTGGGACAATCAATGGTCAATCCCTAGATCTGAGACGAGGAAATTATGGACCATTCTCATAGCGATCCACTTCCCCGAGAAGTTTTTTCTGGTCGCATGATCAAATTTTGGTACACCAGAATCACTCACCCCGGAGGAGTTTGAATGTTTCCACAAAACCCTATGGGTTACTAACCTCCATCTTCACCACTGGTGAGTGACGTATCCAGGGATCCAAGGGAACCTCAAGGAAATCATCGAACAATGTCATCTGGTTGACTTGGCCAAACTCCATGAGGTCTGACACCCTGAGTCTGATGGCCACCACATGGCCCTCTAACTATAATGCATTCAGAGTATCCAAGTAATCTGCAATGTTATCAAGGAGGCTACCCCCCACGTGAAAGTTTGTTGCTGGGGGGAATATGCTACCCTCATCTTCCGTGCGATTCTCTGGGAGCCTGACTCACTTGGTGGTAGTGATGACATGCCCCCAAGAATAGTGGCAGTCAACATGATTGATCTGTCGGGAGCAGAGAACAAGCTGGGACATCTCGATGGGAACACCCCCCCCTGAGGACACACTGTCAATAGACACGTCAGGAAGGGTTACCTTCCAACATAGGAACATCCTAGGTCTCCCTTTCCCCACTGAGGCATTGTTACTGATCCATAATGTTAGTAAAGTCAAAGATTATGTTGGAGATGTCAAGCACTCTGACCCATCCACCTCAGTGCAGTAGACGGACGAGGACCCTGAGATAGACATGTTGTGCCAACATCTTGCTACGTAGAATACATTAGTTGATGATCTTATGGATGAGCGCATTGTAGAGTGATGACCTGACTACGGTGATCCCAGGTCGGGGCAGCAGGGGCAGGAACATCTACCCCTCAGTGAGATTCTCCCAGGAAAACATGATCATGTCATATTCAATGATAGGGTAGAAGCGAGAGCTCGTGGAAAGAGGGAATGGTATGTCTCGCTGAATCCTACTGAATGATGCGACCACCCAGGGAACCTCGTCATGGCTCCTCCAGCTGCCCCAAGGGTCGCTCCACCAACTGCTCTATGAGCTGCTGAGTTTTACTACTTCATTGAAGAGTTTGGTAACACGCTCATGATTCGGGATCCCCATCGAGACCGGGACCACCGTCCTAATGATCCGATGGGGGTTCTAATTGCTTTCCTAGATGCTTTGGAAACGCGAGAGGTTGATATCCCAAATGATGGCATGCCATATCTGGCATGGTTGGATGACATGCCAGCACCCTCGAGATTCGGAAATCCCACTTTTTCCCCCTTTAACGGAATGGGGGACCCGCTGCAGCTTCTCCACCACTTTAACTTGAGGCGTGGGCCTATGTTAGGGACCCCAGCGTTGTAGGAGGCCACCTAGATCCATTGATTTGTTTAGACACTGGAGGAGATGACATTCGTTTGGTACAGCCATCTCCCTGTGGGATCTGTGACTAGCTGAGAAGACCTTCGCATGTAGTTCCTTTACCATTTCACCTCTACAACTCAGAAGAAAAACAATGAAGACCTCTTCAGGTTCATGCAAAGACATGATGATCATGTCGCGGACTTAATCACCCTGTGGAAGGGGCTTACTTAATACTTTGACACGCCGCTGACTCAGGAGTAATTACAGATGATGTGCATGGAGAATGTCAAGACGAAACTGGTTCCCTCCCTAATCACTCAGAATTCTCCCGGAGGGTTCTGAGACTTCTCGGATAAGTCCCAACACCTCAAAGAAGCTCTGAAACAGGCTATCCAGGTATGCCTTCTTCCCCCACTAATTCCATAAAGGAGATACTCTAGAGCTGAGACTGCCATTGTGGCCCAGATAGAGCCCCCCATGCATCTAGAGTTGCTACCAGTGGAGCGAGCTCCGCAGCCTCATAGAGGCCGTCCACTATGGGAATAGTATTTATCCCAGTAGTGGCCACCCCAACATCGATAGGCACCCCTGCATAACATGCCGCCACCACCTAGGTGAGATAATTATGTTCTACCCCCTCAGCAGGTTACTTTGGCCCCCCATTAAGGTCAGGCTCCTAGATCCCCTTTCTAGACAGATGGAATCATACCTACCTTTTCGACAAGGATCAGGTCCCCAACTACTTATGCAATGCCTTAGAGTGGAGAATTGTACGACTACATGAGTTCCGGAAACCGGAAGAGGCGCATCTCACTGTTCACCCCAAATACTGCCCTTATCATCAGATACTGGGGAACACCATCAAGCAATGCTATGTGTTCATGGACAGGATCCAAGACCAGATCAACAACAACATATTAAGGTTCGGCCCAGCCCCAGAACAAGTAGCAGGCGTCGTTGTTAGATCATATAGCAGTAGTGATGACAGATGCGAGTGGAAAAAGGTTCCTGACCATGGGTCCTAGAATTATAATGACTAGATGGCCCACAGGGCGGTCACCGATGCCCATGGAATTTTCTGTGAGTTTCTGAATTAGTCAGAGCCTTCAGAATCTGTGGATATCACTTTTTCATCATCATCTTAGTCGGCCTCTTCCAAGAAGAGAAAGCACCGGCAGTGCAAGAAGAAGAAACATGCCCCCACCAATTCCATCATCGTCTTGTACTCTCGGTGACTTCATTCCCCTGAATATGGTCATCCCTCCCAGAATCCTCCCAGTGGTGGATGATTCGTCTAATGACGGTCAAGGGTATGATTCTATTAACACCGTCGAGTTGGTAAATCCCTATACGACTCCCGATGAGGGGGAATGCAAGACGAGCCTCCCCATTGTCCCCAGCCTATGACAACATCGAAAGGAACTCATCCATATTGGTCGCTAGGGAACGTCATTTGGCACCTCTAGCTAGGCCGTGCAAGCCACTAAGAGAAGATGGCAGGCCCATCGTAGAACTCAACACACGTGGCCTCTTCATCCTGTGTCGATAGGCCCACATCCTCCACCATTTGTTCTACTGGATCAGGAAGAGCCACTTCAGCCATACCACGACCAGATTATCCCCACTACAGGTCAATCATAGTCAACAGTTCCTCATACGATAGCTACCATCCAAGCTTCGACTAGTGAGCAGCAGGATGTCCCCAGTAAAAATCAGCCACCAGCCCGGCTGGTAGGGTCCACCATGCTTCCAATCGGCAAGTGGCCTCCTATAAGAAGAATTTTTATCCTGGGGTGGATGTACAATGTTCTGAAGCACCTCACCGGTATCCCGGTGAGGATTTCCATTATTGAAACCCTTATCCTATCCCTATATATGTGTGAGGCCCTCGCTGAGGCTTTAAGAAGCCCCCAGATGTTTGAGACCGAGGTAGTAGCCGTAGAAGCCTTCCATACTGAAGTAGTTGAGAATGCCGAATGCCATGATATCATCTTGTTCTCGAGAGAAGATGAAGGATCTCTCATTCAGGTGCACATTGGCCTGTTGTACATCACTGGCCAATTCAAAGGTGTGGAGGTTTTCTATTGCCTTGTTGACACTGGCTCCAGGATCTACATTATCCCGACACGAAAACTATGGAATCTTGGGCTATCCGAGGATGACTTGACTCCCACCGATTTAAGGATCCAGGGATATGACAGGATAGAACAGACCCCGGTCGGCAAGATCCGTGTGAATACCCAGATCAGTGGTATAGTTGCCAATATTGAATTCATGGTTAACTCCCCAGAAACCACGTACAATGCATTGATGGGCCAACCATGGCTCCACCTACACGCAGTGAACCCCTCGTTATATCACCAATTCCTCAAGTAATCCCTTCATGTTAGAGTAGTCATACTCTAAGGTGATGCATATGATTTTTCCTCTTGTGAAGCTCGCTACTTGGAAGCTGATTATTACAGGAGAAAGGAAAATCTAGACCAGTCAAGAAAAGTTGGGCCTGTTGCTGCTACAACCGACCCCTGGACAGGCTTGAATGAAACAGACGTCTTCTTGATCCATCGGGTGGTGGCCACAACCCTCGATATGGGGCAGTGTTTTGTCATTTTTGGGAGTAGAGGGAACCACACTCCCAGATCCAGGCGGCGTCAGAGGATCACTTTGTATTCTTATATGAACTAGGATCCAGTGATCCTAGAGCCTCCCACTCCTATTAGGTATCGAAACGCCTGGATCATGGCAACAACAGTACGTCATACATGTCAGTTTCGCCAGGCTGGATGTAGTCTACTCTTGCTGGCGCACCACTACAGCTTTGATATTATCAAGAGTTCCCCATGGGCTGAATACTAGATGGGATCATGTCGGCTACCTTCATATAAATGGTATCAGTTGTGCCAGAGTGACTTGATGCCATGACCATAGCCGCACGAGCTAGTAGCAGCCTCCCATCAGGGTCTGAGAGCTCAAGAGTAGATTCCCCCATGGAGGATCCCTCCATAAGTGAAGAAAAAGATATAGAAGAGGCTATTCATTCCTTTGATGATGGCATCTCTACCACGATTGATGAACTATTACAGGTGATCCTAGAAATATTGGATGATCCAAGACCCACATTGATCAGTGCAGAAATGTCCCTCAAGGAGATGTTGCAATTTGTAGGCTTTCTCAAATAGCACTGTGATGTATTCACATGGAGTTACGATGACATTCCTGGACTAGATCCTCATGTATCCTTCAACCACCTCGGTTTCCCGACAAATCATCGCGGGTTCAAATAGCCTCCCAGAATGATGCATCCGTCTCACGGTGCCATGGTCAATGATAAAGTTGACAATCTCATCAGGGATAACTTCGTTAAGGAGGTTCAGTACCCTAATTGGATTTCCAACATCATACCAGTTAGGAAAAAATGGGTATATCAGAGTCTGCATCAACATCTGGGATCCCAACTGTCACTGTCCGAAGGATGATTTTCCCCTTCTAGTGACAAGATTGATGATTGATGCTACAGCTGGATTACAAGACATATCCTTCATGGTTGGTTACTCTGGATATACTCAGATCGAGATGGTCCACGAGGATGAGTATTCCATCGCATTTATGGTGCCCCCATGTACTTTCTGTTACCATATTATACCATATGGCCTGAATATTGATGGTGCCACCTATCAGATACCCATTCATCGCATATTCAAGACAATCCTTGGATCATTGGTGGAATTCATTGTGGATGATCTGGTGGACAAATCTCACTAACGCCAGGACCATCACAAGGAACTTGAGAAAGTGTTTGGTTTCCTCCATTTCCACCACCTGAAGATGAAACCATTGAAGTTTGCCATTGGGGACACCTATGGGATGTATCTTGGCTTCTTTGTCTAGTATTGGGTCATCGAGATCGACCAAATGAAGATCAAGGAAATCAGCTAGATGCCTCCCCTGAGTTATATTCGGGATCATCAAGGTCTCCAAGGCCACTTGGCCTACATATGCTGATTCATTGCGAATGTGACTAGAATGTATAAGCCCTTTTCTTGGCTCATGAAGAAGGGCACTGCTTATGAGTGGAATGAGGAGTGCTAGACCACCATTGAGAAAATCATGCAATATTTTCTACAGCCTCTGGTCTTGATGGAACCCATCTCCAGGAAGCCAATGATTATCTATGTCACCACCCTAGAATGATTCCTTGGTGCCCTTATCGCCCAGAAGACCAATAAGGGGACGGAGAACATCAGTTACTTCCTCAGCCACATGCTCCTCTATTCGGAAGCCTGATACTCTGCCATAGAGGAGAGCTACCTTGTTCTTGTATTTTCTATAAAGAAGTTGCGACATTAACTATAGCACCAGGAGGTATAGTTGGTCTCTCGTGTAGACACGCTGAAGTACATTCTAAATTACACCACGTTGACTAGCCGACAAGCGGGGTGGGAAGTGATCCTCTAGCATTTCGACATCAGGTTCGTGCCCTAGAAGGATATCAAGGGGTAGGCATTTTCATACTTTCTAGCTACCCATCCGACCTCAGTGAACCATCCCTTGGAGATAGATTATACCGACAAGGAAATACTCTTAGTTGATCAAGACATCCCATGTTGGTAAATGCACTCTGATAGTGCCTCCTGGAGCCCCACCATTAGGAGACTCAATGATCCTAGGATCAACAGAGTAGGTCTTGGCATCGTCTTTATCACCCCCTCACAATCCATCCTAGTTACTCATTACTATTATCAAAAGGTTTCACCAACAATGAGGTATAGTATCAGGCTCCCATTACTGGTCTTTAGCTGTCCCTTGAGATTGACATGCCCCATTTCCATGTTAAAGGGGATTCTGAGATAGTCATAAAGCAGGTCAATGTCGACTATGTTGTTAGGAATCTAGATCTCGTACCATTGATAGAACTCACTCTCTAGATAATGGCATAGTTCCCTTCTCGGATAGAGTTTATCCATGTCCCTCGGTCACAAAATGATTGAGAATATTCTTTGGCCAGCCTGGCCGCATCGCTTGTTGAGCCTGAGCAGGATGATCTGATTATCCATGTGGAACATCGGCAAGTCACAGCTCCTGTTACCCTAGATGGTGATGACGACCCACATGTAAACCAACATAACACTGGGGCCTATATGTCAGGGACCCCAGGTAGATCAGATGCGGTGATCGAAGTAATTGTAGATTAAAGGACACCCTTGGTCGAATACCTCCAACACATTAATCTCCCGTCAGACCAGGCCAAGTGTGAGTGAATCTGACATGGTGCTTTGCATTTTACTCGGCAAAGTTGTCCTAGCCATGAGTCGATCCTCTATAAGCACGGTTTTTATGGTTTTCTCCCCAGTTTCCTTCAAGGATTCTTGATTCCATAAGTCATGCAAGAAGTTCATGCCGGTTCTTGTAGTGCCCATTAGGCCAGGCCAAAGTTGTCCCACCAGATTCAGAGACTAGGGTATTTTTGTCCCTCCATGATCCACAACGGTATCATGTTCACCATGAGCTACCATGCATGCCACATTCATGATAACATTGTGCATCGACCACCAAAGCCTCTCCATACTACCATGTACACTTGGTCTTTTAATTATGGGGGTAAGATGTCATGGGACCGCACCCACAAGCAACAGATCACCAATGCCGGATCATTCTGACCACTATGGATTTCTTTTCTAAGTAGGCAGAGGCAATTCTGCTCAAGGATGTCCAGGCATGTTCAATCGTTGACTTTGTGAGTTCCAATATCATCCATCAGTTTGGGGTTCCTCACGCTATCCTCCCCGATAACTTCTCCATCTTTAGAGCAGCCGAGGGGAATAAATTGTATGCCATGTACAATATTCGCTCCAACCGTACCACCCGCTATCATGAGCAATAAAATCGATAGATTTAGGCGTTCAATAAAACCCTCTCTAAAATTCTATAAAAAAATTTTAGTCGGAACAAGAAGAGCTGTCCGGATAATCAACCCCATGCCCATTGGGATTATCGGACGATGACATGTAATTCCACCTGGCTGACTCCATATTCCCTAGTGTATAGAATGGAGGTTTTCCAACCCATTGAGATTAAATTTCTCTTATTGTGCACAGTGTTCTATGACTAGCAAGCACCATATATGGTGGCTGAAATCTGTCCACCTAAATTGGAATCACTGGACGAGAATAGGTTTCATTCCTTGCACAACATAGAAATGCATCAGAGGAAGATGGCTCATGATTTCGACAAGAAGGTTCACCTCTACGGTTTCCTACAAGGTGATTTGGTATTATCTCTCAGGGAACCAATGATTCATGGTAGGAAACCACCCATGTTGGAGCCCAAATGGGAAGGAACTTTCATTTTTCATAAGGTTTATCAAAATGGATCATACTCTCTGGTGACAATGGATGAATTGCGTATAAATCCTCCCACCAATGCCCAGTTCCTCAAGCAATACATTTCATGAGCATTGTGGTCCCGCATGACCATAAACTGCATTGGGTCCTGCACGACATTAAGGTGCATTTTTCCCACACGACCTTAAACTACATTGGGTTCTGCAAGACCTTAAACTGCATATGATCCTCCATGACCATAAACTGCATTGGGTCCTGCACGACCTTAAACTGCATTAGGTATTACATTCTGGACTCATGTCGGTCCTGTATGACCTTAAACTACATTTGGTACTACAGTCAGGCCCCTATGGTCTGACATGACCTTAAAGTGAACGCTCATCCTACATGACATTAATCATCAAGATAGTCCAGCCTTCCTGACCGAGGCACAGCCTCAGGCCCCTTGTCCTTCTTGAACTCTAGCCCCAGTTCCTCTCGGAGTGTATGGTGTGGTGTGGGATCATATCCTTATTCTTGTCGAGTTGTTCACCATGTCGTATACCCCCCTTTGACAAGGTATCTTACCCCCAGGTATCTTCAAGAACTACGTGTGGCTTGATTCCCATACTTATGGGATACGTAGGACCAGCTAAATGTTTAGATATCAGGTCCAGCGCCATATATTAAGATATCTTCCGGATCTCCCAGTCACCTAGGCCCCTTGTCATGTCCCTCTCCATGAGGGGTATATATAGGCATGGTACAGGGTTTGTGGCACCATTCCCCCTTCTACCAATAATCCGCCATCTTTTGGATGCACTCAAATTGAGATCCTCGATCCTCTGCAGTGGTCCATCAATGTCTTCAGAGTACTCTGGTCTAGGACCAGGAGTGTCAGATTCTACTTAGGCAAGTTCTTCCACTTTTCAAGCTTCGTGTTCCCCTTCATTTTGGCCCTCGTTATCTTTCACACCTGAAGGGACCCCCAAAAACAACATGTATACCACACCTAAGGGATCTTCTACCATTACAGTCCCAACACCCCCAAGACTTTCAGAGAAAAAATTGATACAAATCCGGCGTTGCGAGAATGGTAAGCGGTCGATGCTCATTTGTTTGTCCCCATTTCAGCCTAAAACGATAGGATGCTGTGTTGCGAACACGGTCAGTAGTAATCCATCATCTTTACACCAGCCCCTTCAGGCCTTCAATGTTGGTTACATGATTCACCCTATGTTCCAAACACATCGTGTCGAGGTGGAATCTCAGCACTCTTTTAACTAACCCTCAGTGAACCTCCACACGTCAGGAAGATAAAGCAGCATTGCATCGTCTCTCAGTGCCCCCCTGATCCGAGCACTAAGACTATAAGCTGGGATCTTTCATAAGAGCCCTGCGCATATTGACCCTCATCCCCATGGTATATGTGGAGTCACCCGGACATTTCATTTCGGGTCTAGCTCAATTGGAATCTAGCATCTCTTGCCCCTTATCCTTTGACCCTTACTGGCCTCTTGGCCCAAGAATCTTTTCCCTGAGGTGGGTGAGGTGATGATCTGGACCTCATCAAAATTCATGTCGGGTATGTTTTATCTCATCGTGCGCATTCCCCCAAGTCTAAGCCATATGAATTTAAACTGTGATGATATCGTCCTGGCCGCATGACAAAAAATGACCCTGCATTGTGATGACCTCATCATGGAGGGAACCATGTTGGGTATTTGTCATTTATTATACCATTTTTCAATGCCCTTATGTGGCATGATTATTGTGGTGATTCCAAGAATATCTACCATAGGACGGTCATTCTACCCTCTATAAACTACGTATGGCATGATTCAAATCCTCATGAGATACGTAAGAGCGCATGGAAACTTACCTGTGGGTCCAACATTACATTCATGTTCAGTCCCTTGACCAGAACACTTCCCCGGGGAACACATGGTATGTAAGGATTATGTCTCCATTCACGTCAGGCTTCATAATCACCTTACCATGTGTCTCCTGCCTTCCTTACTAGTCCCTGGTCTGAGTTCGGAGACCTTAAACTAAGACCCCATCCAGAACTACATGTGACTAGATTCCCATCCTTATGGGATACATAGGAACGCCCAGACATTTCGTCGCAGGTCCAGCCCTGGGGATTACCATGTCCCATCCCTCCTCACTGTCAGCCCCTCAGCCTGAACCCCCTCCGAGGAGTTGTGTAACTCCATAATTTGCCCCCAAAAAGTTCGAGATTCCCCATAATGACATTGGGAAGTGACAATTCCTTCACCAGAGAGGTCCTGTCTGAAATTAGGGATGATCCATGATCAGATTGTTGCGTCAACCTAATGGGCCTCCACCACGGTGGCATAATATTGGGAGTGATGGATTCTGTTCAAACAAACCACCAATTCACATTCCACGCTTTGTGTGACCCTTTTTTGGATCTTCATCCTCATTCACGTTTGAAGGGACCCCCAAACAGTATAGATGCTCAACCCATGGTCCGCCTGCTATCCTGGGCCAACGTCCCAGAAGACTGATCATGTTTGGAGGGACCCCATAACAATATGGGTGCTCGACCTATGGTCCGCCTACTATCCTGTGCCAACGTTCCGAAAGACTGATCGTTGATATTTGAATTAGGCCCCATGTTACGAACATGGCTAATGGTCAGCCCAAATTTATTATCCCCATTTCAGGCTAACACAATATTGACAATGCATTTCTGACACGGTCAATAGTCATCCTTTATTCCCATGACCCACTCATTGTGTTCAGAATTTGGTTAACGTGATTCATACTTTCCATCTACCCTCGTATGGACTGATTCCATTTCCCCTAGAACTGCCCCGCTCATGTGATAGATCACATTGAGAAGACGATACATCAATTAGTCTGAGGACCTCTGCCTTTGATTGGGCTTCCCTCTTCTCCTCAGGAATCCGGGTTGGATTTTTGAATTCCTGACGCTTGGTTGACACTCCCATGATCGAATGAAGTGATAGTAGGAGAAAACTTTGCTTCTCATGACCCACGTGAGCTTAGTGATGGATTACCATTTATTTCAGGATTATGGATGAGAATGTTAACCCAAAAGGAAAAGTGTGTTAACTATAGGGGATAGTAAATAATTTTGTCTTTACATAATGATTAAAAGAACAGAAAGAAGTAAGTTGGGACATGTTTATGGGTTTGGACAGAACAAGGCCCCTAATGGTCAGATTCCCATATAGATCTCTCCAATTCCACCACCAATTGGCTGGTGTCCTCCAATACTACCTCCCATCCCCTGATAATGCTTTCTTCATTATCAGCTACGGAGCGCAATTCACTGGCCCTGGCCCGTGCCCGTTCTTGTTCAGCTTGGAGCACTGTTATCTAACGACTCGATTCTATGAGTTGTTCTTGAGAATCCGCCAGCTGGGCCCTCAACTACTCCACGAGCTTAGAATAGTTTGTGATGAATACATCCTACTCATTGGCCTATTCCTCGAGGTGTTGGACCTCCTTCTCCACCCTCATAAACTCCCGGGTACTCTCAGACTCCTCCTCGCACAAGATGACGTCGGCATGCTGGCTTCTGTCACACATCTTCTCAGCCATGTACTCACAGACCGTCAAGTGATGATGATGAGCATCAGCCTCTCCAGCACCCAGGAAGCACAGACAGGTGTGGAGGGAGCCTATCCTCTTCAGCCATTCCTCCTGGGGATGACTGAGGAAACGCAGAATGCACTTCCACCCCATGTGTCACATCATCCGACTCTCCTAGTCCGCTTCCAAATCTGAATCGTCAATATATTTAGGATCAGCATGATGATAGATAGGGAAGAAAGCCATCAATGAAGCATCGAGGTCTTCCTAAGAGATTCCCCCCCAGGGAATAGGCTCCTCAGCATCTGGGTGACCTTCCACTCTCCCCTCAATCCTGTTGGTACACGCGTCAAATTTCAGCCCTTCCCCGATGGTAGCACCACCAATTTCCATCACTCCTTGATCACAAATTTCCGAAGCCAACTCAGTTTGGGAGCCATGTTCTTGATGGGGTAGAACATTCACCATCAGCACACTAACGGATGGTCTAGGATCAGCAGCCCGAAGGGCCTCCAGTGTCGTGATCACTATAAAGACAAGGAGTACCCTGATCAGTTGAGTCCTCCAACAGTGAGTACCAGTATCAAAGCAAGGAACTTACCAGAACCCAGTGCATTAGCTTCTAGTGCTCTGGCCGCTACAAGAGCTGTCGTTTCTAGGGACCCCTCAACACTTGTCATCTCGATAATGAGCATCAGTGTCCCTCATTTCCCAATTGATGCTTCCTCAACTCCTTCATCCGGAGACACATGATCAATGCTGATGTGCTCCTAAGAAAGAGAGAGGAAGTGGATTAAGGGATTGTAAAGGAATGAGAACGTAGGATATGATAAGGGTCAAAGCATACCTCGAGTAGCTTGGTCACATCCATATCGGAGCCGACAATCTCACAACTCTACCAGAGACTCCCTTGGTGGGACAGCCCTTGCGACAATTTACCATTGGGCTCCCCATCTCCTTGACCTTAACCTTCCCCTTCCCCTTATTCCCACTCTCTTGTTTCTTTTCCCTTATATTCATCGATGTCTTCTTCCCCCGATGACATCCTTTATGGATCATGCTCCTGGTTGAGCAGCACCTTCACCAAAAGAGGTGGCTCCACATGCCGACCCGTTGGCGTGCGTATGTGTCCATGGCCATAAGGTATGCATGGCATCGGTGTAAGTACACTCTATCAGCGACCAGAACAAGCCTGACGTCTAGCAGCTAGATCCCGTCTCGCACTATCTTCTACCAGAGGGATGTAGTAATCATTGACTATTATAGGGTTATCCAAGATGACCGTAGCATAGGGAAGACAACATCCTAGGAATGTTGAATAAAATATCTTATTTTCATCATAGGATGTTCTCTGGCTGCTCCGTGGAGCCACCATCCTTCAGGCAATGAGGCCGCGGCCACGCCATGGGATTCCCCTACTACTAAGGTCCCGGCCAGAGCAGGCCCGTATATGGAGGTTCCTCTGGTCGTCCTCCTCTAGAGGCACTCTTCATAATCTCTCACCACCATGGTTCTACCCTGATGACCTTGAGTTGCTAGAATTGATACTGAAGAATCCCCTCAGGGTATGCTATGTTCCAATTTTCAACATACTTAGTTTAGAGGCATGCGCTGACTCAGGTAGAAGGAAAATTGATAATGTCACCGGAGCCCTTGGTTGTGAACATCAACCAAACCTGGTGAAGAAAATAGAGATGCCTCTTCTCAAGGATATATATGTACACTCTCTTTGTCATTTTCTGGAGGAATCTGAACTGGATAGAGATTCTGGATGGCACATATGGCTCGTAGAGGATCTTCCCACTAATTTAGGCCATGAGCACCCCGCCACTGATGCTCTGGAAGTACCTCTTCTCCTCCAGTGAGCCTTATCGATCATCTATTAGCTGACCTGTTGGGGGAAGGGAATGGTCTGAAATAGAATTTTGTGTGGTTACCAATCATGATATGTACCCCCTCCTCGTTCAGCGTCATTGAAAGGACCCCAAAAATATTCAGCAGAGAGGGTCGTTGGACATTGCCCAGGGGATGAATGGAATATTTGAATGTGTAGCCACTACAGTGAGCCGTAACCTAGCCATGGAAGATCTGGAAGGGGCCACATACTCTCCTAGGCGATCCCCCTATTGAGATGTGTCCCATGATGGTGTACAGTCAGTCCAGCATGAGGACCCCCAGGTTAGACCTCTTTTTGGAAGCCATGATGCCTTCCATCACCAAAGTCGCTGGACCAGTGCCCATCCTTGTGTCCCATACTTCCAAGAGCCATATGCTCAGGAACATGGCGGGGAATGTACCAAACATTTGGGTCCCAGGCCTCATTGATGTTGTAGCCATATGATTGGTATGTCCCCACCTTTAGGATCCTCTAGTAGCATCCTCTCTTGCTCCTCTAAACCACAGTTTGACACCGTTTTCCGGACCCTTGCATTTTGACTTCTGGGTCCTTCTCCAAGAATAGGCTTAACCAGTCCTTATAGGTGATGTACTTCAGGAATTCCTTAACCATCTACTTCTTTGTAGCCAACTCCAGCGTGTGCAATGTCAATATGGGGGTTCGAGACATATCACCCCAGATATTCATCGGTGGGGGGAACTCATAGTATTGAAGCCCCTAAAAAGGGTTTCCTCTGATGCAGTAGATGTCCCTTAGACCGATTCTAACTTCCCCATGTTGAATATGGAATGTGTTGGTATCAAGGGACCACCGGGTGAACGGTTTCGGTACACGATCAGGCTACCGATAGAAGTAGAACTGCGATGTCCACACCGCCTCGAACAGACCAATGTGCCGAAGCTCGGCCCCAAATTGGTCTCAAGTGTGGAGAACCCAGTACTCCCAGGACCCCTCACTGGAAAACTTGTTTTTGGACCGCAGATCCCAGTCCTGCAACCAGCCTTCAGTCTAGTCAATGATGCTCTGATGGAAAGTGCTCACGTAGAGGGACAACGAGCTCTCTGCAACAGGAGCATCCCTAGTGATGGTCCTGGTCCTGGGATTCAGGACATAGACGTCCATATGCTTGGTTTCTATGGAAGGATGACCATTGTTGGTGACTTTGTATCGAGGAAGGACGTCTTCGCGGGTCACCCATGACCGTGGAGTGACAACCTCGAATCCCTGCAGGGGAACCTCCTCCAAAATGCCTAAGTCCCACAATAGTAGACAATCAGACATGGTATACTCTTTCTAGGCATGAGTTAGCATGTTTAAGAGGGTGTGGTTATTGGATAAAACCATCTTCGGCCCATAAACTTCTGGATTCATAGCCATTTCATCCCTGCGAGCAGCAGCTTCCCCCTTATCAGCACAATTTGCGGCCATCTTCTTCCAACTATGCGTTTTTGGAGTTGGGAATGAAATATGGAAGGTTGGAACGAAATCTGGGAGTCTGGCGCGTAAAATTCTGGGTTTGCATGAAAATTCTCGGCTTTGCGCGTAAAACCTCACCAAATCTCGGTCGAATTACGCACAGACAAACGGTTTTCGAGCAGAAGCAGATGCAATTTCGCACACTAGAGCTCAATGATTGTCATGCGAGAAACGCCGTAAGGAACATGGGGCCCGTATCATCTCTTATTGGATAAATCAGGGTTCCATGCCCATGCGAAAAGTGTATTCTGCACATGGACAGGTTCTTCATGCCGCTCGATTTTTTTTGCACGCGATGGGAACATGAGACCCATCATTTTGGCGATTCCCTCAGAATTTGATCATTGCGACCCCTCGCCGATCCAATTCCGATTGGGGGGTGGGAATTTGTAGACACTGAAAATTGATTAAGTTCCAGAGGATGTTCTGAAATGAAAATGTGATGTCATATTCGGACCCGGAGACACGGTCTGGAGGGCCCGGAAGTGGTGGGTGAAAAAAAAGGTTGAAGTGTGCAAAAAAATATGTTAAGAATGGAAAGGCATATTACATATGCTTTTTATATTAGGAATATTATTTCTTATTGTTCAACTAGTGGATGTGACATAATATGTCCATTGGATAATGTAATCATGTCTTTAAATGCCTTACTATCTTGTCCTAATTGTCTGATTGTAATGTTATGAATGTTTTACTAACTTTTATGGATTTTTTATATGAAGAATCTTAGATATATGGTATTGTTTTATTTTCATAGAGGTCATGTCCAAAGACAATCACATCATCCAGTTTACATGTCTGAAGGACATCAAATAATATGAACGAAATCTAGGGAGGACATAACAAGATCAAAGATGATATATATAGATTACAAAACATGATCTTGATGAATTTTATAGAAGACAACACGTGACATATGTGTCATGTATTGTAGTATATCACACAATCAACAAATAAAAATCTAGGAGTCGCCACATAACTAGGATGACATGTAATAGTTATACTGTGTGACTCACTTGATGTCTCCAGAGGACTTCCTGAGAATTGGTTGACATGTGAAAGGGTAATCGCATGAATTGGATAACATTTGTAGATGGAACCATGAGGCAGGACTAACATGTCTTCTAGGCATTTCATGACTGAGCTGATATGTGCAGAGCTCATCGTGAGACATTTCTAATGGTACCTAAATGGTGTTGCATGGACTGGACCACAGGCTAGTGTACCTATGAAAAACATTGGAAACTTTTCTGGAGGAAATCATTTTAATTGACTAAATATCACATAGGACATCAAAATACAAGTGTCTAATTCTAGTATGATATTTCATTAAATTATTATCATATCTAAGGAATATAACATAATAAAAACAGAATTTCTAGAGAGTTAGTCATGTCTTGGGAGACATTTCCTGGAGATGATGAATGATTTGGGTTGGTCATGTGAATGTCATAATTATTTTTATATATATCATCATATACATATCATCATTTATTTTAAATTATTCCATATATATTGAATATTTTTGTCATGTTTTATCCAATGTTATCTTATTTTATGTTTCATGTTTCCAATTATACTTGTGGGACCACAAGAATAAAATCTAAATCACATTCTGTAATTCCTTCTTCAAAACTATAGAGTGATTATGGGAAGTTCATATCAATGTATGGTGATCTGTTAGGTCATTCCCTAGATATAACCAGCTGGATGACCATTGTAATTTTGTGACTAGACACTATGACAAGTCTACTCTATCCCTCCTATATAGTAGTTTCCCCGATCCCTATATTTTTTGCTAAGGGAAAGAGATTTATATTCTTCTATACCCCAAGTATATATCTCCTTAAATGGTTTATATATCGTAAATATGAGATGGATTTGGTGGATGGATGTTTTTAACTTTCTCTTCGCACGATCCTATAATTGTTCATCCCTGGATTTGCATGATAATCATTGACCACTAGAAGGTTCCACTATTTTTGTGATTATTAAACCATAGCTAATCAAATGAAATTATCCTAACCCTATTGAAATGAATTAACATCATCCAGATGACATATATAAGAGTATTTTTGAAATCTAGAATCCTTTGCAGAGGTGTTCATCTTATCAAAGACATATTTCTTGAGGTCCTTAGTTAGACAATGGTGGCTTATTAAAGGACTTTCCTAAGATTATTCTGATATGTCTAAAGGTCCTCATGAGATCATGTTTTCTCATAGAATTTTATTTTCATGATTAATAGTGATTTTCAAAGGTTTATAACCCCATTCTCATTAATATAGTCATATGATTACCTTCCAATATATTCTATCATTTCCCTTTATATTTCATTCATTATTATATAATGGAATGAGATCTTATAAAGTCATGAAAGTGTTTTCATTGAAAATCACTCTCCATGTCTTCACTGTTTCACCTGATCTATGGTGGGATCATGATGATGAAATATTATTGTCACTAATAAAACCATCCAAATACCTATGGTGATAAATGGAAATCACAAAGTCAAATTTAAATCCTTGAGTCCTTTGCATAATAGAGGGGGAATGCCAACCGACTTTCACATGAGAAGTTAAATATATCTCCAGGGTATTTGTGAGGTATGTGGAATATCTAGAGTACCTCTCATGAATATAAACATAAATACCCTTAACATAGAGATTTTTTATTTTTCCATGATTGTTTTATAAAGTGGTTATGGATTATTTTTTATGTTCGTCAGTTGATAAGTCACATGATCGGTGGAGCCTTTATGGATTAATCTGCATAATCATTACATCTTATTAGGATTATATAAAAATAAGATCGAGGCTTTTCATAGGGTCTCCTCTGAGTCAATATATGATCATGTGTTGTGAATGATCCATTTACATGAACATATAAGGGTCATCTGATCATGATCATTCTAAAGGTTATGTGATCAATGTGAGTCACCCTCCTACTCTTCATTTCTGTGTATGGATAATATAACTAAAATATTTTTGGGTACTTTTTTTCTTCTAGATTTTGTAATTAACATATAGTGGGAATTTAAAATTCCCCTCACACTCAAAAATACGTCTACATGGAAATGGAATTGATTTTGAGGAAGTAAAAATTCCATTCTTACTCTATTGTACTTCGACTAATCAATGTCTCAGTAGACATTTTCTCTCCCATATGACCATTGGTATTTCATTATGTTCCCTAAATGTAGGGGTGAACGAATAGTACATTTCATCGGTGATCTCAACAATGATGAGATCTTGTGATTCAACTTATCACGTGAATCCTTTATAATAACATGTCAGAACATTTCATTTGAAATAATTCTCTAATAGAACAGTACGATTGGTTTTCCTTACAAGTCTTCTTGCAAAAATTTTTTTGTGAATTGTTATTCGAGACCTCACTACATTCTCATGATGCTTGGAATCTTTATCCCAACACTTTTTTGTACTAATAGTGAATCAATTTCTATTAATTGATTGAACATTGACATTGATCTTTATCCATATAGATGTCTTATGAACTTGAAATGTTCTGGTGGATATCTTGGGAGACCACTTGATCATTAGTAATTTTTAATGAAATTATTACCATAATGAAATCATGAGTCTCATGATTGGTCATGATGTAGTGAGACTCTCCATTGGCCTTGTGATCCACAAGATCTCTATTGTTCAAGTGGTTAATGAGTCTTTCATCTGTTTATTTGATTGTGAATCCCTTGACGGCTTATGCGATTCACATAATGCTTCTAGAATCATTCTACACATAGGTCATTATCTTATGATTTTATAACAAAACATTTTTCATTTATACAGATGGATTCTAGTTCCCATATCTGTTCATCCATTTTTAGAAAAATGCCCATGATTGTTGGGAATCTAAACACTGACCATATGTATATTATATGCTTTAATAACGATGATATGAAGAGGTTTCAATAGTCTATTCATTAGAAATATACTTTATCACAATGGCTTCCAATATATGGATTTAGTCTACTGGATAATGTTTTCATTCTAACACATGACCAAAATCGTCCATCATACTAGTTATCATCATTATTGGATTATATTAAAATGAATATTTATGTAGGTAATAAATTAGTCATGACACAATCCAAGGGGTCGTCTTACATGTTGGAGAACTTCCCTCAGGGTCCAAATGGTGGTTATTATTTCCACCATACAATTTATCAGTGTTGTTCGAACATATTAGTCTCATTAATTAAAAACATGATAAGTAAAAGGATCTCACTTTGGGAACTTTAGACAGTTGAAATTTTTTCAGATCAAAGGGGGTGGTTATTTTGGGATAAATAGATCAGGTAACAATTACCTGAACAGCTGTACGATATTCACATTTTCATGGATTTATGGATATTCCAATAATCATATATCATCATTCGGATATCCTTATTGATGTTATTATTCATTGGTTACCTCACACAAATTTATTCCATCTAACTATTGGAGATGAATGCATTTTCATTTTCGATATATACTGATTGGGTGGGTCATCACCCATGGGGTTATGTAAGATAAGTTCCTTCCTATTGTAGTTGATTAGAATTACCCCACACAAACTTTAGTCTTGGAATGGGATATCCTCAAAATTATGAGAAATAAAATGGTGAAGGATTTCAAAATTCACTCAGTCATCACCTTCAAATGTTGGATCGTTATCATTCTATATCGTAACAGAGTATGAAAGATAGTTATATGACCTCACTAGTGTCCTTATTGATAGTTCCTAAACAATGTTAGATTATATATGGAAATCCTATAATTTTGAGAATACCATATGAGAAAAAATATATCCGTTTTCATTGGGATAGTGAATTTTATGGCTATATTCTTGAACAAGAGGATTATAAGGGATGGGGATCCATTATTAGATATTCAAGTTGGAATGTTCATGAATGAAACATGGTCAGTAGAGGGGGGAATCTTAATCCAGATATACTAAATATTTCATTCCACTACTAACACCTGAGATACATCTAACATGGAAATGACCCCTAGAGGATTGGTGGTCCTTTCCATGTCTTATCCATCACGGAATCAGTGCATTTCTCCTATTGATGATATTGAAACACTACCAGGATACATGGTTCATTGTTATAAAATTGGATAATCATCCTTTCCATTGCCGAGGTAATGTTGCTAGGCCTTGATGGGGCCAGTAACATGCTGAGATACTCTGATCATCACAATATTATTTCTTATGCAGCACTAACCCGACTAATTTTTTATAACAGCGGTGGTACATACCCAGAAAATACATAAAAAATATTTCTATTGAATGGAGTTTTTGTATGATGTGTGAATGATTATGCTATTTGTGATCTGTATTCATTATATCAGTACACCTTCCAATTGAGTTTTAGTTATAGTGGGTTTCCTCTCCCCTCAGCTAGAGTGCAGAGAGAACTATATCCTAAAAATATCAACTAATTTGGCCATATATTGGTGCACAGTGAAACAAATGATGATATTATCCTTATTTATATTGGTTATCATATAATTATATATTATAATTATTTATAGTCTTGAGTTGAAGAATACATTACCTTTGTCGAAGATAGGATTGTTTGTCATGTGGACACACAATTTTCTTTACCAACCCACAATCTGAAGCAATGATGTATTGGATTCATGACCCATGTGTGACTTTGAGGAAGAATACAAATACTAGTGATTAATATCCCATTAATGGTTAAGAGATTATTGAAAAATTAGATATTTTATTTGAGTGATGTATGATTCATTATTTGAAATAAGAGCACATTGGGCTTCTTTTCTTGCTTCTTCATCATCGTAGCATATCCTTCCACCTTCTGACATACCTACCCAACCAGTAGAAAATGACCAAACACAACAGAGGGAAATATAGATACAAATTCAAAAATTTATTAGTGATACTCCCATGGAATCATATTTCACTATAGTGTAATTCCATTCTGTCCTTTTTCACTACTTTGGGTGGGTGGCTTTTATCGTCGATCATTGAATGAAACATGTGACAAATTATAATGAGTTAAAAATGGTTGGATAATAGAATTATTTTTTGAAATTTAAATGATGGGAATCCCTCGAAGAACTAATAATATAATCCTTAATGTTTTTAAAATAGAATCATCATAGAATATTTTATATTAAAAGCCAAATTAATGCATTGACTGCATATAAAATGATAAATGAGGATAACATCACTGAATAAAGTTATTTCCTTTAAAAACAATTATTCCCATTAATGAATAAATTAAAAAGTGTTACAGATATTTCATCTCTTATGATGATAATTAATCCTTAGGAATCAATGGAAGAAGTAAGGTAGGATGACTTTTTGTGCGTAATTGATTCTTCTCACCACACTCTTGATGAAATTGAAAATTTACCCAATCAACTGTTACTATAGTTTGATATCCATGTTCATTAAATGGAATCCTCAGAGAGGCCCAAGAATATGGGTATTTATCATTTTTTTCACCATACCAATTAATGAACTATATGATATTTTCATATTTTTTCCAATTTTCCTTCATTCATGATGTTCATGACATTTAATTGGTATGATATTGCATTGAACATCGATGATACCCATTCTATATATAATATCATGTAAACCCAAATACATGGATTTTCATGATTAAATTACAACTGAATTTTTTTATGAAAAA
Organism: Viscum album; assembly: GCA_963277665.1. NCBI lineage: Eukaryota > Viridiplantae > Streptophyta > Magnoliopsida > Santalales > Viscaceae > Viscum > Viscum album. The sequence continues at coordinate 637,932,457 of OY728143.1, forward strand.
ATCATGAATTCCAATAAATATGAGATCCTTTATTCATTTATCTACTACATATATCTTGATATTACGTTATATTATTATAGTTTAGGTTATTTTAACACATATATTCTGTCTCCATTTTTTAGGTTATTCTATTTTAGACCTTTTACTAATTTAATTAAGGGTATTTTATCCCAGACCATTTTTTTCTATATTTTTTTGGCCTTTTAGATTATTTAGTTTGTCTTTGTATATTGGGGTATTTTAAATCAAAAATGTTATTTTTTTATTTTAGGGTATTTTAAATCAATCAATCTATTTTTCTTGGTTCGGTTTTTTTATTGAACATTATTTTTTAAATTTTTATGGTCTTTTAGTGAAGACATTTAATTTATATAGTTTAGGGAATATTAAAAGATACCTTTTATTTATGTAGTTTGTGGTATTTAAACTCATACCATTTTTTGGTTTATTTTTGTTGATTTTTTCTAGGACTATATATTGTTATAGTTTAATGTATTTTAACTCATACCTTATGTTGATGTATTTTAGGGTTATTTTTCTTAGACAGTATGTTTCTATAATTTAGGGTGTTTTGAACATACCATATATAACTGGTATCGATGTATGAGTATTCATAAATGATTCAAGGACCCTACGTCTCTAACATGACACTAATGAACATGTTTTCATGGAGGGTTAGGAAAACATGCATTCATGGTTTGTATTCTAAATAATAAATGTTAATATAGGGTTCTTAAAACATGTTCTCTTATAGAAATCATAACGGATGAATATTCATGGTGGGTCATAAAACCCAATATCCTTAAATTACAGGTTGTGGATGGATGATAAAATATTATGGAATCTGTGTCCACCTAGATTGAGGGAATATGGTTTGAGTAATTCTTATCCAAAAATCCCTAATCAACGAATGTGAAATGTGGAATACATGTGAGGGATTGAAAAAATTACTTGATGGTATTTGTAATGACAAAAACATTTGTTACTAAAAATTATTCTTGATCTAATTAAATGTATTATTTTTTAAAATGGTTTTATAACATATGAACTTCCTTGGTTTTATGTTTATGGATTTTAAAATACTATTAATAAATGTGAACATTTCTAATAAAACTCATGAATGATGACCACGTGATTACTATAAATATAGGGATTTAACATATCAATTTTATTCAAAAAAAGGAAGTAATTGTCTCATCTAGTAGAATTTATCTATAGGAAGCCCATTTTTCAGAGCTCAGAAAGGAGGTGGTGTCACTGTGATTCACTCTTGACCAATCCCAAGATGATCTTTAAAAATTTAATCTTTAGTGGAACCGACTATGAGAGAAGTGGAAGTTAATAGAGATTAACACCTAAGTGATTTAATCTAAGCATCCCTAAGAGTCTATTACCATTGCACACCTTACCCTTCAGTCTTATGCATTGTTTATAAGGGGTTTTGTAACAAGAACCAATCACTTTGATTATGTACAATATTTTTGTGTAGAGAATATACATTAATTATGTTATTTTTAATTTGTAACTAGTTTTCAATGAAAAAAAGATTGTTTTTATTAATATTCAATTAATAAAACTCTTTTAAAGAATTAATTGAATTTTGAATGAAATTATATTTTAATGAAATATTTTTACTAAATTAATTTTAATTAAATATAAATTCTTGCATATTTTTTATGAATAAAATAATAATTTTTAATAAGGTTTGAATGCTATTTTTTGTCAAAACCCCTGAAATTTCAATAAATGTCGGTTTTCATTTTAAAAGAAATAATTCAAATATTAAGAAATTTAATTAGGTAAAATGAATATTATTTTTTGAATTAGGATGTTGAAATTATCTTATAGGGAATTTATCATAATTTACTGAGACATTCTAATTTTTGCGAAATATTTATAAACCATTTAAGAATATAATGTGTTTTATGACATGATAATGACCCAATAGAGATGTAATAAAAGACAATAAACATTATGGTCAGTAAATAAATGTTTTAACTTTAATTAAATGTGATTTTATATTTCATTGATTAATTTTATGGTTCCTAGTGGGTCCATCAAGACTTATAAAACATTTTATCTTTTAAATTGATTTCCTTGAGTGTGTGACTCATCTCAACCTCAAGTTGCCAAATATTAAAATAATCTCGTCCATTGGACTTTTAAAATAATTTTTCACTCGCTACATTGGCCAAATACATGGGAAAAACCATGGGATGGTTTGTGGTTTTTATTAGTATAATGTGTGGTGTCCAAAACCTAAATAATAAATAATTCCCTTTTTCTCATATATAAACCCACCCATTATCCCACTTCTCTTCACACAAAACGTTTTGATCCCTACAATACCATGTCGTACTCTCTCTATAATTTTAAAAAGTCACCACATGTTCCCAAGAAGCCTCTATCAGGCCACACAAAACCTTTTGATCTCTAACAACCATGTCTTACTCTCTCTACAATACCCACGCTTTAATTTATCCCATCTACACCTGTTACCATGCCAAAATTCCGTAAGCGGTTTCTCTCTTCTCATTTACATTCAAGAAATTATTTCATAATATTCATCTAAGTTCATTTATATATATTTTTAAATGTATCTATACGATCCATTTCTATCAATTTCATTTAAATATGATTATATATCAATTTCTCTGTCATCAACCATTTTTATGAACTCTTATGTCACCCCATTTTTCTACCGAAATTTCAATGTGATTTTCCAAGATAATGTCATTGTGTATTGAATACCATGTTAATTTTTCTATTAAGGTTATTAAAAATTATGCACATTTAATTATATAACATAGAGATTCATTTATTTACTCCACATTCCTTTATCATGTAATAAATATTGATGTTGAGTGATTCCATGTTGTGAGATCCATGTGGCCCACTAATGCAAGAATTGATATAATTAAGAACGATGTGCCCTCATAGAACTCAAATGCATTGGGTAACAAGTAGTGTCATGAATGTTCAAGTTAAATGAGGTTTTACTCATTCTAATTCAAGTTCAATGAGGTTTTACTCATTTTCCATGTTCAAGGATCCATGGATCATTCTTATATCATGTTAAATGTTGTTTCCAAATGTCAATGTTTTGATAACCATGCTATATCATTCGTTTATGTTCATGTTTTTCATGTGCTCCATTGATATTAAAATTTATTAACAAGTACTATATTGTACATGTTATTCCTTGTTTACTCTCTTACTGGTCTTTATATCACACCCTTTTCTTATTGATATCCTCAGGTTATCCCATTTAATGTTATGTATGAAAGAATGTTGTGGTCAAGTAAAATAATATTTCATTAATGATGTTGTGTTTTATGTTCTAATTTGTTATGTAATGTTCTTAATTTACCAATAAAATATACCTATTGATCATCTGAGTTGTCATAAGGTCAGTTTCATGTAATATATAGTGTCTATTTGTGTAATAAAGTCTAGGGCTATTATAGTGGGTATCAGAGGATATGTATACTTATTTATGGGATTAGGATTTGAAAAACACTAGTGAAATCCATAGGGATAAGACTAAGTATAATAAGAACATCCCTAAATTTTGGTGATTATTTATTAATTAGTTTTTCAAGAAAATATATCACTATATGGATATTAGTAGGTAGAGCGAGAACTGGCACAGATATATCTAGTGGTAAAACCCAGAAAAACCACTTTGATATAGACTCGAACTGGAACTATTGCATGAAAATGATCCTTGAAGCACTCAATGTTATGAAAATCTTGAGGGATATTATTGCAAAAATTCCTAGGATTTGTATGAACCATTTTAAGGGAATAATGAAAATTCTCCTAATAATATATGTTGAGAAGTAGATCATGGATAAAATATATTGAACCCAAAAAATTCATAGGATAAGGAAATAAAAGTAATTTATAAGTCATACATTTTTTCTTTGGTTTAAAATTTATATGTTAACTATACCTTTCCTTTTAATCTATCTAATTGGTGGTAATAGTAGGACATTGGCTAACAACTAATTCGAAGATCAATGTGATGACTATTCTAATTAGATTCCCAATCTGATGGGTGTAGGAATCAAAAAATTTGTCATGATACTCTCTCAGTTTGCTTATGTTTTGAATAGAAACATGGGTCAAGAGGAACATTAACACACCCCCCATAATGAAAAATTCATTATCGAGAAATTCATTAGACAATGGCCTCCTACTTTTAATGGATAATTTGATCCTTCAATTTTCAAACAGTGGATCTACTCCATTGAAAAGATGTAATCCATCCTTCAATGATCTGATAAATTGATGGTTCATCTACCGTCATATCATATTGAGGGTGAAGCTGATCAATGTTGGATATTGATCAAAAATAAGAAGCCTAATGAGGGCCTCAAGGTGTTGGAATGAAAGGATTTCTGAAAAAATATTTTTGAATAATATTTTCTGTACACCCTCTGACTTAAGATGGAAGAAGACTTCCTTTCCCACATGAAAAAAGATAAAGAACCCATCAGATTGTACAAGGAAAACATCAAAAGGATTGCAAGATACACCTCCATTTTTTCGTATTCCCCGAATTCAGGTTTGACTACATTTTTGGTGGGAGAAACCTAACCTACGAAAAACACTAACGGTTATCAGGTTCGAGAGCTATGAAGAAATTGTCCGATGTACCCTCAAAGTTGAAATGGAGATTATAGAATCTCAGGGGTATCATGAGGATAAGAACCATAATGTGGACATTATTTATAATAATCCAATTGGTATATCGAATGGTGATAAGAAAAAATAACACCCCACTTTCCAAAGGTGATGAAAGAAACACCCTTGAAATTGCCTGAAGGGGATGAAGAAATTTTTTAGGTGTGGAAGAGAAGGGAACCTGGAGACTAACAACACACAAAAAAAACTAGCTATTGGGAAATTGGAGAGGAGTTATCATTTTAATTCTCAATGAATTGTTCATTTCTTCATCTGCAAAGAACCAGTACACTTTGAAAACCATTGCCCTAAGCTTATTGTTTTCAGTGAAAACCAACAACTTACAAGGCTGTAAGGGTGATCTCTTCCATCACAACTGCTGAAGCGGACACCGAAAATGAAGTGGTGACCATTTATCAAGCTATTATTTCAATAATAGTGAAAGTAAATTTTGATTCAGATTATACGTATCATTATATATCCCATATTTTTAGTAGAACAATACCACCACCACCAAAAATCATGGAAGTATAGCTGTTGGTGAGAACAAAAAATCGGGAAATCATTGCATCCCATGAATATAACTCCCCCCTATCAAAATATATAGATTGAACATCACGGTGGACCTCATCATAATCCATGTTGTGTAATTTTATTAAATTCATTTAATGGATTTAATTTCTCTATATATATATCCAAAAAATAGTTTTCAGATGGGAATCACTCTCAATATTGGAAATTGACCCCCAATTCTATACAAATTAATGGAGGAGGATGAATATTATTTAGAACCATCATCTCAAGCATGGATATTACTACCCTATGATCAAGAATATATTTCTTATATGATTGAGACTAAGGAAGCCACCATCCTCGAAGATATAATTTTTGTGAAGGAATTCACTAAAGTGATTCCTGAGGATTTTCTATGTCTTCATCCTATAAAATATATTGAATTATTAATTGATCTTATTCCTATGGTATTTCTAATATCAAATACATCATATAGAATGACAATTGTTGATCTTGAAATGTTCAATAAATAAATATATGAGAATCTGGATAAAGGGTTTGTACTCCCAAGTGCTTCACCACGGGGTGCACCAGACTTCTTCGTCAAGAAAAAGGATCGGTCAATGTACCTTTGCATTGATTATCATGAGCTCAAAAAAATCAAGATGATAAACAATTATCCCATTACATGAATTGATGAATTTTACAATAACCTATGTGGAGAACAATACTTCTTGAAGGTGGATTTGCGGTCAGGATATTACCATGTAAGGGTGAAGAAGGAGGATATCCCGAAGACTACTTTTCGTACATGGAATAGGCTCTATGAATTCATAGTAATTCATTTTGGACTCCCTAATGATTTCAGAAATCTTCATGGACATGATGAATAGAGTCTTTAGAGATTACCTTACAAATTTTTTCTAGTTTTTCTAGACGATATTATAATATAATCTAAAACCATGGAGGATCATGAGGATATTCTAAACACTGTACGAGAGACCTTGTTAAATGAGAAACTCAATGAAAAATTCAACAAGTTTGAGTTCATGTTGAAGCATCACTCATTATTAGGTCATATAATCAAACAAATTGGGATATATGTGGATCCCTCTAAGAATATTGCAATTGAGGGATGGCTGAGGCCAATATCAATGATGATATTTGTAGCTTCTTGGGGTTAGCTAGATATTATCGCCTATTTGGGAGAAATTGCTAATGATTTTCGAACCCAATTTCCAAGATAACTCACAAGGGATTAATTTTTCATGGAGTGATGAATGAAAATGAATCTTTAAAGAGTTTATATAGAAGATTATCACTATGCTCGTTCTCACACAACCCAGAAGTGGTGATCATTTGTTGGTATTTAGTGATGTTTGGAATAAGGGCAGGGGTTGTGTGTTAATGAGAAATGACGAACACATTGCCTATGATTCAAGGAAATTGAAATATCATGATCAAAACTATCTAAATCCTAATGTTGAGTTTTTTGTAGTAATCATCCATCTAAAAATGTGGCGACATTTCCTCTTTGGGGAATTTTTTGAAATATATACAGACCAAAAAAGCATCATGTATATATTTTCACAGAAAGAGTTGAACATTTTATAACAGTGTTTCTTAGAGATAATCCAAGAATATAAATTCTCAATCCATGACCACCTTGGAAAAAAGAACAAGGTAGATGATTCTCTGCATAAAAAATACACATCGATCTTCCCATTGATGAAAATTGAAAAGGATCCAATCATCTATGATTTACTGAAGATGGAAATGGGAATCATAAACAAGGGTATGTAATGAATCCTTTCACAAATTATTCATCAACATTACCTGTTGGAAATGTTAATGAATTCACAAAAGGATGATGTAGGAATTCAGAAGAAAGTGGAAACTATCAGAAAATTGAAATTCCCAGGGTTCAATGTTAATAAAGAAGAAATTGGGTGGTTTGGGTCAAGAAAATGTGTTCCATAAAATCTGGAGTTAAAGAATTACCTTTTGGTGTTGCAAATAGTTCTAATTTCTCGATTCACACATAAATCACAAAGATGTATCGAGATCACTGAGAGAATTATTGGTGGGAAAACATGAAGAAGGTGATCCCTGTGTATACATCAATGTGCTTGGTATGTCATCATGTGATGGATGAGAGTCAGATGTCTAAGGGGATAATTAATCCATTTCCCATACTAGCATTGAAATAGAATAAAATAATCATAGAGATTTTCACCAGACTTCATAATACATCTAAAAGAATCAATGTTTCCTAGTTTATTTTGTATTGTCTTACCAAGACTAAACATGTTATTGCAATTTTAGATGATTTTTCCTTGGATCAACTAGCACTGATATATATCAGAGAGGTGGTACAACTTCTTGGAGTACCATGGTATATTCTATCTGATCAAGATCCATGATTTAACTATGTGCCCTTGAAAAGTCTTCAAGGTGATTTGAATACCAATAAGAACATCAGTATGACTTATCATCCTCAAATTGATGGCTAATCAGAGCGGACTATCCACACACTTGAGGACATGTTGAGAGCATTTTCAGTGGACATAAAAGGAGGATGTGATCTCAATATTCCTCTAGTTGAGTTCTATTACAATAATAGTCTCCACCCAATCATCCTAAGGTATATTTATGATGACCTTTATGGGATGAGGTGAAAAACACCAGCATGCTAGGATGATGTCAGGGACCAAAACATCCAAGGTCTAGAAATAGTCACAGAAATGGTCGAGAAGTTTAAGACCTTCTAGAATCACATTATCAATGCTCATAGTCGACATAATTTCTATACTAATAATCATCTACAAGACCTATAGTTTGTTAAAATAAGACATGTTATTCCTTCACATATCTCTATAGAAGGGAGTTATGATACTTGTGAAGAAGGGATATCTCAGTCCAAGGTACATCAGCCCTTTTTTGATCCTTGATCACATTTTAGAAGTGGCATATAATCTAACACTCCCACCGAACCTATCTCATGTAAATGATTTATTACATGTATCAATCTTTAGAAATTTCATACCAGACCCATCACATGTACTCAATCTAGAGGAGGTACCATTGGAGAATGACCTATCCTATAAAAAGAATTCAATTATGATCTTAGATCATAGAGAAAATGATCTATATAATAAAGAAATTCCCTTATTGAATGTGTTGTGAAGAAACCACAAGTTTGAAGAAGAAATGTGTCAATTAGAGGAGGTGATAATGCAGATTTACCCGCACCCATTTTAGTGTGGGAAAATGAAATATTGAGGTATAAATTTCTTAATGGGGAGCATTGAAACGACCCAATTTTTTTAATAAATATTCCATTTGATCTAATTATATTTCTTAATTTGTAAAATTATTATATAACATATGCACTTCCATGTTGTTATGTTTTTATATTTCCATATACCATTATATATTATAACTATTTCTAGTATAGTTGTTGAATAGTGATCAAATGAATAGTATAAATATAGGGCTTTATCAAATTCGATTTACGCAGATAAAGAAATTGATGGCCACATTTAATTGAATTTTACAGTACAATGCACATTTTTCAGAGCTCGTAAAGGAGGTGGCATCACAGGTATTCACTCTTGACCAATCCCATGCTGAGCATCAACATGATATGCTTGAGTAGAACTACCTACGAGATATGTGGAAGTTAAGAGAGATTACCCCTGGAGAAATGTTATCTGATCCTCCCCAAGAGTTTGTCACCATCGCACACCTTACACTTATATCTTATATGAGTGTTATAAGGGGTTATTTAACAAGACCCAAAAATATTATTAGGTAGATATTTGTTTATAGAGAATATACATTTAATTTATTATTGTTACTTTGTAAATATTTTATAAAGAAAAAATACTTTTTTAGTTAGTTTTCAATAATAAAATCAAATTTTGAAGAAATAAAATAGTTTTTAATTAAATAATATTTTAATGAAATATTATTCTAAATTACGTTTTATTAAATATAAATGAACATATAAAATTTATGAATAAAATAGTAATTATTATTATGGTATGAAAGCTGTTTTGGTCAAAACTAATGATTGTTTTATAAATGTATGTTTTTTCTTATAAAATTAAAAAATAACATATTTAGAAAATTATTTATATTAAATTAATATTATTTTCTAAATCATATCATTGAAATTATCTAACTTGTAATTTTTCATAATTTTCTGAGATAGTCAAATTTTTTGGTAAAAATTAAATACATTCAAAATATATATTATGTTTCATGACATTATAATGGCCCAATAGTGATGTAATAAAATACTATACACATTTTCTTCGGCCAATATATGTATTACATCTAATATAAGGTGATTTTAGATATGTCTGATTATTTTTTTGTTCCTAGTAGAGCCTCCAAGACTTATAAAACATTTTAACATTTAAAATGATTTCCTTGAGAGTGTGGCTCACCTCCGCATAAGCAAGCCTAATATATTAATAAGTTCGGCAATCGTCTTTATAAAATATTTATTTCCACTAAAATTTTCAAAAAACAATTGTCCAAACACAAGGGAGGTTTTTTTTCTTTTGAGTAGTTTAATGTGTGGTGTCCAAAAGATAAATAATAATAAATTACCTATTTTTTCCTATACAAACCCACACAAGATCACACATGTCTTCCCTAAAAACCTTTTTATCTCAACCAAAAATTATTCCCTTGTCTCTATAGTTCTTCCTACAGGCCCGATGCTCCAATGAAACCTCTCTGAATCCCTCCAAAGCCTTTAGGATCACACTTCCATGTAAGGGATTTCTTCCTTTCTCGTTTTTTTCCAAATTTCATACTATTGTTATTCCCATTGATTTTCATTTATAAATGTTGGGTAACAATTTCTCATATCACCCATACTTACCTCCTTATATTTTAATTATTATATTGCTCTTTATCTCTCTTTAATGACTCCCATTTACACATTTTACCATACCAAAATTCCGTAAGGGATTTCTCTCTCATCATTTACATTCAAGAAATTATTTTAATTTCTGCACCTAAATTCCTTTATATTTGTTGTGACATGTATTTATATGACCCCCTTACTGTCCATTTCATGTATATATGATTATATATCCCTTCCTATCTCATCATCCATTTTTATTAATTCTTCTGTCATGTCGTTATGCTGCCGAAATTGCTCCGCGGTTCTCTATGAAAAATTCATTGTGTAATGAATACAATGGCCATTTATTTTTCAAGGGTATTAAAATTTATTCACATTTAATTATTTATTATAGAGTTTTGTGTATTTATTACACATTATTTATCATGTAACAAATTATGATGTTGAATGATTTCATGTTGTAAGAACCACATGGCCCACATATGAATGAAATGAAATGAGTAAGAAGGGTGTTCCCTAATATGGCTCCAATTCATTGGGTAATGAGTAGTGACATTATAAGTCAAATGAAATGATGGTTTACTCATTTTAATTTATGTTCAATGAGGGTTTACTCATGCCCCATGTGATATGAGCCTTGGCTCATACTAATATCATATTAAATGTTGTTTCCACATTTCCTTATTGTTATAATCAAGCTATATCATGCCTTTATGTTAAAGTTTCTCTTGTGATCCATTGATATTCCTATTTCCTAACATATAGGATATTATTCATGTTATTCTTTATTTACTCCCTTACTGGGCTTTATAGACCTCCCTTTTCTTATGCATGTCACCAGGTTATCTCATTCAATGTTACAAAATAAGGAATGTTGTGGTATGTAACGGATGGTTTCAATAAAGATATTGTGTTTTATGTTCTATGTTGTTATATAATGTTCTTAATTTTCAAATACACTAGACCTCTTGATCCATAGAGTGTTCTTAAGTGAAATATAATGTAATAAATCATGTTTATGTTTGTAATTAAGAGAAGGGTTTTAATAGAATTGAGTCATACTATGTTGTAATCAGTTCTCATGAGGACTGATGTTGCTTACATTCAAGGAGGAGTGGCCACTATTTGGTACTTTAATGGCCCATATGCATGAATCATAGGGCGATCATGCATAGTCTAGCATATGTGGTCTCCACTCTTTTTTTAGGGTCATGAAATATTTTTGATTACTAATACATCGGGAAATGTAGTGGCGTATGGAGAAAAAGACTATCCAGGAAACCTTCTTGAGTTGTAGTGTAGTTTAGCTTCTGTATAATAATATCATGTGCTAATCTACATGGTTTTGAGTAATGTGTTTTTATTCTAAAAAACTATTTGGAATGGGGTATCATATTCATGCGATAAGAAGGGTACAACACATGTTGTTTTAAAATGGAAAATGTCGAATTTTGTTGAATAGTATGGTTATGGGGCTATAAATCATTGTCCAAGAATATCAAAGTTAACATGTGGTGGAAAATAGTGCACAGAATAATACCATCTTTGACAACAGGAGAATATAATTTTCCCTAAAAACATTGAAATAACTCTTAGTTATAAGGGGCATTTATGTGAACTAAGGGTCCATTAAGAGGAGCCAATAACTATTACCAGTCAGTTAATTGAATTATAATAGAGCAATGAATCTCAATCTAAAAGGGGTCCCAATATAAGGATGTCAAATCAAAGTACCAGTTATGTCATCACAATCATAAATTTATTCAAACCTGGTTTATGTAATGTGTAATATTCATGAAGGAATCTAGAATCCTTAGAGTCATGTCACCATTAAAAGAACACAATATCATTTTTGGTATATGAAAAAAAATCATAACATTAATATTACATTGGACAATAGGGTCCATGTGACATGGATTAGCTATTTCAAGGGAAAAATGTGGGCCTTATGAGATTTATGCATCAATAAGTTATGCTCTATCGTTTTTCCTAAACACTAGATATCATGAGTTTTTTGGAAATATACATGAAATTTTATCAAGACACTCATTTCATGATTTCAACCTAAAAAACTATATATATCTTCTACTAGTTTTTTATTAACATTTGATATAGAGAATCTAATGCTAGTTTTTAATTTCATACATCATTTACCAGAGGGCATAAAGTTCATGGCTGGGATGTAAATGGGCCTAGTATGAGGGGAATGTTCTACAACAACATAATTAGGATACATAGTGTCAAGTTTTCTCAAAATTCATCTCATGTGGGAGAAAAATATATTATAAATAATGTCTTGAGATTCATATATCATTAATAATGAAATGGTATAATCATTCCAAGTATTGACTAGAAAAATTTCAGGTGGTGAGATATACCATGGTCATGATAGACTCATAAGGATTAGAAAAACCATCCAACAAAGCCACGATATCTCTAGTTGGTAGGTATATTCCCTAGAATAATTGATAGAATGGTCAAAAAAGAGATATTGTTTCCTTTATAAGGTGTAAGAAGGGATTATAGAAACCAAAGGTTCTCAAGATACGACGTGTGACATATTTGATGAGGTGATTAAAATATGAACGAATCACCCAATTCACTTCTTATTTAGGGTAAGGATCTTGTTGAAATATGATAAGGAACTATGATGTGTGATGACCTTTACATTTAAACATTATTAATGTTTATGTTTTAGTTGTGATTTGTAATGTCATTTGATAAGTAAATTTTCCTTGCAGATTAACATAATGTGGTAAGGATGTTTTCCTTTCCATTCTATTTAACTTAATGTGATATATATGTATATATGACATGTTGTCCAATTTATTTCTTCAAGGGAGTTTCTTATATGTGCTACTTGGGGAGAATTTTATCATCTAGTATGTAGACACTAGATGTTCCTTGTTAAGGTCTGACTCACACATAGTGTGGGGGACCTTTTCTGTATATATATTGCAGATGAACTATGAATTGGAGATCTATATGTTACTACATATCCAATGATAATAAGAATAAATCCACACATATTTAATAAATGGGAAACTCTCCATGTGGGGTACTTCCATACGCAAATTGTTAATTTTTCCCATCGATTTTTGTAGTCGGACCTATGACTAGGGATCCTGGATTCACCACGTATCCTGTGATTACATGAATCAAGCCATACATAATTATTTAGAAACCATGAAATTTAACGTCTTTAAGAATGCATATAGGTTCCTCAACATTAAAAGGAAATATTTTAGGATTTATTTAGACTATAGATCATGGATTTAATATCTATCCGATGATGAAATGAATCTAGACAAATTCCATTCATTATTGGGAAACACTCCAAATAGGTTTGTACCACACACATATGGTGGAATTATTCTCCTTTAATATTATACATGGAACCATAATTAAAGATCTGAGTATCACTACATATAATGAGATAAAAAGGATTAGTCCACACCAAGTTCTTGAATGAGGGTGTGGTGGGAGACTAACACCATGTATAATGCTTCCCTCAAGAGAGGTCCAGAGTAGTCCACATATTTATGCCATCAAATAGACATAAAATATTTAGATTAATACCGTCTTAAAGGAATTATAATGTTCATTTTGAGGTATTTAATTGCGGACAATGATATAACTATCATGAATAAATATGTATCACTCATGAATGGAATCCCTAAACAATATTCATAAACCCGTTTGAGTCATGATTGGTGTAGGAAACAAGTAATAGAAAATGTTCTTTTCACATCATTGAGGCAATTTGTCAATTGATAGAAGAATGTGGTAAACTATGATGGTTAATACAACATATAAAATCATGAAATCCTTATATATCTTATTGGTATAATAACAATTTCATATGTAGTTCTAAAAAATCATGTAGTTTTTCTTCATGTAGTGGGGATATTGGTCTTGTAGTTTAACATCATGTGTTATTCTCAGTAGCGACTTGATGTGAAAAAATAACATGGATGGAACCATGACTGGAGACCCGAGCATCACATTATATCTTGTAATTTCATGAATAAATACACTCATTGTTCATTAATGGACATCAACCATGTAGTTTAACTTCCTGAGATGAGGACAATTGTTACCCAATGTGCAAAATAATGATTGAAGATTTTCGCAAGGACAGATTTCTTATCATCAAATTAATATAGTATTTTTTGACCTAGTATTTGGGATCCAGGGGTAACTATGTGTATTATAATTCAATGAATTTATTAATATAATTCTCTTGAATGGGTAATTCCTTGTGAAGGGAAGAATCACACATAGGGATCATATCACTTCATTTCTGTTTTATATAGATAATAATTGTGATGTTGAGTCAATAAGGTTTTCCTTATGACTTTTCCATTCATTCATGTTTTGAAAATCACAAACACCTTATCCTAAGGCAAATCTCATTTTAACCCTTGTTTCATTTTCTTAAGGAAAATTTCCTTCCTCATGGAATTTTATTCTTATATTGTTTTCATTATTTAATCACATTTTTTTCTCTAAGTGAAAAATTTGTATTGTAACAAAAATACCTCGGAGTAGAATAATACATGGATATGAATCATTCTTTTTATGACTCCGAATTCAGGATCCGAACTCCTATGAGTTCAACTATGAACTTTTACAAGTTCGACTCCAAACATCTGTGAGTTCTACTCCGAACATCTACTAGTTCGACTCCGAACATCTCTGAGTTCGACTCCGAACTTCTACTAGTTCGACTCCGAAATTCTATGAGTTTGACTCTGAGGTTCTACTAGTTCGACTCTAAACTTATATGAGTTCGACTACGAACTTCAATGAGTTCGTCTCCAAACTTCTACTAGACTGACTCTGAACTTCTATGAGTTCGAATCTGAACTCTTTAAGTTCAGGTTCTGAATTCCTGTGAATCGAGACTCCGAATTCCCCTGAAATTCAGACTCTGGAATTCTAAAGAATTCAGGTACCAAATTCCTACAAAATTGAATCGAAATATCTCTTTATTATAGACTCTGAATTCTATTTTTTAGTTAGACTAAATGCTTTCATACTTTTCTTACATTTCAAACATTTATTTAATTTCATTCTGAACATCAGTTTTACATAGGATTACACATGTTCTAATATAAAACGATGTCATGCCTTCAGTTATCATCTAACAGTTTGTTGAGTTACACGTGAATAGGTCCCACTGAAATTTAAGGAGAAATATGATCGTTGGAGGAGGGAGCCTTCCATTGGATCTTCTCCTATAAATAAGAGCTCATTTGAAAAGAAGCTAAAACACCTGATAATATTTTTTGACATTGTTTCTTACATGATGTTTACGTGATTTATAGATAGAGATTCTCTTATCAACTCTCAAAGCATTGTGCAGAAATCTGGAACAGTTTCTTCAAACTTTTCCTTTTGCAGACTTTCTTCGTGCGACACTGATTTGTGATGATTACAATAGAGGGCTTCCAGGGATAGGAAGATATAGGTGAAGACTAATTGATAGTTGATGGCTTGCGGGGATAGCAAGACAGTCTCCGATATTCATATCTAGGGCATACCCTGGTGTGGGTAAGATAGAATTTTTGAATGTATAAATCAAGGGACCTATTATCCACGGTTGTGGGATACCTTTCTCTTTGGGTTAAAATATTTTATAATTGGTAATTGTAGTTTCACTACTATGTTTTCTGCATTTCATTTTGTATTGTAAAGTAAAGTATAACATTCATATATTTCCATACTTGTACTTTGATTTAGTTAGATTATATATTCATTAATGTAGAATCATATTTGGTGTAAACTTTTGTTAAGATTTATCTCCAGAATCTCTTTTCTGAAATCAAGAATGTCTTCAAATATTTGAGGTGTTGTGAATTTTGGTTATGCAAAATTTCCTTATGGATTTTCTAAAGTACACAATTCAACCCCCACCTCTTGTATTTGAGCATATCATCTTTATATATTCGATAGAAAATTTGGTATTATAGGGTATATCATACTCACATACCATCTCAATAATTGGTATCAGAGCGATTGGTTCCATCTGAATTAATCTAGTGAATAGATTCAGAAGAATTTTTTTTCATAACATTCGGATTCATATCTCCGGATTCATACTTTTCGGAATATATTTTTCTAAATCATAGTTCTGATTCACTTTTTCTTAGAAATACAATTCTACTTTTTTAGAATATTTTATCTCATTTACAGACTTATAATTCTATCAAGTTTGTGTGCAATTATTTTTCTTAAGGATGGCAGGCATAATTGTTCGTTCTATTGACAACCTAAATCCTACAAGACCACCAATTTTCGATGGTAATGATTATGAGTATTGGGGTGATTGTATGAAGACTTTGATTATTAGAACTGGGGTTGAGAATTTTGTTATGCTTAATGGTGGATACAAAATTCGTGATCAGGATGTTATTACCTTCACTATTCAACAGAAGCATGAATACCAACTCAACTATAAGGTACCCAATAATTTTCTTTGTTCAATGACTAGGAACATTTATAGCCAAATTTCTTCTTGTGAAACAGCTATCTGTATATGGAAGAAACCTGATGTTACACATTTTGGTATATATATATTGATTGAGACTAGATGATCCATTTTTAGAGCTGAGTATAATGGTTTAAATTTTACTTATGGAGAACCAATTTGTATGGTGCAACAGAGATTCATGACTATTGTGAATAGCTTACAATCAATGTGAGAGAAAGGTCTAGATGATGAAACCATTATTGACATGATCATAAATATTATTCACATTAAGTGGGAATCAAATAAAACTAATATCAATGAAAACAGAAAGGTTACTCAAATTTCTTTTGATGAACTGTTTGGAACTATTCTTCAACATCAGACTAGAATGAAGAGAGATGCTGAAAACATAAAAAAGAATAATGGGTATGGTAGTGTTTCTTTTACTAAAACATAAAATCGCATGAAAGCTAAGACTCCTGAGATAGTTACTAGATCCATGTCTAATAAGGTTATTATCCAATCCGAATCAAGTGAGAGTGAAGTCTCAAGAAAATGAGTTAGCTAATCTAGCTCGAAGATGAAAAAGATAGCGGGAAAGAGAAATTTCCAATCCAAGTATAAGAAGAAAAAAAGGAACGATAAGGAAGATTCAGAGGTCACATTCTATGAATGCAAGAGAGCTGGACACATAAGACCAGATTGTCCTTTTCTTAAAAAGAAAGAAAGAAAAGAGAGGAATTATGAAAGGAATAGGACAAATTTTTACAATGCTAAACCTAAGAAATTTCTGAAAGCTAATGACACCAGGTGTTCCCGTGGTGGTGACACTTCAGAAGAATCATCAGATTATGAATCTTTCGGAAAGAAGAATCTTGGTCTTTTAGCCAGGATACCTATCGATAATCACTCCTTGATGTCTAAGGTACAAAATGATGAATCAATGACCAATGTTTCGTTGAATTATTGTGATAGAAATTATTATAAATCTTTTGATTAAGAATCCCCTTCTGAGGAATAATCTTCTTCTGATGAAGATAATTCTTTACCTTCCTATGAATAAGTTTATAGGTTTTTCAAGCATCTTGAAAATGAGAATTCAAAACACATGAAGAAACATGATAAGGAAAATTATAGGAATACTATTCATACTAACGAAATATCATATCTTTATAAGGATCTTGATAAGAAAAATGCTGATTTTGAAATTATTTCAAAAAATCTTAAGAATGTATATTCTGAGATGAATAATCATTCAAATGATCTAGAAAACATAATTTCTATAAAAGTTGCCTTCAAGCATAGTTGTAGTTCAAATGTTTTTGAAGATAAGAACTTTGTTATCAAACTCAAATCCAAAACATTTTAATTGAGGAAGAGTTTATCAAACATTACCCTAGGTAAAGAAAATTTTGATAAAATGCATTCACACATCCATCCTCTAAGGAATACTTTTGGTTTTGGTTACACTACTTCCAAAACGATTTTTAGTAATACCTACTTTATTCCTCAAATTTCCCCATTCTGTACTAAATTTCAGTGTGGTGGTCACTGGGAAAAAAAAATTTCCTTAAAAAACCCTATCTTTAGGATTAATAAGGTTTGTTTTTTTAAGAATATGTGGGTTCCCAAAATTTTTCTTTCTGAAATTTCTGAATCCAAGAATGTCTGGATTCTGAAAACCTAATTGTTTCTGATTTTCAATAAAATAGTGATAGTACCATCAGCAATACTTGGTACATGGGTATTGGATGTTCCCAGTATATGACTTGTAACATAAACTATTTCGAAAATATTATCAAGACAAAAATAGGAAAAGTATCATTCGTATATAATGTTTAGGGAGAAATTATTTGTATATGTAAAATTGTTCTTCTTGGAATAACATTGATTTCAAATGTTTTATTTGTCAAGGGACATAAGCATAACCTAATCAGTATAATTCAATTATGTGATGAAGCCTACCTAGTGAATTTAAGGAATGATAAGTGCTTATTAAAAAATTCCAAGGAAAAATTTATTCTTTCCGCCAATAGGAAATAGAATGTTTACACACTAAACATAGAAGACCATACGAGCCAAGACTAACCCCTCCATAGTGCAATGTAAGATCATTCATGGTTGTGGCATAGAAGGGTAGGACACTGTAACCTTAGGAACTTATGAAAACTCTCTAAGGGAGGTTTAGTTAAGGATCTATTGGAGATAAGATTTGATTCTTCAAAAGATTGTTACCCTTGTCAAAATGTCAAGCAGCATTTATCATGTTTTAAATCAATTGGTGAAGTCTCAATAACTGATGCACTACATTTATTGCACATGGATCTTTTTGTTCAAACAGAAACTGGAAGCATTGGGGGCAAGTATTATGTATTTTTATTAGTTGATGATTGCACTAGATTTACATGGGTCTATTTTCTATCAAATAATTATAATTATTTTTCTTATTTCAAATGATTTAGAGCCCAAGTCAAAAATGAGAAAAGAGTTCCCTTGAAAACTATTCATAGTGATCATGGAGGAGAATTTAAAAATTCTGATTTTGAAATTTCTGGTATTAGAAAAGGTAATACTCAAAACTTTTCAGCACCAATAACAACTCAACAGAATTGAGTTGTTGAGAGAAGAAACAGAATTCTTCAGGAAATAACTAGTACCATGTTGACTGAGTATTCTATAACCAAACATTTATAGGCTGAAGTTGTAAGTACTAACTTTTATACAATAAATCGAGTTTTGATTAGACCTTTTCTAAATAAAACACTTTATGTGATTTAGAATGGTAGGAAACCTAGACATTCCTACTTTAAGGTTTTTGGTTTCAAAGTGTTCATTCTGAATACTAATTATAATTTACACAAATTCACACCAAAATCTGATGAAGTAATTTTCTTAGGCAACTCCATAACTTCTAAGGATTATAGGGTTTTTAACAACAACACTTGTACTATTGAAGAAATAATACATGTGAAATTTTATGAAACTAATCCTTTTGTTTTTAAAAAACCCCAACCGCCATCCTCAGATGTGTTTTCAAAAACTGATTATCAACATATGACAAAAAAATCATTTTGATAAGGAATATATTCAAGAAGATGCTTTTGAAACTTTTACCCCCTAATATTTCCTAACTTATGTTTATGGAAAAGTTTTACAAAACCCAAATCAGCCGGTTCAAAAGAATCATCCCACTGAGAGCATCATTGGTGATGTCAATCAACCTATAAGGACTTGATGTTCCTCAATAAATGAAATAGAACATCTAGAATTTCTTTCGCAATCAGAACCAAAAAGCACTGATGAAGCTTTAGGTGATGATGATTGGATAAATCCATGTAAGATGAACAAAATTAATTTGAAAAGAATAAAGTCTGGACCTTGGCAGAATTACATAAGGAAACTTCTGTCATTAGAGTAAAATGGGTCTTTAGAAACAAGTGTGATGAAAATTGGGTCATTATTATAAATAAATCTAGATTGATTTTGAAAGGCTATAATCAATAAGAAGGAATAGACTATGAAGAAACTTATTTTCCAGTATCTAGACTTGAATCTATTCGTATTTTACTTGCCTTTGCTGCAGTCTTCAACTTCAAAATTTTCCAAATGGATATGAAGTGTTTTTACCTTAATGGTTATGTTCAAGAGGATGTTTTTGTTGAACAACCTCTTGGATTTGAAGACACAAAACATCTTGATTATGTTTTTAGACTTACTAAAGATTTTTTATGTCCTTAAAAATCCTCTCGAGATTGGTATGATAGACTTACATGAAATTTGATTCAAAATAACTATGTTAAGGGAAATGCAGATCTGACCCTTTTTATAATGAAATATAAGTAAAATGTTTTGATTGTTCAAATTTATGTTGATGAAATTATATTTGATTCAACTCAGCAATATCTAACTGATTCCTATAAGCATCTAATGAAATCTGATTTTGAAATGACTATGATGGGTGAGTTAACTTTTTTCCTTGGTTTTAAAATTTCACAATAATCAGAAAGAATATATATATATATCAACATAAGTATATTAAAAATCTTTTTAAAATTTATGGATTTGACAACACTAAGAGTATAAGTACTCCAATCGATACCTCAAACACACTTGATCATGATGAAGGTGGGAAACTAGTGGATCAAACAACTTTTAGAGGTATGATAGGATGTCTTCTTTACATAATAGCTAGTCGTATATATTTGGTGTTTTTATTATGATTATGTGCTAGATATCAATCCAATCCTAAAGAATCTCATTTAAAGGCAGTGAAAATATTTTTTTTCTACTTAATGTAAACCATGGATCTAGGACTATTTTATAATTCTCGAAATGATTTTATCATAAAATGTTTTTCAGATGCTGACGTTGGTGGATGTAGAGTGGATAGAAAGAGTATATCCGGAACTTTTCATTTCTTAGGAGATTCATTATTTTCTTGGTCATGAAAGAAGCAACACTCAGTAGCACTATCCACTACTAAAGATTAATATGTTTTAGTTGGAAGTTGTTATGCTCAACTGCTGTGGATGCAACACAAACTCATAGACTATGGTATGTGTTTTACCAAAAGAGAAATTTCTTGTGATAATACAAGTTCCATTTCCCTCAATAAAAACCATGCACATCACTCTCATGAAAAACACATAGATATTAGGAATAACTTCCTTAGGGATCACACACTAAAAGGAGATATCATTCTTTATTCTATCGGAACACAAGATCAACTTCCTGACGTTTTCATAAAATCATTACCCTACTATAGATTTGAATAAATTAAACAGAAGCTAGGAATGATAACAGTAATGTAATATTCCTTAATTAACTTCTTTTTGACCCAATCTCTTTACAATAATAAACTCCTTTTCATAGTGGGAGTACATATTTTATGAATTTTTTCAAATTATTCATAATTATGTTTATTTTAATTCTTTCATAATAGAGTTTTTCGTGTTTCTTGTAATGATCTTTTTTCAAAATTTTCAGAATGGAAATTTTCGTAATGAGAATTTGATTGTCTTTTTCGTACTCATGTTTTTTCTCTAATCAAAAGTCCTTCAAGAAGAATTTTCCTCAATACGAATAATTCTCTTGACTATCCGAAAGGTATTATTTTTTCAAGAGTTTTTGTAATCTTTAACACCTTCTGTTAGTTTTTGTTTGTTTTGAAAAATTTCTCGGATTCAAGTTTCCTTAAATCTGAATGTTTTTTTTAAACCAAATAATATCGGAGTCAATAAATCCTTCTGGTTATTTTTTCAACCATTAGATCTATTCAGAGTGTTTCAAAACCGTCAGATGGGTTTTGGAAGATGAAAGGTCACCTCTTTTTCCTATATAAAGGGGACCCACAGTGGTTGTACCACATCGATTTCATGCTCTTGCATGTTGAAATTATTCCCTTCCTTCTTAAGACCATTCTGAATCTTTTAGTGCACCTTCATTCCGAATGTTTGTAGATGACACTTCCCATGAATTGTCTACTATGAAGCCAATATCAAGTTGGTTAGTCTATAGGGAAAGGTTGGTCTATCCGAACTTTTTCAGTAAGTATGATTCTTTCATTTCTAAGAATATTAAGCTAAATGGATGGGATGATTTATGAGTATCGAAACCAGGGGATCAGGATGTTGTTTACATGGATTTTCTTGTAGAATTTTATGAGTCTATTTCCTTCTATGATGATTATGGTAGAAAAAATTTCTCCTTCAAGAGCTAGGTGAAGACTTACAAGCTCTTTTACAACAAGGTTGCGATCTTGGTGGGGCTCTCATATGATGGAGAAACCGAATTTTTCTCCCATAAGCTACCGGATGTGCAAGGAAGTTTCAACAAGGTAAATGATATGGAATGCCTTGGCCTCAAAGATTAAAAAATAGAAAATATTTCCCATCAATCTAACAATAACCAGATTTTACAGTTGTGGGTTCAAGGTTTTTTTTGTATCGGGGAGAGGTGATAAGGATAACATAAAGACAAGTGATATTTACATCATGAATTTCTTTATAAATATAAGAAAGATCAATCTGATGAGGCACATTCTTATTACGATTCAGAACATCATGAATTGGAATTTGAAATCTCAAATTATTATGTATCATGCTCTTCTCTCAAAAATTATTATTCGGTGTCTTGATTCATTCAATGTTTCTTGAACCTCCAAGTCGAGCAATCGCAAGGTGATGATGATCACTGATGACACCTTAAAGAGGATGAAAGTTGTTTTTTCAAAATAGAGAGAATATTTCTATGATCTGCCAGAAGAGGAGGTAGAAGTCAATCTGAAAAATGTAGAAAATGTTGAACTCTCAAATAATGCTCATAGGAAAAGGAAGCTGAAGGAAGTTCAAGCTGAAGATAAAACCCCAAAATCAAAGGAAGTCCAATCCTCACCTCCTAAACCCAAGAAAAAAAAATCTTATCCGTATGAGGTTGTTGAAAAATGGAGGTAAGAAAAGGGAAACAAAAAAGAAGGGGAGCCATAATTTGTCTTGGACCCTACTAAGGCTAAGGACTTGAATGAGAAAGCTGCAGATGAGTTAGAGAAGCAAGCTAAAGAGAAGAAGATGAAGAAGAAGATGTCACAGGAAGAGATTGTTCAATCTATCTTGAAAGCCACAGAAATAGCCTTCGAATATTTTCCTATTCCGATGTCTTTATTGGTTGAATGTTTACCAGAGTCTTCGGGGAAGAACATCATGACTGTGAAATAATTTCAAGAGAAGGTTGATGAAGAAAGAGAAGTTGAGAATGAAGTAATGAAGAATGTTTAGAAAGTTGTGGAGGAAGTTCAACAAGCTCAGATGATTGGAGGTTCTGATGATATAATTAGGGAAGACGAAGAATATCAAGAAAAGGAAAGTGCTTCTGCGAAGTTTTCACTCAGGACTTCTCAAGCCGGATCCCCAAAATTTGCTACACCTGCAGATGAAGAGAAGGGTGAAGAGGAAGTGAACAAACCATATAAGGAAGTGAGTCATAATAATGACATTATTCTTCCTGAAGACATTGAAGCTGTAGTTGTGAAACAGAATATTGATGAAGGCAAGATTGTGAAATTATCTGTGAGTGAGCATGAATATCCAGAAGAAGAGGCCATTCCGAGAACTAGTAAGGGTATGAAAGTAGCTATTGACACCCCAACGAATGATATCATAAAGAAGAAGCATGTTGGAGGTTCTTCTAAAAGGAAGCTGGTGGACATATAAGAAGAAAATTCTCCTTGAATGTTGTCTGATTCAGAGTCATCTTCATTGGGACATGATTTTGAGGTTGAGTCCCTGAATAAATTCATAGACAGCATTCCGATCATTCCTACAATAGACTCTTGATTCCATATGCTTCAACACAAACTGAATCAGAAGTCAAAATCCTTATCCTTGGTAATAGATAAATGTATGAAGATTAACGTAGAGAATAAAAATTTTCTTATCAACTACGTGGTCCACAGAAAGTCGTACATCAAAAAAACTCTTTAGTATAAGAAAATTGATGAAGATATGGAAGAGCTTGATCATTTCAAACTAGATGTAAAGGAGGCATTTGGTATGGAGGATGTCAAAATCAAAAATCTTTCAGACAGTTTTCAGGATAAGCTGAACCTAGAGAAAAATACTCGGATTCAAGATTTCAAAGATCAAAATGGAAATCCGAATTATGTTACTAAAGGTTTGAAATAAAAAATAGATCTCCAGACCGAGATGGAAGAAATGATAGTGAAGCAAGAGGAGTTACTGAAGTGTTAGGAAGAAGCCCTAGAGGCTCAAGAAGATATAATCACAACATTAGAAAAGAAAGCCGAGGAGGATCATAAAGAGTTAAAAAATATGAAGAAAATTATGAAGAAGTTCTTTCCCAAGTAAAAGGAAACAATATTGACTCAATGCGATCAATTTTTTCCTTTTATTTTCCTTGTAAGAAGTATTCCAATTATAATAGAATTGTAGTTGCTTGTTATGTTTGGTTTTCTTTAATAATATCTCAGGTACCATATATCTTTTCCAATCCCTCAAACTCTTTTTGAAAATCACAAAGGGGGAGAAGTAAAAAGAACTCAAAAAGGAAGAAGGAAAAATATAAAGGAGTGAAGGAAAAATATTCATATGTAAAAGAGGTATCTCTAAGTAAGGGGGATTTGAGGAGTTTTTCAGTACAAGAATTTACCATACTCAAGAAAAATCCCTTTCTGGAAAATCCAGAATATGATCCATAGAGTTCCAATGACTAAGGGAGACTTAGTCATATTTATCTTAGTCCATATGTAAAGGGAGATAATTTTTTATTTTTCTATGCCGTTTTATTATTTTTTGTATGGATGTTTGTGCTTTCCAAAAAGGGGTGATTGTTGAGTCAATAAGGGTTTCCTTATGACTTTTCCATTCATTCTTGTTTTGATAATCACACACACCTTATCTTAAGGAAAATCTCATATTACCCCTTGTTTAATTTTCTTATGGAAAATTTCCATCCTCAAGGAAATTTATTCTTACATTGTTTTCATTGTTTAATCACATTTTTTTTCTCAAAGTGTAAAATTAGGATTGTAAAAAAAACTAGGGAATCGAATAATACATAGATACGATGCCTTCTATTTAATACTCCGAATTCTGGATCTGAACTTCTTTGAGTTCGACTCCAAACATTTACTAGTTCAACTCTGAACATCTATGAGTTTGATTCTAAACTTCTAGTAGTTTGCCTTTGAACATATATGAGTTATTCTCTGAACTTATACTAGTTTGACTCTGAACTTATATGAGTTTGACTCTGATATTCTAATAGTTTAACTCTGAACTTATATGTACTCGACTCTGAAATTCTACTAGTTCGACTCTGAACATCTATGAGTTTGACTCTGACCTCTTTATGTTCAGGTTCTGAATTCCTGTTAATCCAGAATCAGAATTTAATTGAAATTCAGACTCTGGAATTCTATAGAATTCAGGTTCCGAATTCCTACAAAACAGAATCCGAATATCTCATTATTATAGACTCAAAATTCTCTTTTTTTGTTAGACTACAAAAAATCATACTTTTATTGCATTCTGAACTTTTATTTAATTTCATTACAAAAATCAGTTTTACTTCATCTTACACTTGTTCTAATATAAAATGATGTCGTGCCTTCAGTTATCAACTAACCGTTGGTTGAGTGACACATGAACAGGCCCCTCCTAAATTCAAGGAGAAATATGACCGTTGGAGGAGGGAGCCAACTGTTGGAGCTTCGCCTATAAATAAGTGCTCATTTTAAAATAATCTACAACAATTGATAACATTTTTTTGACATTGGTGCTTACATGATGTTGAAGTGAATTATAGAGAGGGAGTCTCTTATCAACTCTCAAATCTTTGTGCAGAAAGTTTGAACAGCTTGTTAAAACATTTCCTTGAGTAGACATTCTTCATGTGACTCCGATTGTTGTTGATTATAATTGAGGGATTCCGGGGATAGTAAGATAGAGGTACCGACTACTTGATAGTTGAGGGCTTATGGGAATAACAAGACAGACTCCAATCTTCGTATTGAGGGATCACCCTTTTGTGGGTAAGATTGAATTTCTTGAATGTTTAAATCAAGGGACCTCTTATCAAGGGTTGTTATATACCATTCTCTTTAGGTTAAAAGAGTTTATACTTGGTAATTGTAGTTTTACTTCTTTGTTTTCTGCCGTTCATTTTGTATTGTTAAGGAATGTATATCTTTCTTATACTTCCTTACTTTTACACTAATTTAATAAGATTCTATATGCTTTTATTTATATTATTATTCAGTGTAGAATTTTGTTAAGTTTATTCTTTGAAATAACTTTTCCGGAATCAAGCATGTCTTTAGATCATTGAGGTGTTGTGAATTTTGTTAATGCAAATTTTTTTAAGGATTTTTTAAAGTATACAATTCACCCCCCTCTTGTATTTGAGCATCTCATCTTTACATATCTGATCCTACATTTGGTATTATGATGTATATCATACTCAAATACTATCTCAACACGCGTGCGATGAATCATTAGAGAGATGATGATTCCTATGCATTTTAATGCCATGTGGTAAGAATGTATTTTGTATTTTTTAGAGTCATATTGTGAGGAAATGTTATATATATATATATATATATTTTAATTTCATGTGATCAAGACATAATGTTTAGTTTAACATTTGGGGACTAAGAGTATATTCACAAAATTTTACATCATGTGGTCTGGATGTGGGAGGCTTCAATGGTGAATATAAAAATTAGTTCAAAATAATCCTTTAATTGGTGCGGGGAATGATGAATCCCCCATAAATTGTGGACAATGAGTAGGATTCATTGGAACACAATTTATTTATTATGTAAGTCCCATCCCATTTGGGTTCCATCATTATATGTTTCTGAACTTATATCATTTGGGTTCTGTTATCCAATACTAGAGCTCAATGAAAGAATAAGTTGTGGGTAAACTTTTTATTAATGTATTATGCAATCCAAAATATTTATGGACTTCAACATTTTTCAATGTAAAAAACCATTTCTAACAAATCATCTATTATTCCTCTATTGAATTTTTTCATTGAACATCGTACAATAGAATTTGGTAGATAAATATTCTTAGTGATGGAAAATGGGCTTATATTGAAAAAAAATCGTTGAATACTTGAAAAATAAGGTAGGAGTTTATTGTGTATTAGTCCATGAGGTGGTATGATGGAACATAAATCATTTTTTATCAGTTCTATTCAAGAAATATCTTATTTATTTACTATATTTTGATGTATGTTTGTAAGATTATAATTGAATTCCGATATTCATAAATTTTTCTATTCATTATATCATGGTGAATTATTTGAATCGATTTCTTATTCTTTGTAAAATTTCATCATTTTAATGGTACAAATCTAGTTCCCTATTCTATCAATATCATGAAAGGGACTCTAAATCTAGTGATGATATTAGTCGTCACAATGTTGATGATATTCATCACCCTAACATCTAGGAGGTGATTTTTCTTATCCTAGTATCAAGAAGTATTTACATAAACAATTAGTTGTGGATTGTAGATATGGACCGACAATATCCATTCCCCATATTGAAAATGGATATGATTACTTATATATATGTAGAAAATTTTGGGTTTGATGAATTAATTTCCCATGCATATAGAATTCATGACATTTCTTGGTGAACTCCACAATGTTTTGTTACATTGTTTACTTGTGGTAATGAATAAACATGATTTGAAATGAGACCCTAGACACAAATTGATGAGGGACACAAGAGCATAAATATCCTTCTTCTATTGTGGTATATCTTCCTTTGTACAATGAATCAATGGACTATTCCATTAAATACTATATTTCTTGAGTTTTTATTCACATATGGTCCATTCGGAATGGTGACGTCCAATGATTAGTGATGAATTAGTTCCCTCTTGGATTGGTCTATCAGAATTGTACCATTTTACATAGAATAAACTATTGGATCTGTCCATTAGTGGTGGATATCATTTCTTCATGATCGCGTCAGTTTTTGATCTAATTGATTTCATTCACATCCTAGATGATGACAGTTGAGAATATTATTTGTTGCATGATATAGAAAATCAATTTTTCCTAAGAAATACCAAAAATAAATATAGATATATTATCCTGGGCATCAATTTGGGAATAAATTAACCAATAGAAATGGTGAAACAATGATTCAAAATATAACTCTTCCATTATTTATTTGACACAGATATCGAGAGGGGGAAGTTCACTCTTTTAAAAAGAATATTCAGGATTGATCTTCTTTATCTGTATCTCTAAATCCCATTTTATATTTCTTTAGATGATCTGTAGTTGTGGGGATTGTTTCATAACCATGATGAGGAATTGGTTTTAAATTTCATTATATGTAAAGATTCATATAATGAGAAATAATAGTGAAAATTTTAGTTTTTGAGAGAAAAAATAGAATCTCCCAGACATCTCAATTGAGCAATGAATTTTTCAGCATCTTCCCAATAGGACTTCAAGAGGCACCACCAAAATAATTCTACTATGTTCTAGGTGTGTCATGGGAATATAATACATATTTTTTTAAAATTTTGGTGTCAATTGGTGTTCTTTTTGAGGTGGGTGATTTCATAATGAAATCATCTAGAGCCTTCCATTTACCTGACTTTTTTACTTGATCTAGATTTCATAATCTTGTAGAATAACTTCTCATTATGTTTAAACCCCCAAGAAATTTATTAATCCAAGGGAATACTTGATCGGGTTGATATAAGAATGTAAGTTTAATTTTTAGTGCTTCTCGTAATGCCAATTATTTTTCATGGAATGGATTAGTGCATTTAAATTATTAGTGAAATCAGATAACTGTGTCTATGAACGTAACATCATTCAACTAATGAAGTAGATAATATTCTCAATACCCACATTGATTTTCTATGTGTGGAGTCTCCCAAGCGATTGGTACATGATTGAAACATGCAAGATGAGTGGTTTTTCTTCCACCATTGGAATTAAGATTGGTAGGTAAAATAGGTATGTCTTGAGACTCTCAAAGGCTTCCTGGAAGTCCTCATTAGATAGGTAGTGAACTCTTTTATTCAGTATCTATTTGAATGGGGGGTCAATCTAGGTTGGAAATGAAACATAAAATGATGGTGAGGTTCCTATAGAGCCCCCTAATTTAGTTGACATTCATAGGGGATGTAATTTACATTATTTGAATAGAATATTTTGGGTCAACCTCGATTCCATTGTAGAATAATTGAAATTTGAGAGATTTACCTATCATTATCCTAAAATATAATTTCAAGATATTCATATTCATACAATGTGGCTTCCACTTATTAAAGACCATTTGAATGTCCATGAGGATATCACAAAGCAATTTAGATTTTATAACTAGGTAATTGGAAAAAAATTGTTATATTCTTCCTAAGAAGGAATTAATTATATAACTCATAGTGCATTTATAATTATTTAAAATGTTCTTCAATATAAAGTGCTTGACCTAATAGTATAATGCCTCCTACGGTGATTTGGAGGCAGTGAATTATTTATCAACATGGAAAATTTCCATTTTTTATCATAAATAGATATCCATGAAGGAAAGATATTGGATTGTTGTAGTTACATTGATCAAGGGTTCTGTGATCGGAAATCATAATTCTTTCTTCAGGTAGTGCTGAGTAATATCAATAAAATTGATTCATACCCTTATCTTCACATTCATTTTCATAAAAGTGACAATGTTAGAAATCTATATTGGGTATTTCATATCCTAGGGAAATTGGGTGTAATAATGTTTTCAACATCTGACTATAAATAAGTATCATTATAAGGGTTCATCCACTAGGGAACCTACTCAAAATTCCCTCAATAATCAGTTTATCCTATATGGTGTGTGTAAAAATCATAGACCAGTCATTGAATTTATATGTAATTCCAAGATGGAATATATTGATGTTTATTTATAACAGATATATACATCTCATTCAATTTTAGATACATGTTTTTACTAATATGTTTATTTTTTGAGTCATGTTCTCTTACCATATTAACCATCTTAAGCGCATTGATAGTGCTGGAGATGCATTCCTCAATTTTAAGATGACTATTCCTCAGGTCATCCTCTTCCAAATATAACACTGATTACAATGAAACATTTTCATATATGGTAAGAAATATGAATAATTCTCTATCACTTTTGGTGTGAGGGAAGCCATATGAAGAGACAATGTCCTATTAAACTACAAGAGACATTTTAGCGAGATTTTGATGATGATTATTTTCATATAAAATATATCTAGGGATATGTGGGTCTATGATATATGGGATTAAGTACACTACCTAAATAATATTTTTGGGTACAACGTAATCCCTATTAACCATTCTCCAAAAGGCTTGAAGGTATAGTCCCTATGATATTGGGGGATGAAGCCTATAAATTTGGATCCACCATAGGTTTCTTTCCCTAACATTATTAGAAACCCACCTCACCATATGTGTCATCTCAAAACTCTGTGAGGAAATGATGAACAATTAGTATGACACCCATTCCATTGATGGGGTATTTCATTAATTGATGGAATTTTTATGGTGATACTTTTTTGGCTATGAATCCATGGACTTCTAAGAAAGAAATTATTTATATAGTCTTGATGAATAAAAATGAATTCAGGATTAGATTTGAGTTCCCCAAACAAAGAATTGAGTTTGATCTTATCATGATTCATTTTTATCACACTTGTCATACACTTAAATGATTATATTTTTATAAGATAACTCTCCCATGATATATCTTAAACATTAAAGGGTCTAAACCCATATGAGGTTGATTCTAGAATCATTTTAAATTATATCCCTTCATATGTCATTATGTTTTTTTCATAGAATATATATAATTATGATGTGACCATGGATGAACCCTTCCAGAACCATTTCAGTGAATATAAATGATCCATGTAATTCTAAAGGAATTATATCCAATCGATATAAAATGTCTATAGAATCTTCTATCTCGAAATCCTATGAGATAAGAGGCGACTTAATTTGGTATATTTGAGTAATTTTTAAAAAAGGATAACATCTTGGATTTAGATCATGAATGTTAACAAATCTAATTTATTTGGAATATAATATTTTTATTCCATTGGTCCATTCATTACAAATGTAGAGTTTCAAGGTATTATGTGATTCATACAATATAAAATTTTGGGTAGATGGGTCTGGTTATTTTGAAGAGGTCAAGGAGCATATACTTCTATTATCAGATGTGTCACAAACATCCTAGTTGTA
Source organism: Viscum album (assembly GCA_963277665.1). Classification (NCBI taxonomy): domain Eukaryota; kingdom Viridiplantae; phylum Streptophyta; class Magnoliopsida; order Santalales; family Viscaceae; genus Viscum; species Viscum album. Next base: position 637,963,788 of record OY728143.1, read on the forward strand.
TGGGTTATTCAAAAAATTTCACCCCTTCAAGATAGTAATGTAAGATGACCACTGGAGTGTTCTAGGACACAACTACATCTCTATTGGTCTTGATATTATGCATTCCAATGGTTCAATGTGACATATATAGACTCCATGTTGATGTGATTGAGATATTGGGTCAAAACATTCCCAAAATTTCATTGATATATTTTACTCATGCACCTTCATCCTTCGACTACATGTTTAGGTATTGGGAACTCATACATAAAAAAATAATCATTATTATATAATGGATTTAAATGTGTATTATGTTACCTGAACCAAATATGTTCTCTTTATACAAAGTTGGTTGTTTTTGGTTTTTTAGTGTCAATTGATCGAACATTGCTGGAAAGAAGTATGCAAGGTTTAGAGATTTCATGGGGGGTGAATATGACTATTCCACTTTAATTTTTTCTTAGGTTCGATGATTACATCCATCTCTAGTAGGATTATTTTATGTCACCTCCCTAGGTAATTAACTATTACGGTTTTGTGGAGATATAATCTTAGGGTTGCATGAGGATTATCAAAATGTTATCGAGTCATCCAATTATGAATATTCTATCCCTTTATAGAAATAACATTTTTATAATTACCTACTTATTACAACATGGAAATGGTTACATATGTTACATATTCCAAGTATTTTTCCAACATAAATTGTCTAGAATTGAACATGCTTTGGACGATGTATTTTGATTATGAAACCGTCATTGATGTTGTGACCTCATCTTTCATTGAAAGGGATGTAGTATAGATGATCAAAAAGTAGGAAATGATTGGGTTTCCGAGTTTTTGGAATCCTGAGAATGTTATATTCCAGGGATGAAAGGAAATAACTAGTGACCTGATCATTTCAAAATGAGGGTGATTTATTCATCCATTCCTCATATCTCAGCTGAAACTTATATAGTTTTTCTTCTATTAGAGAGTCAATTTTTAATTTTTTCCACTCGACATGATGCACTAGATGATTCATGACATTTCCTGGTTCTAGACTGCACATTTATATCGTATTGATGTTAATATAATAATTCTTTACCTTATTTCCCATTTTCATTTTTTTAGAGGGAATGATATGAGATTTAGAATGTGTTATTGAATTCAATCTTCAAAATATTGTAGTGTCTCTCCAAAAAAATAGAATCTAATTGGGTAATTCATGATGATCATGGGTGTCTATATCTCATCCTAGATATTCTTGAAAAAGTGTTCTAGAAATTGTCCCAATGAGAGAGGTATGTTGAGGGAATATATAAAACCTCTTCACATTGATATGATGTTAGACAACAAATTATTCTCGTGTTTCTTTCATTTATTTTTGTCAAAAATTGACATCTCCCATAACATTGAGATAAAAGGTTAAAGGAATTGAAAATGATGGTATTCTAATCCCACAATATATCCTATAGAAAGGATAATATACCAAAAAATTATGGAAAATAAGAATCTATGAAAAATAACATTGATTTGTTTCCTCCTGTAGATCTAGAGGGACCATCATCATGCTGCATATGGATACAAAGTGCTTGATATTCTATTCAGGATGACCTTCATGATTGAATATGGAGAAGATTGGATTACTGAAATTTTTTGGGGTAAATTTTAGTTAACCCATTTTGGATACGGCATTTTCACGATCCGCACATGTTCACGTCACCCTTATATGGTTTCAATTCAAGCATCCAAGGGCTCAATAAAATTCAGTTGTTTTGGAAGAACTATTATCTTACATGCCTCTCATCTAAAAGGAGTATCCTGGGATTAAGGAGATTTCCTCATTTTTATTTCATGTGGATAATGAATCTATTCTATTATTGAATTATCACCTGTGTTGGTGATAGGCTCTCGTAGTAAAGGGGTATGTCGCAATCATCATCTACATAATCATTTATATATATATATATATATTATGATTGGATATAAACATGGTCTAATAATTAATCACCACTCAATCTGAAGGATAATCCCATTCATGATATACAGGAGGATGAATATTCATCTTAGACTAATGATTATACCCTATAGAATGTTTCACCTGAGTATCCCCTCTTTGAGTTTCCTGGTACTTTGTATCTCATTCAAATATTATGAATATTTATCATCCATGGTGTAATTTTGTGCCTTCATGGTTATGGGTGGGATAAAAACACACTATTCCATTTATCAATGGTATTTTTCCACCATAGAGGTGGAAAATAAAAATTTATAGGTGCTAGTTTTTGGAATATCCTATAATTATGCATAAATGCAGCCTTAGTTGGTGCATCCAGATCACCCACCTCTCAAGGTAAATTTATAGACTGCATCCTACGTCATATGTGAATTGAACCACAATATATATTGTATTGACTGGGATGACATTTTTAAAGGTATTTTGGTAAATGTAATTTTTCCAATTACTATCAAAACGATAAAGTGATTGTACAATTCTTTTAGTAAGGATGATTTACTAAACCCTGCCTATATTAGATACTTCTATCTTATTACCCCATAGGGTATGATTTCATTCACCCTATCCTCCACCAATTTCCACATATGTGCTGTGACACTAAGGTTGTTTCCATTCATTATATACAAATGGGCCCCAAATAGTGAAGTTATGTCTTATAGTGGGGGGCATATGGGATATTGAACATTGATATTTACTATCCAACCAAGATAATGAGGATTTCCCCTATGGGTATGATGTTGAAAAACATTCCCCTATAATTATGGTATGTTCACTATTTAGGGATACTATTTTAAATTTATAATCATTTTGGTGATGGTCTAATTATTTTGGTCGATGATTTAATGACTCATGGTACGATAATTGAGTTATAAATGCCATGGTCCTTGTGTGATGGGGAATAACTATAACAACATCTGATTTATCAAAGAAACACTCCGGTTGCGATGAACATGGTGATTAAGATTGAGATATAAATTCCCCAGTCATATGGGATGGGGTTGATCTATAATTGATTATAACATCTCCCTGACCCTCTCGAGATGTGATGAACATGGTAATGGATATTGAGATAAAAATTACCCCATATTTATTGGATGAGGCTTGTTGGAAGATACTTCAAAAACATCCTAAATATTATTAGGGATATATGATCATAGGAGTGAAGGTTTTGGAAAATATTCCACTTGCATGGTGTGATGGGTTCTCTCCAAGATGTCCATGATGACAATTGCTACTATGACCTATTTTATTTCGTGATTGGGTATGAGCTGGGTGTAATGAAATCCCATGATATGAGTAACTATATATAGGATTTTTTCATGTTGTCAATAATATAAGGTTCCAAGTCTAAAATTCCTTCTCATTATTTTGATAGGCCCAATTCAAATTTTTTTGGCGGCCCTATCCCCCTTCATCTGATCATTTTTCATCATTATAGTATTAATATTATATTGTACTATCCAATATTTTTATTTATTACTCATTCTCAAAATATCACTAGACACTATAATGTTTCAGGTTTCTATATATGGGGGGTTCTGTTTTATAAGGGTTATAGTAAAGATTAGCAATCCATAGATTCCTATCCCTTATATAGAAATACATGATGAGGATTTGACGATCAGTTTCTAATGTGTTTTGATGTAATGGTGGAATCCATTCTGTATATTTAGGGTGTTATATTGTAGATTTGGATCCTATTACAAGAGTATAACAACCAACTATTTCTTAAACTAGTGAATATTAATGGTATGAAGGTGTTCGTTGTATCCTTGATAAGTGAGTTGTCCATCCTTTAATCACCTATGAGTTTCCCACATTTTTTTTGAATTTAAAAAAATCACTCCTTAATAATTGTTAATATAGAAATATATAAGGTTAAACATGGGGTTATAATCACCATTGTATTATGGTTTTAGTGTTTTATGTAACTCTCTATATGATGTTTTCTGGGAAAGTAGTGGATTTCCTATTCTAGGTGAGATATCCTTTTGGGGAGGTTTATCATGGAAGGTATCATGTGTCAAGTCCCTATGATACATCACTAGAATATCTTGTGGATTTATGTAGTAATTATCTTTTTTTCCTTGGGTGAAGAGTCATTGAACCATTGGGATGTTGAGAATGTGTCTTGAAGTACCTAGAAGACACTAGCATTGAATATATAATGTATATAAGCCTTTTTCTACAGAACTGATGGAATATTCAAAACCACCTTTTAGTTTTTTGGGATATGAATATGTAATACGATTGATTCTACAATATTTTGATAACTATCAAGTGCTTTATGAGTACTATACAACTTCTAAGAAGCATATAGAGTATGTTTATGATATATTTTTTTATCGTCAAGAATATTATCATTCTACAACGATTATTTTGTAATATTTTCTTCAACCGTGGATGAATAAGTGATTCGAGCTATGTCCAAATATGATTTACCTTTTAGAGTGCGGTGAAAGGCCACCAGAATGATATAAGGGACATATGCCTCATCCTGTAAGTCCATTTAAGGATGATAATGATTAATTACATTGTTAGATATTGGGATATATTCCTAGAATGCATGTGCTTCTGTGTTATTCCATGTATCTTAACTGATTGGAATATAAACCCATCCCATGGAATGTGCCTCCCTCACATAGTGATCAATATTCAAGGAAAATATATGATATGGATCATATGAATTTGGAATAGTATGTCGGTGTACTTTTATAGGAGTATGATCCTCCCCTAATGAATTTGTCTCTTTCACTTGGAGATACTCAGTAAGAAAGGTCTTATGAGACTAGTTTAGTGCCTATGGAGAATGTCAGTAAATTTTTTTGACTGAAATGATTTCTGATTATGAGGAACATGTCGCTCTCAATTGGATATCCCTAGTGGGAATATGAAGAGGATCTAAATCTGGTGCCTCATATATTTTCAGAATATGCCAATAATTATCCCACATAAGAGCTAAAATGTATTCTCCCTATAAAGAAAACACTTTTTAATGACGATCAGAGTGTTTTTCTTCTCTAACTACAGTGACAGAAATATCAGTTAGAACCTATATCTATAACAATGAAAGAATATTTTTGAGGTGTTCTTCATTTTTTTCCATAACGTAGTGAAATTTTATAAAATATTGTGCATGAAAGTAGACATTAACATTTTCTACCTCTAATACATACTAGATGATATCATCAATTGAGGTGTGGAATTTAGACTAGTTTTTTCCTCCATGTTACAGCATAATATAAAAATGAGCATCATGAATGAATCTAATGATATTCTCCACCACTATGCTTTCTGTAATAATATTTCCTCTGAGTTAGTCTGGTATAGATAGTATATGACATTTAAAGCCGGATACTTTGGGAATAAGTTGGTGGGATTCATTGTCATAACTAATGATATGAGCCATGTCCAAATTATCCAAATATTTTATCAATTGATGTTTCTTCCAGGATTCTCGTTCAAGAGAATCATATATTTTAATATGATTGGTTGTTCTGGAAATAGGGGATTGAAGGGAATTTGAGGTTTTTCAAGAGTGGTGGTAGTTAATATGATCCCTCATTGGAGGCTCATAAACCACAAGATACAAAAGATTGTGATTATAAAGATCTTGGAAATAGATTCTGAAGTGGTCGGCGGTGAAAATGTGAACCAAAGGTTTCACAATAACTTTTTAGTGATGATGTCAAATAATAGGTTTCATCATTTAGAGACCCTTGAATTCACCCTATAGGGATATTATTATACCATGGATGTATTATTCTAATAAAAAATTTTATTCCACCCCACGATGATGGTTTCTAGCTGGTTAGGATATTCTATGACCCACATGGATTTTAACCATATCTAATTTTCTTGAAAATTCATTGGATGAAGAAGTGATCTCAGGTTAGGTTCTTTTTCATGAGATAATAATTTAGAATCACAAATTTAACAACAAATAATGTCACCGATTAGTACATCATCACTAGCATGATACATGTACAAATAGATATTCATATGTAAGTCAATTTTCAATTCTTATTCTCAGATCAATAATTATTCTCATGTTGACATGTCATAGAGAGGATGGTCTTATTTCATGATGACCACAGTTTGATGGGATTTTACATCATCCATGATTTTATTTGTGTGTTTGTATGAGTCAAAAAATTTAATTTTCTCATGCATAGTCAATTGATTATTTTTATTATTGGTGATATTGAGGTCAAACTCACAATATTTGTTTCATGGGAATATATGAATTGTTTTGTTTCTTGTTGTTTGATTGTTAGGGGTTCAATTACATGTTCTATTATTCATGTTAGGTTCACCATGTTATTTAGTAGCAGAAACTACCAATTGTTCCTACATCCATAAATGAATATAGACCTTCTTTCCAAATGAAGGCTATAAATTAATGATTTTGACCAAACAACACATAGAAACTGATATTGTTCAAAATGATGTGTGTTCATGATCATATCACCCTTTTAGAGGAAATCATTGATACTATAGGAAAATCTTATGGATTTAAGACATGCTTTTGAAACACATCCTAATACTGATATGGGATTGGTTACCCTAATAAAATGATCAACTGTTTATTCCTACCACGTGTATAATGGGGGGTTTATTAACATCTCCATCTATATATATATAAATCTTAGATTCTTCATTTTTTTCTCATTTGTGGGTAGATAATTATTTTTTTAAGAAACATCAACATGCACTATGGAATTCACATCCATCTAGGGAGGTGATTAATATATTTAGGATGATATTGGATATTTTTTAGGAATACTACAAAAACACAATATAACTGGAATCAAGACCCATGTATTACATTGAACCCGTATATATTATTTTCATACATAAAATATATATATTAGGGTACTTATAAATCCACTATTGATCTCAATATATGTGTATGTGTCATATGTATGCTTTTTATTGAAGGAATTATTGTAATAATAGTTCAGTCACACCCCTTAGACATACCCCATGGTGGTATCCCTTGAATGTGGCTATCATATCATGCCACTAAAATTGGATTACACAATTTGGTTTCCATAGATAGGGGATATTAATAAAAAAATGATATGGTCATTTCAAACCCCCATTATCAATGTTAGGATTAAGGGACAGTAAGTGTTTAGTTTCATCATATATTGAGATTAGAATTAAACAATGTGGTAGCCCTTATAGGGTATTTGATATAGATATCAGGCCTTAGTAATGTGTCTTATGTATCCTAGTTATAGAAGGAATCCTATTCATTAGAGTGCAGGCCAATCCTCAATCCATTGTTGTATGAGGAAGAATAATGCACCTGTAGAAGAGTATGGGATCCATGGGTATGGACATGGAAGGATATACACCAAGGTGGATTCCTATTAGGTATTAGTCCATAAGAAGGTGTCCTATGTATCTTGAATATAATAGGAATCAATGTAATTGTATTTCAATTTGGGGTATTGAAAATATTTGTGTGCTAGATAAGGTTATCATGTCCCGACATGTCTACCTAAGATGTCTATATTATCTCCCTAACATGTTCTAATCTGACATGTCTATGGTGTCTATAAGTCATGTCTGTGGATGTCTATCCATGTCATGGTTTCCATGCAGAATGTCCAAACACAATCACATGATTTAGTTTACATGTCCGATGGAAATCATGTAATCTGAATGGAAGGTTTAGAGGACATCACATGACCGAGTATAACATGCTTGGATGAAATTGTATGATTTGGAAAACTTGTTATTGATAATTTTTAAGACATAGATGACTTGTCTAGAAGGTTATCACATGATCAACACATACATGTCTTGATGCATCCACATGACATGAATGACATGTACTAGTTATACTATGAGACTCACTTGATTTTTCCAGAGTACTAATTGAGACTCAGTTGACATGTCATGGGGCCATATCATGACTTGGAATACATTCCTAGAGGGAACTAAGATACTTTTATAGAATTTATGGAAGGTGTCGCATGGCCTAACTGATATGTCCAGGGAACATCATGTGACCTGGATAATCATATCTGGAGGGAGTCACATGCCGTAGATAAATACAATGGTACCAATACATTACATTAGAATCCTCTCTTGAGGACTTCATGGGATCTGACATGTAATTCCAGAGGACATTACAAGACATGGATGTCATGTAAGAAGGATGTGAGATGATTTTACTGACATATCCATAGGAAATTACAGTATCCAAATGGAATGTTGAGATAGTGTCACATGACTTGTATTTCATGTCCTAGTATTGGATAATGATCAATGTTTTTAATTAAAATTGCAAAAATATTACTATATATGTCTTTAGATAAGAATTCTATATTTTTAGTATTCATAGTATAATTCATTGAAAACATGTCTCGACATTTTTCTATTTTAACTTATTTCATGTTCTATGTGACCTAGTTGACTTGACAGAACTCATTTTCATAATCAAACTAACATTCCATAATTCCATAATGTGATATATTAAAATATCATATGAATTGAATATACTTTCCTTTTGATCCCTTAATTCATTCCCTAGAATTTGACCTGTGGGAAGACCATTGAGATCATATGATTGGGTACCTAGAGAAGTCTGATCCTATGCTCCTGTAAAGTAGTCAACCACTGTCCCATTTTTTATTCAACATGGGAGGTATTTTTAATCCATCCTAACCATGTTATAAACCACCTTGTGTTTCATTTATCTAAAAAATATGAGATATTTTTTTGGAGGGGTTCTTGTTCCATTTACTTCCCATGGCCGAATTGTGGGTCATCCATGGCATCACAGGATGATAAAAAACTGTTATAATTTTCTTCCATTTCAAAATTTATTGGACCCTAACTGATTAATTGGATTTCACCTAACCTTATTAAAATCTCTAAAATATTTCACAAGCTCAGGACGATATTAATTAGAGTATTGGAAGGATCCGGATTCCCATTGAAAGGAATTTGTTTGATCGAAGAAAACTAGTCTGAGTATCTTTATGAGACTAAAGAAGTATATCAAGGGGGACTCCTTGGGATTAGGATGATCTGTCTAAATGCCTTCAAGAAGACAGGGATTTTTGTTGATGTGTCATCATGATATCAATGTTTTTTTCCTTGAGAATATATCCCATTTCGGTTAATCATCAATATACATTCCCCCCATAAGAAACATCTATATTTTTCCATTTTTATCTCTTCTATTATTATTCAAGTACATTATTTATCATGATTTTATTTGATAGGTACCGAGGAAAGTAAATATCCATATTTTTGGTGTGTCAAATGATCAATGACATGAATCGCATTGATGCATATTTTGTTTTCCCCATAAATCCTTAAACTTGATTAAGGCACTAAAAGGGTATTTCCTAGTTGAATAGACATTTGTGCTACTTTACATAAAAGAGGTTCCTTTCCAAAATTATTCTTTATTACAAGTTGACATATCACCCTAGGATTCATGTGGTCTGGTTGATCATGTGAGTATGTCAAATTATTGTCAATTTATCTCTTATTCACATAAGGATTCCACATTTTCCTCTGTTATATAATAAATTGGCTATTGATGATTTCTAGTCATCCATCTTTCAATAATTCGTATGATCGTAGAATCTATTCTGAATTCCTATTCAAGATCATCTTTACTTGTTTGGAATTGTTCACAAGGATATGGAGGCTAGTCATGGTGCTCTACATAAACCATAGGAGATCTTCCACTATGCACGATCCATTCTAATATCTTTTCCAGGAACATGGGATCATGTTTACTTCTAAATGTTATATGATCCACATGATTTAGACACCATCTATTACATTTTTTAAGATAAAAAAATTCCCATGGTTTGTGTACTTCTCCATCTCTAAAATTTTCAATACTCGTTTTGATGGAATAAGCACTCAAATAAATACCTTCTTTTTTACTAATTAAATTACATTATGTTTTATTTTTATGAATATAATATTTGATAGAATTATCGTATTTTTAGCATAATGTTTTCTTCTATGTATTCTAGAAATGTTTGAATTTAATCTGGAGACATTTTTTACACCGTACATTTGTAAGAGGAATGTATGGTTTATAAAAAATATATTCGGTAAAAAACAATGGATCATAAAACCTACACTATCTAGGAATTAATGATCATGAACCGAAATTTGGGAGGCTACCCTATGATTTAATAATTAAAAAATTTTATAAAACCTTCTTTTGTATTCAACCATATTCTTTCCACAATAATTTTAGAGTTTTTAGATATATAGAGAACACCTAAATTTTTCTTGGTTAACTTTTACCTTTAAATTAAATATATTTTTGGTTTTTTCTGTAATGGAATATATAGAGATAAATATATCATAAAATATGTTTGAAGACTGATTTAACGGTTTATAATCAATTTATCAAATCACTCATTATTCTATGGGTATTTATATCGTTCTTTGAAAATTTTAAATTGAAATTTTCATGATTTATCTAGATATATTGTTGGATCAATTAAAACAATTGGAAATAAATTTCAACTTTTAAAATACATATACATACATTTTTTGAAGACAAATTACCATTATAAATACAATGTATCTATTATTTTAAATTGATATACATTATAAACATTCACCCTATGACCTTTTGTTGTGTGAAAATTGATCTACTGTTACTAATTCTATCATTTTGTTACTATTTTCCATTATGGTCAATGGTATTACCAATATCATTCATGTTTTCATTGTTGAAGTCTCTTATCTAGCTAAAAGAAGATCGATTTTCTTTGAGTTGATAATACAACTTTTAACATAATTTTTTTTGAATAAAATCGGTTTATATTGATTTCTTAAAAAAATCTTCTTCTCGTACTATGTCATTTAAGACTTCTATCATCTTAGAATATGTTTTATATATTTTCAGTCCCCTATAAATCCACTAGAAGACCATGTAATGTCCTTTTATTAAAGGCTTCAACTACCTTCACTCTATTGTGAAGGTATTATGATATAAATACCTGTCTAGTGAAAATAAAAAAGCCCAATCAGAGTGTTTTTGTGGAGTGGAATTGGTGATCTTATTCCCCTAAACCAATGTAAAAATTACTATGTTATTCATCTTTAATTTTTATTTCACTTCAAACCTAATGAATAGAGAGCTACATATCTTTATAAATGTCCACAATTAATAAATTATTTTCTACATTTATTAAATTACACTATTCAACCCCTCTTGTGTATCATTTTATTATTATAACATAAATATTTTGATTAATAAGTGTTTTTCATAATTCATTTCCTTAATTTAAAACCATGTTGAAATAAATCCCAGTGTACAAAATATTTCATTTCAAACATGTAGTTATAAAGTATCCACCTCAATTTATATAGCATCGAAATTAAAAAAATATATTTCAATTATAGATAGACATATACTTATCACTTGCCATTATACATTTTACACACATAAGGATCTTTACAAATATAAAATTATGTTCACAATTCAAGAAATTAGTTTTTATGTGTGGATTCAACAAAGGTAGTACCTATAATATTACCAAATATTTAACCATATCAACATATGAATGAAAAACCCATTTAGTGAGGTAAAATTTTTATCCTAAAATGTGGTCATTTAGTGGTTGATGGTTTTGAAATTCATCTTTTGTAATATTGGGAAGCCAACTCAGGTTTTAAGCTACTTTGTTCTCTATTATATACATATAGTTTATATCCAAATAGATTTCATGAAGTATAAATATGGATTTGACCAATAGTGACATTTTATTAGACTTTTCCATCATGTAAAAATGGGAGTTATGTCAAAAAAATAATCTAAAATTACTTATTACAAATTCATATTGGAGTTTATCCTATAGAAAGAAACCATATATTTATTATATTTATTTGGTTTGTTTCTTTATATATGTTGTTTATAGATTCTTTGATACATATTAAATGACATCCAATCAACCTTAATTTATTTTTAAGATTAATACTCACACATAATGGTTGTAAGAATAAAAAAGTATCTCAATAGTGTCGTCCCAGCATGTTGACCACATCATTAGTGTTAATATTTTCTTTACCTCACCAAAATCATCCCTAAACTCATCATTAAAAAAACCAAACAACATTATTCAAATATTTCTTAATAGGGGGGATAACATGATGCAGTAGTTTATATTCAAAAAACATTAAATTACATTATGATAACATGTATTAATAGTTTTAATATTTAAAAACAACTTATCACATCACGATTCTTCATTTATGGAACATAGCATGTGATAATTTCATAGTATTAGCTATCATAAAAAAAGGTCATAGTAGTTTCTTTCTATGATGGGAATCTAGAAGTTACACAATAGAATTAATAATAATATGTTATATAACTAGATGATATCATTTGATGGAAACCAATGATAGAGGATATCAGGGGTTGAGACTCCAAGGACTTCGGGCCAACTTCTCATGGTTTATTCCCTTGGTAATATCCAATGTATGATATTATGAGAATGAGACCAACCATTAGTAGATAAACATCTATTTGTGTCGTTGAATATTCTGATATTTGGAAAACTGTTTTGATCCTTATACATTATAAATATTATCAATGAGTATTATATGTTTTTTATTTTTATGTGTTGATGAAAACTGTGATAACATGTTTTAACAGAGAGTTATGATACATTAGCTGTGTCAAATGTAATATTACGTTAATTAATAATGCAAGAAATAATTTTTCACTTATTTTATTTCATTGTAGTAGATATATAAGGAAATTTAAGGGAAATTATATTTCCAAAATAAATCAATTTCAATGGTTTTATATAATAAATTTGTATATATTAACATTCAAAAAACAGTTATCAAGCACATAGGTTGATTACACAAGCAACCTAATTGAATACATATTTCATGGTATGTATATTATATTATAAAGTAAGAATCTATATGTGGTATTATGTAATTATGGAATTAACTTTATTCTATATTGATTCATTTACATGTTGTAATATGTATCCTTAGAATTTAGGCTCCTCCTCCAATTGAAAATAAAAAATAGGCCTAGAGGGTCACACACTATGTGTATCCAGAATCTCAATTAAAAAATATATTTGTATTTATATTTTAATAAGTTGAATAAATAACATACCTTCTTATGGTTTAATATTATTTCACGTTTTCCTGATCACATATATTCATTCCAATGTTATTCGAGAGAATATTATGTATGCATAATATTCTAAAAAATATAATCTATTAAGTAAAAAAATATTAATTTATTTATCGGTGAATAATGATTTGTTGAATATTTGTTAAATAAATTGTAATTATTCACTAGTCTATATAGACTATGGAGGATTTCTAGACTAATTTTAATAGTCTTATGAGAAATAATTTATATTGAATATTTTTTGAAGAAATAATGTTTACATTTAATTGAATATTTTATTGGATGTCGATAAATTATAATAATAATATAAATATATACACGAGGTTACACAAAGATTAAATAAATATTAAAGGGAAGTTGTGAAAATATTTTTTTCTAATCCCTAACAATATATATACCCAATTATATCAATTTTAGTACAAAAAATTCATTTGGTTTTTGTGAAAAATGAATATGAGAATACTATAAATTATTTATAGATCTCCCTCTGCCATGAATTCTTCAAAAAATGTAGTGTGCACACCTTCCGCCTCCCACTCTTGATTCATGAGTGATTAAAGAGAAAAATTTGGATGTTATTATTGATGTTAAAAATGGTGAAAAAAAGATATTGTATCATCCTTGGTAGCACCAAAATATTCCTACATAGAAATCTTAAAATCATTTAATGTCTTGGGGATCACCATTTGAGGGAATCATCTAGTGATTCCTAAAATATAAAGACTATAAAAAGTGAATATTTTTTATAGTTCAATCAACAAATAAAATAATTATCTCAAGGTAATTCTTGTATTGATAAAATTAATTATAAATAATATTTTTTGATCATTTGATCAATATTTATTATTTTACCCATTATAAATTTTATTTGATTTAATTTTTATGATCGTGGTGTTTATCGTCATGTAAATATATTATGGATCATTGATTCTGAAAAATAAATTATTGGGAATGAGCCAACACACACATATGTTATTCCTAGAACCTTCTTAACAATCACATTACAATCCCAGATAAAAATTATGTAAAATAATGCATTTCCATAAAAGATCTAATATTTCTTCAAAATATTGTACAAGGTAATTAATTTATCATATCCATTTTATGTTTATCCACCTAATTGATTTTATTGTAAGATTAAATTAAAATGCATTATTTTAATATACAATATAGAATGCCACTTTTAAAAATTAAAAACAAGGTTATTTTTTATTAATGATATCAGAAAATATTACAATGTTTTTAGTACGTGTTCTAATGAAACCCCAGAAGTTGTATGTTCATCCTTTTTAAAATACTGAAAAAATTCAATTTTATCTAAAACAACATTTTCTATACATACTTGAACTGTAACTGATCCATTAAATTATCCAAATGGCATAATATTATATGAAAAATTGACAAATTAGATAGCTAAATATAGCCCTCATCTAATCATAGATGGAAATGGGAACTTAAAAGTAAAAAGAAAACACATATATTAATCAATAGTTAATCCATATAGCTATTCTCTATAGCATCTGATCAATAATATAAATTAGGAATTCATATTTCTTACTAAATAGATTAAGATCATAAATAATATTTTAACTCTCCAAATGTTCTATGTTATTAGAAGGATTATCTAATTTTTCTCACTCCACAAAGTGGAAAATGTATTTTTTTTGGAAACTATGTGAATATTCCTTAATAATAGTGAGTATAAAATTTAGAATATTATTCCCAATTAACATAAAAAATATATTTATATTTTAATTACCACTATTAGGGTGGGATTTATACTCCTTTTTTTATTGTTTATATGTCATCAATTTTCTTTTAGTGGAATCCATTTCATGCATATTTTTTATTAATAAATTCAATATCATGATAGATACAATTAATTTCATGAAATATTTTTTTAAATACTTCAGTAATTTTTTTTCCATGTTTGTGTTTAAAATAATCAACAATTATGACATATATTTTCCATCCATCCATGCCATACACTTACACCTCAATAGTGGGATGTGGTTTGAATTCATCATTTTGGTGTTTCTTCAAAATATGAAATTAGATCATAGATCCCCACATTAATAGATTATATTTATTATAAAACAGATAAAATATAATATAGTTATTTATTAAAATACAATTAAATACCTTAGAGAATTAGGAATGTATATATTCCACTTAACATACAATATAATTCCATATTATTAATCATTTTCCACTATCATTTAACTTACGGTTGTTAAATTATTCATTATAAATAAATGATAATTTAACATACATGGATATTCAATAGTTATTGTGTATTAAATGTTGTTATTTTTATGATATTAGACTGTAAGGTATATGCACATGGAAAAAACATAAGATGGTGGGTGAATTTTAGGTTTAAAATCCTTATTTCTATCCCTATCATTAAATTTAGTTTACAATAATTTAAATGGATTCAATTAAAAAAAATTTAATTAATTTAAATAAATGAATCATATTGGTCCATGGATCTAATACAAAAAATATTTTATTAATTTTGTTTAGGATAAGTATTTTATGAGTCATAATTGAAATTAATCGTATAAAGAGTAAGCGTGTAAAAGACCCTAATCATTATGGTTTCAATGATTATAATAAAAAAAATGAAATGAGTCTATCATAATGCGTAATAAATATTATTAATTAATTAAAATGATAATAAAAAAATATATATATTAATCTGAGGAATAAAAATGTATCATAATCATGTTGGTTATGATTGTCAAATATAGAATTAAATGATGAATAACTAATACAATTT
Source organism: Viscum album (assembly GCA_963277665.1). Taxonomy (NCBI): domain Eukaryota; kingdom Viridiplantae; phylum Streptophyta; class Magnoliopsida; order Santalales; family Viscaceae; genus Viscum; species Viscum album. The sequence goes on from OY728143.1 coordinate 637,979,709, forward strand.
CTTTCAATTACAATATAATGGAAATGTAAAAGAATAAAATTCTTTTATCCCAAAGATAAGTGTATCCTTTAACCTAGAATATAAGTCATTTTATATATACATTCATGAATGTATATATCTCTGGCACTAGGATAATTCCCTTATACGAAGATTGACTTCAGTCTTTTTATCCCCATAAGCCCTCAATTAAAAAAGTAATCGAAACCTTTCTCTTCCTCTCATTGGAAGACCTCAATCCAAAAATTTTTGTAACGTCTATCTTCAAATACCTGGAAGCCCTCGATCGTAATCATCAATGATGACATTCGTTCTATGAAGAACAAGAAAAAAACATAATTAAAGTCACAAGTTTCAAGAAAGAGTTCTTCATAACATGACAGTAAAGAATCTCACATGGAGATGAATTTCGACATAGCTATTATAGGATGTCTCAAATTCTTAAAAAAGTATCGATCCTATATAAATGAACTACTATTTATAGGACTCATCCCAAAAGTCATATTTTGGATCCCATGGTCAGATTTCATATTGAAATATTGGTGGGACATAGACACCTAGAACTCAAACAATTATCTTGTAACTGAAACAACAACATTGTTTTGTAATGTATATAAAAATAGAATACATAACATTGTTTCGACTTAGCTATTTTCTATTATTTATAATTGTATTTTTGAATATTTAATGCTGGATTAAAATGAGTATGATTATTATTGTATCGATAATGAATATTATTTTGTTGTTAGTGTGGTATATATGATGTAAATAGAATTCCTTATTACTAATATAAATTATGTTCGGTGAGTACGATATAAATAATATTTATCCTCATTATGATAAACTTTGAAATTGTTAAAATTCAGTTTCTTATTGTTTATGATATTCAATGTATTCATTATGAAAAACATATAGATGAACATGAATAATAAAATTCTTAATGTATATAATAAAACAAAAAATGAATTAATTTGAAAATAATGAATGTGTTTTAGAAAACAAAATAGAAAAGAAAAGTTATATTAATAACATTGTCTCAAAAATCTCCCCCATTTCAAAAGAAAAAACTACATGTTAAAAACATGTAGAATATTAAAAAACAATATAGATTTCATATTTAGAAGTAAAAAACATAAACTTATGCCCATTTTAGATTAAAATCTCTTAAAAATATAAATTTTATATGACTAAAAACCCCATAGGATATCAAAATCCCATCAAATCATATAAAAAAATCACTGTAATAAAATTATTCTCCTTTTGAGAATTTCTCTCTATCAAAAATATTCATCAATATTCAAAACAATTATAAAATATTCTCCCCCATTGAGATTTAAAAACATAATTGGAATAAAAGATTTATTCTATTCCCTATAGTAGAGTATTAGATAGAAGCAATATGAAAAGAAAAAAAATTGAACCTTTAAAACAAGTGAATGAGCATTCATCCAAATAGTGGAAGACATTCTATAAAAAGAAATATAGATGTCAAAAAGTTTCCGTAATGATTTAAAAAATAGGCGTTTAAAAAATTATTTTCATTAACTTTTTTTCTCCTTCTTCCTAACATCCAAAAAAACAATTTTTATTCATGAAATCTATTTTTTCCTTTATGAGATTGTCATGAGATTATTTTTTGGACCAAATATATTTCTCCTAGTCATCAAAAAATAGCTCATGAATATGATTCAAATCACCCTGATATTTCAATATTTATTCTAGAGAAGGAAGTTTTTTCTTCTGTTTACATAATGTATTTTTCTTGAACCTAAAACAGATTACATATTCAGAAATTTGGATTTTGAAACTCAATTACCACATTTTTATAAAACAAGATATTTTCAAACTCAGCTTAAAGGGAATTAATCATATATTAAAACATTTTAATTTCATCATATTTGATTTATTATATCCATATGAATGATTTAAATTTTTTATTATTGTTACTTTTTAAATTATCGATTTCATCTGAGAGTTCATTCAAATGATTTCATAGATTTACTCTTTTGTATTCAAGATGTTTTATAGTCTCACCAGTCTAGTGTGACCACATTAAGTTTTTATTAATTGTTTTCTATTCTCTACAGAGATTTCAAGAGACACCATAAAGTCAGTCTTGAGTTTCATCATTTTATTTCATTGGAGGTTGATTACGTATGTTCTCTTGTTTTGATTCTCAACCATAAAATATACATTCCCATCAATTCATGGTAAGAAAATCTTTTTCAGTTCGTATAATAGCTTGAACAACATATTGATCTATTTTCAAGGAGAGAGAATTATCTAAAATATAGTCATCTATATAAGCTAAATTATCTAGATAATGACTTCCATTAGCATCATCATCTAAATCATAATTTTGATTTCTATCGGATCATATCTATTCATATGTATTATAAATTTAACCAATTTTTTGAGATTGATCTCTCTGATAAGCCTTATTTAATGATTCAACTAATGAGGTTGAAATTTTACATGAAATTTCATGATAATATTGTATTGGTTATTTATTAGAATCTTCTTCTTGATCAGATTCTTTTACCTATTCCTCTTCTATATTTCATAAAAAAATTCACTATGATATTCATCTATATCTTTTATCTCTCTATATTCTATTTCTTCCTAAACAATATCTTGAGATTTTTTTTTTGAGATACTGATTCTCTAATTGTTCCCTTATTTATCATTTCCTTTTCAAGGACATGAAAATGATTTCTTCATCTTATATAATTGTCTCATAGTTGCTAATACCTGCACTAATTATTTTTGAAATCATTTATGAGATTATAAATAACAAAAATTTTTCTTTCAATTTAGAAGATTCTTCTTCTCATCTTCTTTTAAAATTTAATGATTCTGAATCATTTCTATTATGGCTCATGTAGGGTTTTAACAGAATTTAAGATCTCTATTTTATTTTGATCATGAACGTTTCTCCTGTTTGTAGTGGATTTATCACTATAATCATATTTAATCCTTAGATTTGGAAGAATAACAAATTGGATTTCATTTCCTTCTCTGAGATAATTGGTACTAATTGTTTTCAGATGTCTTTACTACTTCCAACTATCTCTTAGGATGTTTCTTCTTCAAGATACTTTATAAATTTATATGTATCTTAATTGAATAGAAATTTCATCTCTTTATTACGTAATCAATGATCCATTGAACTTTCAAATATCACTATTATAAACTTAATTTTTTGATTGAAAAAGACCATGATTTCAAAAATTAATCTTCTCAGAATTGCTAAAAAAATAATAAGTTGGGATTTTCTACAACCTAAATTCATATTTTAGAGGGTTTTGAAGATTTAACTCATTATGTTTAACATTATGATATTCACCAAATATTGAAGGATTAAAAGATATGAAAACATTAATGTGTCTCTACAACTATTCCTATTAATTGAGAACCCATGCCTCCAAAGAGAAATCAAATAATTGTAAGATGAATGATGTTTTTCTTTTATATTTATATACTATAAAAAGAAATTTTTTAGATTTTATCTTAACAAATGTTCCTTTTTTTGTAAATTTATTGGATGAAAAAAATGAATCACTCTTAAATGTAACACATATGAAATGAGATGCTTGTTTTAAAGATTCACCAAACCCACTGTCATAAATATTAAAATTAATATTCAACACTTTATAGAATTTCACAGTATTATATAACTACCTAACTTCATCGAGAATAATAGGGACTTGATGATAATAATGTTTTTAAAAAATAGAGAGACTCCAATCCTTATAACTGAATGATTATTTTTAAAGATGTATCAGTCTTTTCATAAAATTATCTATTTACCATCCTTTTATCGAAAATCATCATATTGTTGAAATAATTATGATCCATTTATTTAAGAGTGGTTTCATATGATTTAGATATGGGTAGAATTCAAATTTATTTGCAAAACAATTATTTGATGTAGCATTAAGAGGAGTAGCAGATCTTGGAATATAAGAATAAAAAATTAGATGTGGGAATGGGTGGTGTTACATTTTTATAAGAAATGGAAAATAAAACTGTTTTATTTTGACGGTTCTAATTAGATAAAAAATGATCAAATTTTTAAAAAATTAAACACATGAGTGTTTTTTAGTAATTTTTTTTTAAATTGGGATGAATTGGAAATAATTTGAAAAAAAATTCCCAAACAAAGAATATATTAGAAGAAAAAAAATTAAGAAAAGATATAGTACCATTAAAAGCCTCAGGACTTGTTTATTGTAATCAATTAATATTTTTTTAAAAATAAAGTACAATTGTTCAATGATTTTGATGGTAATATTAAATTCAATAGTGAAAATGTGTACATAAAAGTTTTTATTTTATATAATGGAAATAATAAATATAATAGTGAAAATGTGCAGAAAAAAGTTTTTAATATGGAAAATGGAAATATCAAAGTGAATTGTGAAAATTTGCATGAAAATGTTTTTAACAAAAAAGGTTTTTGTACTATTATTATATATATGAATTTTTTGGGTACAAAAAATTTGTGTCTGACAATTTTGGCTATGAAAATATGGGGTATGAATTATTGTTCAAGGAAATATTTGTGTACAAATATTTTGTTCTAAAATACTAGTCATATGTACTCCCCTTTTGAAAAGGAGTAACATAATGTAAGTAGATTTTGTCCCACAAGAAGTATATATGAATGATTTATTTGTAGTGATCATTCATTTCATCTATTTAATGAATTCATTTCTATCATCAGGTAATGATTTTGTAAATATATCACCAAATTACTCTTGTGTTCTCATAAATTGTAAAATGAAATATCCTTTATGTGTGTGATCCCTAAAATGAGATTCATAATATCTAGGTGATTTTAGAATGATTTATGTGCATGGTTTTTACTCAGTATATGGAACTAGTGTTATTATATAGTATTATATTATTCGTACATCTTATTCCATAATTATTTTCTTTGTGTTGCATCCTCAGCACTTGAGTTCAACAACTTCCAACATCCACAAACTCAGCTTCTGTAGTGGGAAGTTCTACTGAGTGTTATTTTTTTACTAGACCAAGATACTGAAGAATCACCTAAGAAAATAATAGTTCTATATGTTCTTTTTTCTTTCTATAATACAACCACTAATTTCAGCAGCATGTCTTTTTATTTCAAAAACATTTATGAATAAATAAAAAAGTCCAATATCCATAGATCCCTTTATATAACTAAATATTATTTCAACAAAATATAAATGGTATTCCTTGGGATATTATGGATATAATGAACATAACTATACTAAAAACATCTTGTTTGTATGAATAGTTGTTATGTATTATAAACTTCCATTAATCCATCTAAAAGTTTATTGATTTACTAGTTTTCTAGATTTCTTAATTTTAAGAGTATTTGAGGAACCATTTAGAGTGTTAATATATTAAGTATTTTCAAATCTAAATTTTTAACAAGATATTTAATATAATTATTTTATGATATATACTCCCCGTATGGATTTTTAGAAATTTTTAAACTAAGATAGAATGATAACTCACCCATTACAGTCATCTCATTCCCAAATTTCAAAAGTTTCTCAAACAAATATTTTAAATATTGATGGCGTTATCTGAATATAATTCCATCAACATAAATATGAATGATCTAAATAATTGTGTTTTCTTTATTTATAATAGGTGTCAGATCAGTATTTCTTTTACCAATTGTTTTTGTAGAAAAAGTCATGTAAAACAATCATACCAGGCTCTATAGGTCTTTTTAAGGATGTTTAATGATTTTTTATGTTTAATAACACATTCAATATGCATTGTATCTTCAAAAACAAGAGGATGTTCAAAAAAATACTTCTTGGACATATCCGTTAAGAAATGAACATTTCCCTTCCATTTTAAAATAGTTGAATTTAAAGAATGATTCAATGGATAATAGTATTGGAATAGGTTCAATTACATCTAATGGAAAATAGGTTTCATTATAATCTATTCCCACTTGTTTTTATACACATTAGAAACTACACTTCCCTTATTTCTAATTTTTATTCCATTTTCATCACATTTGTTTTTGAAAACCCATTTGACTTCAATTATAGAAGATTATTTAGGTCATTCAACCATGGTCTGGACTTTATTCCTTTATAATTTATTTTGTTCATATTTCAATAAATTTTTCAAATCATCACCACCTAATGCCTCATTTGGAATTTTAGTTTCAAATCGTGAACAGAATTCTATACATTCTACTTCATTTCTCATAGAAATTCTAGTCCTTACACTCTGATTTACATCACTAATTATACTATTACTGAGATGATTCTTAAGTAATAACTGATATGGGTTATTTAAAACTTGGTCTAAAACATAAGATATAATGTCTTATGTAGTGAATACTTTATAGAAAATTTCTTGAGTATTTTCCTTCGTATTGGAGTTTTCAATTAATGTTTGATAATATTATTTGAAAAACACATCATAAAATTCATGTTGTGGATATTTAATAATAAAATACCAGTTAGAATTATTTTGACATGTACTGTTCACTCAATAGTATAATAATTTTTATTGAAAAATCTAAAAGACATAGTGGTGGAATAAACTAAAAAATACTTTCATTGAATTTTAGTGTGAATGTATGCAAAATATATTTTGTTTTCAAAACATGTAATTTTCATCTAAATACATTTAGGTATAAATATTTTTGTTTTCAAATAGTCCATAATCATATAGTGTTTTATTAAGAAATTGTCATATTACATAATTATTTATAGAATAAAAGGAAGTACTCATATCTTTAGCCTAAAAATATTTTTCAATTTAATAGTAACCCAACATTTTTTTATTATTTCTTGAAGAATACGATTTCTTCTTTCAAAAACACCATTTTTATGAGGTGTTCAAGGTGTAAAATAGTTATTTTTAATTTCTTTTTTAAGAAAAAAATTTCAAATTCATAATTTTTAAATTTTGTACCATGATCACTATGAATATTTATCAATGGTTGGATTTTATCATTTTTATATTTGGCTGAAAAAGTATTAAAATAATAAAATTCTTATTATTTATTTTATAGAAAAATATACGCATGTATATCTAGTATTTCCATCAATTAGAAAACTATATAATACTTTCCTCTAATACTTCTAGTTTGCATAGGACCGAAAATATCCATGTGCGTCAATATTAAATCATTATTTTTTGAAACTTCACAAATAGATTTAAATAATTTCATATGTTTTTTATATTATCAATGGTCATAGACTTGTTAATAATTAAATCATTGTTTCGAAATATACTTAACATTCCATTTCATAAACAATTTATATATTTTCCTAAAGTTACAGTGTCATAACCTTCTATGGAAAAATGAATATTTATTATCCATTATAGTAATGCAAGGTATGTCATGGACCCCAAGGTCATCTATGTTTAGTTTTTTATCATTCTAAAACTGATTGGAAGAAATAATGAATTTATACTTGGATTTTTGTACTATGAATTTATTATTACTAAAATTCACAAGGTAACATTCATCACAAAATTTATTTTTTCTTATAAAGTTATACTATTGTCCCTTAACAAATAGATGTTTTTAAATAAAAGTTTTCTAGGAAGAAGAATATTACATATAGTAAAAATCATTCCATGATAATTCCTTTTGATGGTAACTTTTCAACCTTTCATTTCAATAATATTTTCAAAGAACTATTTTTTACCAATCATATGTCGGGAACATAAATTATCCATGTAGTATAAGGTTTTGGTGTTGGTACTTCCTCTATTTTCCTAAAATTAAAATGAAAAGGTTTTCATAATCTAAACATTCATGTATCAAAAAATAATAGAAAAAAAATTAGGGACCAAAATTTGTTTTCCAAAAAATTGGGATTTATTGAATAACAAATATTAAATTTTATTTAAGGTCAAATATTTATTACAATATCCTCTATATTCTCACATAGTGAAAAAGTGGTAATTTTTATGAAGTAAAATATATTTTTTAAAATAGTTTGGAATGATTATATCTCATTAATAAAGTATTACATTATAAAAGAATTTGATAATACATTTCATAAAAACCATATTTACAAGTGGTAAATTATGACTAAATTTTATAGAGATAAAATATTTCATACATTATTAATATAAAAATCTTCTTTTCAACATTAGTATTAGATTCAGAAGTGAGTCTTACATCTAAATAATTTTCTATAAAATAATATTTTCAAAATATTTTGATACTTTAGCTATTATATAATTAGCATACTCATCGTTTTTTGAAAAATAATAAATTTCAAAAAATTTATTATCAATAACTTTATAATGATCATATACGTCTCTTATTAAAACATTTATTAGAGCATTTTCCTTCTCATGTTTATGAAATTCTTTTCAATTTTCATTTCCATGTAATTTAGAATATCTTGAAACATCTTCATTTGATGGTAAATAGTAATCGTATATTGATGAATTATCTTCAACAAAAGAAATATGTCCATTTTCATAAGGATTATTTTAATTTAGAGACATATTAGTCAATCATTTAGTAGAGTGAACCATTTCCATGAAACAATGATCTTCAAAAGGTATTTTGGAAAATAAGACCAATATTACTCTATTTAGAGTGTTCATCTACTAATGATTCATCTAATGAATCTTCACAACTAGCATTACAAGAGTAATTAGCGTTTATGAATTTCTCACTTTTTGACTTATAGTTATATTTTAATGCATTTCAGAAAGCCTTTATTTCTTATATTTTCTTTTCATATATGGGAAATCAGGTTTGATATGTCCAGCATTATTTTATCCATAAAATGTGACTTCAGTATCTTTCTTATCTGTATTTTTTTCTTATATTTTTATTTAAATTTTTTTTTCAAACAATATTGATCATTCTTCATGCAATACGGGCTAACTAATTATTTTAGTGTTATGATTCCCTAGAATATTATTGAATCAAAACATTTTTTTCTATTTCATACATAAAATTATTTTTAGAAATATTTGTATTGTTGTGATGTGTAGTTTTAGTGAAAGAAACCAAAATATTATTTTTCTTCACTTTTCCAGTATCTCTTTCCATTCTGTTTTCATGTAGAAATAGAGTTCCAAAAAAACACTACATGAGTTACACTAGTAACCTTTCCTGATTGATCAGAAATAATTATTTTTTATTCCCACTCATTAGGAAGGATGACTATGATTTTATCAATAATGTATTTATCATTTTTTACTTTCTCTATTTGGGATTCTAAACTGTTTACAATTGTCATAAATCATTATTGTACATTAAAACATGTTCTCCATAAAAGAATTAAAAATCCTAATAGTAATCTCTTAGTGTAACTCTTCTAGTCCCAACAACATTATATGTACCTAAATGAGTATTCTTCATTTTCATCCAAGTACAATTGGATTCTTCACAAGAAGAAATATGGCTATATATATTTGTAGTTATTTTATAGAGTAAATTATATCGTACTAATAATTAAATTGATACTCTTGATTCTATTTATTGGTAAAGTGTATCACTTCATTGGTAAATAGTATCACTTTCTTGATGTGTTGTAGTGACACCGTTGATGTGGGTCGGGCGATTGGATTGAGACATCGACATCAATAGTAGGTAATGGTGTTGCTTTTGGATTTGAATTTGGAATTTGGAATGTTTGAATTTTAAAAGATGGAATCTTGAAATTGGGATGATGGGGTTTCATGTCATAGTTTTTGGGTTCTCTATTCTTTGTGAAAGATATGTGGGTTCCCACTTTCCCCATTAAAAGTGGTTTATTATGAAAATACATAAAAACTCAATTGTCAAGAGTATCACTTTCTTGTTATGAATTTCATAATATCCAATAAGAAAAAGAAGATTTTCAACTCCAGTGTTAATCACAAAATTATTCATTCTATCTCTATAATATTGAATAATCTTACCATAAAATACATTGGAATGATTAGGATTTATATTTTCAACCAAATCGATATTTGAACCCTTTTTCATTATAAAAATTCCAAATAAAATCAATAAAAGTAGTTATTCTAATAGATACAGAAACAAAATGTTTCTAAAAAAATTCACTAACTTGAAAAGTAAATGTATGAAAATATATAAGAAATGAAAAACTGCACTGATACTGATTCTCTTATCATAATGTATATACAGATGGTAAAATACATGATTGGGGTGTTTTGTATGTTTAAAAACTGACATTTCATCCCGTCATAAGTATTTAGATTAAATTAATTAAAGATAATTCAATAAATAAAATTTTGTATTGTTTTCAAAATAATTATTCGGATTGGACCCTGATTTCAATGAATAATAATTTTTTAATCATGTTTGTTATGAATATTACTCCATAGGTCATAATTGAATTTAATTGTATACAGAGTAATAGTTTAAAGGATAGATTTCCCTATGGTTAAGAAGTCCAGAATAAAACAATAAAATGATTCCATCATAATACATAATGAATCATATTGAAAAATTAAAAAAATCGTAATCAAAAAAGATAGAATTGGGATTAATACAAATATATCAAAATCAGATTGGTTATGATGATCAAAATATATAATATAAAAAAGAATAACCCATTAAATTATCTTTTTATTACAATATAAAATTAATGTAAAATAATACAATTATTTTTATCAAAAGGGAAGCTTATCCTTTAATATAAGATAGTTGTCCCTTGATTTATACATTCATGAAAGTCTATCTTACCCACACTAGGATAATCTATCAAAAGGAATATTAACTTTAGTCTTTCTATCCCATAAATCCCCCAACTAAAAAGTTAAACATCACCTCAATCATACTAGACTTGGAATCCCTATATCCAAAAAATGATCACCACATCTATCTTCATATTCCCAAAAATCCATCAATTGTAATCACCAATGATTGGCATCAGAGTTAGAAAAAAACTCTTGAAGGTTACTGGTTTGTAGAAGTGGATGTTCACAACCAGACTACAGAGTACTTCACATTAAGATGATATTTTATAGAGATCTTATAGTATTTCTCAAATTATTCAAAATTATTGGGTTCAAATAAATGACATGGTATTTATAGGCCTCATCTTAATTGTCATATTTTGGCTCCAATGGTTGGATTTCATCATAAAATATTGTAGGTTATTGGAAACCCAGAACACAAATGATCATCTTTTAATTAAAATAAAACATTTTCATTTCAAGCATATGAAAATAGATATCACAACATCATTTTAACATAACATTTTTTCATTCATTATAATTATGTTTTCAAAATACAAAAAACATTAAAAAAGAAATATGATTCTTATTATATCAATAATGAATATGATTTTATTGTCATTGTTATATGTATGATGTAAATAGGAATCCGCGTGACTAATATATATCATGTTCGGTGAGTATGAAATAAATATTATATAGCATTATTATGATAAACATAGAAAATGATACAATGATATTTCATGATGTATACGATATTCAATGTATGTAGTATGGAAAATATAATGACAAAGTTGAAAACTAAAATCCATAAATTAAATAAAAAACAACATATATATATCTCTATTAAAAGTGTGTTTGTGATTTAAAAAAATGAAATATATATGTAAAAAAGTACTTTTGACTTAGCAAAATAAGTAAATGATCCTTTGATGGTTTACATATGGAATAAAAAATATCAATGTGTACAGAGTATTCTCTACACACCGTGGTGAGTGTTTCATTAGGATAATTCATTATTTTAGTATTTTTTTTGAAATATTTTCACAAATAAATCTAGAAAATCTGATATATCTATCTTCCACAATAATGTGAAAATGAATGTTTTTTAAAAAAATTAGTTATTTGTTTCTGATAACAACATCCAAAAACCTTCCTAATAGATATTTGATATATTTATTTTCATTTTACACCACCAATCTTTTGGTATTCAATTTTTTTTATATACTATGATGTAAAAATATAGAATTAAAATAAATTTATCGAAGCACCTATATTACAAAAAAATAAAAAAAGTTATATATCTACATAGAAACTAGAGTGTGACTAAATATAATAAATTTCATAACAAATTAATCTTTTATTCCATTAATGCCAACTATTCTTTTTGGAATACTATTTTAATATCTGGATATACATTGAGAATTTTTTGAGAGAATCAATAAGAGGTATATTGATATAACCATTTTTAAAGCTTCCAAAACATCTCTTCAAACCTCTTGAATCATTTATGTATTGGATAATTAATGATATGAATGGGAGTGGGAATCAATAACAGGTATATTGATATAACCATTTTTATTAATTTATCTACATGGGAATCAATAAGAGGTCTATTGATATAACCATTTTTTAAATCATCCAAATGAGTCTATCATAATGCGTAATCAATCTAGAACATAAATAAGAGGTATATTAATATAACCATTTAGATAAATTCCAAAATATATTCAATGTATGTAGTATGGAAAATATACAATATTCAATGTATGTAGTATGGATAATATAATGACAAACATGAAAAATAAAATCCATAAATTAATTAACAAAACAACATATGTATCTATTTTCAAATTATGTTTGTGATAAAAAAATGAATATAAATGTAAAAAAGTACTTTTGAATTATCAAATTAATTAAATGATCCTTTGATGGTTTCCTTATGAAATCAAATTATATCAATGTGTATAGATCTAGATATAAACTATAGTGTGAATTTGAGACATTTCATAACAAATTAATAATTCATTTCATTAATGCCACCAGTTCTTGTCAAAATATTGTTTGAATATATGGATATACACTGAGATTTTTGGGAGAGAATCAAAAAGAGGTATATTGATATAACCATTTTTAAAACTTTGAAAACATCTCTTCAAACCTCTTGAAAAATTCATGAATTGGATAATTAATGATGTGAATGGGAATGTCAATCAATAAGAGGTATATTGATATTACCATTTTTAAGAATTTATCTATATGGGAATCAATAAGATGTATATTGATATAACCATTTTTTCAAGCTTCCAAATGATTCTATCATAATGTGTAATCAATCTAGAACATCAATATGTTGTATATTGATATAAATATTCATCAATCCTCTTGAATCATTCATTAAGAATTTATCTACCTGGGAATTATTAAGATGTATATTGATATAAACATTTTTAAAGGTTCCAATTTATTCTATCACAATTCATAATCAATCAAGAACATCATGAAAAAATGTCTTCAATTTATTATGGTATTTATCATTTTTATGTTTCAGTGGTGATTTCATTTTTTTCATTTTCATGTGGTGTTAATTTATAAATTCTTATTTGGATGTAGGACTAATTGGGATTTTAAATTTAAAATTTTTTTGAATAAAGTTTATGCTTAACTATTCAGTCGGTATTTATGATTCTTAAACATATTGATAAGATCATCATCCTCAGGTCTCTACCATTTTTTTAAAATAGTTGTGTACTAGTCGAGGATGTTTAAGGTATATTTTTGTAGAAATTTGGGTGTTTTTATAGGCAGGTTGGCCATAAGGATTATTGAAATTTTGTTGAAAAGGTGTTCATATTTGGAAAGGTGGGTCTTGCTAGTGAAAGAGTTGATTTTGTTGGATCTAATTTGGAATGTGGTTTTAGTCGCATTCTTTTAATTTTAAAATCCATAACAGGATTTGTAATTTTCTATCTATTCTTATTTTTTTGGAAGGTCCCTTATATAAAATCATATTTCACCACTCATCATTCCCAATTATATAGAACATTATTCGTTGAAATTGGTTTGACATGAATATAGACACATACATTGGATGGTTTTTATTATTCATCAGTTTTTTTCAATATATATATTAAAAAATAATAGTTAAGCTTTAATAACTAGTTTTATTAAATAGAGATTATACAATAGTCCTTAACTCATTTATACCACTTACATTGTGTAATCATGTGCAAAACTATTGTTAATTTTGTGTTATAAAATAACATAATATAATGGATTATATTACAAATTTATTAAACAAGGATCATCCATATGATGCACCTAGAATGTTTCTATCATTTCATATTATGTTTTTTTGACATAAAAATGGAACTAATATTCCTCTAAACCTTGATGTCTAAAACCAGTATATAAAATCACAATACAAAATTAATACTAATGGAGGGTTTATATATAATATTTTTTATGGAATAAAAAACCATCCCAATGGATACAGTCATGATTGCATGGTGAATCCATAAAGAATGATGTTATATGTTTCATCAAAATCATGATACTCTCATGGTCAAAGGTTGTAAAACATACCATTTTTCTCTCCTTCATTTGAAAAGAAGAATTAAATTCACATGAAATATTTCTCACACACTCCTCATTGATTTAAAGACACGATAGAAATGTAAATTCATTTATGTATTTATTGGGATCTTCATCTAGAAGACCATGTATTACAAGTAGCTTTTAGGTTACATGAGTATAATATTCAAAATAATTCTATAATGTATGCATTGAAATTTATTTATTAATATTAAGGAATTTTATTCCATATATGTATCTTATGATCATATATGTGTTGGTAATGTGATGACATGTTCATAGTGAACCTTATATGTTTTCTTAAATTTAATCAGTTAATCAACCTCAAAGTTAGGTTTTATGGTTAAATTCAATAATCTAAAAACAATGTTATTTCAATTAATAAATCTGATGATATGAGTAGGTTGTCAGTGGTTGTTGTATTGTAATTTAATCGTCATATTTTTTGATATCCCTCCTATGTAGTGGTTCTAGGATTTAAAAATGGGACATATCAAGTTCTATTTAAAAAGAAATAAGTTTAGATATTATATTTAGTAGTTTTAGTTTCCCATGTTATTATCTATATATTATTTTAAGGTTAAGTATTTACTTACAGAAAATCAGTGGTATGATATTTTTGTTTAGAAATTAGAATAATTAATTAAGTAGATTATTTTAATGAATTATGATAAACCATTTTTCTTTTTCTTCCTATTAATTTTTAAGTGGGAAAATCTTTCACTAATTCATCAATCACCCTTGTATTAATGTTATTTAGGATAAATAATTATCAATTATTACTTTTAGGTCACCCCTTTATTATTAGGTGTATGAAAATTCCGTAAACTAATCCTAAAATAACAAGGAAATACCCAATTAAATATTATTTCGACTATAATATTTTGAAGATACACATTTCTTACGCACATGTTCATGTGATTTACAGAAACACACCTCCTAATATATATTATTTCCTCATGTAATGGCGCACTAGGTGGAAAGATATTTAAATTTTTAAAAATGAAAAATTTTATAATGAATTTTAATAACTTTCACATAATATCATTAAATGTTTTAAAAACACCATTGAAAACCAATATCAATCACCTGGATATACATTTTTTCATTCTGGTGTGAATACTCTGGAATTTAAATTGATCCATTCCCTTCTATGGACAATCAATATTTAAACATCCATTAAAATGGTAATATAGATTATAGAATAAGTAGATGATATTATAGATTAATGAAAAATATTAAATAAATTTATTATATTAAACATCAACAACATATGGTTTTCCATCATTCCACATGAGGCACGTATTTCCTTTAGTTTGGCCTCTAGTTCTCTTTACAGAGTTATGGACCCCTTCCTATTCAGCCCATCAAATCCCACTAAGTATTATATATGTTAACATTTTTAAATTATCCATATTATTTTTAGTATGGAATATTCATCATAAACTAATCATCATTAAAATTAAATGCTTCTATCCATTGTTATTAATCAAAATATATTTCACTACAATATTTTCCTCATGGATACACCTAAATGGTAGTATAAATATAAATTTGGAACTCCAATGCATCAAATTAAAATTCAAATTACTCCATCAATTTTTCCATGGGATCATCCATAGTTTTGACATTCAGAAGGTAAATTATCCTATATTGGCACTCCAATTTCATTTGTAGTCAAAATACCATACATGGAGAAATATTATTCTTTTAATAAGTAAAATTTCATATAACTTAATAAAATGTAATCCTAAGAGATGAAATTTCTTTTTCATAAAATTTTTTCTTGAATATAGAAATTGTTCCATTTAAAATTATTAGAACACATTAAGTATCATGAAGATGATCAATGAATCCTATAGACTCATCATTTTACTTATGTGTAGGATAAATCTTCAGTTCATAATACATTTTCATTAAAAATATCAACCCAATAAAATATAATAAAATATATTTAAAATATACATTGAAATATTAGAACTTTTTGTGAATATGAAAATTCTATAACACATCCAATAATTACTCCTATAATGTAATCATATGATAATTTCATTATAAATTTCTATAACTCGAGCACAATTAATCAAGAATAAGTTTTTTACATCATGAAATCAGTCATGAATTTTCAAATTACCTTCAAACATCGAATAAAAATTAAGAAAAACCAATTATAAATATAGGGTTTTTAAAAAATTTCCCAAAACAAATTAAACAATTCAAAATGATGTTTTAATCCATCTAATAATTATTTTCTATATTACACCTAAATATTTTAAATGATATATTTATAAAATAATTATTTAATTAGTGGGATTAAAATAATTAAAATAATAGAAAATATGAAAGAAAATTTTTCCATATTAATTTTTGTACTCCAGGATTGAACATCATCAACAATGGATACATCCAAAATCACGGACTAATTTGCTCCATTATGAATTTCCTATCATCATCAAACATCGTCTCTAAATAATCCATGTCTGTTATATTTTAAGTAGGACCATATCTAAACATGTACATCATATTCGTGGATATAATAGATATGTTCAAAAGTCCGTTGTAGGGGTGAGTATAATCATACCTTGTATAATACCTCAAAACCACAATTTGAAAGTTACCCAACTTGAAGAAAAACAAGTTATTTACATGAGTAAGAATATCTAATAGGAAGGACATCAGAATTATTTATAAATTATATACAAAAACAACTATTATGATCAATGTGATGTCCAAAAAATTACAAATACATCCCATGAAATATTAAATCCCACCATAATCAATATTAAATCCCACCATAATCAATATTTTATCGGGATACCATAGGGTAACCAGAGAGCTTAAAAATGATAGATCAAATTATGTCTTGTCTCAAATTTAAATAATGAATAATAATATTAAACGTTTCAAATCTATAGGTCCTTTATAACTTATATGTAATCATTAAAATGGTAAATGGTGACCCACTAATTCTTGAAATATATTCTTCAGTTGATGAGATACCACTTTTAGTGGTCCAGAACTACTGACATCATGCCGCTATTAAAAAAACTAAAAATAATCCTATTCCTATACTAAGTACTAATGATAGCCGATTAAATACTATAAATTAAATGAATAACAATAATGGATATGTTGAAACCCATTTCACCTCATATAGAATTGTAGTTGGGAATTCATGACTTCATGAGTGATAAATTATCAATCAAGGTGAAAAAAATCCCATTGTGAAAGTATCATGGATTTAAAAGCACAAAAATAAAACACAATATACAGGGGTATGATATAAAAGTTGAAATTAAGATTAAAAGACTACATTAGTAATATTGGGACACATTCCATTAGAATTATTATAAAAAATATGTGGAAGATTTCAGGAAACCAATAAACCTTTGGCAGTCATCTGCGATCTTTATAATCCTTCCCATGTAGATAAATTCTTAATAATCTTATATCACTAATAAAATATCCTAAAAATGATTAATATTCGACCCCACTTCAATATATGTTTAAAAATACTCATGATTGAATAATAATTTTCCCAAAATGGAAAACATGATAAGGATATTAAATAAATACAAATCGGAGTGGGAACGACCATGTTTTTCCCCTCAGGGCATGCAATGTAGTGAACATCGGGCCAAACATGTGTCCAGATTCCTAAAGAATATGATTTATTTTTTAAATAAATTCCATGGATTTTTTTTAGGAAAACACCTTTTGCAAGACACACACACATCCCATATTAGGTGGACCAGACCAAGGCACAACCACCCAATTTACTTCACATTAAGTATAGAGTCATCAATACCCATCTCGTGGGCTCCAGGATGTTATGACCCACCCACCTCTTATTCCATGGCTATCATCACATCATTTTCCTACAGAAGAAAAACTTGAGTCATAATACATAGATGTAGCCATCTCTCTACTCTTAGTAGAGAACCTTCCATTTGCACTGTATTATCCACCATGCATGATTTGTTTCATGGTACCCCATGTAAACATCCTCTATCTTAATTCACATACCTCATTTGAGTAGCCACATTAACATGATCTTAGACGCATTACAACTACTCAGAATGTCATATCTCCATATGCCTTATATATACACTACACAAACTAACCCACCCACCATACCCCCTGATCTAGGCTGTTATTGATGTGTGAAAGAATGAGGGTAATGGGATAGAGATATAAGAGAAAGAATAATGATATTACAATATATGATTTAATTATTCGTTGATATATTTTCATAATCTCAAAACTATAATGAATGGTTTAGGGTTAAAAATCATCAATTATTGATTAATAAAATCTTGAAATGGTGTTAGTGTAACACCCCAAGTAAATAAAGAATATGACATTTTCATATTTATCCATGTTTGTGAATAAAATATTAATATTAATTTAAAGGGAACGTTATGCTCGATGGCGTACCGAATACGCAACAACGATTTTCTTTGAAATCTTAATTTGCACTCTAATAATAAAATAATATTATTTTAAATGGTAGTTAACGCCTAGTCGTTGTAATGGTGGAAATGAACAAAACTAACTAAAAATTGATTATATATGTTTTTCAAATATTTTAACTTTTATCCAATAAATGCTAGAGGGTTAAAATGGAAATGAATCCAATTTTAAGCATTAATCTCCTAATATTCTTTAAAAGGTCGATTAACCACCTTTTGATGGAGAACCCCTCTTAAATATTTTTTTTGATAATTTTATATGTTATATTTGACAAAATAAAATTATTTTTAGAATCGGGACATCAACATCTACTTTGTATAAATTTTTGGTATTTTTCCGATAAATTTCATTTTTTATGAATAGTGTAAAATGTTGTATTTTAATTCAAAACATCATTTCAATATAATTTATATATATGATTAGATAATCTTTTGAATTAGTTTTAATGTGAAATTAGAATATTTTTTTACCATTTAATCCAATGGTGGTCATTGGAATTAAGCTCACATTGAAATTGGTCTTAAACTAGTGTCAATCTTTTAATAGATATTGTTTCTTAAAAACACGCTATTTGTTTTGACATCGGGAATGAATTATTAAATTAATTATTGAAACATATATATTTTCAGCTTTTTAAATTATACATCAGTTTTTAATTCGGAATATCAACTATAGAATAGGGTGAATTATTTTTATTTTTCTGAAAAATGTCATTTTTTGATGAATAGTGAAACCACTAAGTTGTAGTTAAAAGAACCGATTTTTCGTTTAAATGAAACTATTCCACTTCTGTGATTTTATTTCCAAAAATATGATATACATGGTTTTAATTAAGAATTTAAATGTGGTTCAATGTGATTAAGAAAATATTCGGTGAATAGTAACTTTTAAGTTTTATTAATCGCGATTAAAGGTAATTAGTGTAATTTAAGGTAGAAATAATGTATTAATAATATGAAATGACCTAGAAACATGTCCTACCATCATTTTATGTTTCATTAACGACTAATACAATCCATTTTTCAACTTGGGGACCCCGTGGAGCCACTTTGGTAGGAAAATGAAATAAATAACTTTTTATTTAAAGTTAAAATGAAAATGTCACAAACTTGAGTTTTTTTACTAAAAAACATTTTAAAAGGGGTTATAAAAGTCATATTTTTTACTATAAATATTAATTAAAAAGATACAAATATTTCCTACATGATGATAATTTTTTATTAATTTTTAGACATTAAATAAATTAAATTATTTATGACACCATGATGATTCATCGATTACCTCATTATTTAATGATTTAAATAAAATGAAAAGATAATGTAATAACTAATACATACACAGGTCAAAAACATATTGGATATGTTTATTTCGAACTCTTATCACATTATAATCTAAATATATAATTTTGGGACCTTTAAAATCCGAAAATCATTTTATAATAATGTAACCTTTTATAACTTTCCAAGAGTGCCCCTCTTCTCCTCTTATAAAAGGCCCCCACCTCTTCCACCATACCCACACATGTCAATCCTTTGGCTCGGCCAAACCCTAACAATTTTGTCTCTCCACATACCTCCTTTAATCCTAGAATCCTCACTTTGGGCAGAAGTCTTCCCAAGGAAGCCTTTGAGCTCAAATCAAAAAGAGTTACCCGTTTTAAAGATAATGTCTTCCCTAGTGTTCTTTTGTTTTATTTTGCTTCTCCAACCACCTAAACTCTTTTTATTTATTTATTTTGTAAACAAAGCATAAAATTCAATATACTAGGTTTTTTTAGGAGGAGGATTCGAGCTACAGTAACACACACCTCCATCTAATGGTTAAAGAACATATTGTTTCTGTGGACGGCGAATTACTGCCTCATGATATGATGATTGTTCTATCATCTCATACCACCTCTCATGGGGGTAATTATGGTGGAAATATATTTATTTATGATATAAATAATATTTATATCCTCTTTATTCTTTTTTATTTTATATTTAATACATACCTTTATGTTTTTCATGTTATGAAAATGCGATAATTACATTTGAGGAAGTGTGGACTACAGCCCCCTCAAGTGATGTGACTCGTTTATGCAATTCATGGAATGTATAAAGAATGAAATTGATGAACTTATGTGACTTATATAAAACATATATTATACTGTAATTATAATATATATATATATATATCTCTCATCTAGTTTTAATTCCATTAATGTGCCAATGAAATGAAAGTAGCGTTCATGCGTACGTACGGCTTACCGTCTCCATGAACGGTACATTTCATTTATTATCTCTAAATGTTATGCACTATTATAAGTAAATATATATAATGGATATATATTTCATATATTACATCTAAATGATAGATATCAATCTGGAATAAAAATATATATATCTCTCGTTTAACATAAATTCTATTAATATTACAAAAAAATGAAAGTAGCGTTCATGCGTACGTACGGCCTACCATCTCCATGAACAGTGATTTTAATTTTTTATCTCCAAATTTTATGTAATAGTAAAAAATGAATATATATTGTATATATATGATATTTAAAACATTAATACTATTCTTGAGATGATGTACCTACAACTACATGGAAAATTCGTTCCCAACAAGTTCAATTTTTACTCATGTACCGAACATCAACAAAAATGTCTAATATGAACTCACATTATTAACCAATTATTATAAAATTATAATATGTGATATGAACTGAATAATAATATTTAATGGAGGTTATTAAGAAAGTATAAGTTGACCAAATTTTATTATTCAGGAGATTAAAGAATGATTGAGTCATGTCGGACACGAGGTAAGGGATCTAACCTCTCTCTTTCTTTTTTAGTAATCTCTTTTATGTAATTTCTTATAATCTCATCATTTTTATGTTTGGTGATGTTCTTTTATATTCATAATACTGTAATTTTTATTTTCATATTATGAGAGACCCTATTTGATCTCATAAATCCATTTTTGGATTTTTTAAGTGGCATCGTTAGGCTGTCGGATTTTTGTAAGGGAACTTCTTAACCCACTTTCAATTCTTTGGGTTAAACCTCTACTTATTGATTTTATTATGCCAAGATTATGTGTGGAATATCTATGTTGTAATTTCCAGAAACCTTTTTGTGGATATACTATTTCTATACATAATCATCTCATTGATAAATTTTTAGGAACTTGTATGGGAAATCATAACTCAATTTCGTTTCCTTGAGTTAAATATATATGTCATTGGTTTTGTTTTTTCATGATTATGTGTGAATGACCTCTGATTTTTTTCACACTTAATATCCACTTATATTGGGTTTATTTATATTTCTCACACATAATTATGTGATAGATTTATCCTTAATTTAAGGATACCATCTTTATAATGGATTTCATCTCAATTTACATTCCCATTGAGACTTCATTGTTGTTATGCACCAATTCACTCTTATATGGTGTGTATAATGTCCTTTTACATATTATATCATGAATAAATTTATTATCATGATATTATAAAGTTCAGATTAAATTTTATTCCGCAATTATTTGTATTCAAGAGTCTCTCATTTTGTTAAAAAAATCATTATCAAAAATATCGTTTTAAATGTTTTAAAGATTCATTATTCAAAATCTTTATCTTTAATTTCCATGTTTTCAAAATGGTTTTCAGTATTTATTTATATGGACATTAATGTTTTAAAATTATAATTCCATTAAATTATTCAAAGTGGTATGGGACACTTTGATTCAAAAATATCATTAAAATGATTTTTGAAAATGGATTGATTAATTCAGTATCTCAGAATTACTTATTGTGATTGAAAATGAAATTTTGTTATTGAAAAGTTTATATTTTCAATATTTTATGTGTAATGATGGTACTAGGAAATTTTACGGGTGGTTATGTGACAATCCATATGACGGGTGGGGCCGTGAATACCTGGACGAGTGGTTACGTTATAACATCCAATGCATTGGGTATGGAAGTCGGCCGTATGGCTATTCCATTAAGTGATATGTGTGGAAGTCGACCGTATGGTTATTACATTTAAGTATGTTTATGTCACATGTTACCTTTATATGTTATGTGTTATTTATATGGGTTTTTATGGTATTATTTTGGTTACAAAAGGGGTATGTAATGATCTTTTATTCAGTGAAGAGTTTGTTTTTTACTACTTCATAAAGGTGAAAAGTATTACTTTGATAAAGTATTCTTGGTTTACATGATATTTTGAAAAACTAATAGTTTTCCTTCTTTGTGTATCCTTTACTAGGATTTTTATGCTCATCCCATCTTTTTGAAATGTTTTCCACAGGACTTAAAGATGAATAGGGTCAAGGATGGGCTCAAGGAAAGACATGCTATCAAAAACATGGAACTAGACATCTTTCTTTTTAAGAGTTTTTATTTTGTTGAAAATTAGTAGAAGTGTATACTTTGTAATCATTGAGATGTAATAGTTATGTCCTAATTCTCTAAAACTCTAAATCGGAAAAAATCCTAAATGTGAATTATTCATTTAATTCAATAATAAGTAATGTTTAAGGTCGGGGCCTTATAGTTGGTATCAAAGGTCAGTTTAGATAACATTAGAGGTTAGGGTATTTTATAAGCATAAGTGACATTACCATAATGGCTAGGATTTTAGAAAGTGTCATAGTTTTTAGATAAAGTGAATGAGTAAGTATATCTTAGTGCTTATCTTCCTCATTAGTACATGATGATTTTGATGATAGACGCACACTGACATTTCAGTTTTTAGTAAATGGATGGATCAAGCAGGCACCAAAGTGAAAATGGGTTTGGTGGAAATTGTGGTGGTTTTCTGATTAAAAGAAAGGAAGAAATGGGGGATTCAATGAGGAATCTCATGGTTGTGCTAAACTAACTATCAAGGAGTCATGATCAACCACTTGAACCTTAGTGAGTTCTCTAATGCATCATGTACGAGATGACCAACTCGATGTGGATGTTATGGTAATAATTATAAAGGTAACCATTAGGGTTTATATGATCCTTACTTTTTAGATCATTATGGGTTACTCTATGATATGATGGAAAATGAAAGGCATGAGATAAACTTGAGGTTAAAATATGTTATCATCATTTTTGAATATTTTATATCGTTTTGGGGAATGTTTTATGAAATATGTAGTTTTGGAAAAAGGAAAACACTCAGACCGTGTGACAACCAGTCGTGTCGGACAAAGCTGTGGGATCGAACCCACAACCAAAGTGCGACTGGTATTTATTGCCTACCACTGGACTACATGAAGTCCTTGGTTAGTTTGACTAATTCTTTTCAGTTAGATGATTTTAGGAATCAAGAGTATGTTTATTTTGGGTTATCTATGAAAATGATTAACCTATCATGGGGGATATGTGATTAAGTTAATTACTTTTCAATATGAGACATTAAGAGAAACTAATGTTATTTGGAGATAAATGTTAATTTTTACGTTGGAAGACTATGTGATTAAATACTTCAAATATTTGGGTTTCAATCTTAGTTTGGTTTACCTTGAATAATTTTATGGATAAATTTTTTATTGAATGGTCTTTGTTGAACTTTGGGTATTGTTTGACAAATTTTGGAGATTAAGAATAGATTTTATTTAAAGAATTATCCTTTTTGGGTATTATCTGATCTCATACTAACCCTTTGGTTTTAGTTTTGGATAAGGTCTATAGACATGGGAAGTATATATTTCTCTTTTATGGATTAGGTGATTCTCTAGAAGTTGATTATTTCTCTCATAATGTAAACAAGTCATCCTAAATACTCTACTTTTGGAGAAATTATGAGTTCATGTAAGAAATATAGTAAAAGATGAAAGTCAACATGAAAAGTAAGTATGTTTCCTTATGTTTTAGTTATGCTCATAAATAAATTCCACAATTAAATGTAACTTTAAAAAAATGTTTTCTGTTAACATTTCCTACTAGGTAATCAAATAACGTTTAACAAATCACCAGTTTGTGATTTTCTGGTGGTTGACATTCTTCTAAACATGTTTTCTATCACTCCCCCTCAGAACATGACCCTTTGTTTTTTTCCTCCATATCCATGTTTTCCTACATGGAATCCTAGTATGGGTTAACTAGGGTGACCATTGTACCTCTCTTTTTTTAAAAGTTATTGTTTTACTGACTCTTGTTCCAATGTAGGATTTTCAATGAAGTTTCCAAACCCAATTTTAAAATTGCGAGGACGCAATTCACAATAGGGGGAAGGATGTAACACCCCAGTTAAATAATGAATATAAAATATTCGTATTTTTCCATGTTTGTGAATAAAATAATAATATTACTTTAAAGGGAACACATTGCTCGATGGCGTACCCAATACGCAACAACGAGTTTCTTTGAAATCTTACGTTGCACTCTAATAATAAAATGATATTATTTTAAATGGTAGTTAACACCTAGTGGTTATAATGGTGGGAATGAATGGAACTAACTACAAAATTATTATATATGTTTTTCAAATATTTTTTCATTTATCCAATAAATGTTAGAGGCTTAAAATGTAAATGAATCCAATTTTAAGAATTAATATTCTAATATTCTTTAAAAGGTCAATTAACCACCTTCTGATAGATAACCCCTATTAAATACTTTTTTTGACAATTTAATATGTTATTTTTTACAAAATAAAACTCTTTTTAGAATCGTTACATCAAAAATTACTTTGTATAATGTTTTTGTATTTTTCCGAAAAAGTTCATTTTTCTATGAATAGTGTAAAATGTTGTATTTTAATTAAAAACCTCCTTTTAATCAAATTTATTTATATGATTATATCATATTTTAATTGTTTTTAAAGTGAAATTAGAATATATTTTACCATTTAATCCAATGGTGGTCATTGGAATTAATTTCACTTTGAAATTGGACTTAAATTAGTGCCAATCTTTTAATAGATATTGTTTCTTAAAAACACGCTATTTGTTTTGATAGCGGGAATGAATTATTAAATTAATTAATGAAACATATTTATTTTTAATTTTTTAAAATAGACATCATTTTTGAATTCGGAATATCAAATATAGCTTAGGGTGAATTTTTGGTATTTTTCTGAAAAACCTCAATTTTTTATGAATAATGAAACCACTAAGCGGTAGTTAAAGAAACTGATTAATCGTTTAAATGAAACTTTGCCACTTCTGTGATTTTATTTTTATAAATCCGATATACATGGTTGTAATTAAGAAGTAAAAGGTGGTTCAATAAGATTATCATAATTTTTGGTGAATAGTAACTTTTAAGTTTTATTAATCGCCATTAAAGGTAATTAGTGTAATTTAAGGTAAAAATAAAGTTTTAATAATATGAAATGACCTATAAACATGTCCTTCCCTCATTGGATGTGTAATGGGTGACCAAGAAATTCCATGGGTCATCATGGGGACCTCAGGGAGCCACTTTGGTAGGAAAATTACATAAATAACTTTTTTTAAAGTTAAAATGAAAATGTCACAAACATGAGTTGTTTTACTAATACAATTTTAAAATGGAGTTATACAAGTCATAATTTTGACTATAAATATTCATTAGAAAGATAAAACGATTTCCTACATCATGATATTTGTTTTATAATTTTTATACATTAAATAAATTAAATTATTAATGACACTATGATGATGCAACGATTACCTCATTATTTAACAATTTAAATAAAATGAAACGATAATGTAAAATCTAAGAACTACACATGTAAAAACCCTATTGGATGGGTAGATTTCAAAAAATTATCACCTTATCCTCGAAATATATCATTTTGGGACCTTCAAAATCCGAAAATCATTTTATAATAAGGCAACCTTTTATAACATTCCAAGAGTGCCCCTCTTCTCCTCTTATAAAAGGCCCCCACATCTACCACCTTACCCACACCTATCAAACTTTTGGATCTCCCAAACCCTGCCCATTTTGTCTCTCCACATCCCTCTCTTAGTTATAAAAGCCTATCTTTGGGATGAAGGCTTCTCAAGGAAGCCTTTGAGATCAAATAAAAAAGAGTTACCTGTTTTAAAGGTAATGTCTTCCCTAGTGTTATTTTGTTTTATTTTTCTTCTCCAACCCCCTAAAATCTTTTTATTTATTTATTTTGTAAAAAAAAGTATCATAAATATACTATGATTTTTTTATGAGTAGGATTCTAGCTACACTAACACACACCTCCATCTAATGGTTAAAGAACATATTGTTTCGGTGGATGGAGAATTACTGCCTCACGAAATGAGGATTGTTCTATCTTCTCATACCACCTCTCATGGTGGCCATTATAATGGAACTATATTTATTTATGATATATATTATATTTATTTCCTCTCTATGCTTCTGTGATATATATAATATATATTATACTGGAATGTATAAAGAATGGAATTGATGATCTTATGTGATATATATAATATATATATTATACTGGAATTATATATATATATGTCTCTCATCTAGTTTTAATTCCATTAATGTGACAACGAAATGAAAGTAGCATTCATCCGTACGTACGACTTACCGTCTCCATGAACGGTACATTTCATTTCTTATATTCAAATGTTATGCACTATTATAAGTACACATATATAATGGGTATATATTTCATATGTTACATATAACTTATGGATATCATTCTGGAATTATAATATATATATATCTCTCTTTCAAATTTAATTCCATTAATATTACAAAAAAATGAAAGTAGCGTTCATGCGTACGTACGACCTACCATCTCCGTGAACGGTGCTTTTAATTTTTTATCACCAAATTTTATGGAATAGTAGAAAATGAATATATACTGGATATATATGATATTTAAAACATTAATACTATTCTGGAGATGATTTAGCTATAACTACACAAAAAATTCTTTTCCAACAAGTTCAATTTTTACTCATTTATCGAACATCGACAAAAACGTCTGATATGAACAAATTTTATTAACCAATTATTATAACATTACAATATGTGAAATGAACTGAATAATAATATTTAAAGGAGGTACATAAGCAATTATAAATTGACCAAATTTTATTATTCAGGAGATTAAATAACGATCGAGTCATGTCGGACACGATGTAAGGGATCCAACCTCTCTCATTCTTTTTAAGTACTCTCTTTTATGTCATTTCTTATGAGCTCGTCATTTTTATGTTTGGGGATGTTATTTTATTTTAATCATACTGTAATTTTTTTCATATAATGAGAGAACCTATTTGATATCATAAATCCATTTTTTGAGGTTTTAAGTGGTGTCGTTAGGCTGCCGAGTTTTCATAAGGGACTTAATCTCACTTTTATTCCCGTGACATTTATACTACGTTTGCCACTATTTCCATTGAGTGGTGTACGTACTGCCCATTATTATTAGTATAATTTCATTTATGGGTATTTACATCTTCATTGTATAACCCTTCTTCCATGGGGTGTACGTTTCGAAAGTTACCCAACTCGGTAAGGGGACCTTTCACCCTTCTCATTATGAAAGACATATTTTGTTATGTATTTTAATTCACATAATATTATGTTGGGATATGTTCTTATATATCCTTATTTATTTAAATTTTATGTCCATGTGATGAGATACCATTTTCTCTCTAATCAAATCATTTTTTGAATTTTAAAGTGACGATGTTAGGCTGTCGGATTTCTATAAGGGAACTTCATAACCCACTTTGAATTCTTTGGGTTAAACCTCAACATTTTGATTTTATTATTCAAATATTATTTGTTTAATATATATGTTGTAATTTCGACAAAACATTTTGTGGATATACTATTTCTACACATAATCATCTCATTAATAAATTCTTAGGAACTTGTACGGGAAATCATATCTCAATCTCATTTCATTTAGTTAAATATCTATGTCATTGGATTTGTTTTTCCAAGATTATGTGTGAATGACCTCTAATTGTTTGAAACATAATATCCACTTATATTGTGTGTATTTATATTTCTCACACATAATTATGTGATAGATTTATCCTTAATTTAAGGATACCATCTTTATAATGGATTTCATCTCAATTTACATTCCCATTGAGACTTTATTGTTGTTATGCACCAATTCACTCTTATATGGTGTGTATAATGTCCTTTGACATATTATATCATGAATACATTTATTATCATGATATTATCAAGTTTAGATTAAATGTTATTCTGCAATTATTTTTATTCAAGAGTCTCTCATTTTGTTAAAAAAATCTTTAACAAAAATATCGTTTTAAATGTTTTAAAGATTAATTATTCAAAATCATTATCTTTAATTTCCATGTTTTCAAAATGGTTTTCAGTATTTATTTATATGGACATTAATGTTTTAAAATTATAATTCATTTAAAACATTCAAAGTGGTATGGGACACTTTGATTCAAAAATATCTTTTAAATGATTTTTGAAAATGGATTGATTAATTTAATATCTTGGAATTACTTATTGTGATTGAAAATGAAATGTTATTATTGAAAAGATTATATTTTCAATATTTTATGAGTAATGATGGTACTAGGACATTTTATGGGTGGTTATGTTATAAACCATATTAAGGGTGGTGTCGTGAATACCTGGACCGGTGGTTACGTTATAACCTCCCACTAGTAGAATACTAACCTATACCAACGGTTTGGAACCGTTGGTATAGGCCTCCAAACCGTTGGTATAGCCTATACCAACGGTTTGGAGAACCGTTGCGAAGTAAGCCGTTGGGATAGGTCTATACCAACGGTTTTCCCAAAACCGTTGGTATAGACCTATCCCAACGGTTTACAAAACCGTAGGTATAAGTAATATGAAAATCTATTCCAACGGATATAAAACCGTTGGTAAATGTATTTCAAAAAAAACATGTGCTGGGATTTGATCCCACGACCCCTTGTTTATAATCGAACGACTTAACCACTAAGCTAACATCACTTTTGTAAACATAATTTCATAAATATATATATGTATTATCATAATTATTTAAAATTTAGATTTATATAATGTTCTCGGGTAGCAGACCTGGAAGAAATGAAAGAATCTATCCCAACGGTTCTCAAAACCGTTGGGATAGACCTATCCCAACGGTTCTCAAAACTGTTGGGATAGGTGGAAATTTCCTGGAGGGTGAAGGTTGGTTTTGGGGGTGGGTTTTCCCAACGGTTCTCTCAAACCGTTGGGAAAGGGGGGGTCTTTCCCAACGGTTTGGGAGAACCGTTGGGAAAGGGTCCTCAAAACCCACCTTTCCCAACGGTTCTCTCAAACCGTTGGGAAAGGGGGGGTCTTTCCCAACGGTTTGGGAGAACCGTTGGGAAAGGTGGGTTTTGAGGACCCTTTCCCAACGGTTCTCCCAAACCGTTGGGAAAGACCCCCCCTTTCCCAACGGTTTGAGAGAACCGTTGGGAAAGGTGGGTTTTGAGGACCCTTTCCCAACGGTTCTCCCAAACCGTTGGGAAAGACCCCCCTTTCCCAACGGTTTGGGAGAACCGTTGGGAAAGGGTATATATAAGTGTTGGGAAAGATCCGATTTCCAGTAGTGTCCAATGCATTGGGTATGGAAGTCGACCATATGGCTATTCCATTAAGTGATATGTGTGGAAGTAGACCATATGGTTATTCCATTTCAGTATGTTTATGTCCCAAGTTACCTTTATATGTTATGTGTTCATTATATGGGTTTTTATGGTAATATTTTGGTTACAAAAGGGGTAAGTCATGATCTTTTATTCAGTGAAGAGTTTGTTTTTTACTACTTAATAAAGGTGAAAAGTATTACTTTGATAAAGTATTCTTGGTTAACTTGTTATTTTGAAAAACTAACAGTTTTCCTTCTTTGTTTATCCTTTACTAGGAATTTTATGCTCATCCCAAGTTTTTGAAATGTTTTCCACATGACTTAAAGATGAATAGGGTCAAGGATGGGATCAAGGAATGACATGCTATCTAAAACATGGAAGTAGACATGTTTATTTTTAGGAGTTTTTGTTTTAAGGAAAATTAGTAGAAGTTTATACTTTGTAATCTTTGAGATGTAATAGTTATGTCCTAATTTTCTAAAACTCTAAACTGGAAATGCTCATCAATGTGAATTATTAATTTAATTCAACAATAAGTAATGTTTAATATCGGGGCCTTATAGTTAGAGATTCAAGGATTTTGAATGTAGAGGAAAATAAAAGTATAATAATGAAGAGATATCTCATTAAACAATTAATGATGAACATATATTCTAACCCCTCAATTCGATATAAAATTCAAGAATAATGGAAAAATAAATATAACAAAGGCCAAAAAAGATGAATAGTAACCATTAATTATATACATCATAATATTAATAGGATTATTAATCATAAAAATGTAATTTTATTAATGAAATCATTAAATATTTCATCATTCTATTTCAATCAGATAATTCTTCCACAAAAATTTCCCCCCTCAATCCTCTACCTCCCTCTAGGGGTCAAGTAATCCACCAAAAATTAACATTAGGGTAATTTTATTGGAAGGATATAGATTGAAAATTATTATCGTGTTATATTATTTTTAATAAATATATCATATGTGATTATTCTATTTAAATTAAGTAATCGATATAGTATGTCCTAGAACCCAAAAAAGAAACCGAGTGAAATAATTTCTAGGCTAAAACCAGATATCAGACACAACTATGATCTTATATATATATTCAATTGGTTAATCCATTAGAAAGGGAATTCATAATTATAAATAATTTAATGCGTTAGCTAAAATTAAATCTAACATAATTAATGTACTTTTATCAAGGATCCTTTATACATTTACTTTCGCAAAAGCTCACCCCAATGGTAAACAACACACCAATGAGACAACATAATTATTTAATAATTTTTTGAGTTCATACTCATGGGAAAATAAACTATTTTATCCTAGTTGAGGGAATAAGACATAAAAAATATAAAACCACAAAAATTAACATCATTTAGAATTTTGGATCACAAAGAATAACATAGAATCCATTCTCTTTATTTGATGGAAATCAAATAGAATAATCCCCAAATGTGTTCCTCTACCTTAAATCTTCCACATTAATCTAAATTGTTTTTAAAAATCACCATGAATGTATATCATTGCTATTATTTTTTATCCCCTTAATGATTAATGTTTGAAAAACTACATAACCTATAATTATTAAGATATAGGAACTCAAATTTTATATTATAAAATGTACTAAAATTTACCTTTTAAGGAGGGTTGAAGGAAGGAATTTATGTTTTCATGATTAATTCATATTCATCGACACTCAATGTTCCATGGATTAAAGTTTATTATTTATATTATAAAACCATCCAAAAAAAGATACATTTAAAATATTATCTAATCAAATTTTAGTCATGTTATTTTCTTAAACTTACCATGTATATTCAAGATTGAGGTTATAGATTATTAGTTTATATACCAAAAATATTGTTGCATAAATATATATATATATATATATAATTGTGTTTTACAATTATTTTTAAATAATTTATAATGTAAATGATAAAAAAGACCGGAAACATTATTGAATATTAATTACATATGATCCAAGGGGTCCTTTATAAGTATTTATTATATTTAATAAATTATTGAAAGTGTTTTTGTGAATTTTGTGAGATGAAAAAGGCTAAATGAAATATGTTAGATTATTTAAAAAAATATAATTCTCCTTCTGAAACCCATGGTCTACTATGTGAATAATATTCACTTATATGACCAGTCTGAGATCAATTTTATAATCCAACTATGTAATAAAAAAATTAAAATTATTTCAATAGGATCTAAATATGAACCCCACCTATTACATTTTGAAGTAGTGTCATCACTTGTCTAAATAACATATCCAATAATATAAGAATATACTTATGTGTGTATATTTTAATATATATTTATAAAAATATAAATAATTATATTTATAAACATATATTAATGTAAATATAATTACATATATATAATCATATATTATTTATATATTCACCTCCATTTCCATTATAGATATATTTCATTTTAAGACCACTTTTATGAGTTTATCAGGAAATAAAATTAAAATTTAATTAGGGTGGAATACATATATAAAAATATAAATATTTAAATTAATATTTATTTATATATAAATATATATAAAGAATTAATATACTAATATATTTACATTTACCCAATATAGTAATTTTAATTTATAATATATTATAATTTTATACAAAAAAATCAAATGAATTTAAAAAAATATATAATTTATTAAAATAAAATTTATAATATATGATAATTCTAAACTTATTTATATATATGAAAATATAAATTATATTTCTTTTAACTGTGATTTCTTCTCACCACCGCATATATTAAAAATTAATTTTGGCGGGAAGCTCAATCTATCACTTTGATATTAATAACCATGATAATTAGCTCATGTTACATTTCTAATTATATATTAACATATTTATTTATTTTTATTGGTAATATTGTAACACCACAATACTTTACAATATATTCCTTTCAGAATAAATTAAATTATTGTTACTAGATTTCATTGTATAAAACAACAAGTTACAATTATGATAGACATAATTTAAATTTTATCTTGATCTTCATGAAACAACATGGTTTTCATTCATTAAACACTAGACATACCCTCATTGATGTCTTGTGCATCAAATATGACTGATTTATAAATAATAATAATAATAATAATAATATATTATTATAAATATTATTACATAACATAACAATATACAAACATGCAATTTAATTATGAGCAATAAATATTATTAACAAAATTATGAAAATATGTGGTCTTCAAAAATATAATATAATTTCATTAGTTTCAAATTATTTTAAAAAAATAAAAATCAATTTAATTTAAAAGAAATATTTTTATTTTTATGATCACTATTCAATTTTTCCCTAATAGATTTTATTAATTACAATTATTGATTAATATTAAAGAAATATATATATATATATATATTATGTTCAATAAAATATTTTTTTACAACCATTTAATAGATTTTATAATCAGAAGATATGAACAGACCCATTATTCCATATAAAAATCTATATTTTTCTAATTGCACTTTTACCGCTTTATAATGGATAACCCAATCGAAATCCATGTTTTCAACGTTTTAAAAATTATTTATGTCAAAAGAGTATTAAATATTCAAATAGGAACAAAAAAACAAGCTTAGGGTGTATTTTTTTGTATTTTTATAGTGATGTTTCTTTTTTTGATGAATAGTAAAAAATAATGTATTTTGGTTCAAAACATCATATTAGTAAAATTTATTTATAAGGTTAAATAATATATTCATTGTTTTTATAGTATAATTATATCAATTATATATAAAATAATACAATCTAGGTAATTATAGTCAATTTAACATTAAAATTTAATATAAAATCATTGAAAGATTCTAAACATTTTTACTTAATAAACATGCATTTTCGTACCCTTTAGATGATTAAATTTAATTTAATTTCTCCAACTTCTGTGATATGAATTTGGGAAAAAATAAAATTTTTAATCATAATAATGAATAATAAATAATTTAGTCAAAAAAATTTTTGGAAAAAAAATATTAATGAATGTGATTAAAATTAATTACAATGATTAAAAGAAATACTAGCTTAACAAGGGACAAAAACATAAATTTAAGAGCTAAAATGGCCTAGATACCTGTCCAAAAGACATTTGATATCTATATTTAGACTATATAAATTAGAATGTCTATTTTATGAGTTATTAGGTAACTATTAAAAATAATTTCTATATTTTATAACATACGTATTGAAAAAGATAAAAAAAAATTTCCTTAGCTTCAACATTTATAAAACATTGAGATATTGAAAAAACTATATGTTTTAGATTATAGATATCCTTTTGAAAGGTAAATGAGTTATTATTATCATAATTATTTATCAATATTTTTTAAAGATTAATTATTTTCATTAATTCTGTGACAAATGCTAAGGCATGGATTATTTATTTAATGATTAAATAAAAATAAAACATGCTAAAACATTAAAATTAAATTAAATTTAATGAATTGTTATGTGTAAGTATATTTCTTAAGAATATATAATTTTATGATTTTATTATATTATAATATTTTTAATTAAAATTATTTTTTGATATTTTCAATATTATAATTAAATAATTAATTAAAAATTTTAAATTAGTTTTATTTTACAATAAATTATAATATTTTAAAACATTTAAAATTACAATAAACAATTCACAAAAATAATTTATTTATAGGTGTTAGTAAATATAAAATATGTTCTATTAATGGACCAAATAATGTTTTATAATCAATATATAGACCCGTAAATAGATAAAATAATGTTGGCACAGTTCAGGTTAATGAAATTTTTTTATGCATTACATGCGCTTATTTAAAATTTAATTTTAATCACACAATAGAAATTTAGTTTTAAATTAGAAATGATATTGATAATTTAGATTTAATATATATTATAAAAAATCATAGCTTAATCTAGTATAAAAGGTTTAATTAAAAAGGATGGAAAACTAGTTACGTAAACAAAAAACAAAATAAAATATATAAGGAAACTTGTAGACTAAGGTAACAAATTATAACAATGAACATATTTTTTTGTGTTGAGATTTTTTTCAACCATAAATTCACATTATTCCATTATTTTTTCAGTTTTAAGAATCTGAGGTAAGGGAGACCTCTTATTTGTCATTACCTCTTTGTATTTATAATAATGCCACTCCTGTAATATAAAATGGATTTTACTTTTCCACTTCCTCACACATCACAAAAATTTTGGATAGCTGCAGATATTTCCATATAACTCCTAAAAATACCTTCCATTAACCTAGAATCATGAACATTGGATGAAAAAAATCCAAGGAATCCATTAGGTGAAAACTAAAAAGATTTTCCCGAATAAGAGGTAACAATATTCCTCATACAATTTTTGTTTAATTTATTTCTCAAGTATTTAAATTAAACATATTTTTGTTTGTATAACAACACCAGTATCATCAATATATTGAGATTTATTTAAGTTAAGGGTTTTAACTACACTTAGACACACATCCATTTAATGGGTAACAACATTCCATTCTTGTGTAAGGTAAACTCTAACATTACAGAATGAAGTTGTTCATTTTTTAATTTACCACATTTTAGGGAAGGAAATTATGATGGTAAAAATATTTATAAAAGTTATATATTATATTTATATTTTATTTATTCTTCTCTAATCTTAATATATAACGCATCTTTTTTATTTCTATTTTTTGTGAATATAATAATATCGTTTGTGGTAGTGTGGACTACCGCCTTCGAAGAGCGATGTGATTTATTCACACAGTACATGAGATTAGTAATGGATGATTTAAATAAAACATATGTGACCTAACTGGAATATAAACAATATAAAGCACATGATTAACTTTCTGGAGATATAATATATGGTTTTCTTTTTTACCCCTTTCACAAACTAAAAAGGGATAACGTCGGTTATGGACCTGTGGACAACTTCTACCTCAACACGATGTGATACATTTTACAAGAAAAAGATATATATATATATATATATATAAGTTGAAATGATAAAATAACATGGTATTTATAATATAATTATCAATCTATTATGATATAATGTTTCTTAAATTCTTTCAATTATGATATGGGAAAATGGGAATGTTACTAATACATACATAAAAAATATGATCTTTTTGATTTT
Organism: Viscum album; assembly: GCA_963277665.1. NCBI lineage: Eukaryota > Viridiplantae > Streptophyta > Magnoliopsida > Santalales > Viscaceae > Viscum > Viscum album. Next base: position 638,016,178 of record OY728143.1, read on the forward strand.
TACATTGCATCATTTTTCATAACTATAAATCAGGATTTGTTTTAAAATACAATTTTGGTATTTATTTGATAATTATGTCATTATAATTATTTTCGGTATGTTTTTGTAATTACTCCTTTTGACCAAAGTTGACCTACCGAAGTCATTTTGATGCATAAACCAGAAATGGTAAAAAATACCCTATGTAAAAATAATTAATTTATATGTTCATTACAACATTATTATAAAGGAAATAAAATAAATGATGACATGAAAAAATTTACTAAAAAATTGTATAATTAAATAATTTTTATTATTTCAAAATATATAGACACACGAGACAATTAACATTCAAGGTAATGGATTTTTCTTAATTTACCTTCCCTTGATAATTTTTTATACACCGCATCACATTTATATGGTTTATATAGATGACTTTTTCTTGTTATATCAATAATCTCTTTTTTTCATGATATTCTATGTTTTATTTATTATTATTCTTTCGTGTAGATTATGATTCAGATGTTTCAATGTTATATAAGAAACATTGGAATGAGTAATGATTATTCTCATGAAGAAATGTTTTAACGATTAACTTTGAAATCTAACCTTCTTTATGATTATTAAATTTATCTTGAAATAATATATTTTTTATAATTTATTAAATATTAACATGTTTGGTTGATTGATATTTTTTTCCCAAAATAATACACTATTTTTATGTATGGTGATCACTTTGAAATTTATTAGACTAACTAGGGATTTATTTATAAATCTATATATTTTATTCAACAAAGATATTTTATGAGTCCTAGTGTCTATTAATTAAATAAATTATTCGTCATAATGAATTCGTTGGAAATGTAATTATGGGAATTGCCCGAACTATAAATATCCCCATAATGGATCGATCCGTTCTAATAAGACAAATAAGTTGGCCAAATTAAAAGTGTTTAAACTATCTGGCTGATAGATCCTGATAGTATAAGTTTTCAGGTCCATGAGACATGATGTCAAATAACTACTCATTTTCTTTATTGGATGTAATCATTATATCCATTCAATATTCATATGATAATAACTATGGATAAATTTTATTCTCAAATCATTGATTAAATGGTATGAGTTTCCAATTACTTAACTTGTAATAATAATTATCAATTATCAGTTTATATTAATGGAATGTGTTCTTGGTTTATTACCATTGCATGTAAAATTATTCTTTTGGAATCATTATTTATTATGATTTATTTACCTTACTAATCATTTGATATCACTATTGTTATATTTCATTTCCACATGTTATATTGGGAAATATTTTAATGAGATTCAAGGATGTAAATCTTTTACATTTTTATTGATTATTTGTTTTCTAAATGTAATATTGGAAGCATATATATAATATGGTTTTAAAAAACGACTGAACATTTTATACTCTAGGATTTGATTCATTATTATCATTCAAATGTAATCGTAGTAGACAGCTGCTCTGGGCTTGCTGGGGCTGAGCCTCTACAGTTATAATCAAATGAATTCTAGCAGTAACTGTGGAACCAAGATTTGGTAACCATAAAATAGGGTACATAGCCCTATGATATATATTGATGAAACATATAGAATAATATAATTGTATTTTTTAAGGTATATAATATGAGTTTCTTCTTATTTATTTGTCATTTTATGGAAATTATAAGTGTATTTGGTTATGGAACAGATGTACTAAGTGCTGACAACTCTAACATGGTGTGTCATGCCTAATTCGGTGTAGCCTGGTACACGACAACGGGCCTTACTGCACACCGGTTTGACAATCATACAGATTCATTTTGAATAATTAAATTTTCTTTTACTAACCATTACAAAGTATTATAATGAAATGATATGCACAATGAAATGATTTTTATTATTAAGAGATTAGTTTTGGAAAATATTTTTAGTTTATGATTAGTGTTCCACTTGTTTTGGGAGTATACCTTATGTTAGATAATATTATGATCTAATCCAGTATATTCCATTAGTTAGAATTAGATCCTAGAAATAATAATTGAATCAATACTCATGTAAAATCAAAATATTACCCTGTTAGGGAAACTAACTCTTATTATAGTGGAACTGGTAATGTTATGGATATATTATGGAAGCTTAATATTGTTATAACATATTACATCTCTCAGATGAAAAAACCAATTCCACAATGATAATCTCCAATATTTGATCAAATTCTCGTATAGGGGCCCCCATTATTTAGTGTGACTACTAAACAACACGCAGTTGATCAATGGATTAAGTATTTGTATAATATATTTACAGAATTAGCATGTAGTGAAAATGGAAAGGTTGCTCAAACATAGTATTGTCACAATGAATATATTGATAATCGGTGGTTGTTTATCTAGGAAACTAGGTTGGAAGAATAAATATAACTCATGAAATAGAGATCTTTTAAGGAGATATTCCATGATAAATAATTTCATCATGATCGAAAAACTAAGATGAAGATAATGTTCCATAGTTTAATGAAAAATGAAGAATAAATTGTTGTGGAGTACGAATCTACCATTACCATGTTATAAATGTATGCAACATATATAATTAGAAACACTAAATACACAATAAATCCTTTAATTTATGTACATAAGAAATCTATATAAAGGTCGATGGTATCTCAAACCGTTTAATTGATGAAGAAATTATTTTATGCTCTATCAAGAAAGATATATAATTCTCCAGGTTTTATGGATTAAAAGGGAATCAAGAGAAGAAGATAATGGAAGAGAAAATAACTGACAATGGAAAGAAGGGAAAGATGGATTTTCACACATGTGGTGACTCATGATAGAATAAATTAGGTAAATGGTTGAATGGAATATGAAAATTTTATATGTGTGGATATATGGTTCTTAATTTTAAATAATTCAATGAAAAAATTAAAAGGATGCTATTCATTGTTACATCTACAGAGATATGATGAAATAATAAAATTATTTCCCGAAAAATCAATGGAATATACCTTAGATGAAGCTAAGGGATCAAGTTCAAGTCTTTGTTATTGAAATAATAGAAGTGGAATTATTAATTTTATTATATATATAAAGATAATAAAAAATTTGTTAAATTGTTTTGTTGATGATGTTTACATTATATGATTTTGGAAATAGGAAAGGATTTTTCTAAAATACTATTTTAGTAAGGATTTGAGATCCTATGTGGAATGGTAATAAGAAAAGTAAATCTAAAGAATGTTAATTTTTTTAAACACACATTTAATGGAAATATTTCCATAAACATGTTCATGATGTGGAAATAATGTGTTTTGGGTCAAGAGATAATTGATATAGATAAAAAATTTGGTATTATAAACATTTATGGAAATTATTTTAAATTGTTAGATCATAACTTTTAAAAGGCTTAAAAATTTATGTAATGCTTTATGTTTTTAATTGAATGATGGTATATAGGTTATTGTACTATTTCATCATATAATAAATCATTTGATAGTAAATGATTTTAAAAATAATTGAAGGAACAACCAAATGATAATATTGTGTTTAGAGAATATAAATGTATATTTAATTATATTATTTATAGAGTGAAATAATTTCTCACCTCTATGAAAAAATGATCATGAAACAATATTGCTTCGTATTATCATAAATTTTGAAGATATCAGTGACAATATCATAAATTTGGTTTAATTATTTTTGGTCATCATCTTTCTAATGAACATGTTATCTAGCACTCTCCATGTCACAACCCGTCCAATGGGGCCAAATCCGTGATTACCCTTAGTCCGCCTCCTAAATTCTAGGAGATGGTGACAATTACCAAAGTTTTCAACCTGAAAGTGGGATGCATTTTCATGAGTACATGAACTTGAAAACATGCCCAACCAATTACCAAACACTATAAAGGAATAAACAATCACTAAAACAAGGATTCATATAAGTATTACAATTATAAGTGGACCATAATAAAAACCCAAAAAGTTGTTAAAACAGTAATGAAAAAATAGGAATATCTGATGGACATCTGCAGAAAACCCCACCTGATCATGAGAGTAGTGTTCCTTCTAGAAGGCGAAGTAGAACATACTGTCCACTGGAACATGCAACGCCCTTCCAGGTCCTAGTCCACTAAGTCCACAATTTTATATTTTGTCAGTCTCGTATCCATAAGCTCCACTAGGCCTTGGTCCCCCAATGTCCTTGTCGAAACATCAGTTGTCTTCACTAGACAGGACCCATGTGGGTGAAGCCTTTGCAGGGTTGAGTAAAAAAATACTCTGTATAAAACAAGAAACAATAACAAAAGAGCACATATAAGTCCTTAATGTAAATTGGGAACCACAAGACAAATCACGCCTGGTATACACTTAGGGTAGTGATTGAAGAACCATTAGTCACATCATCAAACACCTCATTTGATGGATAGATCCTTCTTTATATTTTAAATTGGGTCTTCAATGTTACACAAAAGTGCTTCCCACTAACCTTGGACTTATTAGGTACACCTCCTAATTGCGTACTCTGGTCTTAAAAAGTCACACAAAAGTGATTCCCACTAATAATGGTAAACTGAGGTACTCTTCATCATTGTGTATCATTGCCTAGAAAATTCACAATGATGTGCTTCCAACCCTGGGCCTATAAATTCACTTATAAGTCCTTCTCTCTTGGTCATATTCAATTCTAACAGAGTCCAAAGTCAAAAGTCCAAATGTCTCATCCAACCACAGGGTTCTATACATATTTTTCATGGTAAAACAAAACAAAAATCCATCTATCAAATATAAACATCCCTGAAAACCTCCACAAGGAAAGAAAAATGATCATCCTCATCGAGATGGTCCTAATTCATTAAATGTCTTGTCAGTCGGATGGCCAGTTCGCAAGATACTATCGTTTTTTTTAAATAGGGCATGTTGCATCTAAGCCCAGTCCCACCAACCCAGCCTGGGGTCCGACGTACCCCTATTTAATTCTATCGACCTGACCTAACCTAGTTTGGGTATAGGTCAGTCTGTTGTGGGCTGACCAGTGGGCTATGTCTAATGGGCCTCGTTCGACTCGACCGGGTTTGGCTGAGTGTTCGGTAGGACAGGTCACCAGGCAACCTGGTCTTGTCCGACCCAGCTCACTGGGCCATGTGACCTGCATGTTGTACCGTGGGCCCTTCCTGTTGGATGTGGGAATTTCCCTCTAGTTGGGGGTGCGGCCCGCCAGCCAGATGCCTGACCAGTGTGGTGCTTGCCTATGGTGCCTTTCCTGGCTTGGATGCAGCCACCTGCTATGTCTAGCCCCCCGCTGGCCCTGAGAATTCACATAGGCTTCCTCATACCATGGTTGAGAAACCATGAATTTCCAAAACACCCGGATGGCCTGGACGTGGGCCATTCCACCATATGGCCCCCACCTGGCGTTGTATCCCCTAGAGGCTATCGCGGCCTCCTGCAGCCGCGTCGACTAGACGAGCTTCCCACCATCCTTCATCACAGACAGAGAGGGATGACCACCTCCTCATCCATGGTGCTGATTGGAACCTCCCCCTACACGTGGTCTGCATGGGTAGGCACTGCCGCCAGTCTCCAGTTGTTCCGTGCTGAAGACACCTTCAGTGGGCCAACAATGTTGCTTCAGTTTCCCATTTTCTGATCCATCTTCACCTTCGGACCTCTCAGGTCACTTCCATCATTGAGATAGTCTCATAAATCTATTTCTAATATTTTATGAAATCCGTTCATAATGATTTCCAATGTAGAGGGTTCGGAGCCTTTGTTTTTGTCTACATGCGCCCTCCACGTTAAATGTTTTAAAACTAGGGAGGCTCGAGGGAGATTTTCAATCATAGAAAAGGATAAAATAAATCTAGATAGAGAATCCCTTAAATAAAGATACCCTCCCACCTAAACACATGATTCACATATCAACCTATTAGTGGGTTGTTCTACATTCATCGTTTCATGAAAAGAATATAGAAGATCATAAAAAAATTAAAACAACCCCTACCTGGATATGTTGTATACATTAAGGATGAAATAATGATTTTGTGTTGTCGTCGATCTGTGATCATTGGAATTCATCACTTCTCATCAACCTTTTGATACAATTCTTTAATGTTCATTACTTCATTCCTTGTTCTCGGTTTAAGAGTGTTTCTACTAGGGGGTTCATTAGAGATTCCCCAGGTTTGTTAATCCCAAAACTCCTACACATCTGAATATTAAAAGAATCATTTGTAGTGACGCTGAGATCAATAAAGATTCTCATTAATTATCCATGTATAATAATCCATTAAAAACCATTATTATTATAGTTTCTCGATTACAAAGGATCCATTAATGACCATTCATTAATGTGCCTCATTGTCACTCTAATGCACCACCATCTGTTTCTCAATGATGTGAAAAGTAAAATATCTTTGGAAAAGTAATTTAATTGTTTTTTTACTAAGTCTAAAAAAAAACTTTTACCTTGGCCCTTTTTTGACAAAGTTCAATCATTTCTAGGAAAATCCCATTATTCTGAGTTCAATGGGTCCTCGAATTATATATCCGAGCAGCAACTCAAATTTTAGTAAAACATGCATGCACATTTATGGAAAGTACATTAAAAAAATTAAAAATTAAATTCCCGGATCACTAGTCCTCAGAATCACATGTCATCAAGGCATGTGGCCTTAGAAAAATTCAATATAATAAAAATGATTACATGAAAATTATTGAGACATTAAATTCTCCCCACCATAGGGAATTACATCCCTGAAATCCAAAACCAAAACTAATCCAAAAGATATGGGTATTGACCAGGAATTTGAGCCCCCCTCTCCCATGTGGTCTCCTTTAGATTCTCGTTCTACAACAGAACTAGCACTGAAGGAATCCACCACTTACATAGAATCTGCTCATGTCGGTCATCTATCTCTATTGGGAGCTGTATAAATGTCTCCACATCATCAATGTCCTACTCACCCCAGTCAATTACGTGCAATGGATCATGTACATACCACCTTAGCTACAAAACATGGATAACATCATGCACCCAGTGCATATGTGGTGGATGATCTAGGATGTATTCCACCTTTCTATCTCTGTTCTGGATCTAAAATGGTCTGATGAACCTCATAGATATATGGCTGCCCCAACCAAAAATCCCCATTCCTCATCGGGGTGAGATCTAATGGAGTACATGATCACCCTCCCCAAAAATGAAAGGTCTTTGTCTCATGTCTGCATAAATATTATTCCTACTCTATGAAGTACATCTTTGCTCCTGGATGATCTGCACCATCTCAGTGGTAACTTGTATCAACTACAATACCAAGATTTCTTACTCGCATGGATCTATCCATCATATGGGTGATCTACAAGGACAGGCATAAAAATCCTTGAATAGTGACATGCCAAAGGGGGATTGATATATATTGTTGTATGAAAAATCCACCAGTGGTATATAGTCCTCACAAATGTGGCCAAAATCCTAGAAAAAAGCATGTTGCATGTCCTCCAATGTCTATATGGTTTGCTCTATCTGACCTTCTTTCTGGTATGAAAATCTATGCACAAGTGAAGCTACATCCCAAATTCATCATGTAATCCCCTCTACAGCTGGGATGTAATGAGAGCATCACGTTCTGAGATGATCATCGAAGGCACCCCGTGAAGTCGCACTATCTCTTGGATATAGAGGCGTCTCAATCCCTATATCGGTCCCTACTCTCAGATGGGTAGGAATTGAGCCGACTTGTTGAGCCAGTCAAAGATAACCCAAATAGAGACATGAAATAAGGATGTACGTGATAACCCCATCAAGAAGTCCATCCAGATACCATCCCATATCCTCTATGTTACCTCATGTGGATGGGATCATCCTACTAAAACATGATGCTTAGGATTCTCTTTCCGACAAGTCTGGCATCATGAAATGAACTCAACCACCACTTTCTTCATCTCGGGCCAGCAGTACTGACATCATAGGTCCTTGTACATCTTTTTCATTCCATGATGTTATGTCAATGGGGAATTATATAACTCTCACATCATGTCCACTCCCAACATCACTGGTACCACAATGCGCCCTCTGAAACGGTTGACATGCTCTGCACCCTTCGAAAATACATCAAGAGCTCATCCTAATGATAACTGATCATGTCGAGCCTCACTATCATCATCCACCATCCATGCCTCCTTGAATCACTATAAGAGTGGGGATGTAATAGTATTCCACAAAAGGTAAGCATATCCACCAGCGTCCATGATGGATATCGGCATGGTGACTAACTACACTGTCACCTAACTCAGCGGTTAAAAATTGGTCCTCTTGATGAGCACACTACCACCACATTCCCCTTCCCATGAATATAGACTATCTCAAAGTAATTTTCCTAGAGAACTCTAGAAAATGACATTATCTCACATTCAGATCCTTCTTGGAGAGGATACATCAGTGACTCTTGTGGTCAGGGAAAAATGTAAACCACCCACCCATCAAGTATTGCCACCAAATCATCAATGAAAAGACTACTACTGTTATCTCCAGTTCATGGGTCACATAATTACTCATATGATGCCTCAATTACCATGGTCCATAGGCAATAACTAATCACTCATTCATCTAGACACAACCCAATATTTTCCCTGATGTGTTTCATTTAAATACATACCTAACTACCTCCTCTTGTAGTCTCATGATGGGGCAGTTTTCAATATCTACATCCTGTCTTAGAAACAATTCTGACATTTCTATATCCACGGAAAGGGTTGTCCCTTCAGTTTCAATGTCTTTATGGGTTCTACTACTCATAAAAATAAGGGAATGAACCTCCAATAGAAACAAGATAATCCCAAGAGGCTCTTCACCTCAGTCATGGTTCTAGGGTGGCTCCCATGCATGCACCACCTCTATCAATGCTAGATACACTACAAATCTAGCCTCAAAGATGACGTTTCACAGATAGTGGACTTCCAGAATTCAAAACTAGGAATTCCTGAGCTTACAATAAAGTTGGTTTGGTTGGAGTGTATTTAGGACTACCCTTTTTATGTGGAGTGTGCTCCTCCTCAGACGCCAAATACAATAATATTCCATCAATGAAGTCCACAAAAAAATTGGTCAAGGTAATGTTGTAAGATACTATTCATGAGTCCCATGAATACTACTTGGCTGTTGTTCAAGCAGAAAGTCATTACCAGGAACTCATAGTGGTTTAACAGTACCTACATGTTGTTTTCATTACATCCTCATCCTGCACACAATGATTGTGATAAACTGATCTGAGGGTTATCTTTGAGAACCACTTATCCTCATGAAAATGGTTGAAGAGGTCATCATTTATCAGGAGTGGATACTTATTCTTTATAGTCACCTAGTTAAGGTGCCATAATTCCACATAAAACTTTATACCCCTGTCTGTCTTCTTGGAAAAACAGCATCACGGGTGCCCACAGTGAAACATTGGGCTTTATAAACCCCTTCTACTACATGGAACCCATATATAAACTCATCTTGCAAGGCTCTAAGGGAGCCATCCGATATACTGGTCTTGATATTGTTTCCATACTCATGTTCAGGTCGACGCAGAAGTCTACCGCTTTGCAAGGAGGTAGTCCCAGGACACCATCATGAAAAAAATAATCATACCCACCCACCAATACAAGAAAACATGGACTCCTATAATCAACTGCATTGAGGTCAACGCAAGAAAACTGGTGAGTGATTGTATAAAACCACCACCAAGAAAGAACATCCTATATTGTAAGTGTTTCCTTCTCACTGGTGAAGGAAAACATGGTCCCATATCCAAGGAAACAATAAATTGTACACATAAACCAGTCGATCTGAGAATTGAATTTTGATAAACATCCCATACCCCAGATGATTTCAAAAGGCCTCGATGCTGCTACTAGGAGAACCTAGCCGAAGGTCTTGTGACATGGAGTAAGTTCACACTACCGGAACTAGTGTGTAATCACCAAATCCCATCCTGTAGAAGACTTTGGCCATAAGGATCGAGACATCGACTCCACAAGAATCTATGAGCGTCAAATGAGTGTCATGGAAATGAAAGAGTGACTAGAATCAGTGTCTATAAGAACTACAACTAGGGTGAGATGACACATTTCATATCTCATATCGTCTCAGTAGTGTCACGGTCGTAACATTCCAATACCTAAAGTTATGCTATCCACTATATTCCTTCTCCCTGAGGATGGGGTGGACCACCTAGGTGGTGGTGGCTTTAACTACTCAAACTGTTCCCACTACCTACTACTTGGCATGCTTCCCTGTCATATTCTCCACCAAGAAGACATCCTCAGTCGAACCATTATTTTTGCCCGTAGGCCCCATGACTGTATACTCATCATCTTTATAGAGGTTTTGGTAGTCACGTTCCATGTGTCCCTACCTGCCGCACGAGAAGCAAATCCTAGTTCTCGACTGACTCCCTCTAGTCAATGTGACCTGCACTACAGACCCTGAGTCCTAGGGTCATCCCCTGAATGACATAGCCCACTTCCGCCCTCGTGTCTATTGTCTGCTTCCTTCTGAAGTCGTTGTTGTCTGGGGTTTGCTGGGGGCTCTTGCTATTAGTGCCTACTCATCCAAGAAACTCTCTACCAGAAGGGCTCGCTCATCAACCCATTCTAACTATGGATTTTGAGAGACAATATTGATGCCCTGATCTCCCACCTACATCCCTAATCAATGGGTCGATCCCAATACATATGATCTTGCACCATATCTATCGATTTGAGTGGAATCTAGGTGAACCTCATTGAGTACTCAGCCACCAACATGATGCCCTGATTTCGGTGATTTATATCATTAATGCACATAGAGCACAACATTATGAGGAAAAACACTTCTTGGAAAATCTGTTCGATGTTTTCTCAGGTGAGGGTCTCTTCATCATTCACCTTGGTGATCAAGCTCCACCATCTCCCTATAGATCCTATTAGATGTCACCCCGCAATGATCACCATATGGTCATTATGTGTCCTTATTATGTGGAAAACACATGTCACAGCCTCCAGCAAGTCCTCAGAGACCAAAGGATTTATCTCCCCATGAACCTGGGAGGCCTCTGTCTCTGAAACTCATCCAGATAAATGAGTATGTGCATGTACTTTTCTATAACTACTCTTAGTATATGTTGACCATCGAATGGTGGTATAACTAGTCCAACAGCTAGTAGGGACATCTCTAGGACTGGTCCCTAAACAAATTTCGTATAAATAGGTGGATTTACCTCATGACCACGTATCGGGATCCTGGTTGGCCGTCTACATGGAGGCATCCTGCGATAGATCAATATGTACCACTGTTAGATGTTTATACTTGGTGGGCGGAATCTTATTCAAAAGAACACAAGTAGACAGTTTTGCAACCACTGTTTTCATTTATTTATTCGAAAAGATAAATTTAAGGTCCTGGTGTATGGATACATAAGCCGCCACAACATCACTGGACTCCTTGATTCTGAAAGTTGAACACCCAACTCATAACCGATTGACCAAAAAAACAACAGACTCATGGTATTGGTGGAATGACCGACAGCCCTCTGATACAACGTTTTCAGGACCCGTCCCCCAGGGCCCGTGTCGTGACTACCCCAATACTGCCTCTGAAAGGTCAATGGTTGGTGACTTGTGCAAAGGTGTCTACCAGCATGTGGGAGGCCTTTTATGAGTTCCTGTATTAATTCACACACACACACACATGCCCAACCATGTTCAACACAATTAAAAGGATAATAGTATCACTAAAACAAGGACGTATACTATCATAACTAATATAAGTGGGTCATAATACAAACCCAACAAAAGAACTAGACATAGGTATGTAGAAAAAAAACTCTGATGGAAATCTATAGAAAACCCCACAAGATAGTTAGAGTAGTGTAGCTTCCAAAAGCTGAAGTATAATATCGTGTCCACCCGATCGTATAGGGACCCACATGTTCCAAGGTGACCAAGGGTTTTTTGTAGCATTCATCAGTCCCGTCTCCCTAACCACCACTTGGTCCTGGTCCACTAATGTCTCTAACGAATCATCAATCTTTTTCACTTGACAAGACATGTGTGGGAGAATCCCGTGATGTAAGGAGTGACAAAATACTCAATAGGAACCTCGAATTAAAAACAAATATCACACAATAACCCTCAATGTAATTTATGATGCACAAGATAGCTCACACCATTTATAAACATAGGTTAGTGATATAAGAATCAGTAGTCACATCATCCGACCCATTGGATAATGGAGAACTCTTCCACGATCAACTATAGTGTCCCTACCAAGACACCTATAAATGATTTCCACTAACCTTGGACAACATAGGAACACCTCTTAATTGCATATTGTTGGGATAAAAAGTCCCATAGAAGTTATTCCATCTAATCTTATCCAACTATTGTACACCTCCTCATCATATAACATGATCCTTCAAAGTCACACAGAAGTGATTCCCATCATGGGCCTATATTGTCGCACAAAAGCTCTTCCGACTATTCAATAGTCGAGTTTTATAGAGCCTAATGTCTGTAGTCTTCAGGTATCATCAAACCATAGGGTTCCATATGTAGTGCATGAGGGATAAATACTCCTAAATCAATTCGTCTAATATCAAAATTAATGAAATCCTCATCATGGCATGCCAAAAGATCTGAATCATCGAGAGGGTATCAAATTCGCTAATGGATCATCAATCATACACTATGTTTTCAGGATACATGTGTCAGTCGGTCAAGTCCTGTCAGGCCCAATGGGCCTTGCAAGACACTTCCCGGTCTGGCCGGGGTCCAGCCCACCTGGTCACTTGGTGAACAAGTCTTAATGGGGCTAGCCTGAAGGGAATGGATCCGGCCTGCTAGCGTGGGACCGACCTACTGGGTGGGGGCCCGACCCATCGTTGTGGGTACTACATGCTGGGCTATGGGTCTGGACCGCTGGGCCACGGGTCCATCCCACATGCCTAATGTAAGCTTCCACGGTTTGGGCCGATGGTGCACCAACTAGAAAGGATACAGTTGGATGCCACCTCTGGCCCCCCTCTAGCCCCACTAATGTGTGTGGCCTTCCTCCTACCATGGTCGAGCGATCACGACTAACAGAACCACGAGGATGGCCCGAACGTGGTTCATCCCTCCAAACGGTGACTACCTAGCACCTCGTTACCTCAGAAATGCCGCGACTAGCCTTCTGTGGCCTCCTTCCACTACAACATGCAAAACAGTGTGCTGTCGTCCTTAGGTGAGGATAGCGGGGGCATGCCGCCTCTTCAAATGTAACACTGGTTGGCGCCACACCTTTCATGTGGTAGGCATGGGTCGGGGCCACTACCCTGCTGGTGGTGATAGGCCCATGAATCCTTCTGTAGGCCACGTGAGTTACTCTGCTGGTCCGTTTTCTGATATGTTTGTGCCTACGAGACCCTCATTTTTCCCCATCATTATGATGGTCTCGGATGCACCTTACCAAGATTTTGGACAATATGTTCACAAGAACAACACATGAGGAGGTTTCCGAGCATTTTTTTGTCAATCCACACCATCTACATTGGATGGTTTAAAAACAGGGAGGCTCATAGGTGATTTTTTCACATTAATAATGAAAAACTAATCCTAGATAGATAATAACCAAAAAAATGTTACTATCCTTCATAAACACATAATTCCCGGATCAACCTATTAGTTTGTTGATCCATGTTCATCATTTCTAGAATAGATCGAGGAAGAAAAAAAATAAAACAACCCCACCTAGATTTGTGGGATTTGATGAGGACTAAGGTAGGGTTACATGTTGTCGTTGATTCGTGATCATTGGAATTCATCACCGCTCGTTGACTTTCGGATATGATCTTATAACATTCATCACATTGTTCTTTGTTCATTGTTGGAGATGGATTCCACTAGAAATTCTTCAGTTATTCCCCACGTTTTAGAATCCCCAAACTCCAACAATTATGAATATTAAAAAAACATGTGTAGTGATGTTGCACTAATTAATGACGCTCATTACTAAGCCATGATTAACAAGCCATTAACGAACCATTTAGATGGAAACATCATTGTCATTAATGAGCCATTAATAACCCTCAATTATTATGCTACATCATTGCACCACTACTACTTTATCTTCTGATCATTGGTGGGAAAAATAAAATATCTTGGGAAAAGTTAATTTTTTTTAGAAAAAAAAAACATTTCCACTCGGCCCTTTCCTGCCAATGTTAAGACATTTATTGGTGAATACAGGTGTTCTATGTTCAATGGTTCCATTATATATTTGATCTACGCACTAGTTAATAATTTAGAAAAAAATTATTTCACCTTTACAGAACATACCATAATAAAAGGCCAATATTCAGTTCTACGCTCACTGGGAAATGATATAATGTTCATTCAAAGAATTTACTCTCAGAATAATTCCATATAATTTAAAGAATTACATGGAAATTTCCAAGACATTACAATCCATTAGAACACGCTTGTTAGATTTATGTTCTATACCCATGTTTCCATTTCCCATCAATGCTCTCTTAATAGGGAACCTAGTTACATGACTATTATACATTTATTTAACTCTTATAGAAATGATGTGTTATAAACCCTATTAATACTATGGGTTTTTAAAATATATTTTTTCCAATATCAATCCCTTGATTACTATGATTGTTTTTTAATTGTGTGTACATTATTTATTTAAGGTGGGGAGAATGTAATTCTATGAGGCATTAAAATATTTTCCAATATAAATAAATTTTATTTTTGTTCATATATTACTTTATATGAAATTCCATGTTAATATTATGTTACATAAAACATAATGTTTATTTTATATAAATTTTATTTTTCTGTTTTTCTTGAATTACAAAAAACATTGAGTCTCCTTGATGGATTATATAAAAAGTACGATCGAGTTTTATGAAAAAATAATATATTATTAAAAATATTAATATTCATTATAATAAGTTATAATCTATCTATTAAATTAGATTTTTTGAATAATGTTAACTAACATATTAAATTATATTGTTTATATAATTATAATATGAATCTATTATTTTCAAATAAAATTGAAATGAAAATATAAACCAATTTAATACAAAGGAAATATTTTTATTTTTATGATCACAATGATATTTTTTCCTAATAGATTAAATTAATGATTTTAGTGAGTAATATTAATTTAATATGTACAATTTATATTCAATAATATATTTTTTACATTAATCCATTATGTTCAATTATAATAAAATATGAACAACCCCAATATATCACAAAAAAATCAATATTTTCTAAATGCACTTTTACTGCCTTTTAATCATGAACCAATTATATATCCAATTTTTGAAACATTAATAAATTTTATATGTGAAATAAATATAATATTTGAAATATGAACATAAAAACTATCTTATGGTTTATTTTTTTATGTGATGTTTTATATTTTGATGAATAGAGAAAAGTACAAAATTTTAATTCTAAATATATTTTCCATCTAACTTAATAATAAAATTAAATTAAAATTTTAATTGGTTTCAAAAACAAATGATATCAATTGTATATCAATTAATCCAAATTAGTTCAATAGAATCGATTTTATAATGAAGTTAGATATAAAAAGTTAGCAGAATTTGAGTATATTTTCTTTATAAACATGTATTATCGCCCCATCTACATGATTAGTTTTAAATTATTTAATGCCACCAAGGTGATTACAATTTTTAAAACATCATTCATATTTTTACTCATCGTAAATTTTAATGTTTAATATGGACAAATTATTTTTTGTAAAAATATTAGAGAATGTGAGTAACGTTATTTATAATGATTAATAGACAAGTTATCTTAACAAGGGACTATAACATAATCTTAAGAGCCAAAATGACATAGATACTTGTACAAAATCCATTGTATGACCATATTTAGAATATATACATTTATGATTCTATGTTTATTAGTTAGTAGGATACTATTAAATAAAATTTTCTTACTTCAAAATTAATTTAAGGAAATAGAGAAAAAAGAACATTCAGTACATATAACATTTATAAAACAATGAGATATGGAAAAAATGACATCATTTCGTTTATACATGTCCTTTTTAAAGGTAAATTATTTATTTTTGTTATACCAATTTACTATTAATATTTATATATGAAATTTTTTCATTAAATGCTTAATAGATACAAACATAGGTATTATTTATATAATAATAAAATAAAATAAATGATTTAAAAAATTAAAAGAAAAGAGATTTTTTTGATTTACAGTGTTAGAATATTATTTTTTATTAATATATCATTTTTCATATATATTAACTTAATATTATTTTATTACTAAATTTTTTCTATATTTTTTAAAATTAAAATTCCATTAATATTGTCAAAATTGGTATTAATGTTATTTTACGTTGAATTATATTTTTTATAAATATTTTAAATAAATAAACAACCTAAATTCTATCAATAATTTCTTATAGTGTTGATTAATATGAAGTATTTTCTAGTAGTGGACGAAATAATATTTTTTTTCTAAACATATAGACCCTTAAATAGTAAAAACACTATTATCATGGTTCAGATTAATGCGAGGTTTTTGTGCATAAGATGTTCTTGTTTTAAAAATAATTATCAATAAATTTTAGATTTCTATTATGTAAAATAGATATCATATTATAATTTAGTTGAAATATATTATCTAATAAGTCACACCTTTATGAAGTCTAAATTGCAAAATTACATATGTTGGAAAACATGGTACCTAAATCAAAAACAGAAATGAAGAATATAAGAAAACATAATGATTAAAGAAAAAAATTAAAAAATGCACTTTTTTGTGTGGTGGATATTAGATCAACCATATTTTTCATTAATGCATTATTTTTTCATTTTGGAGGCACATGATGTATGGAGGACCCCTCATTAGTGATTACATTTTGGTATTTACAAGAATCCCATAGTTACACCAATATAAAAAGGCATTAACTATTATATTTCCTCACCCTTTTCAAGAAAAATTAGATAGACAAAGATATACCCAAAAAATATATTAAAAATCCCTCCCGTAAATTAAAAATCCTCACATTTTTAATTATACTATCCATGGAATCCCTTTATAGAAAACAAAATAGAGTTAACCAAATAATTGGTATCATCCTTCCTTGAGATATTTAGATTTTTTTTATTTCTCGACTCTTAAAATTAAACTTATTAAATTATTATATAAAACACTAGTAACCTCATTATATAGTGATTTTGTTATGTCAGTTCTTATACATACTCTTACTCACACTTCCATCTGATATGTAACAAACATATAGTTCTTTTGTATGGTGAACTAGCCTCATGAAATAAATCTATTGGTTTTTTCATTATCAACATTTCATGGTTGGTAATTATGATGAAAATGATATTTATATATGATATATGAGATATTTATAATGTATTTATGATTATTTAATTTTTATATATAACAAAACATTATTTTGTCCATCATCTGGGAATATGATTACATAATTTTTGGATGTGTGGACTACAAGATCCGCAAAGCGATGTGAGTCATTCACATGATACAAGATATGTTTAATGGATGTTGTCTATTAATAAAATGTGATATAAATGAAATATATATGATATTTTTTACATTATTTACTATTATTAAGTATAAAAAATCATTTCTTATTACCATTTTCACACACTAAAATGTAATAACTTCAGTTGTAATGGTCCAGACCTCTATGGTCCATTACATTGTCAAATGTAGTGTTTGGGGTGTTCTAGGAGGCAAAAATAACTCATTTCTAGATATTGACAAATTTTTCTAGTTTTTCATTGGTAGGTCAAGGCATCAGTAGTTTGAGGCATCAGTATGTAGAAGGTGTCAGTGAGTTACGGAATCGATGGGGCATGGAATCAATGAGTTAGGGCGTCATTGGTTTAGGGCCTCAGAGATTTAGGGAATCAGTGGGTTAGGTCATTGATGGGTGGGGGCATTAGTGAGTTTGGGTGTGGGTGAATCAATGTGTCTATCTGTCAGTACATCAGTGAGTCAGTCCATTGGGGACTAAGCATCAGAGACACATTGTTAGTGACCTGTTGTCAGTGAGTCACCCATCTCTGACTCATTTGTGTTTTTTGAGTTTATCCAGTTTCACCACTCTTACATATAATTTTACATAAATCTATTTTAGAAGCCTTGTTTGTGTGTTTCTAATGCTGTTTAGTTGGATATTAATTATTTCATTAATATCCTAATGCTCTAAAGACATTGAAATAGTCTAACTGCATGGTCTACGGCGTGATTCGACATAAATAATCTATGAAACTATTTCCCTTTCAGTTGATACTTGATCTGACATTCCAAAACCAAGACCTTCTCTTCATAGTGTGTCTCCATTTTTTTGGGGCACTAAAACCCTTCTTCCCAACACGAGCCATATGTCAGTGTTGTATCCCCCTCTCCATGGTTTTCCATGGAATCTCTTTCTCATATGAATGCTTTGATTTGGTGCATGGAGGAGTTTTGTTTACCTATGGTAAAATGTAAGGATTTCCTTCTCCACTCTTTAATTTTGCATTATGTGGGATGACCATAGTAAGGTTTTTTTGTGATGAACTACATAATCCATATTTTAACAAAGATAAATGTTAATGATGAAATAAAAAAATGCCAACAAGATGATATTATATTAACGTGGATCGGTTGTCTTATATGTTATCTATGTATATGATGTTATTTGTTGTGTCCATGTCTCCTCTAAAAATCGTTATCATCGGTGATCATTTCCTTCACATGGGTGATGCTTTATAACTGTGGCTGATTCACAGAGGATAATTTCTATATATAACAATCTGATTACTCACAGAATCATTGTTAAAAAAATTGATTCCCTAGGATGAAAAATCTTATGTTATCACCCATTCTTATCAATGTGTATTTTAATGGAAATCATTGTCCAAATCTGAATAAATCTAGTTTTAAATGAAATTTTGTGTGCATTGTTCTTTTGGGTATTATGGATTGTGTGGGTTCTTGTGGTTGTAGAAATTTGACTATGTGTATGGGGTTGTGTGATGGTATCCCATGATGAGAGATTGACTGATTTTGGAATGGATGGACATGTTAGGCTCTGGGACTACATATGGGAAAATTTTTTTCATCAGGGATTCATGATATGGGTGTGTCATGATTTCAAGTTTACGAGTGTTCTAGGAGTGGTTTTTTTTGTGAAGTAGGGATAATCGGTTTAGTTGGGAGGGGATAATTTATTGGGATAAAATTTATGAATAAAGATAGTGAGTGGTTGAATGGTTGTTTGGAAAAAGAGAGTGTGCAACAAGTTATTTTAACTTGGTCATTCTTTTAACAATTTTATTGCTGATTGTGTGTTTATTTCATGTTCTGGATTTTGTAGTTTCCTATTTTTTGATGATATTAAATAAATAAATTATTTGATAATGTGGAATTATAATTGTTTAAATAAATTTGTAGGGGATATGTTTCAAGTTTGGACTTGTAGTGAATCAATGTTCAAGTAATCATTGTTTGTGTTGTTATGTCCATCTGGGGTTGGAAGAAAATGTGATTTTTAGTGGGATTTTTGTCTTCTTTTATCTACATTTGATTGAATTATTTTTTTCCTATATAAATTAATTTGTATTTCCTTATTTTTTTTACATACCCCCCGCCCGTGTTGAGAACTATGTGCCAAACACCCCCATTATTATAAGGGAGGGTGTTTTTTCCAATATCCTATTGGGGGGATGGATGGATAGTTCCTAACATTACCATACTACAACTTCAAGGACTTTATCACCTATAACATTTATAGTAGGTTGTAATGGTTGGAGTTTTATTACAAGATTCATGATATAAGCAGTGTGACAGGTGTTTTGTTTCTCATGTTTATTTAGGACGAGGCCCACATGTTTTCATGAAAGACATGGGCATAGTTGGTTTTTATTCCTTGATATGTGATTTTGGATTCAATTGTTTTCTTGTAGGGGAATTATTATGTTCATCCCACATGCACATGGGTTACATTGGATTTTTTTACTTAGTATTCTTGTATGCTCACCCTATGTATATAAAACATCTTTCAGGTATCTAGGAAGATTGTGTTGACTGTACTGGACCTTACAAGCTTGGAAATTGGGGATGGTTGTTTTTTTGCAGCATAGATTCCATTAGTTACATATAATGTTTTTTTCTTTGTATTGCTATCATTATTATTAAAACATGCTTCTACGATGGATTTTGGTTAAATTATATATATATGTATTAGAGTTGTTTTTGTTGGATACATCTTATCTCCCGATCATGGTTAATATAAAAAGGGAAATACATCCCTCATTTGTGAGCTTTCTATACCCTTGGTGCTGGTTTCCTCCCCAGGGCTTTTTGGATGTGGGACCCAATGGTTATTATCTCGCTGTCATCTTGAAGATAGATGGCCTCCACATCCTGTTATCCCTTCCCTCATCTTCACGAAGTCGGGCCATAAAATAATTGTAACAATGGTTATGGTTGAGTGATAGGATGTATTTTGGTGTTATGCACAATAAATACTACATGGGAAGGAAGGGAAATATTGTCCAATTATCTTTGGGTGTGATGTTCGATAGTAAAGATTTTTGAGGACAATGGATGTTAGGCCCCCTATGATATGGTGCATGAAATTTTATCTTTTCTAATTTCAAAGTGAGGATATAATGATTGAGGGGTAGTGACCCTAGGAATGGTAAATGTATCAAGATTAAATTTGTTCTTCTTTGTTTTGGGTGTTTTCATAAAATTTAAATACATATAGTGTTCCAATGAATCATCATTGAAAATTACATACTAATGAGCTATAGGGGTTCCTCGTTTTTCTTTAACCTATGACTCCCTGATGTAACCCATGTGTGGTACGAGTAGTGGGTAGTCAATAGGCTAACCCAATTGACTAGAGTAGGGTTAATATAGTGGAAGATTATGATCAGTGGTAGAAGATTCTTCATTTTTTCTAGTGGATGATTGTATAAATGTACGAGCATAGTGTATCAGACATGGAGATAGAGTGTTGGATATTTGAATTGGTGATAACATTTATCATGATCGTGGCTCTAACAAGGTAGTGGGTTCATTATAGAGGTGATATAGATGAGGGGATAAGTGAATCAGAGGTGGACTCTTTACCTCGGGGAAAGTAAGGAGACCGGTGTTTCAGTGGATAACTTTGAGAAGTTAT
This sequence comes from Viscum album, assembly GCA_963277665.1. NCBI lineage: Eukaryota > Viridiplantae > Streptophyta > Magnoliopsida > Santalales > Viscaceae > Viscum > Viscum album. The sequence continues at coordinate 638,037,387 of OY728143.1, forward strand.
TTCAGGTGGAATTCCTTTCTTCCATAATGAATGAAAAGAAGAGGCTGGATCTACTATTCCTCTAGCAGGGGAGTATGTTAGTGAGGGAATTGGGAACAATGTTCTAAGATATCCTATGTTATTCTCCATATCTCTTTCTAGATGAGGAGTTTCAGGTGTGGTTCTTAGAGGACACACTCTGTCCTTTTATTCAATATGTGGTAACTCCCTTCTCCCTAATGAAATACATAAGGGTTCGAAATAAGGATGAGGTATTAGAAAGAATTCCCTCATGAGGATGACTTCTGAAGGTGGGAAGTCACCCAATCACTTCAATGGGTAAGGTCGTCAGTAACATGTCATTAGCGTCAGGGGCCTATAGGTTTCATCTATTAGAGATTCGGCCCCAAAAGTTTTAGTTCTGACATTCCAGTCGTCTGCATTTTCCAATGGGAATAAGAATGTGGTGTTTTTCATATGGAGGTATTCAGAACATCAATGGATTTTTCCTGAATAAATCTCAGTATTTTGGAAGTGGGAAGGATTTGCACCCAACGTAGAATCAAATGTTGTCCAGGCCTTTCTAGATGCAGAGGATAATAGGACCCTACTCCTCCAAAGGTGGACAGAGCTGGAGGAAGCTATCCAAAGTGTGATCCTTAGTGAACTCAACCAGGCTATGGTTTTTGAGGCAGAAGATGGATGATCGATTATGGAGGAAGGCATGGGAAGTTACACACCACAGAGGCAGCCGTTCTAGCAGGTGTGTATATCATTCGAGGTACGATAAGTTTTTTAGAATGCTCGATTTCTCCTTTTATGATTGCAGATATTTTCTCTACTATTGGGGATCTATTTCGGTGACATATGATGATGTAATGTGTTATCATTAGCATAGAATGTTTGTAATCCATGCATGGTGATATCAAATACTTCTGGAGAAGTGTCATGTTTTCAAACACGAAAGAATAATGTGTAATTTTCTTTGGCAAGTAGAACTATTAGATGGGTAGTTGGTGAGTGGAGACACTTCTTTTCATATTATCCAATCCTCCAGTTGGATAAGTGGATGTTGACATGGTGGAGGATATGAATGTTGTCAAATAATTTTTAGATGATTTTCCCATGGAGGTTTTGACTAAACCCCTTGATGCGAGGTAGTGTTTAATATAGACTTACAAATTGGTGCTAGTCTAATTTTAGGGGCTTATTATAATATAGAGCCTTTTGAGTTAGGAAGTTGATGATATAAAGTAGAGACCGTATGAGAAGGGTTTCATCTGAACTAGTGTGTCTTTATGGGGGATCTATTGTCTTTTTTAATAAGACGGAAGATGGTAGTTTGAGTCTATTCATAGACTACAAAAGACTGAATCAGGTAATAGTCAAGAACAATTATCATCTCCTAAGGATAGATGATTTTGATACTAGTATAAGGGAGAGAGTTGGTTTTACATGTTCTATTTGTGTTCAGGAATTCACTAATTAAGGGTGAACGAGTAGGACATCCAAATTACTACAGTCAAGTGAATGTATAGTCACTACTAATTTTTTGTTGTCTTGTTCAGTGGTACGAATAGATAAGATGTGGTAATGGGGATATTTAACTCAATATTTCATGATTTCCATGACTATTTCATCATCATATTCATAAATAACATCTTAATATTCTCAAATTAATATGAGGAACATACTGAGCATCTCAGGATTGTCCTAGAGGTATTTGGGCCCCACTAGCTCTATATAAATCAATTCACGTGCATGTTTTTTACATGAGACTTACTATTACATGTTAATGAGGTGTTTTATAAGTTTTTACTAGTGGACCCATAAAATTTTTAGGTAGTAGTTTCTTGGGCATAACACAAGAATATGGATGAGGTTTGCATTTTTCTCGGTTTGGAATGCTACTACTGGATATTCATACTTGACTTCTCCTGAGTAGAAGTTTTTTTGATGTAACTGACTAGAACATTCCAATCATTTGAGTTTTTGAATTAGTACCACATAACATTCAGATATCTAATTGGGATTTTGGTCTATTATATAGAGCATTGTATTCTAGAGGAAGGGTCCATTATTGAGGTGTTTTGTAATTATTCTTCTCTAGGATTCGTGTGTGTGATGTTGTAAAAATAGGGAGTGATCCTTTATAAGTATAGAATTTTAAACACCCAAAATGTTTCTCATCCACCCATAATCATTAATTATTAGATATTGATTTCATAGTAAATTCGTGGAGACATTACAACATTGGGGAATCTCTTAGGTCTTCAAGGATCATAAGATCTTGATGTACATATTCTCTCTACGAGACATGTACTTGAGGTATCAATGGTGGATGGTGTTTATCCAAGATAATGATTTCGATATTTCCATAACATTAGGAAAGGGAATGTTGTGGTCAATTATTTGAGAAGGATGTATCCAAAGTATATGGTACATGAATTTGTAGACACTAGGAGGGTGATAGAGGTGTTGGGTGCCTTGCACTTGGTTGCAGGTATGGATGGTTACAGAGGTTTCTGGATTCAGATGATAGTGCAATCTACTTTGATGTGGAAGTATGAAGAGTCTATGTGGGGAGAACTATAGGTGGAGGTGTTCCATGATCTCATTCAACATGGTGATGATTCAAAGGGATGGTAGGAGGATGTTTTGAATCATATGTTATTATATGATGATATGTTTGTTCTAGAGGAAATGTGTGAGGATGTTCTACAATATTTTCATAGAATACACCTAGAAATAAGCCTAGGAACCTGAATTATTTATTTGGTATCTATGGTATAATTAGGGTGGACCGGGCGGTGGCATAGTTTGTGGAAAAGTTCATAGAGTGCCAGCAATTGAAGGCTAATCACTGTATCCTTCGTGGTTTGTTTTATCCCATATATTCCCCTTATAGTAAGTGGGATGAAATAGTGATGGATTTCATTACAGGATATCCCAGCGCTCATGGACTATATGATTCCAATTTTGTTGTAGTGGATTGGTTGAGGAAATTAGGTAACTTCATAGCGATCAAGGATTCGAGAATAGTAGATTCATTAAAAAGATGGTATGTGGATGAGGTGGTGCAAATGCATAGAATTCTGTGATCCTTCATCTTAGGTCAGGATATAAATTTTATGTCTCTATTCTAGAAGGGAATGTATCATGCATTTGGCTCTATGTTGTACCTCAAGACGACTTTCCACCCATAAATTGATTGAAAAATTAATAGGACCATCCAGAATATGGAGGACATGATGAAGACCAGCGTTCCTGAATTTACTATGTTTTGGGTGGGAAATCTTCTATTGTTAGAGTTTTCCTAAAATAATATATATCATTGTTACATTGGAGTGGCTCCATTTGAGTCCATGTGTAGGGGGTTGTGTCATTCACCATTTTGCTATACGAATATTGGAGAGGCATCTATTCTTTGTCCATAGGTGGTGCATAGTATGACAAGGAAGATGTATAATTCCTATTAGAGGATGAAGGTAGCACATGACCACCAAAATTCATATTCTCATTATAGGATAAAGAATTTAGAGATTGAGGTTGGGGACCAAGTATTCTTGAATGTTTCCCCTCGACGTGGGAAGTGGAGGTTCAACCGATGAATTATGCTTTCTCACACGTTCATTGGACCTTTTGAGGTGTTAGGTCATGTTGGAATGGTGTAATATTAGCTGGCATTTCCAACCTTAGAGAGGGTCCACTATGTCTTTCAGGTCTCCTGGCTTCTTTTGTATCTTCACGATGACTACCATGTAATTGAATAGGGAGAGTCGGATATCGAGGATAATGAAACATTCATGGAGAGGCCATCGTAGATCCAGGATCATTAGGAGAAGGTGTTTTGAGGAGGGAACATTCCAATTTTTCATGAGTTGTGGAGGCATGGTGGCCTAGAGGAGAGTACTTGGGCGTGAGAGTGGCAGTTGTGCACCTAGTTCCTGAAGTTATTTTGCGTTTTTCTCATGCGATCATCTTTAGGATGTAATACATGAACATTATTTCCTATTTGATGATTTTTTTCTAGTAGCACGGAATATGATAAAGTCCGGATGTCTGAGGATGGGGGACCTAATCTCTGATAATGATGCATTAATGAAGATGCAATTAAACCCATGCGGGCAAGTAAGTTCCACCCAAAGAGGATAATGTCATTAAATAAGTGAAGTAATTCCCTGATTCATCTATCTGGTTAGTGTGAATTTTTGTTCTTGTGTAGTATGTCTTGTGGTTTTGGTTTGTAAAATCTCAAAGGTGGTGCTCGTGGATGTTGAGGTTTCATTCCATCTTTTGAGTAACATAGGTGGGTTATCGTTGATAGGTATATTATGATGTGGTTATTCAAACACCTATTTCATTGAAGTCGGGTTTTGATTTCTATAGGGTTAGAATAGTTTTATAGGTATCTGATGTAATGAATTAGAGCTCTGCGGTCCATTACATTTTCAAATCCAATGCTTGGGGGTTTTTGGAGGCAACATTAGCTGATTTCTAGAGTTTTCAATGTTTAAAATGTTTTTCAATTAGTAGGTCATGTTATCTAAAGGTTGAGGCTTCAGAATGTCGAAGGCATTGAAGAATTAGGGAATCAGTTATTTAGGGTGTTGGTGAGTCATAGAATCAATGAGTTAGGGTATTGGTGAGTCAGGGGTGTCAGCGGGTCTGGGCATTGATGAGTCAGGGCATCAATGAATCTAGGCATCCATGTGTTAAGGCGTCAATGCGTCAGGGAATCTATGAGTCAGGTAGTCCTTGGGTAAGGAAAATAGTGGGTCCAAGCCTTACTGAGTCATGGTGTCAGGGGATTTGGGGATCTGTGGGTGAGGGTTTAGGTGGGTCTGGGGGTCAGTGTGTCTGGGCCCCAGAGATTTATGGCATTAGTGAGCCAGGGTGTCAGTGAGTGAGGGAGTCAATGATTCAGGGTGTCTATGAGTCAGGGAATCAGTGTCTCAGTGTTGGTATCTCATAATTGTTTTGTCCCAATAAGTTTTTTGTTGTCGGTGACCCAGCCATTGATTACTCATTCTAGTTTTTCCTAGTATGTCCAATTTATCCCCTCTTACACATTATTTTACATAAATCATGTTCAAAGCTTAGTTAGAGAATTTATAATGGAATTTCAAAGAATTTAATTATACCATTAATATCATAATGCTCTATAGAGATTTAAATAGTCAAAACACATGGTATTGACCATGATCAAACATTAATTTCCTTGGAAGCAGTTTCCCCATACCTTGATATATTATATGAACTTTCTAATCTGAGACCATCTCCTCTAAGTGTGTCTTCATTTTATCTTGGTGATCTGAATCACTTCTACCCCAGATGAGTTTTGTGCCTATGTTGTGGTCCCCTTTGTTTTCTTTGGAATCTCATGCTCCTTAGACAGCTCTATTTTGGCACAAGTAGGAGTTTTGGTCGCCTATTGTTCCTAGTAAAAATTTCCTTCATATCTAATTAATGTTGGATCCTGTGGGATGGGGGTTGTATTATTATTTTGGGAAGAAATATAGGATCCATATTTTAGCAAAGAGAAATGATAATGAGGATATACATACTTGATAATGGGATGGAGGTTTTATGAAGTTGATCACATGTTTTATTTTTTAAATTTGTTTACGATTTGATTGGTGTGGCTGTGTGACCTCTGAAAATCATGTCCTTTGGTGGTATTTTAATGTGCATGGGTGATGGATTATAGATATTTTTTTTCCGCAAGGATAACTAATTTAAATATAAATTTGATTAATCACGTGCACTTCGTTAAATAAATGGATTCCCCATGATGAAAACACTTGTGTGATCACCCATAGTTATCAAGGTGGAATTTTAAAAATAGTGTATTCTAAATCTAAGTACACCATTATTGATAGGTGTGGATGTGTGATATGATATTTTGGGTTTTGTGCCCGGTATGGGATTTGGTGCTAGTAGATTTGTGATTGTGAGAATGGGGTGGTGTGATATTTTCTGAGGCTAATAGATTGATTGATTTTTGAATGGATGGACTTTTTATGAAGTGGGACTGCATTTGGGCTGTGGTTGTGTATAGAGGCATTAGGATAGGTTTTTTTTCATGATATCATGTTTATGGGTGTGAAGGGTGTGATTTGTTTTTGAATCGGGGATGACAAGTTTAATTATGTGAAGATTATTGAGTGGGGTGACAATGAAGAATGAAATTTGGTTGTGGTTGAACAGATATTCAAGAAAGGGGAGTGTTCAATATGTTGTTTTACTTTGGTCCTTCTTCCTGGTGGGTATGTCTTATTGTGTGTATGTTTCTTGTGCTATGTTTTAGTTGTATACCGAGTAGTTTTGGAAAATAATAAATGATTGATTTGATATTTTTAGAGTGATAATTTGTTAAATTAATTACAAGGGCATACGTTTCGAGTTACAACTTTTAGTGAAGCGGTGTTCAACTGACCATCGTTAATGGGGGTACACACATGTAGGAGTAGAAACAAAGGTAGTTTTGTATGGAATGGCTTTTTACTAAGAATCCCATAGGCTGGGATGATTTTTTGTAACCTATATGTATAGAATTTTAATTAATTATGATTTCAATACAAATCCCACCTGTGTTGAGCACAATGTTTTGTACACCAAAATTGGTATGGGTGAGGGTGTCCATCCAAACATATTAGTGATAGAATAAACGGCTGGTTACTAACTTTACCATGATCCCTCTTCTATCCATTTATCATCCATGAAATAATTGGTAGGTTGTAATGAAATTAGGTTTACTACCAGATTCATGATATTGGCTATGTGAGTGGTGTTTTGTTTCCCTAGTGCCTTTGGTATGATGCCTATATGTTTTCAGGGAAAGACATGTGGTTGTTGTGGACCCAGAGTCTGCATGTCGGATATGTGTGGTTTGTGGCCTAGTTGTGTGCTGGTATGTTGTGATTGTGGGGGTTGTGGAAGAGTGTGATAACGCATGAAATTGTTTAATAAGGATGAGTAGATAACCAATTGGAATTGGTTGAGGGTACCCAAATATCGAAGTTCTTATTATATTACATTACTTTATAGGTTCTATTGGTTTGAATTGTTTTTTCATAGGGGTGTTACTATATTTTCTTCACATGATCATGATAAGCATTGGGTTTTCCTACTAAGTATAATTTTATGGTTATTATACTTTTAAAAATCTATTTTTATGTTTCTAGGGAGATTACATGGACTGTGCAAGACCTTACTAGCTAAGATGCTGGGGTCAGTTGTTGCTTCACATCATAGTTTTATTTTTGCACTTACATTGGAGTTTCATTGGTATTTATGTATTTTTTTAATAATACATGAGGAATTTATGTTGGTTTATATATGTATATATATATATCTTGGTGTTTTTGATGTTGATACATCTTAAATCATACTATTGGTTACTATAAAAATGGTAATTTCTCCAACATCTTTGAAATTTATATACCCCTGGTGCGGGTCACCACCCATTGGATTATTGGTGGATGGAATCGGGGGTCATTATTACTCTTTAATCTTGAATAAGGAAGTTCTCTATACCTCAATATCCCTTCCCACATCTTGATGATGTTCGGTTATGACATCAGTTGTGGATGTGTGGACTACCACCTCCTCATCAAGATGTGATTCCATTTACATCGAAATAACTATAAATATGTATATATAATTAAAAAACATGGTATTTATGATATAATGATAATTATTTAATGATTTAATGTTAAAAAACTTCATACCATATTCATAATTAATAATGGGAACATTACTCATGTGTACTTATGACCTACCATATCCATGACTGTAATGTTGGTCAGTTTATTATAACCACGATTCATCATTGGTTTAAAAATAATAATTTATTTATAAGTATTATAATTATAACATAAATATTGTTATTGATATTTTCATATAACGAACCATTTGATCATAGTTTACTAACCAAAATAATTTTGACACCTAATCCAAATATTTTCAAAACTCATGCTATAAACATTATTATATAAGTAGTTGTTTACATCAATGGTATTGGTGAAATTAAAGTAATAATATACATGAAAAGGGTTTGAATCAAGTATTTAATTTACACATATTTATTATATATGAATATAATGGCACACGTTGTAAGTTATAAATAAGGAAATGGAATTAATATATATTTACATTCCCTTTAGTCGTATTTGTAGTGATACACAACATTACTTTTAAATAGTCTATATAATTCTCTTTCACATGTTATATCAATTTTATATTTATTTTTTGATGTTATTTATTTCATTTAATGGTATTTCATACTAGATATTTTCAATCAAATGTTGAAATGTTTTTTGAAACAATTTAGAATGTTTAACAATTATTTTCCTCAATAACATTATTATCGACTAACATTGGAATATAAATTTTTGGTGATTATTAATTTTATATTGAAACAATAACCATATTATAATCATTTAAATATCCACATTATTGTATGGTTGATATTATTATTTCCTAAACCATATTAAATTTTTTTATATGGTGTTTACTTTGATATTTATTTTATTAAATGGAGATTTAGTGATTAATATTTATATTTTATTCAATATAGGTATTTGATACGGAATATTGTCAACAAATTAATTAAGTAATTTATTATGAGGAATTATTTATAAATGACATGATGGATGGATCATCAACTTTATTCATTCCCTCGATTCATCAATCGGTTCTCATGAGACAAATCAGTTGGCTAAATCAAAATAGTTTAGATGATCGGGTTGATAGGAATTGACAACAAATGTCCTATTTTCATGATACGTGACGTACTATAACTATGCATTGGCTTCATTGTATTTTATCATTATATAAATGATATTTTTATATGATATGTTCTATGGATGAATTTCATTTTCATCTTATTGATTACACCTCTGGATTTTTTAATTGATTTTTCATGACATTTTGGTTATGCCTTATTTAGTTATTTGAATGGCTTGTTTTATCAGTTTCATACACATCAATGTTAATTTATTATTATTTATTCATTATTTATAAAAAAATTATTTTTAATGAGAACATTATCTCAACCTTGTTTTAGTTCCATTACCTATGTATTACAAATGAATCCTTTAAATGAGTTTCAATTATGATGATATTTTATTTTTTTATGATTTATTTGTTTTCCCTATGTAATATGGGTATCATATATGTAATCTGGTTTTCCAATGTTGCAAAACTATTGGTCTGTCAAAATTTTATTCCATATAAGCATGCTAATGTAATGTTATTGCACAATGGCTCTAGGCTTGTTGAGGTTGTGTCTCTTCAAAATTTCTATATAACATGTGAATTGTAATGTCCCAAAATATGGTGAAATGTTTTTAGACAAATAATGATGTATTAATAACATTAATATAATGTATAACAAAATCCTTAACTAAATTATTTTTATAGGGTGTTGGATTTTAATTTTTGGAAGAATCATTATATTTTTTTCTATAATTTTGGAGTAGAAAAACTAATAACTCATATCCAACTCCAAAATAAAGGCCAATTTTTATCTCTTTTTACCATTACCTAACAAATTATATTTGATCCCCATAAACATTATTTAACATACAAAGAGTATTATATACATTTATTTCCCACACATAATAAATAATCCCATTCATGGAATTAAATATAACTCATTTTATTATCCAATATAAAATGGCACCCCAAAATGTAATTATTTTTTAATGAAGCCCTTAATAACAACTTTTTGATTAAAATTATAATTTTATCCCACATGGGTTTAAAATTTCATCCTATAAATTTAATGAAAGTACTTATCCATGAAGAATCGGGTATGGATTTCTAAAAATTTCATTTAATAATATTTAGTTCCATATTATATAATAACATGTGAATAAATGATCCTTCATTTTAGTAATTCATAAATAGACTCAATAATAATGACTACATTGAAATGCTTAATGATGAAAAAAATATAGGATTGGGTGAATGAATATTACATATAATGTAACAAAAAGAGAATATTTTCATCTCCTTCAACTTTCAATTTTAATTAAATAAAAATAATTATATTTAACTATGACATATTTAATTAAACTGTAAATTTATACATTATTCTAGTGAAAAATTAATATATAATTTATGTTGTTAAATTGGAGAATTTAAATATAAAATACCACTAAAACTAAACATCACCAAAAGAAGATATTCCCATAAAATCTATATGTTGATGAAACGAATTGAGTAGTAATGAAATAGTGAATGGATCTTCTACCATGGATTCTATCACAATATGATATATACACACTATGCCACTCTAAAATCAATGTTTTTTTAACAAGTAACAGGATGTCTATGTGATATGAAATTTTTGAACACCTGTAGTGATTATATTATAGTAAAGCTAATTTATTGTAACACAAACACATTAATAAAATTTATATTCTATTTATATTTTATATCACAATTAAAAAATAACACATCCATATTCCATGATTGGATAAATTATAACTATCTATAAACATATCTAACACTTTATAAGACCATATGAGTCTCTTATTTGTTTCCTTATATGAAATATATCATTTATAAAAAATTATAATATTTGGATATTAGGATATACATAAATCATAAACTTTCACAAGACTAGAGTAAAAATACTCAACGATTTCAAATTTTTTTATCTCATAATAATGAGAATTATTTTTTCCCATATAATTAACATGTAGACCATTTGGATACCTCTAAGGATCCATTCCAGGGTCATTAAATAATTTTTCTAACATTACAAGATTGACTACTTCATCTTATTGATTCTTCAGTTGAGAATACATCATAATCAAAATAGTAATAATATTTTGAATATTTTACATCTATTTATGTTCCAATTTATTTTTTTCATTAAATGATACTAAATATTACTCCTTTATAAATATTGATATAACCTCATTTATATTAATTTATTCTATTTTTTGTAAGGACTCTATAAATATAACTATTTATGATAAAAATGGGATAATGTGAAACTGATCTGAATGTATCTTCATACATAACACCAAAGTTACATCCCCATGATCTTTCATTTAAAAATTTATTATTGATGTTTTTTAAAAATATAATATCATTAAAATAAATTAATATTTCATTGACATATAATACTTTATATATTTTTTACCCTCACCTAACTAATAGTTCACATATTAATTGAGAACATTAATTTAATTTCCAAATGAAATGTTACATTAATGAAAATGGTGACAAAATTAAAAACAAACATTTCAAGTCCATATATGATTTAACAAATTTGTGAACCATTTGATTTAGATTACCAGATGTAATTTTTTTTCATTTGACCCTTCGAAAACATTCATTAATTTCATAATTAAGGAATTAATTTTCAACAATAATATATCGTATCCCATGTTCATAATGCAACAGAAGTTCAATAACGAATTAAAACGATTCTTTTAATGATAAGAAATTGTAGATATATCTATAATCAATATAATATTTTTACATAAATACTTTTCCTAAGAGATGATACTTAAATTTATCAACATTACCTTGGGAATCCATTATTTCTTAAATATATATTTTCAAATTATAGGTTTCAAACTATCTATAAATTTTATGAGATCCCACACATGATTGTATTTTTTGGACTTTATCTCATCCTTAATGAAAGGAAAAATATATCTAACTAAGGAAATTGATTGACATAATTAATGTTGATTGCATCATATCTCATTAATCTGATGAGAAACTCATATTATTAGATATAAATAATTTAATAATTTTAAATTGATATTCCCCAATATAAATTGTATATAATTAGTATGATTTTCTAATTATCTTGTCATACATTCTTTTTAGGATCAACATCTTGATTTTTCATTAAGAATTGTTATATATACCTTGATTTTATAGATAATATTTTAATAAATTTAATAGAAAAAATTTTAATCATCACCAATAACAAATAAAATAGTGGTGGTAAATTCCTATTTAAGATATTTTTTTTTAAAATATATTCACCACTAAATTGAATTTATTAAAATAAAAAATCATTTAAGATCTCAAAAAAGATCTAAATGTGGAAGAATGAAAATTTTAACCCATTTATCTTTATGTTTATACAAACAAAATTACAAATTTATAGTGTATAATTTATATTTTTCTCACATAAGGAATTTATTATACTGGAAAACCCTGAATGAGTATGTTATTAATGCTAGGGTTTTTTATATGTAATTTTTATTAGGGGTATGTCAGCTGTCTAAGATGGTTTATTATAATGGAAACATGTTATGGTCTTTATTTCTGCACCCAAGAGGGATTTTAGTATTTTATAATTACTAATCAAACTTCATACCATTTAATTAATAATTCTATTCTGTCTCTCTATAACACCATTTTTTATAGTTTTTTTGGTATTTTTCTATTAGAGGAAGATACTTTAATCGACTAGGAATTAAGAAAAATTAAAAATGTTAGGATCATCATGACCGTTATATATACTAGAGTATTAAACATCATGACTATATTTAATGATTTTAATTTTTTTTTCATATTTGATTTTCAAAATAGTTTGTGATGACCATAATAACATATATATACTGTGACTTCCCATTATTTTAATGTTGGCATCAAAATCATGAATATTCATTTATAAACATAATAATGTACTGCATATCCTTCCAAGGAGCACTAGTGGATGAACCATATATATAAATATTTATTATTTCAATCATATATGAGTATTTTTTATAGCCAATATCCATATATTTTATAGTTTTACATTAATAATATAGACACAAATTTTAATATTTGAAAAACTAAAATGATTAGGTATATAATCTTATATCAACCTTTCAAATATCAATTTTATTATATCATTCAAATTCTTGTGCCATAATATGGTTAAATCCACTATTATTAATTTAATGTTTTTGACACATGAATAAGTATAAAAGGTCTCATTCTATGATGCATGGTTTTTTAATAAATAAATGTTTTCATTAAATCATTTATATCCAGAATCAATAATATTTTAATATTGAAAAGGACTATATTTTCTAGTTTCGAATTTAAAAAGATCAACAGATTTATTTAATGAAGAAATAAGAATAAAATTACATTTATTTTATTTTAATAAAAATGACACATATATTTAAATAAAAACAAATATTTAATAACAATAAAAAATTCATTATTGATTTAACTCGAACATATTTCCCATTTAGCATAATAATAAATGTATCAAAATTAATAGGCTTTCAACTCATTAAATGATCATAAATAGAATCACTCATGAGAGTAGATACACTAGAATCTATACATCATGTAAATTTTCTTACATAAATAAAATTAAAATAATAAAATAAAAATTAATATTTTTCTTCATTATACATTAATTTTTTAACATTATACATTTATTCTTTATGGGACTAGTTTTCCTACTAATTTAACATTTTACTACAACAATTTTTTTCGTTTTTCAATAGCTTCTGATTCAAATTCAGAAAAAAATTATTTTTTTACACTTTATAAAATATCCTATCTGGAATAACACCCCTGAATTTTTATATACTTCTAAAATTTCTAATCATGACACTCATGCGATGAAATAGAATTTATATATTAAAAATATAATTTATATACACTATCATTGTGACACATATTGATTTTATTATTAAGTATTATGATGGAATAAATATTTGCAGATGTATCTATAAAGGATGATAGAAATATAATATTGAAACTATTATAAATTTAAGAATAATTAAATATAATATTTTTTATATAATGAGTTAAAAGAATTAAAATCCTTAAAATACGATTCATTAAACAACATTATATTTTATCATTAAACAAAAAATATTTACTCTAAGGGTATCATTTATCATCAATCAAAATTTGAAAATAATCCTTGTCATATAATAATCATTTATTTTAATTATTCTATTATTATCAAATTAAAATTAAAATAAGTATAATATTTATTATATCATGTTAATTTGTAATTTTTCCTAATAATTTTTTTTTTCTAGATGATACCAATTTGTAAAAATAATAAATACAATCAATTTATTTTTCTAATAAATTAATATATAAACATAAGGTCAATGTGGTGAAATTTTTAAAAAATTAATTTATTTCAAAGAAATAAAGTGCCTCATTTTATAAAATGATTAATAACAATATTAAACTCAATCATTGAAACATATATTTTATTAAATGTTCATTTAAATTGAAATATTTCATAAAATTAATTTCAATACAAGTTAATATAACACTAATATATATATAAATATATATATATATATATATCATGTAAATATTTATAAGAACTATTTCTATACAAAACTAATATTTAATATTTTCAAATTTTCTCTATTATTGATAGAAATACCATTCATAAAATAATGAAATAAAATTTACAACACAAATAAAAATCATCTGAATTTAATAACATAAACTCTAAATATACAAGCTTTCTGAATTTAACATAATTAATTATAATTTCTATAGATATCAAATTATTTTATTAAAAATAATATGTATTGATTTTCAAATGATCGAATTGAAACTAATTCCTTTTAAATAATTATATCCAGTGTGAATTCTGAAGTCCTCGAATCTGATGTAAATCATTATAAAACTTAACACTATATAAATACATTGAAAATTATGAATAAATGAATCCAAGATGAAATGATTTTTTCTAAGATGAAGGGTTTCCATATCTAGAACTATTATCTCCTTTGAGTTTTCACTGAGAATGGGGCATGCAAACTAATGGATCTGATATAAATTAGGAAAACTACCCCTATACTTTTCATTATATATTTAATTATATTAGTGCATCATAGGCTTTATTAAATTAAATAATTATAAAATAATTATTTTTTACCGAAAGATAAAAAATATTTCAAGTTAAGAAACTACATTCCAATTATTTTAATAGATTTAATATTTTTTCTACACATAATAATATTATTTCAATTTTAAATCCCATAATAATAGTTAATTTATATAATATATAAAAATTTATACATGAGTATATATATATATATTTAACATATATTTATATTAATTAATTAATTAATTTATTTATTTACATATATTATTATAAATATATTTATATTCATATTATGTGAATGAATACAAAAATATATATCAACATTGTGTATTTATATATATATTTCAATAAATTAATATATGTATACAGATATAAATTTAAACAATTTAATTATATATTATAAGTGTAAGTGTAATGATATTAAATACATATATTATATACAATTTGAAATTTTGTATTTTTATAATGTAATTAAGAATAGTATAATATTCATATACAATTATATTGACATAAAATATAATTATATATGTAGAAACACACAATTATAATAACAATTATATTTGTTTGTTAGAAAACATAAAATAGTAAAATTGAAATTTATACATAAATATGGAGTGTATTTCATATATTTATATATTAATTTACATAGATAAAATTTTAAATATATATATATATATATATGTGTGTGTGTGTGTGTAATTATAAATCTATATATAATATAAAATTAGCATAAATATATAATTAATTTTATTAAATATAATTAAACAAACATAATTTTTTATTCCCTCTAAATGAGCGCCATCAAATTTACAAAGGAATAAATACCGGGATATAAGTATTACATTCCCTATAATGGAAAAGGAAGGAGTACGTGGTTGGGAAATGTAAACCATGTAAACCTATGAGAGATATGTGATCACATAACCATCATAAGGTCACAGGAAAGATCCATATTGATCATGTAACTAGTAGTACATCTTGGGATTCCCCTTTCTATAATACATCCTACTCTGGGGAAGGTGATGCAGACAAATGGTTGTCAAGTGGTGGCATCCGAATAAGCTCTCCCATGCCACATAAATTTTCAACTATATATTTCCTATCAATCCATGAAAAATTCCTCCAGAAATATGAGGAAAATATAGACAATGTGAGATCCTCTTTCGTTTGAAAAATTCATGTGCTAGGTCAATGATTAAGAAAATGGTTGTAATTGAAAAAATTCAAATAAACACACAAAACCCGCAAGCCCTCTGTCAAATAAAATAGTGGAAACAAAATGGGAGATGGTGGAATCCAATCCCAATTGTAAATGTCATGAAACACACCATTAGATTTTTTTAAGACACTGCAAGACCTAAGCAACCTAACCACGTAATCTTTCAAAATCTAATTTCCAAGTTTTCTTCATCATGCAAAGAACCTCAGACATGTCCATGATACAATGCACCCCACTCATGGATATTTACAAAAAAAAGATGGCTTTGGACATGAACATATCATGCATCTTCATAAGACAATTATTTGTCATGAAAAACATCTCCTAGAGGTAGAGTATTTTTGTTCAATAATATTTAATCAACCTCAAGAACTTCAAGTCCATTTAAAAATAATCAATGAAAATAAAAGAGGGAAAATGCAGAACATATCATGGTCGAAAAACTCTTATGACACCCAAAAGAAGTCCACAAAATGGCCTCTCGATAATCCTAAAAATATTGGATAGATATCGTGATGTAAGCCCGAAAATCCATCCTTGTCTAATGGAATTCTTAGACATTCACCCATAATGATGCAAGGGACTTTCAATGGCCACTATGATTTTGTGAATTCGCTTGGACATGTTACTATGAATCTAGAGAATTACTATGTCATGCATTCATGATTAAACATGTCCCAATACATTGGATATAATTCTGTAAAGGATTTGTTGATAGAAGGGACTCATGGTAACTTAAAATCAAGCAACACCCTAGGGGTGATCAATGCCGGAGGCTCGCGAAGTCGTATGACACAAAATATCTTATTCAACTACATTAATGATTCATAAAAGATATGACACATACATCTGGGAATCAATATAGTGGAAAGTTTAATAAATAACCCAACTAATCAAGAAAAATGAAGGGCTACCATGCATGGAAATCTGTATACTCTCAAGTGTAAGGTATTTTTCGAATTTGAAAACATAAGTGATAAAGTGAATTTATCATAGTGGTAGATACTCTGAATGGAAGATAATCCCATCATGTAAATGAAATTTTAACCACTGGAGAAATTATTAAACTTGAAAAGTCAATTTGTGTGATCAATCCTACATCAAGTGAAGCAATACATCTAGGAAATACGTAGAACTCCCCAAACCCCTACTGGATCATAGAAGACATAAGAGATGAAAACAACGAACAAATCCATGGTATTGAAAATATAAAATCAAAACTAAAACCTAAAAGGGAGAATCATGCTAAAAAATATACACTGATCCTCAATTTATTTGTGTGAAAAAATTAGGTCAAGCAACAACACCATTGCATGTCACCTATATGTCATGAATCCCCTATGTCATACTACATGGATCATGAAATGTATTTTGGAAATGTATAATAAAGACAAATATAACCACACTAGAATGTCAACATAGTCTCTTAATGTTCTTAGAGATCACAATTGAGGCCTTGTGGTGACCTATAAATCATTTTACATGACTCATATAATGGAAATAGTTCTAGATAGATAATATCATAGCATCACATGGTCTTGTCAACCGGCTCTTGTTGCACCCTCTGAGCATGCTGGAATGGGCTCAAGATTCCCTCCTGACATTTCATCCAATACATGTGATACCCAACAAGTTATATCATGTAAACTCTCACAATGCCCTCCAATTGAGTCAGTTATCCCTCATGATTAAAAAAAGGTACATATTATGGATAATTCAACACCATCTATACAATCCATCAGTGGTAATGGGATAGATTCCAAGGTCGATCAGATGGGAATTTCAATGTCCTCTATATGATTCAAAGTATATCATGTGACTAGATATAGACATACCATCCATATTATTACTTTTCCACTTTAAAGTGAATCGTATCATACAATTTTTGTTTATCATGTCAATAATACATACATACACATGTCATATACGTAATCAAGTCATTTAATGAGGACAATCAATGTGTGTGAGGAAGGGAAATAGGATAGTTAATCAGGTCATCCCATGGAATGATAACATTGTCCACCCATGATGTGTAATCCCTGATCACATGGGGAATGTATGCATGTAATCCTAGAATAGAGGCGTAATATGATTTCCCCATATTAAAGGGAAACACTAATGTGTAAACTCAAAATAGGAGCATTATTTTCTATTCCACTTATATAAGTGAAATATCAGTGTGTAATCCCCACTATAATCAACCATGAGAACACATATTCATATATATTATGGATACATTAGACATGTTCCAAAGGCCAATGATATATATTATTTTTCAATAGGTTCATCTTAATACATAAGTCCCACACCCATAAGTATTGATAATTGTTATTTTATGTCCCCTGTATCTCATACCAAACATGGATCTGATGGGATTAGAGAACTAGAATGATCATGTCATTTTAACTTTTCTCCTCTACCAAGGAAAGGGCAGTGTTAGACTGAATGTACTGGTCAATATAAAACAACGTCAGTATGTAAACCATAATAATTGAACTATAATAAATACTATTCTAGCCATAACCTGGATACGTAGGATGCCTTCCTTTGTCTTGAGATCAAATAAACATCCATTTTGATGCTATACATTTGTCTAATATATTTCAACCATTGGGACCTAATCATTTTAATGGGTTGATCATTCAAAGTTATCCCACAGATGATTGAAAACACAATTGAACTATAATGACTATGATTATTGCAATGGAAAAGATATATAGGATATATCTATGAGACTGATGTTCAAATATTTGGTTCCTCAGTGGCAACACATTAGTTCTCCCCGCTTGATGTTATGCTACATGGGTTTAACTAAATTCATGGTTTCTTATTCATAAAATAACCAAAATACCTAGGGAACCTTATAATGGCTCAATACCGTCTTCATAATATTAACATTCTCCCTAAATTTTTGAAAATTATAAAGTACCTAGTAATATGGATTCACCACATAAGAACCTACCCATTACTTGGAAATGGATGATGAACCTCAGATACATGTAGATGGACCCACCAATGATATTTATTTTCATCTTTTCATCAACGAGATTACATTTATTTTGTATATTCAAAAAGAACTTATAATAATTTTTAGGGTAACCAGTCCCATATCGATATAATTAATGATTCAAGAAGATATCTTAATAGTAGAAGAGTGTCATAGAGTATGAATCAATTCCACTAAAAACTGTGGGATGTGTTTCACCTCCCATCCCCTAGACCTATGTGTGTCCATAACAATCATTGGTTTTGAAACCCCATTTGACCACTATTCGTTAGGATTTAGAACATTACCCTGTTATGTTTAATAGAACCATTGTTTGTATTCATTATGAATGATAGTGACCTGATGATAACAATTGTGCAAGAAATGAAACCCCTGAAAAACAATAATCAAGGACAATTGATCCTTCCTAATAGAGGGTTTCCCCAGTCCTCTCTTCCCCACTAAAATAGAAATGGTGAACTCCACATGAATATATGAAATAATTTTTTTTTCTATTATCTATTAGTCTTTTTTCTTGAGAAACATAAGAAAATTGAAATAGTGATACTGATTTGAATTTATGGAAAAAATTTATTGGGCTATTATCCAGTGGGACATTTAATTTTCACACCATATGAAAATATAAATGGTAAACCAGATATGAATCATTAAAATAATAAAAATTTCATTTAATCACGTATCTTCACACCCTACACATATGAATTAGTAAAAAACCTGATCTTATATATGAAAATCGATAACCAGGATTCTCCTAAAATAAATCCATCCTCATTTCTATATGTCCAAATTCGAAGAGTAGCCAGATAGTTTGTAACATTAAAATTATGTTAACCATTCATATATAATTTATCACATCATTCCTATGATATTGAAATCATCGGTAACTTTGTTCCTTGTTTTATTTGTGATTGTATATACTTCTCACATCAACAATATCCTAATACGAGACAATTCCTTCTTCATCTAGTAATCATTCTGGTAATTTAGCTTCAATTTGAAACCATGTGGGAGATGAAATGATCTCACATTCCCTATAAAAACAATGTTAGGTGGAAAAATCATTTGAAAGGAATACCATTGAACCGGTAAAAACATAACCGTAGATGCTTCCCATGAGGTTCTCCATGCACAACAATTGGTGTGTCCATATCGCCTAGGGAAACTTGCTGCTAAGTTTGTGGCCCTCATCACCCCTAATAACTGCTTCAATATCCTATACAAATATTGTGAAAACTAGAACCTTTGATATATAATGATGGAGTAATGTGAATCCAAATGCAAATCATGTCCACTTTAAGGCCCACCTAAGAGGTCTCTTATGAACAACTGCCCCATGAATTGTCCCATCGGTACCCACCAATATTTTGTGAAGGGTACCACACAACACACTAACAACTCTGATTCCCTTGAAAAGTTGAAAATAAATCTCATAAGTTGATGAAGGTGATTAATATCTAGGAGGCGGATCATATCCTCACTCTTGCAAGTGATTCCTACCAACATATTCCAGTAGGAGTAATTAAGAAGGCTCATATACATACTTTCACAGAATAATTATTCATTCATATTCCTAAAATTGTCATGGGGGAGGATCATATCCCTACTCATATGAATGAATTTGATCATCATATTATAGTGGAACAAATTGGAATGAAGTGGAAATACATTCCCACTTCAATTTATAGAATACTTCAGTGTATAATGGAGAAGGAAAATCTATAGGCTTATATCACAATAAAAACATTTCTAAACTTCTAATACATATTAATAATTGGTGAATAACACCACCAAAATATTCTCAAAATGTTATAGATAAAGGGGATGTCGTATATTTCAATACCAATAGACAAGACAACTCAACACACTGATCATCACGAAAAAGTGGAAGCACCTGAGAATTCACACATATATTCTTCCCTCTAAGAGGATTATTGGACTATAACGATGAAGGAAGATTCAGCATAGTGAGTTGGAATTATCATTCTAATAGGGGATCACAATTTTAGAGAATAACATGCCATAGGATAGAGTTACATGCCTTTATAAAAAGCCTAGTGACATATTCCAAAGGCCCAAGATCATGCTCAAATCCCTACTTTGGTCGGGGCCCACTATGTGTTTTGGGAACATGCCTCATGAAACTCGCATATTCTTTTCGATGAATTCCAATGGACAAATCGAAAGGTTCCAGATTAGTTACATATATCCAATCAAGCTAGGGATAACCAAGTGAGATTTGATCATGTCATAGGACATTCCCATATTCTTATCGGTGAATACGTCTTGCATATTCTTGTAGATCATAGAGTTTAGGTTGTTATTTCTACTTCTTCTCATGCACAACCTCTCCAACATCAATCCAAGGAAATACAGGAGGGGGATCATATTCCATCTCCCAATACGAAGGTTCATCAATATCTTCCTACAAGGAATGTATATTCAAATATGGATCATTTTCATGTTCGTACTAGGGATTACAAAGTGAGAGTTTTACATGCCTTAGAGAAGGCTCAGATCCCTACAAATAATGGGTAGCTAAATATACCAATGGATGAGGATCAGACTCATACTATCATCCCTACTGAGGCACACCATGTGTGAATGATACATGCCTCAAGACTGGATCCTATTCCTATCAAAAATGATACAAACAATCTAAATATTCAGGCATATTATCAATATAGTGATCATACTTCTATAACATCAAATGGTTATAGGAAATTTCTATCAAAATTCATACATAAGGCTCAGACCCCTATGTAATTCTATAATACAGGTTGGAATAATCCAACCATGATGAATAACTTTCCCCATATTGTAAATCTCGTCAATTCCAAAGTCCTAGAAGTCATTCATGCACATTCACAACCCCACCTATGTCCATCAACTATTACATTGATGTAAAAGATGGTCATTATCATGATATCCTTATTCGAGGTTTTATAGAGATGGTTAACTAGGAAATTACTCCAAAGATGCACCATGATCAGCCACCTCATGGTGATATCTCCCATAGACAAGTAAATCCCCCCTATAAAAAAATTTATTGAGAGTTTTTCAAAGCTTATACATATTTTTCTAGATTGGTGTAAAAATATCAAACAACTTCGTATATAGAGGTAATAAAAACATCGTAGTCAATGCATATTGTTCCTAATCAATATCTAATAGAACTCCACTACTATCAAAAAGTGAACCTTAGTAGAATTATTTATGGTCTTATCAGATAGAGGAATGTAAGTCTAATAAATAGGAGGAATATACTCACATATTGGGATAGTTCAATGAAACCAACCTCCCCATCATTTGTTGGTTATTTCAACTTTTGAATATGAGATCCTACATGGTCTATTGAATGATTGAATAGCTTATCTAGTCCAAAACAAGTTTTCTTATCCTCACCCACTAATGAAAAGACACACCCCTTATCCATGTTAGCGAGATCTCCTTTAGACCATCAAGATACACTATTCTAAATAGATATGGATGTTATCTCCATGGACCATGATCTAATAATGGAAAATATTCTAGAAAATATGCAACATGCTTGAATTCATTTCATAACTACTATTCAACAGTTAATCTCCAATGGAAATTCAATCTTCTATATTTGAGGATAGGGATAGTATGTATCATTACATCTTTCCAGGCCCCAAGAACATCCGGAAACCTAAAATAAAATGTCATGTAATGTATTAACCTCTATAAATACTAGGTGGTCATGTAATTATTCATCATGTTGGTCACTAATATAAAATTCACCGACTTAAATGCTCACACAAATAAAAAATGAAGCGATAGGATAGAAAAAATGACATCAAAATATGTCCCTTGAGAAATTATATTTCATATTAATCATGTAGAATGATATTTTGAAGACCCAAAACAATCCCATAATTAATGATCCTCATCATGGGATTCCATCGCAAACATTTCCCACATGGGTATATTTTTTTCACATCAAATGAACCACATTTGGTTCCACCATAATAGTTATCAAGGAGAAGAACCATACCACTCAGTAGAGGTAATTCCTTCCACAACCTCAAACTCTTATATTGTCAATCCATGGAAGGATTTAGGAAACATTAGAAATAGATACAAAAAAAATCCATCACCCTAGGCTAAGTGAATCTATATACCATCTATCGTCCCGAGGGTCATCATCCCCTTGAAGGGTTATAATAAAATAAATGATAATTCTAGATCAACCCACCTCATTGGGTTGGGGGAATTTATATATTCATTTATATATTGTATTTCATCAAACCCAAAACACGAGTCATTAAACCTTAAATTACAGTACCAATCAATCCCAATTGTGTCCCTGAATAACCTCCAGTCTACTAGGTTGGGATAATTTTCATCATCATCATCACCACAATGAGAACTAGTATTTTCTAGGGTGGGAAGGAAAGATAAACAGTTGGAATTCCACCTATTTCCTGACCACAAGAATAACCACTACTAATTGAGGAACATTCCGTAATCATGATTGGAAACTCTCTCATGGTCACTGTTCACAAACCCTGACAGAAGGAGCATACAGTGAATTCAATCATACCCCGCCATTGTCACATGCCAAACTGTAACATCCCAGCTAATTGTTGAAATATTTATATTTATTAATATTTATTAATTATTTTTGGATTTTTATTTGAAATTTATTCTTTTTAAAATAGTGTACCTAACAGAAAACAATTTGTTTCTTTGAAATATTATTTTTCTCACAAAACTACAATATACAGGAAAGTAATATATAATTAATATTATTATTGTACATGGCAGTTATATCCTAGCCACTGTATTGGTAGGAATGAATATATGAAGATATATTATGTATAATCATGTTTATTAAATTTTTTTACAATCGTAGAATAATATTTAGAGGCTTAAAATGAGAGAAAATCCAATTTTAATAATAAAACACTCTACCATTTTTAAAAGGTATTTTATCGCCTTTGGATGGGGAACCCTTTTTAAATCTAGTTATTTTCATTTTTATACATTATATTCGAAAAATTAACATCATATTTTGAAGTTGGACATCAATATTCCCTTTGGATGAATGTTTTTTTTTATTTTTCTGATAAAATTAATTTATAATGAATAGTGAAAAAATGATTTTTAATTCATAATTTCATTTTCGTATAATTTATTTATATTTTTAATTAATTATATTACATGGTTTTAATTTATAAATAGATGAATTTTTTTATCATTTAATCCAATTTTGGCCATTGGATGTAATTTAACCTTAAATATATATACAAACACTAGACATCCTTTTGCTGGTTTTTACTTTTTGAAAGATTGTTTCCTCAATCCATCAATGGGACTAACATTAAATTAATTTTATTCACTTTATTAAAGTGAATTTTCAAAAATGGAAATACATTGTTGTTATTAATATGAAAAATTATATCCAATAGGATCAAAATACTTCTTGGTGAATAGTATCATTTTTATTTTATTAAACACTATTAATGGTAAATCGGATAATTAATAGAAAAAAAATATGATAATAATATAAAATGAACCTAAAACATGTTATTATATAATAATATTTATTATACCCAACAAAGAATATCCTTAGGTCGAAATGGTGGACTTTTGAAGCCACTTATATGTGATTATGTCATTTATATCATTTAATTTAAAGTAAAAGAAAAAATGTCATAATCATGTCTCTTATTTCTAAAATATTTAATAGGGGTATATTTTTGTGACCTATTTTACTATACATAATAGTTATAAATATAAAAATATTATCTACATCATGGAAATTTAATTACAATTTTTAGGATATAAATAATTACATTTAGGTAAGGCAAAATGATGATGCAACAATATATATATTAACTAAATAATCAAATAAAAGAAGTTATAAATATTAAAATAAGTATATATCACAAATTTTTTTAATTCATGGATTTTATAGGTGACTTTGAAATTTTATATTTATAATCAATGGTTTTTTCTCAATGTTATCTCTCCTTTTAGACTTTATTCAAATTCAATGAAATAAATTCCGTAAAAATTGACATAATTGATATATTAAGAAAATAATAATTTATCAAAATATTTTCTAAATTGGAAAAAGACATTTTAAATAAATAATACATTATTATAATGTATCAAATTTAATTAAGTTTCATAAATGGTAAATTTTTCCGATATAAGTAATGTTTTTCACCTAATAATAGGTAAAATGTTGTTTCCACAAATAAAATTTAAAGAGAATATCTAAGGGAAATTCAAAAATATATGTTATAAAAAAACTATAAAAATTTATGAAAATTATTAAACTAATTTATTTATAACTATATTATTCATATATTAGTTATATATTAGGTTTGATTCATTATTATTAAGATGTTATTTTATATTAATTTATATTATAAGAGTTTCCATAGGTGCCTCTCCCCTCCCTTATAAAAATGTACCCACTCTTATCTATTACTCACACATAAAAAAACATTTTTTTGTAGAAAATATCTACCCTTACACTTCCTATATTACATAACCAAATTATTGAGGACTTATTGTAGTCATAACACCCTTGTTATATATTTTACTTTTTTTTCAACGATGATCAATTGAAAAATAAGTAACTTTTCCTTAAATGTTTTTATTTTATTAACTCCTCCACTAGCTTCAAATCTTATTCACCCACAATTAAATAATATCACCATTATCCTAAATATAATTATATGTTATTTTGTTAATATAACAAATTAAATCCATATCCACTTCCACTAAATAGGAATAAAATTTATCATTTTTTGTGTACATGTGAACTATCTCCTCCCCAAACCAATATAATTCTTTTTCTATAATCATCTATCATGACTATAGATAATTATTGAATTAATGTTTCAATATTTTTTTCATGACATATTTATCATTATATGATAATAATATTTTAATTATGATCATACTTTCCTTCCAAATAAAAATGATAATATTGTTTGTGGTTACGCGTGAACTAACACCTCCATGAAGCAATGCAATATTTTCATTCACCACATCACATGTATGATATATATATATATATAAATATAAATATAAATATAAATATAAATATATATTTATTATTATGTTAATCATATTATGATCATTTTGTAATGTCAAAATAATTATTTCCTTATTTCATTAATGATCAATGAAAAATGGAAATGTTACTCATGCGTACGTATGACATACCATTTTCATGATTGTAACATTATTTATTTTCCCACCATAAATGAAGGTTTTGATTTAAAAATTATAATTATTGAAAAAAGTTATTTTTATTCCATGAATTTTAATATAGAGGTGATGGAATTATGACCACATGACTATAAACAATATGCCATTTTCATTTTCGACTCAAGTATTGAATATTGACTGAACAACTGATATAAAAATAAATAATTATGTAATTTTATAAAATGGTAATAAGATATATAAAATGAATAATTAAAAATAAAAATTATCTGATGAAATTATAACATAATCTATGTTTTTTATTCAGCAATATAAATATTGCATGTGATGAGTCTGACTCATGGTAAAGGACTTTGTCTTAATCTCCTTTCATTGAGGAATATTTTAATAATATATAACACATTATTTTATAAGATGTATAATAAAATCTTACTAATTATTATTACATAAAAAGGTTTTTGAAAGGCATCATTTTATATGAATTTTTATACCGCATGAAAAAAGGAATGTTTTTAACATACGTAGGAAGAATGACATTTCCACCACTATGGACATTATTTGGTATTTGGCATCCTATTAATGAAGTAATGTTTTTAAATAAAATATAAATACTATATAATTTTTTTCAGTTATTTTTCTATGGAAAATAGTTTTGAGAAGGGGTTGATTATGTCCTTATCATTAAATGATATAAAGTGATTGTAATGTGGAAATGTTATTTATATTCTATTATTGTATTATGTGTTATGATTATGTTATGGTTTTGGAAATTTTTTATGTATATGGGTTTTTTCATGCAAAAATGTGGGAAGGTGAGCCTGTAATATCTCTCTAATGCATTGGGTAATGAGATAGATTTAATCATTAGGGTTTCTCTTAAGAGATTTAGGGACTATATTGTAATGGGTATTGCAAATGTAACTTGTAAGATTACTCCCAATGTAGCTTCTAATGAAACAATGTATGTATGATATAGATTCCACATATTTAATTTATGATTTATATTTTACTGATGGTTTTTATAAATATAATTATTTAATAATTTATGCTAATGATATTATGCTATATGGGTTAAAAGTATAGTTTTATGAAAAAATACATGGGTTTAAAATATTCATGGACTATTTTTTTCATTCCTTATTATATATCTGTTACTGGGATTTTTATGATCAATCAAATATTTTGAATTGTTTTCCACAGGGTATAGGGATGGTTAATAGGTTGGAAGAAATGATGTTGAATGCTAGGAATAATTTTTTGATGAAAAAGATGTCATTTTTTATTTTTAAGAGTATTAGTTTGTCAATAAAATAGATAGAGAGTAGTATTTTCTCCATTATAGTATTTGAGATGATATTTAATAGTTATGTCGTTATTCTCTAAAAATATATTCCTGAAAAGATCCTTAATGTGAATGAATATAAATACTTAATTAAAACTCAAGATTATGTAATATAAAAGTTTGCTTCCTTATACATGGTATACGATATCGGTGTAGAAAACTATTGGGGATAAGATATTATTAATTGAATATCCATAAACTATTTTTTACATTATGGTCAAATTGATATTATATAACATTTGAAGATTACAAGGTTTTTTCATCTATGATATGATTCTTCATAATGGTTTTCACATTGGAAATAGAGAAACTATGTTTTGATGACATCAAGAGTTAAACAATTTTCCAAAACTTAAATCTAAGATGGTCAGAATAAGAATTGAATAGTTTTCGTTACAGTGATGGGTTAGTCAAATAAGATTATAAATGGTGGTAGTAGCAATGCCTGAGATCATCAAGATTAGTAACAAAAAAAACATGTCGGTGGTAGATAATTTCATGAGGAATCATCTCCCCATCCTTCAGAGTATTATCTGACTCCATGATAGAAGATGGGTTGCATAAAGAACTAGAAAATATTCTTGATGCAATGGGTTGTTTAAAAATTCAAAATTTTAGTCTTATTGTTTAGAATTTTCAAGTTGATGACAATAATTTATGGTTTATGGTTAGGAATATTAGGGACAATGATGATATTGATGCATTTTATTTGAATGAATTCAATGTTAAGTTTCTTGGGAAGTATTTTCTTATTGCAGTTTCACATTGGATGGATAAGGGATTCTTGAAATTGATTCAATAGGATGACTCAGTGTCTTCTTCGGAAGAAAAATTAACACGACATGAAAGGTATGCCCGAAATTTTATTAGGGATCTTGATAGTAAAAGCAATAGGTTTTAATTATGTTAAAAGCCACAATATATAGGGAAATCTAATTGTACTGGGTAAAAATGTTAGAAAAAAATTTTTCGATGTTCTGAGAAGGTGGAAATAGAGTTTTCTAATGATCCAATGTCCTTTGATAGACAATAGAACAAACCTTCATGGTTTTAGAAAAAAGGGATGAATTCATCCAAAAACAGTTTTTGTAGGAAAATTAATTTCACACTTTGTGAAACAATTTGTTAAAAAGAACATGGAGGAATGTTTTTTTAAATTTGGATAAGTGATTAGGATTTAGTAAGATGGGACGTAAGGCTCATAATTTCACTAAAAAAAGATAAAAATAGATGTAAATAAATCTTAATTGCAATCAGTAATATGTTCTATGTGCAATGACATGGTTCATAATCAGAATGAGTGACTGAAGAGAAACTCCAATGATTGGAAGCATCCAAACTATAAGAAAAAAGGTGTGGTGAATTACTTTATTTCTATATTAGTAGATGGTGGGCCATCAAATTATGTACCATTATTTACAGTGATCTTTATTCTGATTATTCCAGTGTGTTGTTTGATTTAGGGTCTACACATTCATTCTTGATTGTGATAACTTCTTTTGAATTTGGAAGTCTACCTCAATTAATGAATTCATAACTTATGGTAAAAACAATTTGGGGAAATGATGAGGAAATAGGAAATTATAAGAATCTTCTTATACATATATGTTTAATGAATTAACCAAAATACATTACTGAATTTCCCCAATAAGTGTTTGATATTATTTTGGGTATGTTTTGGATGGTTTTTTACCATGCTGATATTTACAATAGAGATAATGAGGTTTCATTTCAGAAATATTTTTAGTATGTGTACATGAATTAACCCTTGCCAATGATAACAAATGTTGAAGATGATTTACTATTTAAAGATGTGAATGTACGTTATCTTTCATATAATGTTTAAAATATAGGATCTCTTTATATTAATGGCCTACCATCGGTAAATGTGTATCTTTATGTATTTTCCTTATATATTTCCTTGTATTATACGAGATATAAATGTTGAATTTTCTATTGACTTAATTCATAATGCTGAAAAAAATTAAAAAGTCTCAAATTCAATGGATCAAATTGAAAATTTAGAGTTAAAATACAAATTACATGAGATATTAGATAATTGTTTCATTCTACCATGCACATCACCATTGGGTGCTCTTGTCTTGTTTTGTAAAATGAAATATGAATCATTGAGACTTTTCATTAATTATAGATCCTTGAATAAAGTCACAGTTAATAATAAGTTTCATTTTCCTCATATAGATGATTTTTTGATCATTATTACGAAGAAAAATATTTTTATATGGATAACATGTGGTCAGGGTACCATTAGTTAAAAGTAAAGGAAGTAGAAATTATGAAGACTTTGATTCATAATAGATATTCCCATTATGAATTTTTAGTAATTTATTTTAGGTTAACCAATGCACATCATGTACTACTAGATCTTATGAATAAAATATTCGATGTGTTTTTTGGTATGTTTGTGGTTATGTTTATTGATGATATGTTTTTGAATGATAAAATTATATAGGGACATGGAATTGTTAAAAGGGTTTTTTTTTCAAACATTAAAAGAAAAGAAATTATATGAGAAATTCAAAAAGTGTGAGTTTTGGTTACAAAGAATTCAATCCCTTGGTCACATAGTATCTAAATGGGGCCTAACTATTGTACCCGCTAAAAACATTTATTGTAGAATGTACATGATCAAAAAATATAACCAGGATTCTTAGATTTCATGGTTAATAATTATATTAGTAGAGGATTGTTTAAAATATTTAATAGTTTTCAAGCCCACTAAATAAGTTAACTCATAAATGTGTTATGTACATATGGACAAAAATATGTGATGACTGTTTTCAGGAAATGAAAACAAGATTAGTGAATGCTCAGGTTTTGTCTCTACCTTCTAGAAATGGTTAATTTGTTATCTATAGTAATGGTTCATTGACAGGAAATGGTTTTTTCCTAATTTGGAATATTTAGGATATTTATTAGGCTTTACGTCATTATAAAACTCATTATTTAAATTAAATTACACGTTATTTGGAATTAGCTGTTGTTTTTTCTTTTAATATTTTTTTGAATCATCTCTTTAGATTAAAATGTTAAATATATATTGACCAAAAATTTTCGATGTATATATTCCCAAAAAAATAATTGAATATGATATAGATATGATGGTTGAAAATAATCAAGTATTAGGATTAGATGGTTCATTTCCATATAGGAAAAGAAAACAATGTGGATGATGTTTTGAGTTGAAATAATAATTCTACAATAACCATTTTAGGTTTGGAATGTATCCCTTTAACTAATGATTTGATGATATTTTGATTGGAAGTTATTGGTGTAAAAATTTCAATTTTTGTTTTCTGTTTCAGTGAAATCATCTTTATCAGACAGAATTAATCAATCATAGAAGGAATGCATTGAGTTAAATAAAAATGTATAATTGGTTTGGAAGGGTATGTTACCTAAATTTAACCTTTATAAAGATTGTGTTTTGAGATTTGGGAAGAGGTTATGTGTTCCTTGTGATTCGCCATTGAAGAAAGGGATGTAATGTGAAGCTCATAGTTCTCTATTTTCTTTTTGTCATGTTAGTACTAATATGTATATGGACATTCTAATGTTTTACTATAGGGATGTAATGAGAAGATATATTTCCGAATTTCTTATATAGTGTTTGACTCGTCAGTAGGTGAAGTATAATTATTTTTTCAAAAAGCGATACATTAGAATTGCCTAGTATTACAGTTGAAACGGGAAAATATATATATGGATTATATAGTGGGATTGACAATGATATTTTGAGGTAACAATGCGATTTGGGTAATTTTTGATAGTTTGATAAGTCATCTCATTTTCATCCAATTCAAGATACAATAGATCTAGATAATATTTCTTGATGGTATCATAAAGAAATATTAATGTTCTATTGAGTTTCTCTTTTTGTTTTATCTGATAGTAATCTTAGGTTCACTTTTAATGTTTTAATGGACTTTATATGTCATTGTGTATTGAATTAAATTTTATTACAACATTTCATCATCAATCAAATGGCTAGGTAGAATGCACAATAAAAAAATTAGAGTACAAGATACATGCTAGATCATTGGATTACCAAAGAAGTTGGTACCAACATATTTATTTGGTTGAATTTAATTATAATAACAGTTTCCAATCCAGTATTCAGATGGAACCATTTGAGGAATTATAAGGAAAGCAGTGTCGAGCACCATATTTTACAGATGATGTGGGTGAAAAAAATGTTAATATGAGTAGAATTTGTAGAAGAGATGGAATAACAGGTTCAATTGATTCAGAAACACATGTGGACATCCCAAAGTAGCAAGTAACTTCATGTCGATAATTGGAGGAAAGATCATTATTTCAAGACAGGTGATCATATCATTCTAAAAGTTTCTTTATATAAATGTGTGACATATTTTCTAATAATGGTTTTCTATGACCACATTTCATTAGACCTTATGATATATTGGAGATAGATGGATCAATTTCCTATTGTGTGGATTTTACTCTGAGATTATCCCATGTACACAATTGATTTCATGTGTCAATGTTACGAAAGTATATGCTAGATACACATCATATATTGAGTCTAAAAGTAGTTCAGTTTGAAGAGAATATTATTTATGAGGATAAATTAGTACAGATCCTAGATCATAGAGAGATGGTGTTTCAGAATAAGGTGACTAATTTGGATATGTATTACTGGAAATACTATACAATTGACGAGGCAAAACAAGAATCTAAAAATTATATAATGGGTAAATAGCCCCACTAATTTGATAGGAGAATTAAATTACAAGGACACAATTTCAAAAAGTGGGTATGATGTAGTCACGACCTGTCCTCGAGGCCCGTGTCGTGACAACCCCAAGCCCGCCTTCCATAGGCCATGGGCTGGCGGCAAACACCAAAGGCGTAAATCCTGATAAAAAGGGAAGGCATTGCCTTTAAAAATTAAATAAACACCACATAGTACACAAGATGAGTATACACAAAGTAAACTGAGTACAAAAGTAAGTGCTGGAATGTATGTGGGCCCGAATACAAACACAACTGAAGTAATGTACAACAGAAAAGAAAGTACAACAGCAGAAAAGTAAAGAAGCAACTCCGAGCCATCCCCTGGAAATCCCACCTGAAGGGTGGGTACATATATTCACCTCTCCTCCACGGCTCCAGTCGTCCACTTATTGTATGTCTCATCCAGTGATCTACCTCCTGGTACCATCCAGCTCCACGAGCCTCCACCTCGATCAGCATTGTCCGCCATCTGCATCCAACACAACGTAGTGCAGTCATTGCCCATGCATGGGTGAGTATACGCTACTCATTAGGGACCCTAAGACCCCCGAAGGTCTCCTAGAATCTACGAATGATAAAACACAAAAGAAAGTTACAATCACGAAGTAACAAACAACTCTACTTAGTTATATTCCCATATATATACCTAAGTCTTCAATTCCATCTCGGCTCCAACACATGATCCCAAAATACAACCCAGTCCACACAGGAAAAACATAACCAATTATACATAGGAATTCACAACCAAATCCACACAAGAAAACACAAAAATAATGTTGATGATATTGATTGTATGTAAAGACTCAGCTCACATAGGTATACTTCTTCGTAAGGCAATAGAGATGATCAGACGTAGCCACAGATTCATCTAAGATGTCGGATTCACATAGGATACAAGAACAGCTAAGCTGTCAGAAACACAAAGGATAAAAGACAAGCTACTCAGCCAGACCCACAATGGATTCAAGTACAGAGTCTAATACTGCCAGACCCACTTAGGATACCATAATAGTATTCATCGTCATCAAACCCTCGAATGATTTCAGCACGGTCTTCATCGCTGCCGAACCCACAGAGGATCCCAGTACAGTCGTCATCTTCATCACAGTCGTAGCCAGCTATAGGGTTCCCACACATAGCACACTCGATTCCGGGAGGGTCTTCTCCACGATCCAAGGGGGTCGATACATCAACTGACATGAAGTCCAGAGTTTTTGTATCCCAATGTTCCATCTAATTAATTGGAACTCAACGCGACAGATGGTGCGTCAATCAGACGCCTGGTCTGAGTGTTATTGTCATTTTCGTTCGAGGGGCCCTATTGGTTTTTAAGCTAAAACCAACCCGAACGTACTCCAACTGCATCCAATCCTCAAGTGGAGTAAGCCAAAGAACCGTCTCACTCTGAGGAATCCAAAAATTCTAGGGCACGTCATTCGGAAGTCCCGAGCTCAAGTTATAAGCGTTTCCGCTCTGAGGGCCCGGATGGTTTTTTGTTCTAACCAACCCGGATGTACCCAATGTTCTCTGAAAACATGAGTGTAATATAATGAAATGACCATCTTGTTCCAAGGATCGCTATTCATATGATGGTGTGTCGATCGATGGTCTGTAGCCCATGCTATGGGCATTTGAACGGATCTGTCTGGAATGTAGGGGGTTCGAACCCAGTTCGACACTGGCTGATACCCCCTAGGCCGGCCCGAACCGTGTCGAACCGCCCTGGGTCTGAGTTCGGCCCGGTTGGGTGTGGCCCAGCCCGACTAACGTGGGACTGGCCCAACCGACGTGGGGGTCCGGCCCAGAGCGGGTGGCCCTTCCTAGCGCGGGCGGTCCGACCCGGCGCGGGCGGTCCGGCCCGGCACCGGCAGCCTGTCCCGGTGCAGGTGGTCCAGCCCAGCGCGGGGGGTCCAGCCCGGTCCGGAACGGGCGCCTACGTGCTGAGAGGACATGGAAGGGGGGGGGGGGGGGGGGGCGCTGCCCCATTCGTTTTTTAATGTTGGCCCCCACGTGGAGGGGCCCGCCCTTGCCTGCCGCTGGGGGTTACAACCGCTGGACTTCTCGAAACGGTCGGCCACGTCGGTCGGCTGGTGTGGCTTCCTCGGGTCCCACTGGTCCCACTCCTAATGGTGTCGGCGGCCGGCCGAGCCTGGCCCCCTCTGTTGAACCGCCATGGCCATAACCGCAACTTCTCTTTGGACGACGCGGCGCGACGGCGCTACGCCCCTCTTCCACGGCCCGCCCCGTCTCCGGCCTCTTTCGGCCACACCGGTGCCGTGTGATGGCGCCACGATCCTTCACTGCGGTTTCCCTAATTATGGCATGGTGCTTTTGCACTGCGCCGCCTCAATTCCAAACCACGATGGTGATCAACAACAAATGGGATGAAAATTGGTCGTGTTTGTGCGGTCCGACCTCCTCCCATTAAATTGATAACAGGCGGCCAATTTATTAACAACAAACATCAAAAATAAAACTAGAACGACGATACAAACCCTACCTTGAAGAAGTTCGTGGAGGCTTGCATCGCGGAAGATGGCGTCGTGGTGCGAGGCTTTATATGCGTCGATGGAGAATATCCGAGGAGAAAGCGGTGTCTCCCTTCTTTGATGCAGAGATAATATGGAATGAAATTCTTCATTGAATCCTCAGTGTTCTTCAACGTAGAAGATGAATATCTTCAAGACTTTGAGTATTCTCTCCCAAGACATCACACAACGAAACAACAAAAAATTAAATAAGGATTTTGCATTATTTTATTACTCATGCCAACACTTTTCAAAAATTCAAAAGCCTTAAACCAATTAACTAGTCTTGAATTGAAAAAATTAATGGTGAGATAATTTGGCATGCTTTCATGTGGGAGAGGGGTAGCCACAACATTTAAGACAAGGGAGGTTTAATGGAGTTAGATAATTTGAAGGGGTGGGGCTCGTGTGGGCCCCACCTCACTAAAATCTTAACAAGAGTCGTGTGGATCCCACCCCAACTCCCACAGATGGGAGACAAAACATAGAAAGGAGAAACAAAATTTAGCACAATTTTATTTCACTTATACTTAAACCACAATTTTAGAAAAGTCTTACCGAGCAAACAAAACCCCAGTAAAAGTCATCTTAAGCAATTACAAGCGCTTCGGTTTCATTGGTGTCCTCAGATTTCGATTTTGAGCACCGGTTCAGAAGTTAGATAAACCCGCTCGTTCGTTCACTGGATGTACCCGAGAAAAACATCAAAAATTTTTTTCGGGGCCCACTGGGCATCGGAATCAGGTGCTGTCAAAAATTGTGTACTCGTAAAATCCCAAAGAAATTATGAAAAAAATTCCTTGAAATTTATGGGTCTTTCCATTACTCCCACATCAGGGCTTTACGTCCTCATAAAGATACATCACAAACTAGGGAAATAAATGAGGGTACTGAGCATGCATCTGATCCTCCCTCTCCCATGTGCTCTCCTAGAGGTTCCCTTGCTGCCACCTGATATGCATAAGAGGAATCGACCACCCATGTAGGAACCACTCCTGTAAATCCTCGATCTTCACCAGGACTGCCACAAAAGTCGCCCCATCATCAATGTCCAGCTCATCATGGACGATGATATGTGTCGGGTCGTGCACATACCTCCTCAGCTGAGATACGTGGAAGAGGTCGTGCACCCAATGCAACTGATGAGAAAGAGCCAGGCGATAAGCCACCTCACCTATCCTGCTGAGAATCTGGAATGGTCCGATGAAGCATGGAGAAAACTTTCCGCCCCGACCAAATCTCTGTAATCCACGTCGAGGTGAGACCTGTAAGAAAACGTGGTCTCCATCCACGAACTCTAGTTTTCTCCACCTCCTATCATCATAAGACTTATATCGGCTCTGAGCTGTCCTCATATGATCCTGGATGACCTTGACCTTCTATGTCATGGCCTGGACCATCTCCGGTCCCACAAGTTCTGACTCCCTAGGGTCTGTCCAGCACATAATGTGATCTACAAGGTCAGCCATTCAATGCCTCATTTGGTTCCATCCCGATGGTGGAGTGATAGCTGTTTTTGTAAAAAAACTCCACCAAGGGTAGGTGATCCTCCCAGCTGCAACCAAATTCATGGAAACATGCACGGATTATGTCCATGAGTGTCTGAATGGTCCTCTCCATCTGACAATCCATCTGATGGTGAAAGGCGGATCTCAGACGTAGCTGCGTCCCAAAATCCTCCTACAACCCCTTCCAAAGCCGTGAAGTAAAGCGAGCATCTCGATCAGAGAAGATAGATGATGGCACACCATGAAGTCAGACGATCTCATGAAGGTAGAGGTGTCCCATGCTCTCCACTGAGCCTTGCTCTCTGATGGGTACGAAGTGGGCCGACTTGGTGAATCGATCGACGATCACCCAAATGGAGTCATGTCCTCTGGAAGTATGTGGATGTCCGTTCAAATATCCCATCCCACTTCCACTCCGGGACTTTCAAGGCCTGTACCAAGCCTGCTGGTACCTAGTGCTCCGCCTTCACCTACTGGAAGGTGAGGCATCGAGAAACGAACTATGCCACAACCTTCTTCATATGCGGTCACCAGTGCTGTTGTCTGAGATCCTGGTACATCGTCTCCACTACTAGATTTACCGCTAATGGGAAAGTGTGAAACTATCTCAGCACCTCCTTCTATAAAGCATCTCTTACCATTGTACGTCCTTTGAAGAGGACGACATGCTCTCCTCCTACATAGAATCCATAATGTGCCTGTCCTGAGGATATCTGTGCACGTCATGTCTCACATTCAACGTCCCCACATTGTGCCTCTATGACCCACTGAAGAAGTGGTGGATTGACTGTGAGTGACTGTAAAAAGGTTTCCCCATCTCTATCCACGAAGGATATCTACAATGTGGCTAGCTGCTTTGTCGCCTCTCCTAGTAGCTGAATGCCCATCCTACTGCTGAGAGAATCGGCTACTACGTTCCCCTTCCTAGGAGTATAGACTATCTCAAAGTCATAGTCCTGGAGGAACTCGATCCATCGCTGTTGTCTCAGGTCCAGGTCCTTCTGCGAGAAGATGTACCTGAGACTCCGGTGGTCAGAGTAGATTGTAAAGCGCTCGCCCATCAAATAGTGCTTCCACATCTTCAGAGTGAAGACCACTTCTGCTAACTCCAATTCATGGGTAGCGTAGTTCTTCTCATGCTGCCTCAAATTTCGTGATCCATAGGCAATCACCTCCTTCTCCTGCATCAGGACACACCCGAGTCCGGTCCTTGATGCATAGCAGTAGACTACATACCCAACTCCCTCCTCTGGTAGCCTCAATATGGGTGCACTGGTCAATCTCTGTCTCAGCTCTTGGAAGCTCTGGTGACATCTATCTGACCACACGAAGGGTTTCCCCTTCTTCGTCAACGATGAATGCGGTTCTGCAACTCTGGAGAAGTCTGGCACAAATCACTAATAGTACCCTGTCAAACCTTGGATACTCCGCACCTCTGTCACACTCCTGGGTGGCTCCCAAGCTAGCACTACCTCGATCATCACAGGATCCACCGCAACTCCCACCTCAAAGATGACGTTTCCCAAGAAGTGGACCTCACATTTACAAAACTGAAACTTCAAGAGCTTACAATAAATATGGTGCTCTCGAAGTGTGTCCAGTATAACCCTCAAGTGGTATGCGTGCTCCTCCTCAGTGTTCGAGTAAATCAATATGTAGTCAATGAAGACC
Organism: Viscum album; assembly: GCA_963277665.1. Lineage (NCBI taxonomy): Eukaryota > Viridiplantae > Streptophyta > Magnoliopsida > Santalales > Viscaceae > Viscum > Viscum album. The sequence continues at coordinate 638,075,477 of OY728143.1, forward strand.
ACGAAAAATCGATCAAGGTAAGGCTGGAAGATCATGTTCATGAGCCTCATGAACACTGCTAGAGTGTTGGTTATGTCCAAAGGAATAACCAAGAACTCATAGTAGCCATTCCAAAACCTGAAAGCTGTCTTCTGAAAATCCTCGTCTCGAAATATGAGCTGATGATAGCCTGACCAGATGTCTATCTTTGAGAACAACCATGCTCCCTTGAGCTGATCGAAGAGGTCGTCAATCCTCGAAAAAGGATACTAGTTCTTCACGGTCACCTGGTTCAGGCGACGGTAATCGACACATAGTCACAAACTCTTGTCCAACTTCTTGGCGAACAAAACCGGGGAAGCCCAGGGTGACACACTGGGTCGAATAAATCCATTTCCCTGCAAGTCCTCCAGCTGTACCCGTATCTCTCGAAGCTCAACGGGAGCCATCAGATATACAGGAGTAGATATGAGGGATGTCCTGGGGTAAAAGTCAACATAGAAGTCTACTTCTCTATGAGGAGTTAGTCTTGGAGCGTCGTCCGGAAAAACGTCCACATACTGATCCACAAAAAAAGGAAAACTCAGTCTTCGGACGTCAACTGCTCCTAGGATGAGGCTAGACATCTGATGAGTGATTGGCTTTCCTCTCCTCTGTGTGAGTCCATCCTGCACTGCAAAAGCTCCCTTCTCGCCGGTTAAGGTGGACTTTCTCCCATCGATGCGGACACACCGCACCATGCACCTAATACAGTCAATCTGATCATGGACCGTAGATAACCAATCCATGCCCAAGATGATTTCGTAAGGCCTCGACACTGCTACAAGAAGATTCTAGTTGAATATCTCACCGCCTAGAGTAAGCACACATAGCCGGCACCGGTGCATAATCATCGAGTCTTCTCCCGTAGGAGTATCTAGCCGTAAGGGTCGAGCCAACGGCTCCGTCAGAATCTCCGAGCTCCGAACAAGGGCATCGACAATGAAATAATGACTCTATCCTGTGTCTATAAGAACTGCAGAAAGGGTGGAGTAGATACAGAAAGTACCTTGATTCATCTCTCGTGCACGGTGGTTGTAGGCCTCCACTACTTGGAGTTGGACCTGTCTCTATCCGACAGCTCCCTATGGTCAGGGTGGACCTCCTGGTGGTTGTGGCGGTAGATCCTCAAAGCATCGCCCACCCCTTACTGCTTGGCCAACTCCTCTACCTCGTCTGCAAACTCCCTGCGGACCGCCACGGTCGAACCTCTACCTCTGCCTATGTGGTCCCTCACCCATATATTGCTCCTCTGCATGGCATGTCGGGCAGTCACGAGCCATGTGGACCTGCCCGCCACATGCGTAGCACTGTCTGCTCCTCGTAAGGCAGGATCTGCGCCGTGTGCCCCATACCACTGAGCTAGTGTCATGAGGTCGTCCTCCTGATGGTCTGGTCCACTTGGACCCATGTGATATCCGTCGACTGCCAGTTTCAGAAGACTCCCTCTATGTGCTTCCATGTGGTAGGTCTCTCTGCTGGTGTAGGCTCAGTAAGAAAACTGTCTACAAGATGGGCTCTCTCTAGTACTCCTTCCTGTGATGGAATGCTGAGGGAGATCATCGATGCCCTGATCTCATCCCTCAGTCCCTGCTCGAAGGTCCACGACTGGAAGAATGGGTTCCGTACCATGTCCATGGAGTAGTGTGAGAGATCGGTAAATCTCCCCGAGTACTGGGCTACGGTCATGATGACCTACCGTAGTTGTAGTAACTCTTGAATGTTCACTATATGGAGGGAGGCTGAAATGAAATCCGAGGAGAAGTGTCTCTCGAAGTCTGACAAAAAGAGAGATTCCTTGTCAAGCACCTGGAGCATCAGGCTCCACCATCTACCTGATGCCGCTTGCAGGAAACTCACTGCAAGGATCACCATGAGGTTAGCTGGTGTCCCCACTAACCTGAAAACTCGAACAACAGCCTCCAGCCAATCCCTGGCTGCCTGAGGGTTCATCTCCCCGTGGAACCTAGGTGGTCTCTGACACTGAAACTTGTTCAATTTACTAAGGCGGCATGCATTCTCAGCGGCTGGGGCTGGTGGCATCAGTGGCTCGGCGGGTAGAGGTACCACCGGTGCCTCCACTGTAATAGGTCCCTGCACCAAGGCATCATCACTCGGTGGGCTGTTGTCTCACACAAAGCTAGGAACCCTAGCTGGCTTCCGTCATGGGGCTGTCCTAAAAAGAAACAGGTGCGCCACGGTCAATACAGTATACCTGGTGAGCTGAGACAAATTAATCACAAAGAAAACTTTTGAAACACACATGCAATAAATTTTTTTGTGCACTAAGTTGGAAATCAGTAGTCAGGGTCCTCATATATGGATATGTTGGCCACCACACCTACATTGGACTCCCTTGACCAATAACCACACTCAATACCCTTAACAATATTGCTTCATATAGAATAAAGATCAGATTCATGAGTTCTGCAGTAGAACCGAACTCCTCTGATACCAATTTTTTCGACCCGTCCTCGGGGCCTGTGTCGTGACTACCCCAAGCCCGCCTTCCATGGGCCAGGGGCTGGCGACTAGCACCAACAGTGTAAATACCTATAAAAAGGGAAGGCATTGCTTTTATAAAGTAAATAAACACCACAGAGTATGCAAGCTGAGTAAACACTAAGTAAACTGAGTACAAAATTAAGAGCTGGAAAGTATGTGGGCCAGAATGCAAACCCAACTGAAGTAAAGTACAATTGAAAATAAAGTACAGCAGCAGAAAAGTAAAACAGAAACTTCGAGTCGTCCTCTGGAAATCCAACCTGAAGGGTGGGTACAGATAGTCACCTCTGCTCCATGGCTCCAGCCGTCCGCTCTGTGTACGTCTCATCTATTGATCTACCTTCTAGTACCATCCCCCTCCATGAGCCTCCACCTCGAACAGCATTATCTGTCGTCTAAATCCAACACATAGTAGTGCGGGCATAGCCCGTGCATGGGTGGGTATACGCTATTCCGTAGGGACCCCGAGACCTCTGATGGTCTCCAAGAATCCATGAAGGATAAACCACAAAGGAAAGTTACAATCACGATGTAATAACCAACTCTAAATAGGTATATGCCCATACATATACATAAGTTTTCAATTCATGCTTGGATGCATCACACGAGCCCAAAATACAACCCGATCCACCCAGGAAAAACAAAACCCATTCCACATAGGAATTCACAACCCAATACAAATAGGAAATCAGAACAATCATATCGATGATACTGATTGTAAGAAAAGACTCATATTACACAGGTATACTTATTCGTAAGGCGATGGAGATGATCAGATGTAGCCACTGATTCATCTAAGCTGTCGGACCCACAAAGGATACAAGACCAGCTAAGCTGCCGAACCCACAAAGGATACAAGACCAGCTACTCTGTCTGACCCACATAGGATAAAATTACAAATTTAATACTACCAGACCCACATAGGATACATGAACAATAGTCATCGTCATTGAACCCACGGAGGATTCCAGTACTGTCGTCATCGCTGCCGAACCCACGGAGGATCCTAGTACATACGTCATCGTCGTCACAGTAGCAACCAGCTCTAGGGTTCCCATACACAGCATGCTCGATTCCGGGAGGGTCTGATCCACGAGCCAAGGGGGTCGATACATCAACTGACACAAAGTCCAGAGTTTAAGTATCCCAAAGTTCTATCTTGTCAATAGGAACTGAACGCGATAGACGGTGCGTCAATCAGACGCTCGGTCTGAGAGTTATTGGCTTTTTTGTTCAGGGGCTCGATTGGTTTTTAAGGTAAAACCAACCCGACCATACTCCAACTACATCCAAACCTCGAATAGAGTAAGCCAAAAGAATCGTCTCACTAAGAGGAATCCAACAAAGTCGATGGCACATCATTCGGACGTCCGGAACTAAAGTAATAAGCGTTTCCGCTCTGAGGGCCCGGTTAGTTTCGTGTTCGAACCAACCAGGATATACCCCATGTTCTCTGAAACCTTGAGTTTAATATAATTAAATTACCATCTCAGTCCAAGGATCGCAACGCAACTAACGGTGCATCGATCGGAGGTCCGTAGGCCATGTTATAGGCATTTGAACAGATCTGTCTGGAATGTAGGGGGTTCGTTCCCAGTCCGACCCGGCCCGATACCCCCCGGGTAGGCCGGAACCGGGTCGACCTGACTAGGGTCCAGGTCTGGTGCAGTTGGGCACGGCTCGGCTCAGGGTCTATCCTGGCGCGGGCGGTCCGGTTCGGCGCGAGCGGTCCGACCCAGTGCGGGCGGCCCGACACAGCGCGGGCGGTTCGGCCCGGCGCGGGTGGTCCGGCCCGGCGCGGGTGGTCCGGCCCGGCGCGGGTGGTCCGGCCCAGTGCGCGTGGCCCAGAACGGCGCGGGTGGTCTGGCCCGGTGCGGGGTCCGTCCCGGCATGAATGGTCTGGTTCGCTGCGGGCGCCCGCACGCTTAGCTGACGCGGATGGTGGGTGGGTGTTGCCCCCTCCTTTTTAAACGGCGGCCCCATGTGGAGGGGCCCGCCCTTGCCTGCTGCTAGGGGTTACAACCCCCGGACTTTCCGAAATGGCTGACCACGTTGGTCGGCCAGTGTGGCTGCTGCGGGACCCGACGGTCCCGCCTCCTGCTAGTGTCAGCGGACAGCCAAGCCCAACCACCTCTGTCGAACCGCCGCGACCATAGGCGCGACTCCTCTTCGGCCAGTGCGACGTGAAGCCATCACACCCCTTGGCCGTGATCCCCTGGCTGTAGCCTTCTGGTGCTCCGGCACGGTAAGACGGCGTCACACTCCTCCTCCATGGCCCAGCTTCGGCCGCGGACTCTATCGGCCTCACCGGCGCGGCGCGGCATGACGGCGCCACACTACCTCACTGCAGTTTCCATCGTTCCCGCGTGGTGCGGTTGCCCTGTGTCGCCTCAGTTCCAAACCACAACAGTGATCAACAACAAAGGGGAGGAGGATCGGCCGTGTTTGTGCGGTCAGACCTCCTCCCATTAAATCGATAACAGGAGGCCCATTTATTAATGACGAACGTCAAAATAAAACTAGAATGACGATACAACCCCTACCTCGAAGAAGTTCGCAGAAGCTTGCATCGGGAAGATGGCGTCGCAGGGTGAGGATCCGTATGCGTCGATGGAGAACATATTATGAGAAAGCGGCGTCTCCCTTATTTGACGTGGAGAGAAGATGGAATGGTTTTCTTCGTTGAAGCCTCGGTGTTCTTCAACGTAGAAGAGGAAGATCATAAAGACATTGAGTATTCACTACCAAGACATCACACAACTAAACAACAAAAAAATAAAATTAGGCCTTTTCCTTATTTTATTACTCATGCCAACACTTTTCAAAAATTCAAAATCCTTAACTCAATTAATTATTCTTGAATTGTCAATATTAATCGTGAGATACGTTGGCATGAATTCATGAGGGAGAGGGGTAGCCATAACTTTTGATACAAGGGAGGTTTATAGGGGTTAGGGAATTTGAAGGGGTGGGGCTCGTGTGGTCCCCACCCCACTAAAATTCTAACAAGATTCAAGTGGGACCCACCCCAACTCCAACACATTGGAGTTAAAACATAGAAAGGAGAAATAAAATTTAGCACAATTTTATTTCACTTATACTTAAACCACAATTTTAAGAAACTCTTCCCGGGAAAATGCAACCCCAGTAAAAGTCATCTTAAGCAATTTCCAGCCCTGCAGTTTCATTGGTGCCCTTGGATTTTGATTCGGAGCACCGGTTAAAAAGTTAGAAAAACCAGCTCATTCGTTAACTGAACGTACCCGAGCTAAACTTCGGAAATTTATTATGGGCACACTGGGCCTCTAAATCATGTGCTGTCAGAAACTGCGTACTCGAAAAATCCAAATGAAATTAAGAAAAAAATTTCCTTAAAATTTACGAGTCTTTACCGATGTAAAATCCTTGGAAATTATAGAATAATAATTTTTCATATATATATATATATATTAATATTTATGAATTATATATTAATTTTACATTATAAGTGGTTCTTTGTATAATAGCATACCTAATATGCAACAGTGGGTTTCATCGAAATATTATATTATACACAAGACTGAGACATACCAAAAAAATAATACAATATTTTTATTATTAATATTTTAAATGGTAGTTCACGCCTAGTGGTTATATTGGTAAGAATTAAGAGAAACACATATACTATGATTACACATTTTTATTAATTGTTTTTTATTATCAATATAGTAAATTTTAGAGGTTTAAAAAGAGAATAAATCAAGTTTTAAGTATAAAACACTCTAAAGATTTAAAAAGGTCGTATTACCACATTTTGATGGTGAACCCATTTTAAATCTAGTATTTTTCAATTTTATGTGTTCAATTTGAGAAAATAAATGTCTTCTTTAGAAGTGGGACATAAAAATTCACTTTGGTTGAATATTAATTGTTTTTATGATAAAATTCATGTTTAATTAATAATGGGAAAAAACTACATATTAATTAAAAATTACCCTTTCATATAATTTATATATATAGTTACCTCATCCTTTAACATGGTTATATGTTATAATTAGATGATATTTTTATCATTTAACAAATAATTTCTATTTTAATTAGTTTCACATTTAAATTTTATTTAAACACGTGTCGATATTTTTACAGTTTTTAATTTTTAAAAACATGTTTCCTCAATTCATCAACATAATTTTCATTAAATTAATTTTAGACTATTTGATAAATGGAATTTTTAAAAAATTATATACATGGTAGTAATTAGTTTTAAAAATTTGATCTATTTAGATAAAAATAATTTCTACTGAATAGAAACGTTATTATTTTATTTACCATGGTTAATGGTAAATCGGGCAAAAAAAGTTAAAAATAAAATTATAATAATATAAAACTACCCTAACACTTCTACTAAACATGTTGAATGATTTATGGATGACAAATAAAATACTTGTGCTTAAATGGTAGCCTTTGGAAGCCACAATCTTGTGATTATAAAATAAATTAATTTTAATTTATAGTTAAGGAAAAATTTTCATAATCATGTATCTTCTTACTAAACGATTTTTAATATGGTGTTATATAATGGATCTCTCTAAATATAAATTATAATTTGAATGAAAAAAATATTTCATAAATCATGGTAATATATTAACAATTTTTAAGAAAAAATAATTATATTTAATGACACAATGATGATGAAATAAAATACATTATTAATTAAAGGATCAAATAAATGATATTATAAATACTAAAAAAATATTATATGATAAAATTTATGCCATACTAAAATTTTCGAGGTCTATATGTAAGGTTATATTTATATTTAATGGTATATTAACTAGTTATCTCTCATTTTAGATTTCATTCAAATTAAATGAAATGAATAGAAAAATTAAAAGAATTGATATTTTATAAAAATAATAATATATCTAATTATTTAAAAATCTTAAAAATATTTTAAAATAACAAAGTGAAAATAATAAGGTATAAAAGTTCATTAATGATCCACTTATGGGATATTTCCCCCCAATAATTAAAATTTATAGAATCCTAATATTTACAATTTTGTTACAACAATTAAAAGTAATAGAGAATAGTCAATGGTAAATTAAAAAGATATGGTTTTAAATAAACTCAATACATATCTAAAAATTATTTTATTAGATTATTTTGATCTATATTAATTTTATATTTAACATATCATAATTTAGATTCATTTGGAATGAATTATTTTATATTAATTTAATATTTTTAGAGTTTCCAAGGGTTCCCCTCCAATTACCTATAAAGAGGTACCCATTTTTATATGTTAATAACACTTAAATTTTAAGTTTTTCTATAGTATTTCTTTTTCCTCTATCGTAAAATATTTTTCACCAATGAAGGAATAATAAATATAGTACTATTAGTAAATTGAGATGTTAATATTTTAATATCATTGCTTAAATCATACTTCACTTCTATTAAATCTGAATGGAAATAATCGCACATGCATATGTATCAATTTTATCATATATGAACCGATATAATTTGTTTTACCTAACCTTCCTTGAATACTTGTCATAAAAATAAAATTAATATTTTTATTTGATTCTAATGAAATACATATTAGAAAAAAAATATATATCAATTATTTTATAGTTTTCATTCACATTAATATAATAATGTCATTCATGCGTATATGTGAACTATCACCTCCACTCAGTGATGTGAATTGTTTTTATTGACCATGTATTATATATATATATAATTAATAATATTTTAATGATATTATGATTATTATGGAAATATAATATAATAATTACCATATTTCAATAATGATCAAAGAGAAATAGAAATGTTATTCATTTGTACATACGGCCTACTATCTCCATGATTATAATGTTGCAAGTTTACCATACAACAAATGAATGATTTGATTTAAATTTATAAATTAATTTTACAAGTGGTTAGTATTTCATTCATTTTATTCTTGAGATGATGTAATTTTGATAACATGGACTATTGAAATCAATCTTTGTTCATTTTTGACTAATGTACCTAATATTGACTGAATGTCCTACATGAAATTAAATAATTATGTTATTTTTGTAACATTATAATAAAAATGATATAAAAGGAATACTAAACTTTAAAAATGTTCTCAATAATTTATAAATTAACTTATGTTTATTATTCAGGAATATAAATACAGTACGTGACGTGTCAGATGCACTATAAGGGACATCATCTAAATCTCTGTTCGTTGAGGCATATTTTGATAATATACACCTCCAAATTTTAAAGAGAGTAAAATAAACCCCAATGAAATTTATTTTCATTAAATGGGTTTTAAAAGGAATATTTTTCTCAGATCTTATTTAGTAAATGAAAAAATGAATGATTTTCTAAAGGACATGGTCACAATGAAATATCTAACGTTGTGACCATTATTTGATATTTGGCTTCCTCTATAAGGCATAGTGATTTTTAAAAAATTAATCAAGATATTCCATTTTCAAGTAGTTTATTATTTATAGTTGTTTTAGTTTGTCTTTATTAAACTAGAATCATTAAATGATATCTCATGATGGCAATGTAGAAAAGTTGTTTTATCTATATGATTGTTTTATGTGGCAAGATTTTGGTATGGATCATGGGAATTTTTTATATACACATGTTTCTATGATTAACCAAGGGATTGTGATCCCTTGTTAACTCTCCAATTCATTTGGTAATGAGATGGAGTAAAATATTATTGTTTCTAATATGAGATATATGGAATATAATGTGATGGTTATTCCAAATATAACCATCATGGTTACTCTCTATATAGATGTGAAAGATACATTGTAAGTATGATAGGGATTATATAAGTTTCCTTTATGGTTTATGATATATAATAAATTTTTATTATAAGAATATTATTAAATCCTGAGATATGATAACAATTTTATGTTATATGGGGTTAAATTGTGTTTTTTTAAAATGTTTTCATTGGTTTAAAATATTCATGGAATAACAGTTTCATTCATTATTATACATCCCTTACTGATATTTTTATACTCATATCACGTTTTTTAATTTTTTTTACATAGTTTATAAGGATGGGTAAGAGGAATGAAGAAATCTAGTGTATTGTTATGAGGATTATTATCTTGGAAAAGAAATCATTTTTTATTTTAAGGAGTTTTTTTTGAAAAAATAAGTATTGAGTAGAAGTGTCTTCTTTTTAATATTTGAAATTTTATGTAATTCTAATGTCCTAATTCTCTATATATTTATACCTGAAAAGATCCTCAATGTGAATTAAAGGAAAATATTGATTAATATTATTGATAATGTAATTTATATGATTTTTTTCATTTAAAATCCATCCAATTTGGCCAAGAGTTCTAATAAAAACATTAGAGATGGAAGTAAAAAATCATCATATTTTTTGGATAATAATGGAACAAACACTACGGCCTGATATTCCTCCATGACTGTCTCCACATTCCTCATAGAAGATATCATGTATCCTAACAAAAATTCACTGTTTCACATCCCTAAAAAGTGCCTGATGAGTAGGGTGATTTGTACACACCAAGCAAGGATGGGATCACCAGAAATAGAAGAAGTATCCAAAACATGGAACCTCCAAATACTGAGTGTTAAAATCTACAGAGGAATTTTTCCAATTTTAGTAGTATGGATAAATATCAATCACCACTCAAAATAATTGAGGTTCTCCCCATGGTGGAACAGCTGTCGCAATATGAGAGTCAGATAAAAGCTCATAGAAAACTCAACGAGTAGCTAATCATGGGAAAAATAATCCCACCAAATAGAATCCCCATTGGATGAAGAGATCATAACTCATTTTTTTAGCATGATGCAGTTGGAATACCCCGTATCCAATTATTAAAATAACATAGAATATTATTTCATTACATATAAACGAGTGAACACGAGGCCCCATGTCATAGAACTGGGGATACATTAGATTAAATGGTTGTGGTCGGACAAAAAAACTGGTTGTGGTCCCACATAGAATATATAAGAATATGTGTATCATGGGAAGGAACTAGATAAAGCTCAAACAAGGCATGGAGGCATCCAAAAACCCTCAAGCAATCTTCTACACCACATTGTCTTGGATGAACAGATACTGGAAGCTTGATGATCAAATCAACCCAAAAATGGGGAAGGCCAGAATTACATATTACATGGGATGTAAATAATCCATTGAAATATAAAAAATTACAAGACCCATCCACCAAAAATTCCTTATCTCATGAGATGAATGTCCAAGAGAAAGCCAAAATCGTGATGTGTCGTCCTATGGCACAAAATTACAACAATCTGAAATAGTTTGTGTTCGACCAAGCCACCTTATTAATCCACAATGTAGTACATCATTCAAAATAACTCATGGGGGTTCTAATTTAAGCACTTTGTAGCCCACTGTATTTCAAGATAGATGTCTCTAAAACCATGGTTTATTGAGCGGAGACAATGTCACCATAATTTCATGTATCCATATTGTTCACTAACTAGGACTAGGAATTGGTCATATAAGAGAACATCAGGTTCCTATATGTTTCTTGTAGAATAAATAATTTCAATGCAAAAATGGAACTATTATATAATGTTTTTTTTTGAAAAACCTCATTCAAGTTATAACCCTCCAATGTTTGGGACATATTGAATCTGTTTATTCTCCCATATGGTTTACTATTAAAGGTTATGATAAGAATGAGAAAAGACCTCTTGGGGTGATCAAAATCGAATCTTAGTTTTGGGATCTAAAATTTTACATAGTGTTTCTGGCAATAAAACAAAACACCACATACAATGTCCTATTCAGAAGGGCCGGACACCATAGACATCTAATTGTACCATCAACATTCCATCAATTCTTGATGTAACCTTATCACGACCCATCCTAGTGGGGCCTATTCCGTAACTCCCCAAGCCAGCCTCCAATAGGCCAGGGGCTGGTGACTAGTACCAAGTAGTCATATTACTAACATGGGAGGCATTTCCTAAGAACCTATACACACACACACACACACACACACACACACACACACACACACACACACACATTTCCATGCCCACAAAAGCTGAAATGTAAAAAAAACTAAGGAACAAAATGCATTCATAAAACTAAACCAAACAAACAGTGTACGAAGGAATGTAAAGTGCTGAATTTAAATTGGGCCAGACTATAAGCCCAAAATTACAAGAATATGAAAACTACAAAGTCCAACCCGTAACACAAAGCAGTTTTGGGACTTCTGCTCGTAGTCATATGAGCACCTCTACCTGTGAGGAACTCAAAAAGCCTGGTCTTGTCCTGGTATACCCTAGACTCCTTCAAAAGGCTTCTCGTCTACACAAGACAAGACACATGCAGGAAAAGCCCTTGCATGGGTGAGTATAACAATACTCAGTAGAGGACCCAGAAACCACATAGAAATACACAAATGAAAGGCATATTCATCTCAACACAGTATATGTATACTGAACATATAATAGGAGAACATAATCTTGATATACTAAAGAACCCACACTCGTATTTTAGATACATGTCACACAACAGCATACCCCCACTGGTAATTTAATCTTTAGATCCCATGAAGTGATCATTCTGGGAGAACTCACTCCATGTGTCTAGTAGATCTGATGAGGACCATCCATGAAGTACTGTTCTTCGGAAAAAGTCGCGAGATATAGATATACTCATTACAGGAGAACTCACTCTATAGTGGAAATATTACGATAGAAAGATACACTCATTATATGAGAACACACTCATGAATTGGAATGATCATGATACACCGATGAGGATCACCTCTAGGTCCTTGTAAGATACCACAATTCATCCGGATTCACCTTCTCGGTAGAGGATCAAAGCCCAGTGGAGTAGGTCATATTGATGCCTTACTATACCTATGGTCATGAATGGATAGAGGATCTCGCTCTGGGCCTCTCGGAGGGATGCATGACTCTATCACTGAAAGTCCCATTGAAGGGATCATACTCTTATAGAAAGAAATGGTACTTGGATTTCACGGATATGATAAAAAGGGGAACTAACCCATACAAAACATTTCCAAGATACGGTAGAAAAAATATCAAGCCATATATAGAAAGGTACACTATGTGTAGAAAGGTCACACTCAATGTCCTATGACCCTTGGTACTGCTTGGGTACAACGACATGCGTCGTAAGGATGGTCCTGAAAAATGAAACTACACGACACGTAAAATATAACACACCATGTCTATGTATCTGGGGTCTACCCCATGTAGGCTATCCACATGCCCTTACATGGTCTCAACCCATGTACACCAACCCATGTTACTAGTACACGTGGTGACTCGCGCCACTAGCCTCGCCTGGCCATGTGGTGGAGAACACGACCATGTACCCAATCCTGAGCTCGTGTATCACCTGAGAAACATGATGAATCCCATGTAGCCTCCTATGAAATGCTTCATAGGTAGTACACAACATACCACAAAGCCGTTTCATTCTACCTATGTGTGTGCATCAAAACATATGCATGCCAAGCATCGGGGAAGGTCCAACACACCATTTGACTAGGGTCACATGTTGTGTGATACCTATCTCACCCCCAAAACCACATCCAACGCTATTGGTACTACACAACATGTTCTTCAGAAGTCCTCACCATATATTCCAAAAAAAATTAGATTCAACTATTCTTGCTAGCGCTCCACCCATGATGCTTTGATCTTTGTTATGATGGTCCAATCACCACGAAACTCCCGATTCTAGGTCGCCCTGACGTCCCAAAGTCATCTATGTTGTTTTCAAGCATCCGATCGGCCCCAAAAACACGTTTTGATCCTCCTGCGTGATGAGCGCTCAAAGAATGGTCTCTTTTGATCCAAGTCAATTTGTCATCTTCCATGCCCATCACACCTTCGTAGGGTTGTTTCGATGTCGGATCTTTAGATTGGGATCATTTCATTGCATGATGAGTGTGTAATGATCCTTTGTTCATCGCCCCATGAGGAATGTGAAGAATGTGTGAGAAAATAAGGGGGGAAGAAACCCAATAGAAAAACGAGGAATGAACCTTCACCATCGTTCGTCATGATGTTGATCTGCTCCCGTTAGTAGGATATAACTGAGAAGAATAAAACAACAATTTAACATTGATTAATTCCCTATGATCAACATGATGAAACCCTCCCACAAGAATGCATTAATATTGGATCAAATTGTCCATCATTGATCTGAATTTTTCATATAAATTTAGAAATTGGGAAAGGAGAATCGAAATAACAACCCCTTCTTCAAGGAGGGATCAATTGCTGATGAAGGGGTCATGCTGTTATCATCAGCAAGATCCTTTAACTTTTTTAGTGCAAAGATTCTCTTCTTTGATTCATTTTCTATCGTCACTGAGTGTTATCTCCCTGGATTCAAGATTCCACCAAAGTTTTCTCTCATTTGTTTCCAACAAGAAACATACGATTAACCCATAAACAAGGGAAAAAATTTCTTAATTCCATCACGTTGTGGTATTAATGATCCTGTGTTGCTATTTCAGAGTGATTATGGCATATCATTAATTAATGAATCAACATCCCCATCACTGCACTGCAGTTGATGTTTCCAAATAAAATAAAATAAACTTTGAGAATTTAATTTATATTATTTAACTAAAACATATGAATATTAACTTTTTCCCTTGACCCATGCTAGTCAAGGTTAGACTCGTTCTTTGGTAAAGTCAGCATCCCAGATGCAGCGGTGCCTTCAGATTTTTAATCAGGGCATCAGTTTGGAAACTTCCACAACCACACACACATGCTGAATCACATAACATAAAAAAAGTTCAAACCACCATTCCAAGATCAACGAGCCTCGGAATTATGTGTCGTATTTGTTCCTGGTCTCATAATAATTCCATATAATATTAAAAATAAAACACATAAAATCTGAGACATTACATACACCCCACCTTAGGGATTTTCATCCCAGAAAATCATAAACAAAGTATACTAAAAAATATATGGGTATTGGGCATGAATTTGTGCCTCTGGTTCCCACGCGCTATCCTGATGATTCCTATGCCTCCACTAAATGCGCTCCAAGGGAATTGATCACTCACAAAGGATCCTCTCCTTCCAATCCTAACTCTCTATTGGGTAGTCAGCAATGGACCCCCATCCTCGATGTCCATCTAACCCCAGTCGATGATGTGTAATGGATCATTCATGTACCTCCTTAGTTGCGACACGTAGAAGACATCATATACTATGTGAAACTGTGGTGGTAGAGCTAGGAGGTATGCCACCTCGCCAACTATGTGTAGTATATGAAAAGGTCTGATGAACCTCAAAGATAGGTTGCTACCTCAGCCAAACCATTGTAACCCTCTTCGAGGTGTGTCCCAACAAATAGGTGGTCTCCGTTCTCAAACTATAGGGTTCTCCATAATCTATCAGCATATGACATCTAACGGCCCTGTTTAGTCTTCATCCACTCCCAGATGACCTGCACCTTCTTTAAGGTAGCTTGTACCTACTCTAGTCCCATGAGTACAGACTCCCTAGGGTCGGTCCAACAAAGTGGTGACCGGTAAGGTCTCCCATTCAAGGCCTCGAATAGAGCCATACCAATGTTGGTGTGGTAGCTATTATTATATGCAAACTCCACCAGTGGTAGCTGGTCCTCCCAACTACGACCAATGTACATGATACAAGTCTACAACATATCCTCCCAAACCTGAATTGCCATCTGCGTCTGACCATCGATCTGGGGATAGAATGTTGTGATTAAGCATAGATGAGTACCAAAAGCCTCCTGAAATCCTATTCACAACCAATATGTGAAGCCATATTCTCAATATGAGACTATTGTCAAAGGGATTCCATGAAACCGAACTATCTCCTGCACGTATAGGCATCCCAATCTTTCTACGGAACACTTCTCCCTAGTAGCTAGGAAGTGGGCTGACTTTGTGAGGTAATCAAAGATCACCCATATAGAATCATGCCCCATGGATGTCAGTGGTATTCTTGTGATGAAGTCCAATGATATTCCATCCCACGTACACTCTGTAACCTCTAGTGGTGAGCTAATCCAGCTGGAACTTGGTGCTCAGCCTTCACCTGCTGGCATATAAGGCGTCGAGAAACAAACTCTACTACTACCTTTTCCATGCCTGACCACTAGAATTGTCATTGAAGATCCTGTTAAATCATTGTCACTCCAAGATGTACAACTAAGGGGGATGAATGAAAATCCCTTAGGACCACTTCTCACAATGACATTGGTACAACATTGTGTCCCATAAAAAGAAGTATGTTCTCCCCACCTTGCGAATATCCATCATGAGCATGTCCTGTGGATAACTGAGCACATAAAGCCTCACAATCGACATCCCCAAGATGCGCCTACCAAAATCATTGTAAGAGTGGAGGGGTGACAACCATTGGCTGCAAATATGTTGTATCCTCTCAAACCCCGAAGGAAAACTGCAGCATGGAAAATTTCTCTGTCCCCTCACTCAAAATATGGGAGCTTGACGTTCTACTAAGAGAATCCAACACCTTGTTCCCCTTCCTAGGAGTATATATGATCTCCAAATCATAATCCTGGAGGAACTCTATCCAATTCTTGTATCTCATATTCAGATCCTTCTGTGAGAATTTTTACCTGAGACTCTTGTGGTGAGAGTAGATGATGAACTACTCACCCATTAGGTGGTGGTGAAACATCTTAAATGCAAATAATACCACTTCCAAATCAAGATCATGGGTCATATTGTTCTTCACATGTGGCCTATGCTAGAGTGAACCATAATCAATCACTACATGCCTCTACATCAGGACACAACCAAGAACAATCCCTGATGCGTCGTAGAAAACTACATACTCGACACCCTCCCATGGTAATCTCAAGATTGGGGTGCTCATCAAACTCTGTCTCAACTGCCCAAATGCCTCATGGAACTTCTCTATCCATATGAATGGTTTACCCTTCCTAGATAATACTATCATCAGTGATGATATCCAGGAGAAATCATGAATGAATCTCTAGTAATATCCTTCCAACCCACGAAAGCTTCACACCTCTATTACGCTCTGTGCTGGATCCCATGCTAACACTGACTCCACCATGGCTAGGTCCACAAATACTCTATCTACTGAGATGACATGTCCCAGAATGTGGACCTCCTAAATCCAGAACTGTCACTTTGAGATCTTCCCATAAAGTTTCTTCTCTCGGAGTACATCTTGATCAATCCGTATGTGTCTCACGCGCTCCTCCTCTCACACCGAGTACACAAGGATTTCATCGATGAAGACCACACGAACTGGTCCATTTATGGATTGAAGATCTTGTTCATCAGTCCAATGAACACTGTGGGGGAATTTTTCATGCCATAAGGCATCACCATGTAATCATAATGAACATAGCAACTTATGAATGTTGTCTTTGGTATATTATCTCCCCGTACTCAAAACCGGTGATAACCTGATTGAAGGTCAACCATAAAGAACCATTTTTCCCTTCTTATCTTATCGAAGAGGACTTAGATTCATTGTAGTGGATACTTGTTCTTCACTATTACCATATTCAAGCTCCATTAATCCATGCACAACCTCAAACTCATGTTTTCCTTCTTGGAAAAAAAGAATGGGGCCACCCAGGGTGAAACACAAGGTCTCACAAAATGCTTTCACTGAAAATAATCTAATTGCACCCTCAGCTTGAGAATCTCTACGGAAGCCATCTGATATAATGATGAAGAAATCAGTGTTGTCTCAGGGTGTATGTTGATGCAGAATTCGATTTCCCGATGGGGAGGTAGTCCCAGAACATTTTTGGGAAAGATGTCCTTCTAGTCCTCCACAATTACGGGGAACTGGGAGTTCATCATACTGACTGCTACGAGCGCAAGGCTAACCAACTCATGAATGACTGGCTGCACCCTTTTATGCATGAGATCATTCTGTGCTAACTATGTATCCTTTTCTTAGACAAATGAAAACATCATCCAATCAGTAGGGACACACTACACTCTTCCCCAAAAACAATCAATCTGGTCGTGGACCGATGATTACCAATCCATTCTGAGAAAGAAGTCATAAGGTGTCGATGCTAACACCTAGACGTTTCATCCAAAACTAGCACCGCCATGGGTAAGATCACACTTCCTACAAAGGTTCTTTATCATCGAGTCTCCTCCGATAGGTGTCTCTAATTATAAGGATGGAGTCAATGACTCTACCGGAATCCAAAAAATTCACAGAAGACATGTCGTGATGAAGGAATGACTGGAACCTATTCCTATATGTACAAATTATAATGTATAGAAGACACATACCATACCTCAAATCATCCTTGGAGCCCCTGGGACATACACCTCTACCAGATGCAGCTATCCCACCCCATTCCCCCAGCTCCTTATGCCCGGTGCAGACCACCTGGGTTGGTGGTGGAAGTAAGTTGAAGACTATGCCACCACCTACAGCTCTCTCTGGTCCTCTTCCATGTCTACCACCTTGAGGGTTTTTCTGATCCACTCTCTGCCTCTGCCTCGGTGGTCCATCCACCGCTTCCCTGTTAGCATCTCGAAGGGTCAAATAATCCCTAGCGAGATGTCCCTTTCTATCACACAAGTAACAACACATCTACCAAGGATGACTCGATCAATCTTGAGTGACATTGACCAACAACTCACTATCCTGGCTTCTCCTCTGACATCTCCCACAACCTGATCCCCATGTCCGACGTCGGCTCCCTGCTGCCGAGGACTCCGGGGCTGTCTGCCTGATGCTGACTATCGTCGGCTATCTCTGCTCTATGAAGAATCTCTCAATCACCAAGGCCAACACGAGAACTCCAACATAAGATGAAATGCATAGAGGCATGACACTATCCTAGATGTCCCATTTTAGACCATGCTCAATGATTTGAGCTCTGAAGTACTGATCCCTGACCATATCCATCGATTACCTAGCGAGGTTGGTGAACCTTGATGAATAGTCAACCGCCATCATACTACCCTTTTGGAGCTAAAGAAGCTCTTGGATGTATACAGATCATAGTTTATCGAGAGATAACTCCACCCTGAAGAGTCTATCAAACTCAATCCATGAATGAGTATCCTCATCATGAGTCTATGTGGTCAGACTCCACCATGTTCTCACCGAACCCCGAAGAAGGCTCGCTCCTAGGAACTTCATATTGTCTAATGGTGTCCTCACTAGGAAAATATTATATTCACCAACTCATACAGGTCCTCAACCACATGAGGGTCGGGCTTGCCTATGAACATGAGGGTTCTCTGTCTCTAGAACTCAAGGAGAACACTCATCATGCATCCTTCTTTCGTCAGTATTTCATGTAACAAGGGTTTCTCCATTGGTGGTGGTATAGCAGGTGCACCACCTAGAGTCAATGCCTAGGGAACATGTCCTTGTATCGAAGCCTCATCACTAAGGGGGTCATCATTGTGATTGTGCTGCTGAATCCTAGTGGGTATGCATTGTAGAGGCATCCTGTAAGGAAACATGATGTACCTAGGTTAATGAGTATATTTCGATAGTTGACACAAAGGATATGAAATACCAACCCATTCTTATATGATTCATGTATCATTCTTGTATTTCCCTGTAACTTGTGTTTTCATGTACTGAGTCGAGAAGCATGTTATCAGAGTCCTGGTTTATGGATACATCGGTCGCCCGCACCAACATTGGAGACTCCATCCTGAATGCTGAGCAAGAAACTCTTAAAACTATTTCCCCAAACCAATCTCACAGACTCTTCGTCCTAAGGTAGAACCGAACTCCTCTGGTACAACTTTTTCACGACCCGTCCTAGTGGGGCATGCGCCGCGACTCCCTATGCCCTCCTCCAATAGGCCAGGGGCTAGTGACTAGCACTGAGTAGGCATATTACTAACATGGGAGGAAGTGCCTAAAAACCTGTACGCAGACACACATTTACAATCCCAAAATGCTGAAAAGTAAAAACCACAATGGAAAAAAATCATGCATACAACTAAACCGAACCAATAGTGTACGATGAAAAGTAAAATGTTGAATGTAAACTCGGCCAAAATAAAATCACACCACAACAAGAGTATGAAATCTTCAAAGTCCAACATGTAACACAATGTGGTAATGAGACTGCTACTCGTAGACATAGGAAAAACACTACCTTTGAGGAACTCATAATGCTCAGTCATGTCCTAGAATGCCTTAGACTCCATCAAAAGGATTCTCATTTGCACAAGACACGAAACATGTGGGAAAATCCGTTGCATGTTTGAGTATAACAATATTTAGTACAGGACACTGAAAACTATAATGAAATACACAATATAATGGAACACTTAACTATACACAGTATATGTCTACTGAACATATAATAGGAGAAAAAAATCCAGATATACTCAAAACACAGACATGTAGTCTAGAGGCATGTCACACAACTGCATACCACTACTGGGAATTTAGTCTGAACATCCCACGAAGCACTCAATCATGGATAACTCACTCTAATAGCCTGGTAGCTCTGATGATGACTGTACGAGATGTACTGTTCATATGGGGAAGTAATAAGAGACAGATACACTCATTATGGGAGAACAAACTCTTGAGTGGAAGGATCACGATAGATATATACACTCATTATGGGAGAACACACTCCTGAGTGCGAAAGATCACGATACACAGATGAGGATCACATCCAAGGCCTTGGTGGATACCGAAACTCATATGGATTCACTATCTAGGTAAATGATCAATGCCCGATGGAGCTGGTCACGTCGATGCATGACTCTACATAGGGTCATGAATGGATGGAGGATCTCACTCCAGGCCTCTCAGAGGGATGCCTGACTCAATCTTCGAATGTCCTGCTGAAGGGATCATAATCTTGTAGAAGGAAATGATACTGGACCTTCATGGTAACAAGATAAAGAGGCACTAACCCTAAAAAACATGTCCAAGATACAGTGGAAAAAATATCAATCCATGTATAGAAAATTACATGGTGTGTAGAAAGGTCATGTGTCGTGACCTCTGACATCGGGTACTGCCCATGTTAAACGGACCGTGTCGCAAGTCTAGTCATGAAAATTGAAACTAAACGGTGTGTAATAGATAACACGCAGTGTCTACATATCTGGGGTCCACCACGTGTACGTTGTCCATGTGCTCGTACATGGTTTTAATCCATGTATTCCAACCCATGGAACTGGTACATGGGGTGACTCATGCCACTGGAATCGCATGGCCGTGTGGTTGAGTGCACGACCATGTACCATATCTTGTGATTATGTATCACTTGAGATACATGTTTTGTCCCATGTAGATTCATCTTCCATGCTGAATAGAGTGTACACGTTGTGTCTCAAAGCCGTGACTTTCTTGCCATGTTCGTGTACTGCCCGAGATACATGTCGAGATTCAGGGAAGGTCCAACACGTCATGTGACTATGGTCACATGCCCTGTGATACCTATCTAACTCCAAAAACCCTAGTCACTTCTAGTACTACACGACGTGTTCTTCATATGTACATGCCATGTATTCTGGAATTTTCCAAAATCAACGCTTCTCACAGGCGCACCTCCCTTGATGATTCGATCTTCTTTATGACGGTCTATTCACCACGAAACACTAGATTCTAGGTCCCCCCAACATCCCAATGTCATCTAAAGTGTTTTTAGGATTTTGATAGGCGCCAAAAACATGTTTCGATCCACCCATGTGAAGAACAATCGAAGAAAATTATCATCCGATTTGAGACAATTCATCATCCTCCATGAACGTCGCACCTCTATAGAGTCGTTGTGATGTCAGATCTCTAGTTTGGGATCATTTCGTTACAAGACATGTGCCCAATTATCCATTGTTTGTCACCCCATGAAGAACACAAAGAATGCACAAGAAAAGAATTTGGGAAGAAACCCAATAGCGAAACAATGAATGAACCTTTGTTATCGTTCGTCACACAGTTGATCCACTCCAGTTAGTAGAATAAAAAAGAGCATAATCAAAAAATAATTTAACATGGATTAATTCCCCGAGCTCAACCTAATGAAATCCTCCCACAAGAATTCACAAATCCACAGATCAAATTGTTTGTGGTTGTAATATGTTGGTCATTTAAATTCAGATACGAGGAAAGGATAATCAAAATAAAATAACCTACCTCAAAGAGGGATTTATAACTAACGAAGAGCTCATGCTGTCATCATCATCAAGAACATTAAGCTTTGTTGGAGTAGAGATTCATGGGTCTGATTCTTCATCAATCGTCTCTGAGATTTCTCTCCAAGGTTTTAAGATTCCATCTGTGTTTTCTCTCAACCTTTTACAATGAGAAACATATGATTAACCCATTAAAAAGGGAAAATTATTTTCAGAATCCATCATGCTGTCGTATTAATGAGTCATCATTGTGATTTCATAGTGATTATGGATTGACATTAATTAATGAAACAACAACCCCGTCGATCCACTACAGTGGATGGTTCCAAATAAAAGATAATAATGACTGCAAATTTATTTTATTTTATTTTACTAAAAATGTCCAAAAATAAATTTTTTCCCTCGACCCATGATGGTCGAGATTAGAATTCTTCTTAGGAAAAGTTGTCATCCTGGAAGCAATGGTGCCCTTTGATTTTTAATCAGGGAATCCATTTGGAAACTACCATAACAAAACACATATTCCTACTCAATTAACTTAAAAAAAGTTTAAACCAACATTTCGGGATCTCCAGGCCACAAAATGATGTGTCGTCTCTATGCCTGGTCTCGTAATAATTCCATATAATATAAAAAAACACAGAAAATCTAAGAAATTAGAAACCTATTTATGGAATTGTTAGAATAATTGATGGTGATATATCCTCTTACTAGACATGTAAATCCACATATGATGATGACAAAGTGGAGGTAAGAATCCAATAGCGAATGATGATATATAAAATTCATCCCCCAATGAAATGTGGAATACCCATCCAAATCCTTCAAGTATTCTCTACAACAACTATGTGCTTCACATAAATCATGTCATGGTGATATACATGACACCAACTACTTAAACTCCACTTCTCCCCTTGTGATTGAGTGAAAAGTAATGAGTTCTAGAATCTCTCTACAATGACTATAATTATGCGTGAAAATATCATTTCTCATGACCTCCCTCACTTGGACAGTTATCATGAAGCCCCCAAAATTTTATATTCATCTATAAATGTTTCCCAAAGATATTGAGATTGATGAAGATGGTGGCTACCATTGGAACAACCCTCGATTGTTCAAAGAATGAGTCTCCACAAATCTAAGTGAACTCGGGAAAATAAATTTCAGAAAAATTAAGAAGAAACACAATATACTATGATTTGGAATTCCTTGGCCTTCAAAGAGAATGCTCTGTAATCCACATTTCTAAATAATCTACGATATGTGTTCTCTTGGAACTATACAGAAATTCCTAGAATGAATCAAGATATGGCAACAATCCCTCTCAGACTACCTGATGACCAATGAGGAATCAATAAGGTATTCAGGAGGAGACACCCATATCATACCACTAATTTTGATTCCCATGTATATATGATGTTAAAATACACCTTTTCCTATATTTGAAAAATCCATGATGTCTTGCCAATATTATCCCCATCAATGAATATAATGGGAAGTATAGGGTTTTCATTAATTTTAGAAACCAATATCAACATTTATGAAAAGGAGATTTACTATTTATAATCATATATCTCCTGATCAATTCATCTACTAGATTCTAATCACCCTCTTTCATGGATTTGTTCTTGGGGTACAATCAGATAAATATTTCCCACAATTACAAGGAATCCATGAACTTCAAATCACATAAGTGTATCTTTTTCTATTAATTTATATACATTGGATTGAATAATGATGGTTCCAAATAATTATATTCCATGTATCATATCATTAATTTATTCTTGTGAAAGATAACTGAATTTTATTTTCATGACCCAATGGTTATATCATGAAAGATATGTGATCACTTCATGGACCTTCAAATAATTTTCAACATGATGCTATCACATTGTCAAAAGATGAATTTTCTAGAATTCTCATTCAAGGTAACATCATTGAAGTTGATAGTATTTTTGGTATGAAATTGGAATGTGTATGTTTATCCAATGAAGAGTATTGATATCATAGAAATGTCTCCCTCCAAAATCTTAGGGAACTAAGGGTTATCCCAGGGAACATCTCTTACATCCAGTGATTCATTTCTAACCTATATAGAAAATATCTCCCCTTCACCTGGCTAATGAAGTCGGTAACTATCTATCAATAGGATGATTACTTCATGTAACCCTTCAAAAATATCAATCAATACTTTTTGTAATAATCAGTCACGATTTTTCTATTGGAAGGGAGGAAACTAATATTATTTGTGGCCACTGGGGAACTCTCACTAAGTGACCTCTATTGAAATTAAAATTATACGGGGAGTGAGAAAATTTTATACTAGTTTAACTAGAACATGATAGATACTAAACCCTGATACATAGACGTCAAGAATAACTTCCTTGTACTCATTTTTGTAGTGAAAAAATGGGAAAATTACTTCTAGCACCTTTAATACCATCTAGTCTATTGTATTTATCATCTCAAGTAAACCTATGGAAATCCTATTATGAATGAGTACATGGAATTATTGGTGGTAATTTATCATTAATATGAAATTTAGTTCATGTCACATATGTCATTGATAGGGAAAGGCTTGGATAATTTCCTCACAACACATCCATCCCTAGATATATCACCAATGGACACTGGTATTCCATGCGAGGAGGTATTATATAACAATGAAACTCCATAGTCATGGGATTATTATTTTTATTAATCCTACCAAATATCAATTATTACATGTATGGAAAACTTGAAACTCAATCGAGTTTACCAAGGGATTGTATTTGTCTCTCCAAACAAATCAGTTTTTCCTTAATCATTACAATTATCTGAATGCTACATGAATAAATATTCCAAATATCAATCCCTCATTACTATTTTAGAACAAACTCTAGGGATGAAAATAGTATTACTGAATATCAAAGGTTATTTAGAGATAGTGATAAATTAGATAACTGGGGAAAATGTCACTAAAAAGGGAGAAATGGACCCTCTCATTAGCTATGCAAAGGGATTGATTCTGAAGATCCCTTTCAATACCACATTAAATCATGTGCCCCTGATCATATAATGATGGGAAGACATGTTGGTTAATGCAGCCACTATCTTTGACGATCCTAGTCATGAGGAATTAATCTTCCATAGTACACATCAAATGAATGTTTCATTGATCATCATATGGGATATGGAATATATCAATCGGGTCCAAACCACCATGTAATGTGATAACCAAGGAACATCCCATCATAGATGGATCCTATAATTGATTATCATCAAAATGGGACTCTCGTGAATGATAAAGCTAGATGGAAATGCCATCGACACCATGTAGTGAACAATACATTATAGATTGGTTCAAATGAAAATGAGACCCTCACCTAACTATGATTTTATGGAATACTCTTATGATTTATAGATGTATGGGAGATTCTTACACTCATGGTGGTAGTCCATGCCGGATCTTGTGGAACCCATAAATATGAGACCCGTGTCTCTAACCAATTCATAAGGATGTGATATTACTAGATAACCATGACACTAGACTACGTGTAATTCACCAAGGAATTTCATGAAAATCCATTAATTAATACCTATAATTATTACATACAGTTAAATATTCCTGAGCATTGGCTGTTTGGGGAATGTATGTTCTGGGGACATATCCCCCCAAACAAGGATATGTATTTAAAGTATGTCGCTACAGATATGGATTTGTTTTTCAAAATAGACTGAGGCAATAAAACTCAAGGAATTTGGAATGAAGAAAATCATGGACTCTATAAAGTCCCATATAATTACTAGGTCTGGGACACCTCACAATATATTAATGGACAACGACAAAAATTATATTTTAAAAAGTTTACAAAATTATACCATGAGTAAAATATCTTGTCAAATCACTCATCTTACTAGCATACAACTACAAATTGAAAGATATAGGCCAATAATAGGACTATGAAAAATATACTCTATAAGTTGGTGAACAATATTTATAAGTCTTTTCTAGAAAAACTCATCTATGCTCTATGGTCCTTCTATACAATCACACATACAACTACCCATGAAATTCCATAATCATTAGTGTATGGGAAAAAATTAGTGTTACCCATATAAGTCCAGCTTCCAACACTCTATATAGACATCCTCAAGAAACTCTCACATAATTTGAAACTAAAAAATTGATAGATGAATTAAAGATGCTCGATGAGATTAGGTTAAAAAATCTATAAAAATGTGATGTTTATTAGAATCAGATTGAAAGGGACTTAAATAAATAGATTTCCTTATACTCATTCCTCTAAGGGGGTCTACGATTCTCCCTCATGACCGTAATGATAATAAGAAAAAATCCTCCAAATATGCAACCCAAATGGGAAGAATATAAAGTTATACACGGGATCTTTCAAGTTGGGGTTTACTAATTTGGACATAATGGATGGGGAGTGAGTCACGCCCCCACCAATGTGAGGTTTCTCATGAGATACTTTTCATAGGGGTCATCACATGGGACTCTACATTAGTGTTTTTCCAACTATTCATCCTAATGAAATGAATTTAAACTGTATAAGGTTGTCGAAGCCATATGATATCAAACTATATAGGGGTGACCTTTTATCATAATTTTGAACTATATGGTAAATCATGAAATATGTGTGTCTTGATTCTTACAATCAATGGATACATAGCGAAGACCGAAACCCTAGTTTTGGGACCAAATTCATTGTTATTTCTCATTAAGTAACCCTCATCCTTAGGAAAATATGTAAATCCACATGGATCCATAATATTAAATTTCATTCACATTTAGTGATCCATATCCATACCACATTAAGTGAAACTCTAGGGGAAATGTCCTTTCTACATTACATTAAACAATAAGGGTTTTCAGGAATTATTTTTGGATTCATTATCATTTCAATGAGATAAATATGGATTTCTTGGTCAATTATCATTGTCCAACAACAACATGATAAAAATTACTTTGTCTAGATCTTAAATTCCACTGTAACAAGAGAGTAAACCTTTCCATTCCTTTTTTTTCTCACATCGAGCATAGATCATGTGAGATTATGTGTTTTTTCAAGGGATTACCCAAAGAAAAAAGGAAAAAAATATATATAAAATCATCTTGATACTAAGTGGTAGACATAATTATAATAAAATTATTCCTCACAACATGACATTAAATAGTACAGTTAGTGTCACATGCATGACATAAAATAGAAAATTATTTATACCTCGTCTGAGAGGAGCAATATTTTTTTATGGGTCTTCTACTAATCCTCCATTTAATGAAATATCTATGGATTTATTCTTACTATGGTATGATACATTGTTATTCCCATATCACTAACCCTAGGAGTATACAATATTTTCTTTTTTTCACATAGGAAATTCAACATCATTTTCACGTGACATTAAAAACAATACGGTTCCTTGAGAACTTTTTGTGGCTTGATTATTATCACCATAGGATACATATTGATTCAGGGATCTCAAGACCATGGCATATCAAAAATAATATATGGAAGTAATTCCCTCTTCTATTTATGGGTTTTACCAATGTTGAGTCTTTCTTGTTCAAGAACATTGTGTGGCTGGATTCATGTCATCATAGAATATGTAGTGACATTAAATTTTCCAACTCAGGGCCCAGTCAAAATAGTTTCTACATTTTAATTTTGGTTCATCTTCATCCACACTGCATGATGTTAATCATCATATGATTTCAATAACAATTTATGTATTGGTTTATAATGTAATGCGATATGTAGTGACACCCAATTTTTCTTCTATGTATCCAACCACATTTCACATTTTTACATAGACAAGACCATGTCCTTATAACATGATATTTAACTACACAATTATTTAAATAAACATGTGGCATGATTCTTGAAACATAGGAGTTGTAGTGAAACAAGTATCTTCAATTTTGGTCCCATATACAACAACTAATAAAAATATGCACTCTGAAATTCATAATATACTAGGCCATACAAGAAAAGTATAACTAGGTATGAGTCAGATCTACAAAGAACCTACATGTGTATAAAATATTCCTCATCCATTTTTTCACATCAGTTCCCATGTCCTTACAACATGATTTAAAACATCATGTAATTTTCCCTACCACATACCATTAAATTAAATGCAAAAAATATTATTTTCATGACATTAAAACTACACAACAACAATTTCTTTACCATTTGATGATAAACTCCATGTAATATTCCATTATGTATTGACGATAAATTTCACCCATGAACTCCATTACCACTTGACAATAAACTCCAAGGAGAACATCTTTGTCACATTAAATTAAAAATAAAAAAAATAAAATTCTTTACCATGTGATGATAAACTGCACAGAACACATTTCTATCAAATTAAGTTAACTACAATGAAAGAATTCACACTATGTGAAGATAAATTTTTTATTCCATCACTCATTTTTCCCATATAAAGGGAACAAAGAGACATTACCTGTATTTCTATAATATTGTGTGATTCCATATTATTTTAACACACCTCAATCCATAAGCCACACATCACACATAATTTTCTTCGGTTAGCAAAAAACCATCCATGGATCTCAAAATGGATACCCAACTCCAAGGGATGCGTTTCTGGACTATTCATGGATCCCTATGGATATGGATATGTTCCTATAGTTTTCAATAAAATGAGCCACTCTAAAAAAGGAACATTTTAATCCTTGTTATCCTTGACGTCACTGTTGATGAACTCTACACCCCATTATAATACGAACCTCTCATTGTATAATTATACCTTGAAATCACTCATGAAATAAGGACCTTGATCCATGGAATACGATACATCCATATTACAATTTGAAGGAGTATGGGGTAATTATATCCATGGGTATATGAACCAGGTTCTTGTGTATCCTTCCCCATATTAGTCCTATGTGAAACACGAACATAAAAATCAAAAAATTTGATCAATTTTGTACGACCATAAACTATAGCCTATAATGGCCCAAATCGCATGACTTTATGCTATCGTCGAAGGAGACAAAAACTAGTCACGATGAAACCCCAAAAATGGTGGCTTGATAAAAATTAATGTCTTTCCTTGATATACTCTTCATATCCAGTGTCTAGAAAAAATTAGGGTGAAAATAAATAATTCATAAAGATCATGGGTCGAACTCTATAGCCCTTGTAAAATCCAAGCTATTATCGGTGTACCCCTAGATTAATGAAAAATCAAGACTATTGTTTTTTCACATCTCATCATTCTAAGAATATATTCTCTTTTTAGTAGAACAAAATATAGGATGTTCAGACCCTTCTTGTATATTACCCTTTGCAAAAATCACAATTCATGCCATGGGGTGCCTTATATCGACTTTAAACATCCGTGAACATTGGAAGGGATATTTGGCATCACGACACCCATTTCAAGACTATGCATCTAGGTCTATGGATCCTGTGTATAGACCAATGGTTTTCAACCAAATTTTCCACACTAAAAAATGAAATATGGATTATTATGATCCCTGACATCACTATAGAAGGTTTTAACACCATAGGTTGGATGAACTACTCCCCATTTGTTTTGTCCCATATCACCCTATAGATCAGAACACTCTGTACCATTATAAATATTATTTTTACTAAACTGTACACATATATTGAAAATGATCGACATTACACCACCATATTTTGTACAATATAATGAATAGTATATTACACTACATTAGTGAAACTTTTATGGCCTACACCTCAAGATTTAAAACGATACGTGTAGGTATCGAGCATTATAATCATGAGTTTAATCGGCTTAGGGTTTTAGAGAATTCATAAATATCATTCCTTCCATTCCCCACCTCATTACCAAGAAATTTGAGTCATTATAATTCATTCATGGGCCTAAATGAGAAGTGGAGATCCTATTTTTCTTTACTATATTACCAATGCATAAGGGGATTCACCCACCAACTAAAGAAATCTCCTCCTTTCTAGAAAGGGGATTCGATCATTGTGGGCCTTCGAAAAACTAAGGTGGAGCATGGAATCTAAAAATTTCCAAGGACATACCAGAAATATCTTCCCCATATCATCTTGAAAGTCTCAAAATTTTAGTTTATGATTTACAAAATACATATTCCAACTATATAGGTGCACCCAACATACCTTGTATTTCTCCCTCAAACATATATTTCCTCCATAAATCTTACATAGCCCATGGAATTTATATTGACCAACAAGTACCCTATTCATGACTACCCAATTATACATGTGGCTTCTATATATGCTCTTTGGTCATCAACCAAATGTGTCACTCTGCAAAAATGGATTTATGATCATTGTGCGCCCTAGAAACTCCAGTGTATGACCCCACATCATTGTGTTTATTTATCATTCCTGGAATGTTTGCAGCATATTCAATGATCATCAATCTAGTACAAGATAAAACACCATAAACAAATGAAATATCAGGTATATGATATTTCAACTTGAACTAAATTATTATCAATTAATATCAAAAATTCCATAGAAAAAGAAATATTAGGGCCAAGATAAAATGACTTAAACAAAAAAAAAATTTATAAGCTAAAAGAGACTAAACTAATGAAATATCATCTTCGAGATAATAGAAGATAAACTAATGAATTATCAACACCGAGATAAAACAGCATAACCTAAAAAATTTTCATCCCATGATAAAAGACCATAACTAACATAATATGAGGTCCAAGATAAATGAAATTAAACTAATCCAATATCATGTATGGTCTAAAAGATAAACAAACTAAAGCAATATCATGTCCAAGCTGTAAAAACAATAATATTTGGCAATATATATTCTATAGTAAAATTCATTACACCAATGAAACATCATTCTCGACATAAAATAACCTGAAATTACAAAATATTAGGTCTGAGAAAAAAAAATAATCTAATGAAATATCAAGTGTGAGAAAAAAGAATTTAAAATGAACAAAATATAATGACTGAGATAAAATAAAAAAAATTAGACTGATATAATGTCTGAGATTAAATACATTTATCTAAATAAATACTGGGAATGAGTTAAAAGATAATAAAATAAATCAAAATATGGTTTGAGAAAAGACTCCCCAAACAAATGAAATATTATATCTTTCCTAAAATACCATAAACAAAATAAATAAGATGTCTAAGATAAATGACCTTAAACAAAATCAGTATTACATACAACATCAAATACATTAAATTAAATCATTATCTGGTCTGATTTAAAACCCCTCAATTCAAAAACTATTAGGTCTGAGTGAAAGGACCATATAATAAATAAATAATAGGTCTAAGATAAAAGAAGTAAAAAAAATAGATACTATAATCGAAATAAAAGGCCATAAACTATAGTGATATGAGGTACGTGATAAAAGAACATAGACTAATTCAATATTTGGTAAAAGATAAAATACCTTAAAATTAATAGACGTAAGTTATAATATAAAATCCTCAAAATTAATGAAATATCATGTCTGATCTAAAAGACCCTAAACTATAACATGAAACATCAATAATTTGGATTTTGATAATGATAAATCCTTGAAGACCCACTATATGGCCATATTAAAATCAAGCTATGACCACTTAGCTCACTTTCTATGTAAAAAATAGAGAAATATATCTATGGAACATATAATCTTGTGAAATATAATTCATCAAATTAGTTGATCTCAAGTCAAATTGCATAGATGTACCTGTATGGAAACTAATTTTGGTGCTAAGGAATGAGTTCTAACTGAAAATACATAGTTATGATATTCATATCCATAAATTGATGCTTACATGATATTATTAAATTTTTTGGTTGTGATATATATTAACATAATATTAATGATAAAAATTTAATGTATATCTTGGATCAATAAAAATCAATAGTAATGCGGGAAGAATATAAAATTAACTAATTTATAATGTGAAAAATGGGATGAACACCCTTAAATTGGAGTCTCTATGAAATATAAAAAAATACATTAAAAAGTCTGGGAAATAATAAATGTCTATTATCTATGCTTGAAAGGTCAGTAAGATTGTTTCAAGAAGCATCAATAGAATGCTCGAGTGGCACACACACCACCTCATCCTTTTTTTATCAAAGATTTTGAATATTTACCAATTATATATACTATTCATTAATCATATAAATATAATCCAATGAGGATGATGATATTGAATGATCGAACCATATTTGGGCTATGATTTCCTCAAGACATCGTATCTACGTGGACTAGGAATCTATCTGATCTAGAACTTGGGATACCCATTAGAGGACCTATTCTATTGCCTCCAACATATCATTCATCTTCCCAGAAAGGGAATACTCATATGAAAGATCATTAATGTCCCCCTCATTGATGGAAGAGTCTCCCGGAGTCAAGGAAATTTGCATCCTGATGTGGTATAGTTGTTGTCGATCAAAACCATATGCCTCAATGTTGTGAAACAACTAGGGATGATTGTATAATTGTTCATAAGATGCTTCCTATAGAGCCTATGTAATCGTGGTATGAATGTATTTCCAAATAATCAAATGTTAGGCATGAGTATCTAATATTGATGGAGAAGGTGCAGCAGTTGGAGAAATAACTAGTTTTTTCGGTAATAAATTATGACATGAAGCCTCAAATTCTCTTCTCCCAATATGAGTATCATCCATAGCTTAAGAAAGTGGATTAATTTCCTCAATAAATTATCTCCCAATATTGTAATAATCATCATTTGTTTGAGTTCACGACCTAAGAACTCTAACCTAGATCTTCTCGAATTTCAATCGTCACCGAAGACAGAGGGTAATGAGAGGAGAGTGGCATTTCCACATGATGGACTAGATGGCCTAGCACACCCTCTCGATATGCTATTACCCATACCTAAGCATAATCATGGGTAAGGAAGGCATGGGCATCAGTAGATAGAAGTATGATCTTATCTATAGATTCTGAATGTCCCTAAACCATCTAAAATTGGAGAATATCCCCAGGATGTAGCTATCCTCATATGCTAAAAAAGGGATGAGGGGAGACCCCATATATGTATAAAATTTAAAATATAATCAATATGATATTTATGTTTAAAAAATAATTATATAATCCACATTGTCGACAATAACCCTGTCCCAATGAAATATCATGTATAACCATTCAACATGGGATGTTCTTTCGTTATCAATAATCATCCCATCTAGTGATATAGGGGATTAACATGAAGATCACATGAGAATATCCTATTCACATTCTTGTTAATAGTATTCACATGATATCGGGGGTCAAGGTTATGATTTATAGTAATCATGTACCTATGATAGACTTCAACTAAGGTACAATGTTGATAACCAAATGGAATGTTAATAAATTTATGTGGTGTATGTCAGACAAATAGAATATAAAATATTGTCAATATAAAGACAGGATAAACCAAAATTATCATGCACATACTATGAACAAGAAAGGAATTCGTTAATTTAAAATGGAGTTTGAATATCCCATGACCCACAGAGGTATCACAGCTCACATAATCTCATAGGGAATTTCATGGTCCCATGACACCATGGAGACTCGAGATCTCATGACATAGACATGGTCACACAATCTATAATATATCCAAAAGATAATATGATCATTATAGTATACCCCACATATCCTAGAAAGTAATAAAAGTCCTAATGAATAATGTATAATAAATAATAAAAGTATGATTCTTAGTTCATTCCAATATGTGCCTTAGGAGAAGTGGTCTTGCGGAAGAGTTATTTAAAAATGGGTTCATGATGAAGGATTTTGAACAGGTCTCACAGTATGGTTTACCAAAATGGTCATGCGATGAAGGCATGTGATATAGACAAGGATTGAGTTCTCCAAAGGATGAGTATCTCATTAAATGAAAATATATTTTCCACCTATATATATAGAACATCTAGGTATACAAAGCATCTTCTGACAGTACTTGCGTTCCAAAGGAACTGATTTGCAACACCACCAAATAATTTAGCAGACATTTATATTCCTTACAACCAATCATTTGTACCTATAGATGAATCCCCTATAGAGGGGGGGGGGGGAATTTGATGACGCCCACCAAATGAGAACTATAAAATTATGAAAGGATGTAATACCCATATATGGTTATTAATGTTGCTGCATAGATAGTGGAGGGATAATGTAGCTGGGACTTATGGATAGAATTAACCTCTAAGAGATACCAGATCATCAGACTATAATAATCTCATACTAGAGAACTATGTGTATCACATAACCTGCACCAGTACCAATAGATCCCCATTCTCAAATACCTCTATCTATTCTGAAGTC
Organism: Viscum album; assembly: GCA_963277665.1. Classification (NCBI taxonomy): domain Eukaryota; kingdom Viridiplantae; phylum Streptophyta; class Magnoliopsida; order Santalales; family Viscaceae; genus Viscum; species Viscum album. The sequence continues at coordinate 638,109,470 of OY728143.1, forward strand.
ACTCCAGATAGGTTGTGGTCACGTGGTGGAATCCAGATAAGATCCACTGGGCCACAATTTTATTCAACCCGTGAGTGCATAACAACCAATTTGAAAATCTATTGGAAATTATAGGAATGTATGAAAAACATAATCCTATTTATGTTGTAAAATTTAATCGATGAGTCACCTATTGAGATAATTATTGTCCTTGACAACATTCAAGAGAACTTGAAAACCCTAGAGAATGTTGCAAATAAAATAAATGAAAGAAAATGGGAGGATTCAAGAGCCACCCGTAGTCATAAAAGACATACAGCACACCGTTGGTGGTTTATAAGACATATAGTTTCCCTGGAACCGTGATGGCCTCATCTTGAGAAATCCCATATATATATTTAATTCATAATATGATGAACCTAGGTCATCTTTAGGAGACCTTACACACTCCATTTAGATCCATAGGATAAAATGGATATGTTTTCCCAAAAAATTCTCACACATATCTATAGTACCATTATTGGTCATTAAAGTAATCACTAAGATGTAAATTATTTATCTTCGACACTACTCAATCAACCTCATGAACTCCATGAAAATTGATACATAAAAATGGAAATAAAGGAGGGAGTTGGTGAATTCCTCTCACAGTCGTAAAACACATGTGACATGGTAAGGAATTATGGAATATGGTATCATGAGACTCGTAGAAAACTAAAACTAATTCCATAATGACCACTTTATAAAATTTATTTATTTATTAGAATTTCTGACCATGTAATCAAAGATCATACAGAGTCCTCTTAATAGGAACCCTAATCCAGCATGGTTCCATGGACATGTCTGTACGACAACATGGAAGTAATTCATAATACTGGAATGGTTAAAAAGTTCCTAATTATTGTATATAATAATATAAATAATATTTTTATGGTAGGGACTCATGGTTGTTGAAAATAATATGATACCCTCAAAGCGATCCATAATAGGGGCTCACAAAGATGAGTGACACTGATTCCCTTACCAACTCCTACAGGGATTCGAGCAAGATATTCAATGAAAATACTAAAAAAATGGGGTGATGAGGCATATAAATCCCCTAACCTATAATGAAAAATGAAGAGATACAACATATGTGCATCTCGAGACTATCAAGTTAAAGAGATTTTTTCACATTTCGGCGCACCGCCGCTAGAGATGATTTCTCGAAGCTGATGATCCTAGGACAGAAAGAGCTTCCCATCAGTTAAAGGACCATTGATACACTAGATATATCATGAAAAATTAATAAATTATTTTTTTGATCAATCATAGATCCTGAGAAGGAATCCTAACATGATTTTTCAAGAACATCCTATATCCCAATTGGATCACATGATACCAAAAAGAAGATAATAATGATAAAATCTAAATAATTCTCAATATAAAGTCTAAAAATAAGAATAATAAATGGGAGACTCATGATAAGGCATATACACAGATCCTCATGCACTATTCAAGATCTACCCTTTCTATGAGATAAAACCATGTCATGTCAGCTCGGTTTCTTGAGACTTATTCTAAGTACTACTGGGATCATAAAAAGTACTCTAGGCATTTCAAACCCTATCATAATGACCCCATGGAATGTCAAAATAGTCCTCTGAATCCCTATGTATAGTGACAAAGGCTTAACATATATGGATATTACATGACATTTAATGAATATTTAGTATAAAACAAAAATACATTCCATAGGTCTATAATAGTATAGTGGCTTTGGAAACATGTATACAAAATTATCTATCCTGGTGAAATATATTAAACATCTCCCATAAATATCTCTACCTCTAGAAGTTCGACATAAAATATTTCTTCATAACCAAAATATAGGAATCCGGAGGAAGGGGTGAGAACCTATGTTCAGTAATGGTAAATCAAGGAAATGCGTAAGCGTAACATGAACAGAAGGTTATGGAACTTGTGAATAACATTTTATCATCACACCCAACATATTAGAGATCCTAATTACTATTTGTAGTTCATATTACATGAATAATATATAAATAAATATCAGAAGACATTTGAGAATAACATTGGAATAAAACACAAAATTATGGCAGTCACATAAATGCATAATATGATTTCTACAGCAGCCCAATAATTGCTACCAAGACCATCTTGGTTATATATTTTCACTCGCCATTCCATCATTATAGTCATGGTTAAAGACCATAGTATTATAATTAGAATGAGTTCACTCCCCAAACTGTCTTGGTAGTAATGGGTCACTCCCATGTCCATCATAGTAGTTAGGGTTTGTTCCCAAGACCATATTATTCTATCTCATGAGATATAAATGATTATACAATGAATTTTTGGGAGATATAGGTCCCAAAAATATCATAATGAAGTCAAACATACATGTTCCAAAAGATTATAAATAACCATATCGCAGCCGATGCAATAAAATTGGTATTATAAACCTGTGATCATATCATAACCAATGAAAAAAGATAGGTTTGATATTCATTTAATCCAGAGTTTAACCCATGAAATAGAAACACATTTTATAAACATATTAATTTTGAAAGAGAAATAGTATTAATAAATACGATTAACATTAATCATAACCCACTTATATTGAAAATACTAATAGAACCTTTAGATAATTACCTTGAAGGTAATGAGTAACATTAATTCAATTCATCTTAGATGGAAAATAAAGTTGAAATATATTTGAAAAATGTTACCTAATGGAAATATTCATTCATATTTTTAAAATGAATTTAAAAAAATAAAACATATTGAAAATAATTTTCATTGAAAATAACATAAAACATGTAAATAATAATTGAAATAATTTTTTAATCCATTTTCTTTGAAAACTTATAAACTAAGCTTCAAAACATATTAAAAACCTTTTTATTCAAAAACACTTTTAGAACTTATAATGAATTCTTGAAGACATTTTAAAACCCATTTTATTGAAAATACATTTAAATCATATAAATAAGTATTGAAATCATTTTGAATACCATTTTCCCTAAAAACATATAAAATAATACTGAAATCATTTTGAAACAAAATTTCATTGAAAACATATCAAATAAGATTGAAAACATTTTGAAATACATTTTCATTGAAAAGTTATAAAATAATATTGAAAAAATAATTATAAAATTTGTTTGAAAACATGTAAAATAACAATAAAAACAATAATCAAACCATTTACATAGATTGAAAATAATATAATATTGAATACATTTTGAAAACCACCATTCATGAAAATATATAAAATGATAATGAGAAATTTTTTTAAAAAAATTCATTGAAAATATATTTTAAAATATTATTTTTAAAATCAAAATTTATTCATTAAAATAAATACTCAATGGATTGAAAGAGGATATATATGTACATATCATTTGAGATAAAATACATTCTGTTTTCATGGACAAAATCCTAGAAAATGAATCATTTGAAAAGAGACAAGAAGATTACATTGAAAAAATTGGTAAAATTTAAAAAGGGTATAAATTTATTTTAATTATCATAGGGTACTTGTATAATATTGAAGGAAATCCTTTTTTAGAAAACAATGGTTTAAGGGAGCACATATTTCCGACTAAAGAGAGGTTGCAGTCTATATTAAAAAAATTCATTATTATTTTATTAACCAAATATTGGAATAAATGATACCAATATATAAATAAATCATTAATAAACAAATTATAAGAAAAATTTGTAATTTTTTATAGATATGGATCACAAAATTTCATCAATGGAATCGTAAACATAAACAGTATCAGAATTTGATGTGATTGATTGAATGAGAAGTTTTAATTTGGTAACTTGGGGTCATAATATAAATTTAACAAATAGATGTGACATGAAAAAAATACCATTAAAATGGTCTAATTCATGACATTGACGATAATATATATTTATATACACTATGAAAGAGTATTTAGGTGAATTATAAAACGTGAGTCTCAATGAAGGAAAATTGTGACAAAATAATTTCACCAATTTTGTATCTCTTGAAACATAATCCCCATGAATGAAATATCATAAAATGGATATGATTATACCCATAAAATTAATTATAATATACATATAATACAATCATGGGAGTACATAAACCATACAAAAGGAAATAGTGGATAACAGAGCATGTATGTGATAGAAATAAAATGTGAGATGAAATCCCCTTCCCTTGTGTCTTGACTCTCATCATACTCATTCAAACAACAAGTATAGTAAATATAAATTTGTTATAAATTTTTTTCAACACCATTATATTATATATTATTCCATATATAGTTTCATTCTGACCATGTAATAACCTCTTGTTATCAATCCTTTGTTAAGGTTTCACTTTAGGTAATATTATATTTATTATTCACATGGGTCATAATTTAATATATATTTTATATTTATACATATATCATGATTTAAAATAATAATAAATGATACAAATATTCTTGATATAAATTATAATTATATTATAATTATCTAGATTATATATATATTTATGAAATGCAATACAATGGTCATGGGAATGTTAGGTTGTATGTATGCATGAATACAATTCCCGTTTAATTGTCGTGTTGAAAGAATAAATGTAAAAGAAATACCTATATTTATATATTATTATTATATTATAATTATGATATCATATAAATTCACTAAAAACATATATTATACAATCCATGTACTGTATGAACAAATCACATATCTTTGAGGGGGCGGTAGTTAACACTTTCTCAAGTGAAATTACTATATTTACATTAGATGGAAACCATATAGTTATGTTCTAAATATAAATTAATGAATAATAATGAAATTATTAATATAATATATATCATATATAAACAGAGTTTCCATCTTAATTTCCACCATGATAGGTTATAATGGAAAAATGAACAATCATCATTTAGTGAGGCAGTGGTTCTCCATACACAAAAACGATATGTTTGTTACACATAAAATAGAGGTGTGTGTCTGTTTAGTTAAAAAAAATTACATAAAAAGTATTATTATGTTTAGTAAACAATATTTTTTATATAATAAAATAATAAAGACAGTTGGAGTGGATTTATGATGAAAATAAAAGAAAGGTATTGAAAGAAGACATTACCTCTTACCAGGGTAACCCCTTTTGTATTGTGCCAAAAAGATTTCTTAGAATACCTTATTCCAAACCGAAGGATTACAGGAATAAGATAATAATTTTTGGTAGTTTATTTTTTAGTTATTTTACTATACTAAAAGTTTTTATAGGCATGAGGATGTGGGAGAGTTTGTGGGATTTTATAGGGATGAAAAAGGACTCACGTCGATTTTTTCAAAACAAGTTAGTTGTGAAAATTTTCTTACATATAAAGATACCTTAAAAACCAAATAATAAATAATTGAATGTTTATGGTAGAAATAAATCAAACAATACATCTTTTAAAAGTGGAGTGTTTATTTTTTCCCCTATGATTACTAATTATTTCACAATTATGCTTAATTTGACATCAATCTCTATAATTAATTTTAAAAACTTTCTATAATATATTTTGTAAAAAATTTAGATAATATTATTAAAATAAAAATATTTTACTGATTATAATTTTTTATGTTAGTTTTTAAAAATTCAAATTACAAAATAGGAATATTTATGATTTATTATAATCTTATTGGCAGGACGAAAGAACGGGTATTTAATGTTGAAATAAGTACAAAAGTTTATTATGTTTTTATATTCAATTATAAATAGAAATTAATTATAATGAAATTAATTGTATTCATAGATTCAAAATAGATTCTCTATGACACAAAAAAAATTTGAAATATAATTCCACATTAATAAATATTTAAACAAAAACGAAGTTTATAACCTAAAAGTAGCAGTTTTTCACTATTCATAAAAATGATGCTTCTCTGAAAAATCACAAAAATTCACTTGAAGCTATTTTCATATTTATAAACTGAAAAGTGATGTTAATTTTTCCAAATTAATTTTATATATGTTTCTAATATTCATTTTATTATTAAAAATAGTTTATTCAAGAAAATGATATTTTTATACATAAATGTACTTTACAATAAATCATAACGATGATTTTCAGTTTATTTTATTTATATAAAAACAATATAAAAAATAAACTATAATTTTCTATTAATATTTATATTAATATATGTATGAGATAAGTTATAATTATATAATTTAAAAAAATTATAATAAAATGAAGCTCCACCGAAGCTCGATGTTTTGTGTAACGTACACCATGTCGGTGTTGTGGGTAGTGCAATCCATGTCGATATTGTGTGTAGCAAAATACAAGTCAGTTCTATGTGAAAGGATTTTTTGATTTATATTTTTAATATATATATATATATATGTGTGTGTGTGTGTGTGTGTGTATATATATGTATTTTTTTATTTGTAATGAACTATTTTTAGTGTCCTTTAAAATGACATATATCAAAAAGATTAATTAATTTGAAAAATAAAAATCAATAAATATCTAGGTGTTACATTAAACCACCCTTAAAATTAATTTCTCCCTCACAATTCATCAAGGTTATATATAGTTTAATACTTTAAAGATTCATTAATTCAAACTGAAATTTTATAAATGAATACTAAGACATCCCATAAAAAAATAATGTTATAACCATAACGGTTACCCAATGTTACATATAACCATGTTTCCTTATAAGAGTTAAGTGAAAACATAGACATGGAAGAAAAATATAACTATCCAGTTCTGATGGTTAGTGATAGTGAATAATGTCAGTAGAAATTTAGAAATCAAAATCCATCAATCAGTGATAAACTAAGGTACCTTCTGATTCGTCAGAAATTAACGAACTAGGATAACATATTTGTATTCATGTTATTTTTACCTAAAGTCAAATAATTTTCATCAAAATTTATACTTTTATGCATTTAGGGAAACCTCAACCTTTGTTGTTACTCAATCCACTTCACCTCTTTCTCCAAAAGGATGGTTTTTTCAATTCCAAAGTACAAACAAATCAACAGATCCATAATATTCTTATCTATCTTTAATCAGCTTTCACCAACCCAATGTTTTTATTACAACATATCCAATATGATAAAATCCTAATGTCGTAAGAAAATACAGTATTTTTACCAAATTCAACAAATTTTTATGTTAATATCTCTATAAATATTTTAACTTTTAACCCTTCCAGAAGATGAAATTCCAAAACATTGTAATGAAATTCATGTAATTATCTTATCATCCATATCCCTATATTGAACAAACTACCAATTGGTTGTCAAATTAAAAATATATGAATATCCTCATCCTATATTCCCATGAATCATGGTAATAAACATAATTACCATAATAATTTGGGTAACCATGCATGATTCATTATTCCATTGACTACTAGATATATTCATTAAATGTAGGAAGATGTAATCATCGTCCCATATGATATAAAACATTATTTCATTAATCAGTACTATAGTAATCAGTACCATAAAATATACTTATTTATATCTTGAATATCATTATCTAAACATCATTATCTGAATTCCATGAATTAGTTAAGGGATACCATCCCTTAATATATATATCTGCTATCTATGAAATAAAGTTTCTATGTCTTCATCACCATTTTACATGTCCTTTTCAATAAATAATGAAAACTTATAAAAATGATACTTATATATTTAATGATTGATATAACATAATCTGTGAATTCTAAAACATAAATACTACATTAATCCAACCTTATACTAAAACCATTACTTAGAATAATAATCTTAATCCTTAATACTAATTTACTCTAACACAAAATATGAGTCATTATTATGGTTACTCATCCCCAATAAAATTATTATACTTATGATCAGTGTAATAAATTTTGGAAGAACATCACCTTCTCTTATAATTTATTTGTAGTCTCTTTATATTCATAAGAATACCCCATACTCATACCATCTTCCAAATTCCCTTGATGATGTTACAAATTTGAAAATATATTTAATTAATTCCAATGATTTACCCATCTAAATCTATAATTGTTAACCTCGTTCCTTCTACTTTTCTACATTACATAAAACCTGAAATCATGGTATGAGAAACATTGATCAAATTTTGATACCATTTAATCATGAAAAATTAATTATATTGCTCATAAATCTTGGATCCGATTTCTTTAATCAATAACACCATGGGGTTATCAAAGTTTATTCATATTCATAATATATTTAAACCCTTCATGATAGTTCATGAAGTGTTTTTAATTCACAATACATATTCCTAGGGTGTATAAAGCCAAGTTTTTAGAAAGGCAAATTGTCATGTGCCAGATTACCGCAAGTCAGGCCTAAAACAACTTGTCGGTGTTGTTAACCCTCATACATATATGTTAGAGACACATACAATAGTATTATCCACATATAGATGTAATTATTGGAAACCAATTAATCTATCCTTTTATAAAATTCTAGGACATTTTCCTATTTGTTAACCCATATTTATACTTATCCCTAGATATATCCCTAGATACATTGTTATAAATAAATGTAGGGTATCATTAATTTTTTTATCACCATTGTTTCCAAAAGTTGACAAAAAAATTCCTATAAAAACAACTATAGTGAACGGGGATTAACATATATGTATACTCCATCATCTTATATGAATATTTAGTACATTGTAAAAATACATGCTAGGGAACAATAATAGTTTAATATATTTGCAAATATGGAAATATGATCTTCTATAATGTTAAATGATATTCAACTTCTCCCATAAACATTTCCTCTAGAATTTCTAACAAAAACCATTACTCATAATATTTGGAAATGAAACATAATAATGTATTGTGATCAGATTCTCATAAGGGGTAAATCAAGGATATGTGTAAGCATAACATAAACAAAAGGGTATGAAACTTGATCATAACATTTGATGATCATAATCTCCTTATTATAGATCATTATAAAGACTGGAAGTTCATATGACCCAAATCATAAGTAAATAAAGATCATAAACTATGAAATGATAACAGTATAATAAAACATGGAATCATGGTAGTAACATAATCATATAATATGATTTCCATAGTAGTTAAGGCATATCTCCCATGATTATCTTGGTTGTATGGTTTCACTCACCATTCCAAATTAGTATTTCCTTATTACTTTCATGGTTTCACTTATCATACCATATCGGTGGTCATGGTTCACTCCAATGGCCATCTTTATAGGCAAGTGTCATTCCCAAGACCATCCAATACCATATAATGAGATATAAATATTTACCAAATGTATTGGATGATGATATTGATCATAATCATCTCCTAATTTAATCTTACATGTATGTGAAAAATATCATAAATAATAATATCATAACCCATTAAATGAAATGGGTTTCATAAACAGGTATTCATATCATAACCCTTGATAAAATATTGGTCTCAAAATCATTTCATCCAAAACATAAAACATGAAATAGAAACATATTTCATAAAAATATATCCCTTTAAAGAGAAAAAGGTTTAAAAAATACCCTGATATTAATCACAACCCATTCAATTCATAAAACCAATTGAATATTGAGGAAAATATCCATTCTTATTTTATTTTTATTAATTCATAAAACCAATTGAAAATAATTTTTATTGAAAATTACATGAAAACATATAAATAAATCTGAAATCATTCTAAATCCCATTTTTTGAATGAAATATTTAAAAATAATCGTCCCAACATTTTAAAAAAACTTTTTATTTGAAACCACTTTTAAAACATATAATGAATTCTTGAAATTGTTTTGGAAACAATCTATTTTAATATTATTTGAAAACATATATATAAGTCTTGAATAAAAAACTCTAAACAAATTTAATTGAATTGTTATGAAATAATATTTATAAATTTTTTTAAAATCATTATCATGAAACCTTATAGAATAAGCATGAAAACATTTTTAAAATCAATTAACTTGAACCAATAGAAAATAATATTGAAATCATTTTGATGATCATTTTAATTTAAAACATATAAAGTAATATTTTAACCATTTTGAAAACCATTTACTATGAAATAATATTAGATATTCTTAAAAAAATTACGAAAACCATATTCATAGAAATCATATCAAATAAGTTATTTTTTTGAAATCCTTTATCCAGGAAGATATATTAAAATAGATAGAAGATGTTTTGAAAACCATACCAATTGTAATTATATTTTAAAAAATATTTTAAAAGTATCAATTCATAATGAAATGAAAACATCAATGGATTAATAATAGATAAATCCATATATGACGTATGATGTAAAAAAGAACATTCTGTTTTTAGGGTAAAAAGGTGAGCAAAATGCCTCTTTCGGGAATAGTCAATAAGATTCATTTGAAAAAATTGTTACAATAAAAATACTTTAAACATTTCGTAAAATTATTATAGGATGTTTTTAATAAATTCCTCGAAACAATTTTTACAAAAATTGGACTTAATGGAATAAAACCATTCTGACTGAAGAGAGGGTAATGTCAGGAATTCTTAAGAAATACCTTCGTAACAATCTTATGTATAAAATAGTAGAATAAATTCTTCTAATATGTGAATAAATCATAAATAAAAAATGTTAAAAAATCATCAATATGGTTGAGAGTTAGATAATAAAATTTCATTTAAGGAAGTATAAACACAAACAATCTTGAAAAGTGATGAGATTGTTTCAATATAATATTATAACATGGTACCATGAGATCATAATCTCTATGTAAGTAAAAAGTAATTTCATGAAACATAAGACATAATTAAAACATGTAAATTCATTACATAATATGACTAATAGATGTTTATTATCCTTGAAATAGAATTAGGTTAAAAAAACATGAGTATCATATATGATAAATTGAGACAAAACTATTTCACGGATTTGGTTACTTTGGAAACCTAATCCCAATGAAATAATGTTCATAAAATGGATATTTGAATACAAAAATATTTAATTGTATCTTACATAGAATACAATCATGTGTAGTATACACACCTAAAAAAATTAAAGAGTAGAGAACATAGCATGTATCTCATGGAAATAAAAAAGTAAGATGGCATCCCCTAACCTTTGGCCTTGAAACATGTTGTACTCGTTCAATCCACCTATATAATGAATATAAATTTATAATAAATATTTTATATAAAAATATTATTATATAAAATATTAAATATATTTTTTATGGAATTATATTACCCTTTTGTTAACTATCTTATATTAAGGGGTTTCTTTTTGTAATATTCTCTTTATTCTTCACGTGTATTTTTTTATATGTTTTGTATTTATACATATATCATGATTTCCAAAATGTATTCCTTTTTATAAATACCATTTATATAAAATATATTTTTATTATAATAATATATATAACAAATAAATATGAAATAGAATAAACCATTAATAGAGACGTTAGGCCGTATGTATGCATGAACGCTATTCCCGTTTAATTGGAATATTGAATGACAAAACGTAAAAGACATATACGTATAAAGATATGAATATTAAATAATTTTACGATATCATATATATATAATATATTCACAAAAACCATTCATTATACAGCCAATGTAATGTATGTACGAATCATATAAATTTGATGGGGAGGTAGTCCATACATCCTCAAAAGAAATTATCACGTTTATATAAAAAGAAAAGAATAAATATATGTTCTAAATAACAATAAATTAAGAATAGATATATTATAGATATAATATATAACATATATAGATAGTTGTTCCATCATAATGGCCATCATGAACTGTTGTAATGGAACTTTTAATAGTCATCTTTTCATGAAACATTAGTTCATTGCACAGAGATACAATATGTTCGTTACATATTATAGGGAGGTATGAGTAATTTTAGGTAAAAATAATTATATAAAAATAAACTAGTATATTTATTATACTAGTTTGTAATATAATTATTTAATAAATTGTGTTGGAGGGGGTGGAGAAGTAAAATAAAAAAGGACTTGAGAGAAGACCTTACCTCTTAATTGGGTAACTCCTTTTGGTTTGTGCCAAATGGATTCCTTGGATTGCCTTCTACCCAAGATATGTATTTTGGTAGTATGGGAGGGATTTTTGGAAGGGTATTGTTTGATCTATGACAATCCTATGTGGTTTTAGATCTGTGAGGATGTGCGAGAGGTGGTAGCCATTTATAGGAAAAGAAGAGAACTCACATTAATTTTTTGAAAACAAGTTAGGGTTACACATTTTATTATCTAACAAAATTCATAAAAAACCTATATTAATTAGCAATGATTTAATTCAAAAAAATGCTAAAAAAATGTGTGTTGGTCATGTTTCATGGTCTTTTGGCTCCCAAAGATAATGTTTAGGTCCATAATTCTGCAAAATTATACCTTAATAATTGTGATTAATTTTCTTTACATTTACTAATATTTTTGGTAAAAAATAATATTTATCTTATTAGAATATAAATAATATGATTATTAAAATTTTGTATGTTAGGATTATTAAATTCAAATCACAGGAGTGAAACAATTATGAATAATGTTTATCTCGCAAATGGGGAGAAATTACAGGTCTATAAAGTATAAATTAGTTCCAAAGTTTATTAGGTTATTATGTAAAATTTCAATTTTAGAAGATTAAAATGACCTAAATTATATTAATAGATATATAACTAATCTAATATGACATTAAAAAAATTAAAAAATAAATTATGATTTATTATTATTTATAAGAAAATGCATTTTTTAACCTAAACGAAATATTTTTCAATATTCATCAAAAAATGATGTTTCTTAGGAAAGTAAAAAATATTCACCTTAAGATAATATAGGAATTATAAATTTAAAAAATAGAATATTATTTTATCATGTTAAATTTTAAATGTTTCAGGAATTAATAATATTATTAAAGGTTGTTCTTTCGAGAAAATGTTATTTTAAAACATAAAGGGATATTTCCAAAAGAATTGTCTTTCATAATCAATATGTTTTTTTATGTAAAAGAAATATAAAAAATATTTAAAATTGTTATTAATATTCATATCAATATTTTTAATCAATATTTTATAATTATATTATTTAAAAAGGTATAATAATACGATACTTCAAAAAAATAAGGTGTTTTCGTTACGTATGAAAAGTCAATGTTGTTGGCAGCGCAATCCAAGATGGTATTTCTTAAAGCTCTAGCTAAGTAATTGGTGTGAGAAAAGAATTTTTCAATTAATGTTTTATTATATAAATATATATACATTACTCTTTTCAGTTTTTTGTGAAATATAAAATATAAATAAGATAAATTAATAGGGAAAAATATATTTCCCAAAATGTCAGTGTGTAAAACATCAGGCATGCCATGAAATCATTGTATTGACCTATAGAAACTATATTCTAACTAATATAATAGAACATGTCCAGGATAGCTAAATCTCACAGTATCACAAGAGTATGTAAACTAGTTATCATGACGTCCACCAGGAACACCAACTAGGTCTCCCAATGTGCTCCAAACAAGTAAGCTAAGAAATACGACCCCATGTAAGACATGTTGCATTAAAAATCACGATTCCTTGTACCCAGGATAGTCATATATCATGATAAAAAAAGGGAAGTTAGCAGGATCATGCAAAAACCTCTAAAAAATCATTCAGGGGTCATGCTATTTCTTACAGGTTAGACTGATTGGGTCTTGTGACGTCATCCAGACGAGTTAACCTTTAACATGTGAAAACCCTATGAAATGCTAGCTATATTATGAAAATTCACATATAAAAGTCAACTGGGTCATAATATATTCAATAGACATGTCATGAAAACATCCTCTGATATATCAATTATACAGTCAATTCATATCATGTGGAAAATCAACATGTTTAAGGCTGGTAAGCAGGCCAAGTCATCAGAGCATCCCATGAATTGATAACATTGTACAACATCAATGTGTAATCTCCAAACACAAGGTAAATGTGTTTTTATAAGCCCCAAATAGAGGAATAATATGTTATTCCCCACATATAAGGGAAATGATGTCGTGTAAACCCTGACAAGTGTCATAGTATGATATTCCCTACTCAGAAGCAAAAGATTAGTTTGCAAGTACCATTATAATGAATTAAGGGATATTTGATTACTTCCACATCCAGATAAGTTTTTGTTCCATATCTATCATCTAGAGGGATGTCCTAATACATACTTCACTGATCCATAATAAATGATAATGATGATTATCCATTCATTGTTTCTCATACTTATCATAGATCACATGGGCATAGGAAAATGGAATGGATAGATCATTTTCATCATAAGCCTATACCACGTCTAGGGATCCACCAATTTGTAAACCATTATCAATATTTCTAATTTTCAGTTTGTAATCCATAATCATAGAAATATGAGAGCTATTATTATCAAAATAAACAGTTTGCATAGGAATACTTCATAATGCTGAATGTCAAATATAAATCCCTTTCAATTTATTCCTAAAGACAATGTCATTTGAACCATTGAGATCCAGTCATTCCCACTGGCTAACCACACTACCTAATCCCATAGTGGACTATGATTTCAGCTGAACTATGGTTAATCTAATTCCATTAATGACTAAAAAAATTACAATGTCTCCATGAGACAAATGTTCAAATATTTTGTTCCTTAGTTCCCACATGTATTCCCTCTTTGTATGATGTTAAACTGCATAGTTTTAAAAAAATATTTTTGTTTTGATTTAGGAAATAAATAGAATACATCGAATGCATCATAATGTATCAGTACAGTCCTTGAAATGTTAACATCATCCATATGTGGTTGAAAATTATGAAGTACTTGGATATATAGATTCAACAAAAAACACCTACCCATTACTCAGAAAGGGATGAGGAACCTCAGATACATAGATTCATGGTTTCAATGAAGGTGGAGAAGAATAATATGCTGGATTCTATTGATTTAAGGGAAAATAAAAAAGGAGATAAATCTAATAAATCTCTTCAGGGAGTAGAAGACACATCAGATAGATTTGAGGAAGATTATCTAAAATCAAGCGCTAGAAAAGGGAAAATCCTAATGGTTGATGCAGATGGATACATTACAACAATCCCCAATAAGACTATGAAACAAAGAGACTATTCTAATTTAGAAAGAATTATTGTTACATGATCACATCATGCTTTTAAGAGATATACTATGCCTCCCAAAAAACCAGTTGAACTTGTTGCAATATCTGATAAGGTGGAGGAGTATTTAAAATATATTTTGTACGGAGCTGCATATCAGATTGGGTAGGAGGATGATTTTAGTGTTGATGTTTTTTCATTTATGGTGGATCAAGATAAAATAACACACCATAAATATCTTTGTTGTCAGATTTCGGTTGGTGCATATCATGAAATCAAAAAACAAATGTACAAACGGATGGGTGATGAATACGAGAAGGATCCTAACATCAACTTCATAAAAATACCATGGGTTTGATATTCTTTTGGATATGCTTCATTGTTCTTGTTTTTGTGGTATGTTGTTTTCTTCTCCTAATTCTCTCATGAAGGAAGATTATATTTATTGAATCTCATTATGAGATGATCGATGATTAAAGAAATCAGATTTTTTGTCATGAGGCCTAAAGCTCAGGTGTGTAGGGTCCTATACTAGGTTCCCTTTCCACTATTCTCTCTTTTAATTTTTTAGTGTGACCATGTAATATTTATGCTAGATGATTCCACTAGATCAGTCAGTTGTGGGTGGTTATGGTCTAACCTACCATTTCAGGTAATTTACAGTTTACCATTATTCTGGACATTGACGCAGAACTACCTTTGGAACCTATTTCATGCCGTTGATGATGATTCATTTAACGATGCTTGTCAGTGTAGGCCAACAAATAATACTGATGATGTACTACCTCAGGTGCAATCACAATTCATGTTGGATGATGTTTCTCAGTGCATGACCTAGTTGCTGCACTTTGGCATGAAATGTGTTTTAAAGGCATGTTGTTTTTTTATTGATTTGTTATGGGATGTTGTTTGATACTTATTAATATATCTTCATGTATTCTCTCATTTAGTGTTGGTGTAAACACATTACACCTCGAGCATGATTTGTAACCTGGTTTATTTAATAAATTTATTAGTGTCATGAATTGGGTGACAATTTCATGTCTCTGTTTGTCTAAAAACATTAACTTTTTCTGGTGGGGAAGCTGGTCCTATATGTGGATTAAGAATATATTCACAAACATTTCATAAATCAATACGAGATTACAAGAGTAGGAAACAATTCCCATCTAATGGGTGAGATGAGATCAAAATAACATCATGTCGACCAATGTTTGTCCCTTAGATTAGTTGGGTATAAATCCAAAATAAGAAACCTTCTTTTTGAAATAATGTCTATACAATGTTATGGATAGAGGAACAGTTTATTTTTTCTATTAAGAAAGAAAGTGAGATGAAGTTAATGTTTTTTCAATAAAATAAATACCCCACAATCATCCATCAGGTACAACTATGTATACCCCTGTAAGGGTTTCCAAAATTATCTTTTCTAGGTCAAAATAATAATTTTATATAAATAAAATTTAATTATATATATATATATAAATTAATCAGTGTAAAATATCTTTCTAGATATGTGTTGTCTAATTTGGAATAAATTAATCTAGAAATATAAATTCGAAACTAGTTGATCATAGTAGAGTTCTATAAAAAAGATTAAATGATCAGAGAAAAAATAATGAATAGAACCAATATTGAAGATTGGATGATGATGTTTGGGGATGAAAATAAATTTTGAAAGGGTAAATTTTAATTTCATGTATAGTGTTCTAAACATTCATTAGTATTGTAATAGTATTATTCATACTATAATGTGAATAAATGTCACATAGTTTTTAGATGAGTACACTATTTATCCAAATGAGGAGTTATGTTAGTGTATTACTTAGACCATGTGATGTGATTCAAATTATCATTATACCCGAATTAGAATAATCCCTATGAAGATCATATGGAGGTATAAATAGATTCAAATTTTTTTCCACTATAATAATAGTTGTGTGGGGATATTTTTTCTCTAGAGTTTTAATTTGTATTATTATTCCACTTTAATAATAAGAAACATTGTATGGTTCCCCTTATGCGGATTAATTTTTTTCTAATAAAAAAATTCTAGTGTTGTTATTTTTATGGTTAATACATTCATTTTTCTTCAATATTTATTATTCATTTTCTATATATGGGTTGCAGTTCACAGATAAGGAGATTAATCTTCAATTTTATGGAAAATATTCAAGGTGGGTTCTTTCTAATTCAAGGGTTTTAGAATTTCATTTCCACTAGATGAAGATCTAGTGAATATATTCTGATTTGGAGGATCTTGACCCAACAAGTGGTATCTAAACTAGTTATAATGATCAATATAACTAGGCCTCATAAAAAGTGATTTTGATTTTAGTTAATTAGCATCTTAATACCATTGTTATTTTAAGGGAATTTTTTTATTAAATTAATGACCACTATAACATGATTCCAGTCATTGAGTAGTTCATTGATTCTAATATAAATAGAATTAAATATCGTTATGATCTTGGTGTATTAATAAAAAAATAGATGTTGGATTAAAATTTATTTATATAGAGGATAATCTACTACAAGTGGTTAATTACTCTATATTTACAAGAACCACAATAGATATGATTAAGATAGATGAATGTTAGTGATAGTATAAAAGAACTATGGTTTATATGGATGTTACTATCATGAAATATATCCTATAAAATTTTCTTGTTAAATATGGAGTCATAATTTATGAATATTCTAAATTATATTTTATAATAATTCAAACAAAATGAATAGTATATTTATTATTTAATGTCTATTATGCATGAGAAGGTATGAAGGAAATCCATGGGCTAATCATGTCAATTCTTTTAATATGATCATGAGTTATTTGGAATTGTCAAAGGAAATATTTTAAAATCAATAGTAGGAATTTATATTCCAGTCATCACTCTTGAAATAATGGGAAATGATGGGTTCCATTGAGATAAATATAAGATTCAAGTCATATTAAGTGATTATTGAAATTTGAGATCTAATTTTTGTAAAATAATATTCGATGGATGTGGATACATGCTTCTATCAACTGTGAATATACTGAATTAGGTAGATGAAATTACACTCAACAAAAGATTCACAAGGAAGGAAATGGATAAATAAGTAGAAGATCATGTAGCATGATTAAGGTGCTTTCATTTTATGTAATTGTGTGAACAATTTTCATCTATATATTTTTTAGTGAGTATAGTGTCAATTTAGGATGACATGCTTTGATATGTGTTTCCAAGACCAACGTTTTGTACGATATAACTACCAATTGTCTAAGGGTAACTGATCCACTTATGCCTTGGACTATAGACTCAATGGATCCTTTTCTCTATAAATATAAGATAATTAATATGGTAGATTTTATATTAAATGGTGTAGTTAGTTATATATAATAGATGATGAAATTATTAAGATAATTGGTAAGGGTGATTTTATAAACTACTGAAAAAATATAACTTTTTGAGAACATTGAGGTTGGAAACACATAACGAGGTTAATGAATTATTAAATTTCAATTGGATTCTGGGAAGATTAATTCTAATATACTAATTTCCAAACAATAGAGTATAAAATCTCTATCAATTTTATAGTGGTCTACAAAGGAGATGAAGAATAAACATTATACCAAATGGGAGATTTAAAAGGAATAATTGATTAGAAAAAAAATATTCTGAAATTTTATTCCATGAAAATCATGAATGTTTTAATTTAAATAAGTTCATGTTATGTTTTTAGAACATTCATTTAGTATATATTATTTTTTTTGATATGAGAATGATGGTAATCAAAAATTTTACATGTCTGACAATAATGAGGAACAGATAATTACAAAATTCAAGATGTTTCACGAACAAGTAATTATATCGTTTGGGAAAACATTTCATTATTCTCTATAAAAATAACATCCATGGAAAGGATGAACCAAATATTAGTATATAATAATGGGATTAAATTGATACATGAATGATTTCAAAATGTTTTTTGGGTGGAGGACATAATTTATTCAATTTTTTTTAATATAAGTACATTTTTTATTATATGTTGGAATTTTAATAATAAAATTGGTCAGGATAATTGATTTTAATTTCCAATAACAATTATAAATTTAACTAGACTATAAACCCATTAATTCCAAAAATTGTAAAAATTATGGGATAAGTCCCATGAAAATTACTTTGGAAGGTATGTTTTCAAATAATTTTGATTCTATATTTGGGATAAAATCATACGAAGGGTTTTAAGATGTATGGATATGTAGTAGTGGTTCAATTCATCTAAGACATTGGTCCATCAATGTGGGTAGTGATTATAGAATGATGGGATTTTTGTGATGTAGTAAATATTAAATTTGATACTTTGGTCCATCCAATCATGGGATTATGGGGAATGTAATTGGATTCATACCTAATTGGATTTTGGTCTAAAAATTATCATCATAATAATGAAAATAGTTTGATGGGTTATCCCTTGGGGGACTATGACCTTCTTTTATGACCAGTGTGCGTGCAGTGTGAGTGTGTATGTGTGTGTTTGAAAATAACTATACACAGAAGCATATAATATAATAAGAATATAATAGTTCAAATAACACCAGTGTAGCTGGAATCAATATTTTATGGATTTCTTGTTTTAATGATGTTCCTAATACCAAAATTATCATTGAGATGAAGGAGTGTAGAATTTCATTGGAGATATATAGAAAGAAATGATTTCATAGTGGTGTTTTTGGAAGGATATGATCAATGTAGTTAATTACATAGGTATAAATAAATTCATAACCAAGTGAATATATTTGAATGATACATATAAACATTTCCTCAAAAAGATAGAATATATTCTAAATGTCATGAATTAGGTAAAATTATGAGTAAATATTGTTAGAGGGAGTTATTGATTAGGGATAAAATTAATTTATTACATGTTTATTGGACATGAAATATAATGATATGACATGTTGTGAAGATAATTACTAAGATATATGGGTTTATTGGATGAAAGAGGAAGTCGTATATAAAATCCAACATAATTATATTCTTTTCATGAATGGTTTTGAAGAAATTCAGAGGGTTTATATTAATATATATTTTCATTGGTTGTTAATAAATCAACTATCTAGATATTACCAATAAATATTTACATGTAAGGAATAGATCTGGTGTACTAATATATGAACACAATATTCTTTATAGAGACCTATAAACAGATATTTATAGGGATATTTTGAAGGGTATCATTGAGAAAATGAATGAGGGTAATATTCCTAAGATGACATGTACTATTTATGTGTTAATGCATGAATCGAGGAAGTGTAATTAGAATTTTTATTCCTTCATGGTGGAATTGATGTTTTTATAGAGGAATAAAAAGTATTTTTTTATAAGGTGTTTGTTAATGAGAGATTAATCATCATAAAACATCTAAAATGATGAAATTTACCGAGTATGTCCAATGAGTGATAATAATGGGGAGATGAAGTCTGAATATTATATAATTTTCATTCTAAATTTTCTCGCTCTGGTAAAATTGATTGTGAGGATTTTGATTGTAATGAGATCATTGTCTGAAAATATTTTTAGGAATTGATTTAACTTCTACGTTATGATTCTGGAATGTTTTTGAATTAATGGTGAAAAACTGGTTACCACTACATTGGATGATATATTATGAAAATTAATGAGAATGAAAGTATAATAGAAATATAGGATGTATAGGATTTTATCTGGACTACTATTTTAAATAATGATATATATTCTATTATTATTTATTTGGACATTGTGTACCAAAAAAGAGTTTTTAGCAAGATATTGGATATTTTTTTATATGTATATGAATAAGATATTATGTGGAAGTTATGTTATCTAAAAGCTTCTTAAAAATTATCTCTTTATAATAGATTTTCTTGAATAATTACAATGATTAATGGATTCAAAATTTTGGGAAGATATAATAACTATGAGAGGAACCACATTCTATGTGTTCATATAATGGTCCATGATTGTGACATTGATGTCAAAGCATTGAATATGAAAGAGTTTATTTGGATAAATGGGATATTTGAATATATATAATTATGTTAGGTTGTTGGGATGTTGTTTTATGATTGAAAACATTTATTCCAAATACCTGAAAATAAAAATTGTTACTCCATGAAAAATAATAATAATATAAACTATCACATTATCTGGAAGATGTTGGAGAAAATTATGATATATCTTATTAAGGTGGACAAAGATTTTAATCCAGTATATATACTTATCACACTTTTAGTCCAAGATATTTTGGTTTAGTGTTTCACCACATTTGGTCCATTATGACCAATATAATCTTGGTGAAACTATACAGTTTTAAAAGAATATTTAGACTTATATATATAATTTATAGATGTGTATAGTATAATCTGTGGTCAATCTGGAATATTATTATCAATTTGGTGCTTTATAGGTATATCCATGTGATAACAAATTTCCTACCAATTTTTAATCTTTTGGAAGTATTGAATATCGAATTCGAATTCCATGACATGATAATTTTGATATACAAACACAAGCATTGGTATGATTTTGTGGATATTATTAATTAGAATAAAAAATTTCACGTCTAAAAGGGGGATATAAGGGTACACAAAGGAATTTTTTATTGGTCAATTATGAATTTGCATAAGGTGTTCTCATTATTAATGTGTATTGTTTAAGGAGTACCATAGAGTTAACTGAAGAACACAATGTTCATCAAAATTAGGATCTAAGATTTTATATTCCATTGAATAAAAATTTGGAAGTTTATTAATATCAAATCAAAAGGGAAAACACTCCTTGATTATTGAAAGGTGGTTGAACTGAATTCTATTATTTTATTATGTTATTAGAGCTTAGTGGAGTACTTTTTTCTTTAATTTTGGTCACCATAATAAACAATAGGTTCTTTATTTTTCCATTTATCTCCCATAAGTTTATGCATATTGTGTACATTACCACAATAGAGTATGTCTGGAAGGATTTTTATTCCTAGTTTCAAACTCATTGTGAATGTGGGGTAGTTCTATTTGTCTAGTTCAACACTTTATTTCCACCTATGTAATTTTGAAATGATTACATCTAATTAAGAGGTTATATAAAAAAAATA
Source organism: Viscum album (assembly GCA_963277665.1). Taxonomy (NCBI): domain Eukaryota; kingdom Viridiplantae; phylum Streptophyta; class Magnoliopsida; order Santalales; family Viscaceae; genus Viscum; species Viscum album. The sequence continues at coordinate 638,131,677 of OY728143.1, forward strand.
TATTATAAAAAAGAAATTTTATCAACAATAAAGAATATTAATAATGGTCACCCATTATTAATGGTAAAATAGTGAATTTATGAATTGAAATAAAACAATAATTTATTTTTGAGATTGTTTTTTATGGAATTTTTTTAGCGATCGTAATGAATACTAATCCATTATAAAAACCAATACATGTATTTCTACAGTTTTATTTATAGTTATTAGATACTTATATATGAAATATTGTGAACTCATACATTTTATCACCACTCATAATTCCAACGATAGTGACACTCCATATATTATCAATGTAGATTAAAATTATATCATATAGTATTTTATAGAAAATATGAATGGATTAATTTAAAATATGATAATAAATCACAGTAGATAGTTGTTGGAAGTCATGTTTATAGTGGGGTTGAAAATATGTCATTCAAAACATGTGTATAAGAAAGTATGAAAAGAATGAGGAAAAAATAAACTCCATTATGATGAATATGGTGAAACTAGGTGGAAAGAACATGAAGTATTAGGAATATGGGAATAGAAAAGTTAAATGAAAATAATTCTAGTTGAGTTTAATAACAAATGTTTTTCCTTATTATGGACTTCAAACTATTTGTTCAGGGTAACATAAATTAATAAAAACCTATGTTGTATTGCCATTCAAATGTGTATCAGATATCTAAGATCAATATAAAAGATTGAATAATATTTTAATTTTTTATAAATATATTTAATATTCCACAATGTAGTAGGGCTTGGAAAAACCATTCTCTTAATTTTCCTTGTTTTATTTAGTTCTTCCAATATTCTTTGTTCTGTATCATTTTGGTATTAGAGAGATGTGACTAATTAATTTTATGATTATTTAAGGATGAATAAAGATAAAATATATATATTTAAATTAAATTATTCAATGGAAAATAATTTTCATCCTTTGTTAATAATCAGTTAGGAAGATTTTTTCTAATGAAGGGATTATGAATAAATTTAATAAAAAATAGATAAATTGTGGAAGATTATCCATGATGGTTGGATGAGTATGAGATATTAATTTGTTTCCATAATTTAGTGGATTTTCAAGTTAATTTTCCCTTCACATCCCATATTTAAGGATTATTTTAATAATTCATTAAATATTATTTTTTATGTATATTTTGGAATATTAATTTGGGAAAAAATTTAAAAATTTTAATCATTTAGTGTATCGAATGGTTTGGCCACATGGTTGAGAAAAACATGCTCCAACTATGTGGTTGAATATGTCACCATTGAAAATTAGTTTTTTAGTGTTGAAGAATTGTTTATTTAATACTGTTACAAACTCTTGTTGGCACCCAGCATGCCCCATATAATTTTTCTGGTCGGTATATTGTTTGGTCAAACATGCCATGTGCCCATGTGAGTCCCTTCAAGTTTGAAAAAAACTTAATAGTAATAATAATAAAACATAAAAACATTCCCCCTCTCTTGATACCTCACATGGTACCTCCCATATATAATATCTACTTAATCATGATCCCTCTCTTCTTAGCCTCCATCATTCACCGTTTTCCTTTGATTTAGTGTGTCATTACCCTATGTATGTGTTTCCTCCACTCTGTATTCTTCTTCTTTCATTTTCTCAACAACATATACACCCCTTAGTGAAATTAATGTAATTAAAAGCTTAGTGTATAACTTTGTATGATTTTTGATGTGTTTATTATGTTATCTATTCAAATGGGTGTAGGGCTTCCTCCTGTGACCATCCTATGGACATTCATGGATGGTTTTTCCTGTTGTCAAAGATCCTGGTAGGTCTTCCCCATTCATCAGATCATAATTTTTGAACTTTTTATTTAAAGTATTTTTAAAATTTAATCATGTTACTTAGTAATATTATTATGGTTTGTTATAAAATATATACATATGAAATTCTGTTTCAATTTAGATTTCCAAATATTATAATTTTGTTTGAATTTTGGTTTTTTAGAGAAATGTGTTCTTCAATGGTCCCAAAAATACAAGTGATTATTTTTTATGTGGTAATGAATATTTTTAATGCCTTTCATGTTTTTTATAGTTTTTATATTTATTAATAATGAAATTATTTTAATATATCCAAACAGATTATGTTCAAATTTCTATAATATCTTTAAATATGGGTTTTTTAATTTTAGTAGTTTCATATTATTCTTATGCGATTTGGGCTGCTTCTCATGAAGGAAACTATCACACGTATTTATAGGAAAGGAATATAAATATGTATCTACCCTTTGTACATATTCCCTCATGGCGAGAGATATATGTGCATTTTATCTAGGGGTATATATATTGGTATATGTTCATATTTTCATAAGTGTAATGGGGTTTGCACTTACCTAATTTCCCAGGAGGAATGAATTGATTCCATGAACCACTATTGAAGTATATTTGGGTTTCCATCATCAAAGGAAACATATTTCAATTTATTTTTCATATTTACATGCCTTTAATATGAAATCTCTGATTGCTTTGGTGTTTTAAAAAACTATTTTCTTATTATATCTATATGAATGCAATGAAAATAAGTTATGGAACATAGAAATAAAGAATTCATCCATATTTTTGAGTCATCTTAAAAAAAATGTGATTTTATCATGTTAATATATTCCTTCATCATTGTATATACAATTGTACAAATTTTTAATTTTGGATTCTTTTTCTAAATTATTTTTCATTAAATGTTATAAATACCATTCATAACCTTTATGTATTTTTTTAAAATAATTTTGAGATTCCATGATTTTTGGTCCTATTAGGATCCTCTAAAATGATTTATTTATTATGCAGTCCCCCATGGTTATCCTCTTGGTAGTGATGGACTCTGTATGGATAGTGTGAGGACGTGGGAAATACAAGAATGTTTACACTCATTTTATTTACAAGCAAGTGATACACTTCTTAAATTTAAATTATTGTAGGGACATGGGATCCTTGGAGTCATATTTGGTATCGAGTGGTAGTTTATATTTTTTCCTGATTAGAGGGTATATATCTCCAAGCTAGATAATGGACATGTGGGATATGTTTGAGGATAGTTGAGAGTAACTGAGTTTGTTATTGACTATGGATTTCACTTATATTCTTGTAGATATATTCTTAACAAATATTGTCAAGGGTTGTTTGGGTAACATTCTTCTAATATCCCATTATGACTAATTCTCCTTAATTTTACCTTCGATCATTTTTAGATGTTTTTAATAAAATCACTTTTAATATTATATTTCCACTAGAAATTATTATATCATCACATATTTATATCTAATCTATTTTTACTAGTTTTATTTCAGGGAGATTTCTCTTTTATGGTATGTCAATTCATTATAAAATGATTCAATACAGAATATTGTATTCTCTCAAAATCATTTTTGAAAAAATTATGTGAAATTAATATTTTTATATTATTAAATTAGTAATTGTTTTAAAAGGAATTGATTTTTTTAAATATATGTATTTCCAAATTTCATAACATGTTATTATTTTATTGGTAAGGGTTAAAGTGTGGTAAATCTCTAGGAATCCCTGTTGACAATCTTGTTTCTCCTACCCTAATTTTATTCTTCAATTTAAGTTTCTTCTTATTTTGGATCATTCTTTTTGCGATCATGGATATGTGATTTATGGTGACCCTAAAGGTCAATTAGAGGAATGTTTAGTCAATTGGTTTTATATATTTTCTACTACTAATGTATATATTTATACAATCTTTTTTTTATCTATTTAAATATTTCTAATGGGACCTATCATTCCCAACAGAGTATAGTTGACACCTCACAATAATTACCAGCGTGGGTGGATCATGAATTCGTCTTAGGAGTTACTATTGGATGAATTTGGTTACCTTTTCTGGTTATATAATATTGGTTTAGGAGAAAATGGTATCAGGGAATTTGACCATATTTATTTGTGTATGTATTATATATGGAGATATGACCATTGGGACTCAAGAGGAAGGTATTGGGTTAGTTCTGAATCACCGACACTCATGATGATACTTTAGTTACTAGGTAATGTGTGGATTTTTACTTTTTTTCTAGATTTCATTTTGGTGTGTAATGATAATGGAATAGAAGGCACAAATTTCTTATATTTCCAAAAACATCTATGTGAACCCACTAAAAATCATTTTTAGATACTCACTAGGTATATTCTATTATTGGGATATGGGATGTTAAACCATGTGATCCAACAAGAAATGACCACATTCCCTTTTGGGAAAAAAATTTCGTTTAAATCGGATATTATAATGGCTGATACTTAGATATTATTTTTTTTATTTCCAATGATGGTATCTAATTAAATTTACTTTGAAATGGATAAATTATGTATTAAAATTTTGAGTAAGGGGTTTTATATAAAATGAAATAAAATAGATTATTTTATACAATGAACCAAGTGTCTTTTCAAATAGTTCTTGTAGTGTTTTAAAATTATTTTTAGGTGGATGATTGGTGTTTTAATAATGAATGTGGGGGTTTAAATTATTTTAGTGGTAATAAATGATTTTGAAATTTTAAAGTATGCATAAAAACCATTTTTCAAAAAGGATTTATGGATTTTAAAATCGAATGATGTATTTTTAAATAATTTTAAAGTAGAAGTTAATTTTTTGGTTTGGTTTGTAATTGTTTTACATGTGATTCTGATTTTAATTATTGATTTTATGTTTCAAAATGTAATTTTTTCTTAGTTTTATTGATTCAAATTGGGTTGTTTTTGTAAAGATGTTTGAAATGTAAATTTTAAAGGAAATAAAATTAATATTTTAAGAATTATAATTATTAAAAATTTAAAATTTATTGTCTTGGAATAATTTTTTTTCATTTTCTTAATTTTAGTGGGTTTTTTTTTAATTTTTGTATTCTGGTTTTCTGTTGTTTGAATATTCATCCTGCAAAATACATGCTTGTATGCAGGTCTCAATGATTTCCTATTGTGGATTTCTAATTAGTTGTGTTTATAGTGTGGTCATTTCTTAAGGTTATTCTCTAGGTCCTTCTATGATTTGTCATGCTATTTGAGATGCTTTGGGTTATATTTTTTACTTATTAGTGTGGTTTTTTATTTTAGAGTAATTTATGTGATGATTTTGTGGAAAGGAATTGTGTTGATTGACTAGGCATTTGAATAACTCATTTTATATTTTTTTAAGTGGGATATATTTCATTATATTCGAGAATATTCTCACACTGGTGTTGGTCTGAATTTTTTGATATCACAAAACAAATTTGTATTCATTTGAGGCCCTCAGTATTCCCCTTTTTATATCTATCATCAGAGTGGAACCCTTGCCATAGTTGAAGAAGAATATTCATTATTTATACCTCTTTACTGTCCATCCATGGGTAAGAACGTGGTGAAGAGTGTGTTGGTGGTCCTTCAAATGGGAATCAATTTTCATTCAATGAGTTATTGTTCTTCCTCGAGAATTTATTTGTAAATATTTTGAGGTATTCATATACTAACATCATTCATTAATTTTCAATTTATTTATTTATCTTGTTATATGTTTATTGTTAGTTTTTACCCTAATACAAGTATATCTGAGAATTATTTTTCATTTTAGCGTGGTTTTGAATGATCTTCTGGTCATATGTTTGTCTTGATTCCCCTTGTCTAGATGTTGGGGTTCTGTTTTGTGTAAATTATATTGGAGTTAGAATTATTTATTAATATACCATTCTAGAGGAATCCTTAAATTTTGGGGAGATATGTTATGATCCTATTCTCTATTAATTATTTTATCAAGAATGTCAGGTGTGATGTATAAATTAGGTAGTTCACTGGTTTGGAGTTACTTAGGGTGATTCCTTTTCCAGTTAACATTCTTATCGTGTCTCCTCCATTATGATTATGATTTATTTTTGGGGTAGAAAGGGTCATGGTGGGGAGAAGTTACAATCCCTTTTAAATTATTGAATTTCTATTTCCTAATTTATAATTTTTTTTCTAATGATCATGTTCTTAAAGTAAGTAATTTTTTGAATTGTTAATGGTTTAGTGTGCTGCACGTTTTTTCTACAAGATTGACCAAACAATGTAGCAGTCGTTTAGTTGAATTTGTTACCATAGAAGAGTAGCTTCACATGTTTGATGAATATATTATTAAACTATGAGACTAATATATAGGTGATCCCAGAGTTCCCAATAAAGGATTCTTGGTAGGAATGTAGTTTGATAAACTTCCCCCCAATACCTTATCAGTCCACCTAGTTTAGAAAAAATTGACAATAATAATAATAATCCATTAAAATATCCCCCAACCATCATACATCAAATGAAATACCCCACCCACTACCATCATCTCCTCACATGTGTCCCAGATTAGTCCTTCATTAATCCATTCCCATTTATCCTTTTAATTTAGTGTGCGATAACCATGTTTTTTTCCTCCTCTCCATCTTTGTCTTCTTATTCCATTTTATTCTCTCCACCTAAATCCCTAATGGTGCACCACTTGTCCACCTAACCCTTTGGATTGGGGTTGGATGATATTTGATGGGTTTGTTTTTGGTTTCATTCTTAGGGTGTGTTGATTCCTTCTGGGACCCTCCTCTAGCCATTATTAAAGGAGTTTTCATTTTCAAAAGTGACAAGTTGGATTTCCACAATATATATATTTTAATTTTATGAAAATTGATTTTTATTAATTTACCATGATATTTTTTATACCTAGTTATTTTATTTTTGTTCTTTTAAAACCTATATGGATGACATATTGTAGCAATTCGGGTTTTATAGATTATCTTTTTGGTTGACACTTGTTTCTAAAAAAAGATGTTGTTTCTTTTAAAAAAAATTCTATTCATTTTTAATATTTTATTGGTTGTTTTTTTTGTTTAATGAGTTAATTATATTTTTTATGTTTTTTTCAATTAATTTTTATTAAAATAAAATTAACTATTCATTTCTCGTTGTCTAGAAGATTTTAAATTAGGTATGTTCAAATTTATATAAATCTCATATTTTTCTAGAGCGTATTAGGCCAAAGTCCATTAAGGCTACTTTCACGCATTTAAAATGGTATGGATTATATATATATAAACCGTTTACATATTCCCTCAAAAACATGGTAATATAAACATTAAATAAATGGTAATCAGTGTGTGTTCAAGTGAATATGTATATAAGTGTAAAGGATGGGTTTTCATTAAATGCATTTTTTGTGACCTCTCTTGATTCTATAAAAATATTTTTTAGAGTATTTGGGTTTCTATCATAAGTGGAAGCATGTTTTCTGTTATGTTTCATATCTATGAGCTATTAATTTCAATACCTTGATTTATGGAATGCATTAAAGATATGTTTTATTATTATTTTTATATAAATGATATCAAAATTAATTGTGGCACATGAAAATATTAATTTCATTTATTTTTTATAATCCACCTAAACAGAAAACATTATATTATCATGTTAAAACATGATTTCATATGAGTATTTTAATGATTATAGTCTTTTCAATGATCAAAGGGTATTATAATTGATGTTTCCTTAATAGTGTTATGGTCCATTTGCACCATATATGTATTTCATGGAAAATGGTATTGAAATATCATGATGTGCAGTAACAATTGGTGTCTTCAAACCAATATCAATATCATGGGAACACACTTGGTTGTAATTCTTTTAGGGAGGATCTCAACATGGATTGTCTTTAGAAGTGTGAAATTAATGCATGTTGGCACCGATTTTAGTTCCATTTATGTGATAAAATCCTCGCTTCTCCTTTATGATGTTGACCTTTGATCCTAGGTATCTTATCTATGGTCAAGAGATAGTTTATTTTTTCTTCAAATTTGAAGAACTAGATACCCATGGTCGTGAAAGGGAAAGTGTGTTTTTCCATTTATAAGACTAGTAGAGAGTAGGAGAGATTGTTTTTTTACTATAGATTGCATTGACAGACTGATAGATGGATTCTAAGATGAGTGTATCTTGGGTATCTTCAATTCCTGTCTAGTTATTTCCCATTATATACAATTAAATTTTATTCTATAATCCCTAATTTTTTTATGTTTTTAATTAAGTGACTTTAACTATTATATTTCCACCAGAAATTCTTATATCCACACTAATTTACATGTACTCTTAATTCATTTCATCCATTTCATTAATATATTTAATTCAATATAATATTCTTATTTTTAAAATTATATATTGGATGATATATCATTATATATAAATAATTTTGGAAAAATTAATGGAAAATTGTTATTTTAAAAGATGTTTCTAGTTACATTTTAAAATTTTTAATTGAAACCTCATATTAAATATATTTTTTTTCAAACTATCATGCCATGGTTTTCATTTGAAATATTTGAATTTGTTTTTAGTTATTATTATGGAATACCAAAAAAATTTATTTTAAAACCCAAATTATGGTTTCATTTTCATGTTCATATATAATTGTATTATGTTCATATTGAATGTATTTATTTTATTGGTGGTAAACCATGATACCACTAGGATATACATTTATCGATTGAGTATTATTTATTTTATAATGATATTATTAAATTTAATTTATTTGTTATATTAATTTGTCTATTTTAAATTAGATAAATCATTCCCTACATATGATGATAAATACGAGTTTCCATCCCAGGATGATCATAAATGCCTCTTGATTCTTGACATGGGTTGGCTCCCGTGGCAGGTTTGAGGTCATCCATATATGGATTATGACAACAAAAAAACATGGTAGGTTATGTATCAAATAGATACATATAATAGCTGGATGAATATGTGAATAATTTTTAAATATATATCCTTTAAGAATCAAATATATATTAGAAAATCACTGCATCATCATCAATGTCTGAGAATAATGATTTGAGAAATCATTTGAATGAGATTACAGAATATTTGAGGGAATTATTCTTAGTGGTCTTAAATATTGATGACAAGGGAATCTTTTTTACTAATTCCCTGATATTTTGTAATTTTTTTAAAAATAAATTATACTTTTATTATATCATTCATTAAACACAACCCCACTTATTTACACAAACCTTGATATTATATTAAAATATTAATATTTAAACACATCTATTATAACCTACCCACCATAAATATGACAATAAATGTTTAAAAACAATGTATTAAGGCTTCATATGCAATATATGAATTTATTAATTAGAACATAATTTTTAGTATCATCTTTATATTCCATGGAAATAAAATTTCTTCAAAAATAATTTTTTCTATTATTTTGTGAAAAAATAATAAATCTATTATTTTACTATTTCAGATAAATTAATTAAAAAAAATAAATTTTATTTTTGGAACCAATATATTAAAATTATCTAAGGGTTATTTTTTTAGAATTTTATAAAATTAATTTTTTATTGTTAAATACTGGAAAATACTAATATTTATTGAAAAGTGAATTATCATTTAATGAATTAATAATTTTTAATTTAATTATAATTTTATAAAAATTAAAATTACTTATAATATATTATTATTATTATAATTGAGATAATTGTTATTATTTTTATTTTGAAAACACTATATATAAACCTATTGTAGTAAAGAAAATGTTTCATTAGAAAATTATATTTTCAGCATGATTACCTTTAAATTATTAACTTAAATACATAAACATATTTTAAATGTATTGTGTTAATTTCAATCCATATTTTTAATCATAAAAATTGATATTATTTAACGAGGTCAAATAATTTTTTTGGTGATTATAAATAGTCAAAAACGTAAACATTTAACTATCGCGGTTATAGTTAAAACATGAGGTTTCCCATTACCTGCACCGGCATTAAAATTAATATTCTAAACATGTAAGAATATTATAGGATAAAATATATTGTAAATTTATAATAATATAATCCAAATTATCTCATATTTAACTTTTCTTTTAATTCATAATAGACATATAATTTTGGTACATAAATAATGAAATTGTTATCATGGTGAAAATTAAAATTTTAAAAGTATTTATACATATATGATAATGGATATTAATTTTTTAAAAAGTTTATCTTTTGTTTTAAGGCATGGATCTATTTAAAATCCATAAACTCCATTTTTTATTAATTATTTACAAAATTTGATTGATTGGGACTTCCCATTACTGAATAGTTCTGTGTATTTACAAAAATGTCAGTTGTACTCAGTTACAGAGGGGACCTACTACCCTCAAATATTCAAACCTAATAAGATATATGGATTATAAAAATATAATAAACTCTCCCCAAATAATACTTATCCATGTTATGGAAATTTGGTATTCCTTAAATTTCAAACAAAGTGTTCTTTATAAGAGATCCAAATGTTGTTTTTCTAAGGGAAGATAATTCCCATCACTAATATCTTTTTTTTAATTCTTACATACCAAATAAATTAAGTTATTAATAATTTAAATATATTAACACAAGTCTCTAACAAAACATATATTTTATTATGATAATTTAATCACCTGATATTTTTCCATTATTCCATCAAACTGTAATGAAAATCATCAACTGTGTATATAGTGGACCACTGTTTCACAAAGAGAAAGAATTTATTTCCATCAACAACTAGAAAGGATATATATTGTTATATATTTAATATATATATATAATATTTAAAAATTATTTTTAAATATATATTTATAATAACACATGTATCTTTTTACCTTACAATCTATTGGGAAAAAATAAATTCGCTCTTGCAAATGTATAGAAAACTACATCCATTAAATGATGTAAATAATCATTATTATTCATGTTAAAATTATAGTAATAAACAAATATTTAATTTATTAATATGATAAATATTATTACATAATGAATACATTAATTATAAAATTTATTTATGAATCTTTATCGCAAATTATTAAAAAATGGAAACATTATTCATGAGTACGTTCGGTCAACCATTTCAATGAATGATGTAGTTGATTTTTCTATCTCTATATTTTAAGGATTTATGTAAATAAATATATAATGTATATATATGAAATTTATATCATGAAAAAAATCCATGTGAAAATGTAATAACGATAAATGTATATGGGTTGAAACTACAAATCTATAACATGCATGAAAAATGAAGTAGTTCTTAACATGATATATGACTTTTATAAATAATTAATAAGAAAAATGTAACAATATTATTTATGTTAATAATATGTAAAATTAAATTTATTATTATTATTATTTAATAAATATTTAGTAAATATAAAGGAATAAAACAATATGTTTGGACATGTGAAAATGAAGGGGACTATAGGTATAAGATTTTTGTCTCACTTGTATTTCTGTGGGACACATAACCTTTTACTCACTTGTACCATTTTTCAGTTCTATATACTTATGAATCTATTTTATTATTATTATCATAAAATTATAAGATATAAATATCAAAATATTTATATTTATTTAATGGTTCAGATTATTATATATTTACCATTTTGGTTTGGGGTTCATGTTATGATCACATTGGTTATATTGATTGTTGATTATTATTCTTCCGATGATGAATTTTATGATATAACTATGATTAATCACATGATTTTTTATCCCCTAGTTCTTTATGAAAAATAAATTTTTTTCCATTAAATTCATTATAAATAATAACTTAAGACACTAATTTAATATTTTTAAAGAAAAATTAAATTGTTTCTTTATTCAGTCCAAAATCATTTCTCTTCTATGTCTATTTTTTCTATTTTTTTAATATTCTACAAATACTTTTTAATTTTATTTTTCCCCATGATTGATTTTATAAAATAAAGTTTGAATGAATCTTCTCATCATTTTAAAAATGAGTTAATTTTATATATTTGTTGAAATTGTTGAAGGAATACTAGTGTAAACCTATATTAAATCAACAGTATTTCCTGGCATTTTGAATCCTCAATGATTTTAAGATTTATTTTAATTTATTCAATGTTATTTAAAAATAATTTTGTTTCTTAGAAATTTAAAAATATTTATGTTTTTTTAAAGTAACATTCAATGAAAAGAATTTATTTTCCTCTAAATTTATTTTAAATATATTTTAACCAATTTTTTATTTATCAATGACAATAACCTTTTGTGTGTGCTTATGTTTTACTGGGGACATGATCTAATAGTACTATAATTATTCTTTACATAGATTTTTTCTTATTATTCCTCTTAGATGATCATGAAATCCGCTAATTTACCATCGTCTATGGTATTATTCATTTTTTAAATCTTAATGAAAACCAATTTTCACATGGTTTATGATATGATGATGTGTGGAATGATTAAGGATTTCATTTCAAACATATATATTATTTTCATTATGTGATATGTGGTACATGATTTTTAAATACCTCTAACTAATTTGTTTGAATATTATATATCATCTAACAATTATGAGGAACATTTTGATGTTCATGTTCCTCGATGGGAAACAATATGAAGTTCTTTATACTCTATGTGAAACAAGTTGATGTACTTAATGGTTTAAGGGGAAGAAGATGATGTGCTTAATCCACTATGGGGAACATGTCTCAATTACTGATTTATTATTTTTAAATGTTCTCAATATTTAATATTCACATATAAAATAATTAATAAAATTATTGGGGTTTCATAACTATATAACATGTAATAATTTATCATGATTTATTTTTTGTAATTTCCCACTCTTATAATTCATTTATTTTTTGAAATGATAATGTTTTATGTTATGAATCTTGTTTATGGTCCATGATAGTTTGGGTATATACTTTTTATGGTGTATTCATGATAATGTAACCTTATTATTATCATGTGATTTAATATTATCACCAATTAATATCTTCAATAATTACTATTACAGAGAACATGACCTTAAAATTTCTTATGTAGCCTTTCCTCAGTTTTTGAAGAAAGGATTTCATTATTGTGTGTCTGGAATGATTATTATATTGGGAGTTTATAATGGTTGATATTAGATATCTATCATGAAATATGTTTTTTTGTATCTAGTATGAAATGTCACTAATCTTTTACATACCAAGATATTATTTATAAAATGTGTTTAATAATCATATAAAGAGATATAATATATATGTACGAAAATAGTATGTCATTATAGTTGGTATCATAGATAGTTATAGTTATACCATAAAAATAATTAAGAGAAAATTGTAGTGAGAACTCATATGATAATTCTATAAATTAGATAATATAATATGTTATATTAATGAATGATTTTTAGTTTTTTTGAAAAAATACTTGTAAGGATACTATATATGGCTGGGTCTTTCGAAATATTCTTCTTAGGAGTAATAAAATAAAAAATTGAATAATTTTATTTTACCTAATCATCAACTTACTCATAAAAATATTTCTTACAGCACACATCATTTTAATCTCATAGGTGATATATTTTCTAAATTGGTAAATTCATTTCGAATAATAATGTAGGCCGTGATTATTTGATAATCAAGATATAACTAGGTTATATCTGAGGAATCATATGATTAAAAGAAGGTGTGTAGATATAGAAATCCATAAAATGTTTCTTTATTATGTGGTTTCCCACTAGGGTTATTGTTTACCAAAATTTTCTTTGGTTTTAGTCAATAGTTGGAAATAAAATACATTCTGATAATAATGAATGTAATATAAAATGAAACGATTTTTACCTTAATAAACAAATACTTTCTATATGGAATGAAAATTCCTGTTGATATGCTTATGAAACATACTCACTATATAAATCATTACAAAAATAAAAATTATTAAGGAAGAGAATCATATTATATTGAGTATCTTATATTATTTTAATTGGCCAATGGATAAATTATTTTCTAAGTAGTGTATTGTTAAAATCAGAAAAATATATTCCTTTCACTACTATTTAGAGCATGAAAATGAAATTTTTTCTTGTATAATTTTGAAGATGAGGTGGATCTATGATGAAATATTATTATGAATAAAATGTAACATGAATAAATTGGCTCTATAGAGTGGGATGAGTTTAATAGGTTATTTTTCAGTATGTTATTTCATTATATTCTATTAACAACTATGGTGATGTGATTATTTGAGTTATAACATAAATATTTTACTACACTAAATTTTTTGAAAATAATTTCTTCTCAATTTAATTAAATATTTTTAATATTAATCATTATATGAAACAATAAGTAAATCATTCACACACACAGAACACATAGATAATATTTTAGTACAAGAAACAGTATTTTTGTTTTGTGTTTAACCCAATGGTGACTAACCTCAATTTCATTAATTATACACAGAGATGATTTTTACCAAAATACAATATATATTTAATATTGATATTGAAATATTATAATAGTAACCACCTATCCATTGGGATGGAAATTTTTATTATGATTATGTAGAGTGAGAAAATATTATTTAATCTTCTATATAAAATTAATCAATTGGTTATCAATTAGTTAAAATTGAAAAAATAACTATTTGAAAATAAAATAATTGTTTTCTATGAAAAATATTTCTCTAATTAAAAACATCAATTTATATCAATAAAAAAATCAAACAACTACTGATTTTTTTAATAAAATTTATATATTTTTTATTGAATCATATATTTTAACACTCATCCAATATATTTGATTGGAATAACATAAACAAAAATCCAATTTCATTAATCGAAATATGTATTTATATAAATAAAAATATTACCACATTTTAATTGTGAACCATTCTTAAATATAATTTTTTTCATATTTATAATTTTAATTCGAACAAAATAATTTTTATTTAGGAAATCAGTAAATTTAAAAGCACATTGATTGAATTTTTGGTATTCTCTTAAGAAGTTTCATTTTTTGATTAATAGTTAAAACACTAGATTTGAATAAAAAACAGCATATTAATTTAATAAATTTATATAGTTATATTATCTTATAATTTGGTTTTTTTTCATTAGAAAACCAGCACATCAATAAATTTTTTGTAATTATACCAAATTACATATTGAAATTGGATATAAAATCATTTAAATATTATGTACTTTTTACATTAAAATATTTTCATCTCGTCATTTCCGTGGGATTAGTTTTAATGTAATTTCTATGAATTCTATTTTTATAATTTTTAAGATTTGATTCCATATTTGCAATTATAATAATTTATAATTCATAATAAGTTAAAATTATTTATTTACATAAAATATTAGTGTTGGTATGTAAAATTTATTGCATTGGTTAAGGGAAAAATGAGGTTAATTAATGACAAAACATAAAAAATATGGTGTAAAAAGGAACATAAATGTGTCTAAATATTATTGGATGGCCATATTTTAACAATGAAACATATATGGATATATAATTATCCATATTTAACCCTTGGGGACAAGTAAAAAGTGGGAAATAAAAAAATCATTTCTAGAATTCCCATTATGTCATTTTCCCCACTTATTGAAGTCCTACTCCTCCCCCCTCAATTTATTACTCTCAAATGATTTTGGATGACTCAAACCCTAAAAAAATATCCTCCCAAATCCCTTAACTATATCCTATAAGACACCATTTGGGATTAAATTCAATCAAGAAATCCCTTTTGTGAAATCCAAAAGGAGTTTCAAAAAAATAAGAGGTTTGAACGTATGCGAAGAAAGTCAAGATAATAGGTAAGGGTTTTCTCATCTCACTTTTTATACAAGTGAGATACATTCCATGTTCACTACTATCTTATTTATTATGATGTATATACTTTCCAATGACATGGTATATCATGAATTTAATTTATTTTATGATATTAAATTTTTGTATTGATCTTATTCTTTTAGATGCCTCTTGATTAAAATGTTACTCGTGTAGTATTTTTTTGTCACCTGATTTTTATTTCTATGAGACCATTACCTTATTCACGACCCATTTAATTTTTGTTGTGTATATACTTCCCATGAATTTATTCTATCATTTTTATAAATAAATTTATAGAATTTTAATTATTCATTTTATGATATATATTTTATGGGTATTAGGGTTCAAATACCACCAAATAAGTAAATAAGATTTGTCTCAATTGGTCTTCCTTGAGGTACATGCGATGTTATGAGACTATAATTTTCTATGGGGATTATATAAATCCCCATTAGAATTAATATAACACATATACTTCATTTATTGATATTTTAATCATTATGTATTTATATTATTAAATGAAGACACAGATTTACTTTTTACAAAATGGAAATTATTTATTACTATAATCACATCATTTATTGGTATTGAATATGATTATACATCCATTGATAAAATATTATGATACATATCTCATGAATACTCATGAAATTTACTATCCAATTTTCATCTATAACAAATTCATTTATTTATACCATTTTTATACACTTTGCAAACTAATATAATTTTGAATTTTTTTATGAAAATAGGCATTTATTTCTAATTTCGGTAAGAATTCTGTGTACTTTAAAAAAATTATGAAAATATTTTAAAATGTTTTTTAATATTATCCTATGATATTTAAAATAACATTTTAAAATTTTTCTACCTTCATTATAAATTATTTTAAAATGAATATTCTCTTTATTTTCTGATTTCGGAACTTATAACATTTTTTTGATACAAAATGGAATTTTTTCCATGTAAGGATTTACTAACTATAATGACCATAATTTCGTTGGAAATTAATTTTTATAAGGTTTTTTTAATGAAAATTTTATACTATTATTATGTAAATTCATGGCTTTTATGTTTTTTTCCAATGAAAATGCTTTCAGAAAGGTTTTATATATAATAACCATTAAAATTATATTTTAACCCTCCATAATTTTCCTACGGATACATTAATATAAAATGATATAAATGATTTCAATATATATTTATAATTTATCAAATACATTTTATGCAAAAGGATTTTCAGATTTATTTCAAGACATATTTCTATGTTCTCAAATTATTATTGATGGATACATTTTTTATGTAGGAATATTAAAGGGGATAATCTTTAAGGGAGATGATGAATACCTTTCATCAAGATAGAATATTTTGTTTCCATGTTTCCAAATACTGTAAACTATTATGCTCTTCGAGCATGTATCTCCACAATGTTTTGAATATTCGTCTAAATTGATGATATATATATATATATAAAGTCAGGGTTATTTTATTTGGTATCATGAGGAAGGTTTAGTCAACTATTGGAATGTAGTATGAGAAGACAATAGTCATATAACTAGGGATATTTCAATGGATATGTTTATGGATGTATCTATTGATTAGCCAACAGTGTCATATATTTAATAGAAGGTGTCCTAATTTTGACATCCAATTAGTGAATTTTTTATGATTATATAGTCTTCCACTATGATAAGTTCTACTCGAAATATGATTTCAGGTATTATTCAATGGTGTAAACTAGAATGATATGTGTTAATGTTGAATGTGAAAGAATATTTTTGATGAGAAGTCAAATAGGATGATAACTGTAGTGAATGATCTTATAATCATTCCTAATCAGTTTTCAAGAAACATATTTAAATAATTTTACCGTAACCGAATATCAGACACACAAATGAAAAGAAGGAATGATTTATCTAATAGTTTGTGTAATTGATACAACTGAGGAATTTACATTTATATTTATTTTATTTTGTGAATGTGAAATGAATATCACAAGTGAATTTCTTAGGGGAACATAACGATGTTTTGACTATAGAAAATTAGAACACAGAGCATGTAACATAAAATTCAAACTGAAAATATCAAATAATAAAATGAATGGAAATGTTGGAATCCCTAAAAAATTATCAAATTAAGAACTATATAAATGTTTAATGAATATGAATTATAAAAATTGGTTTCCTATGTGAACGTCTTATTAAGAGAATGTGCAAGTTGGCATAAGTAATAGTTTATCTACTGATGATAAATATACCGAAAATAATATATGGAAGCTATTCTCTATTATAATAGTATTGATTATAATCATGATTAAATTTAGTTTGATAAATTTTTTGACATGATTCATATTTCATATTTTAGGAATAGTTTATTAAGAAATAAGATAACTAAAATTAGTAACATTTTTGTGAAAGAAGTGATTATGTTGATGTATTTGAATATAAGTATCATGAAATATATAAATTTTATTATTTTATTATATTATTTAAGAATTTTAAAGTATATATTGAATGGTACCCATGAAGTGGAAAATTGATTTCATGGAATTATACTATTTTAATTTAGTCAATGCAGTCCTTAATGTTTTTATGAATATAAGAAAATCCTGTTTATCATGGATAAAGTTATAGTTGATTTGGCATGTGTATATTGGATAGTATTGATGGCCTTAGAACTAATAGAGTATTTTTTTTGAATTATTGGTATATATTATCATGGAAAATGTTTATAATTATTTTTAATTATTGAATATATCCTTTAATCTTTGTAATAAGAAAAAATAAATGTTTTAAATAACATTTTATGTTAATTTAGGATATTACTATATATTACAAGAAATCATGTGAAAGTTATTCATAGTATTGTTGTGTAATAACCCAGAGATACTTTATAATATGTAGGGGAACAATACTACGATATTTTTGATAAATTTAGTGACCTTTTAATTTATTTCATTTTCATCTTTTCAAAGCATTTTAAGGTTAATAATTTATAGAAATTTTCCGAACAACTTTAGTTGAAGATTGTGAGATTAAATTATTTTCTCACCATGTGATAATTTCTGAATATTGGTCAAAATAATCTAATAAATTTGTATTAATGGTTACTAATGAGATATGGGATGACTTATCATGGATCTCGTCATCTTTTAGTGCTTCAGGAACAGAAATAAAATTCATCATTCATGTTTTGGGAGTAAGAGTTGAAGTGGAAATTGGCCCTAATATGACCAATGAGTGAGATTTTTCTTATGGATTGATATAAAATCATGTATGTCTATATTACTTTGAAACAAATAGTTCATCTTTTGTAAAAGAAAATTTAAATAATTTTTTTCATATTATCATTATTATTTAGGATATCAAAGATCCCTTTAATATTTTTCAGTTTATGGATTTTCGATTGTTAAGTTTCTCTAGATCAAACAAATTCTTATGATTACAAATCATTATAAATCTCTATTATTATTTTTTCTCATATTCCATGGCAATTTAAAATTCCCACATATTTTTTCATATGTGTAAACATTTTTCTCACTCAATTTTGGGTAATCAAAAGTTTTCTAAATTTCACTTTTTAAAGGAAGTTTTAGTATTCTTTTTTACTAGTTGGTAATATATAAACGGAACATCAAGTATTAACCACTGATAACTTATATTAATTTCATGGGATAAATTCTTTTTATAGGGGATATAATTTAATACATTGAGATTTTATAAAATATTTTCTTTTGAATTAATTTAATCTTTTACATATTAATTATTATAAACAACAGAAATTTATAAATTCACTACAAAAAAACTTAGATTTATTTTTAGAACATGAAACGCTAACATTTAATTATGTTACAAAAAATTATATGATCCCTTGATAACATTCATTACACACTATGGCATGTTTTACTAAACTACATTATACTATTTATATTGTTATCAAAGTATTATTTTTGGTTATAGATAAAAAATGGCATTGAATTTATGTATAAAATTTACTAAAGTGTTAAAATATTATTTACTAATCTATATAAAATTCGTTATTTTCTTATCATTATTTATAAATGAATGTAATATCAATTTTAAAACAACTGATTTCCATTTAATAGAACTATTTCACTATGCACAAACACAATTTTATATCAATAAATTAAACAAACCAATATTGATGAATGTTTTAAAAATATTTATAATTATAATATTTTTTAAAAAATTATTTTAAACTATGTTAATAGGTTTAATTGGAATATGAAATGATGAAATAATCTTTTATGAATAAAAATATGTATTTTTCTAAAATATAATATTTCCACCGTTTAATGGGTTACCTATTTTATATATTATATTTGAAAGATTTATAAATATTATTTGAAAAATTAAAATTTATTTTTGAATTTTTAATATCATAATTTACTATGTGTGAATTCTTGGTATGTTTTTCAAAAAGGTTAATATTTTAATGAATAGTTAGAAAAAATATGTTTAATTGAAAACAACTTTTTTGTCTAATATATATTTATATTTAAATAAAATTTTAATTTATTTAATGATTATTTAGACTATTTCTATATCAATTACACCAATTGATGTCATTGTAAATAATTTGACATTAACATGTTATATAAAAACAGTTTATTCTTTTGTTTTTTTTCACATTAAAAACATGTCATCTCGTCCAATCTACGAGATTATTTTTAATTTAATATCTAACACTTATTTGTTTATAATTTGTAAAAATTGATTCAATCGTTGGAATAAAAATAATTTATAATATTATATAATAGTTACAGTTTTTTTATAAAAAATATTAGTGAATTTAATTTATCATTTTAATATTAATTATGGTAAAAATGAACACTAATTAATGACTAAAAATAGGAAATTTGGTGTATTAATGACCTTACAACTGTCAAATCAATTATTAGATGGAAATGTATTTACCAAAAAACCTACAAGGATATAGAGTTATCTATTTTTATCCATTGGGGAACAACTAAAACATGGAGAGAAAAAAATTATATTGAAGAATACACAATGTTCCTTTTCCCCACATATAAATGGTATCTTATCCAACCTCTATAATTACACCTCTCAACTAATTTTGGTGCAGAGTAAACCTACCAAAATTAAATTAGAAAATTCTCTCTATTAATCTATATGCCTCAATTTTCTCATAAATCCATTTAATGAATCCCTTTCCTAAAAAAAGGTGTTACCCAAAGAAGATGATGATTGGACATGTATAATGATAGTCCAGAAATAAGGTAAGGGTTTTATCATCTCTCTTTTTATATTTGTGATTTAGATGAAAAGTTAACCAATTTTTTACTTCCTATAGTGTATATTCATCAATATGACATATTATATCATGAATTTAATTTATTTATTGATATTAAAATATTTAATTGATATAATTATTTCACTGGGATCATGATTCTAAAGATACTTAAGTAGTAAGGGATTTCTCGTCTCACATGTATATCTATGATACTTCTGAATTATTCCCCATTGATTTTTTTGTGATTTATATACCTCCAATGAATGTATTTTATGATTATTTTACTTAATTCTATTGGTATTTACATATTTTTCTCATGACCTACCTTTTATGGGTTTTATGGTTCAAAAACTACAAAATCATTAAAGTAGTTTTTTACCAATTGGACATCATTAAGAAACATTCAATATGATTATCCAATAATTTTTTATGGGGTGTATATAATTCTTAATGAAATGTTATTTCATGAATCTTATTTTTATAATTATATTTAACCTTCAGGTAATTTTATTCCCCCATTTGGATTATGATTCAATGTTACTAAAGTGGTAATGGTTTATTGCTACAATATCATCCTTTATCTGCATTATTTATGATTATGATTCCATTGATGAAATATTATGATCTATATATCAAAAAGTATCCTGAATTTTATTATCTATTTTTTATCCATGATATAAAAATATATTGTTAACTTTATTACACTATTCTGTACATAAGATAATTATGAATATTTATTTTATTAAAATTCAATTTTATTTCTACTTTCATCTCGAAATTCGTGTTCTTCAAAACCATATTTCATGGAAATGTTTTAATAAATGTTTAAATATTTCCCTATGATTTGAAATAAAATTTGTACCCATGACATAACTTTTTTTTAAATTGTTATAAAATTACAATTATTACCTCCTTCTGATCAATGATCTTTTATATTCGTTTCTCGGTTGAAAAGGAATATTTGATATGTATAGACTTATCTTACATCCTTACCATAATTTCCTTTAATATTAATTTTTAATTATATAATGTTATTTTTAAATATATTGGTTTCCAACTATTATAGAAATTTAATTCTTTTAATGTGGGTTTTAATGAAAATAGATTAAAAAAATTCATTTGTTTAAAAGTGTTGTAAATTGTTTTAGAAGATTAATGTATATCTTTTCAGAAAGATAATTATAATGAAAGGGATTTCAATTATTTTAAGACTTGAAAATAAATTTTCAATTCCATTATCTAGGAAAAAGTATTTAATATGATTTTTTGCCTTATTTATGAGTTTTAGATGCATTTTTAATGAAAATAGGTTTTTAAAATAACATCATTATCCCAATATAAATATTCAAGATATTTTATATAAAAATGGTTCTCAATATTCATGATTAATTGAAAATATTTTTGTTTTCAAAGAGGAAATGATATTTTACTCAATATATTTTTTAAATGAAATTTGAAAATTTTATTTATAATAAATATGTTTTTGAAATGGTTTTGTGAAATGGGCTCTCAATGAAATGATATTTTTTATAATAAATTTTCCATTAAATCTATAAAAATTATTCTCCACATAATATGATATAATTTTTTGTATTTCAATATTTATAGAGGATATAAACAAATAGTAACATTCATATTCTTTCTTGAATGGTTTATGTCTTTATGGAATTATGTTTGGGATACCCTTTTCTCTTCTATGGGATATATTATTTTGAAACCAGATCCTTTTTGTGGTTTTTTCATTAATTAAATGATTAATATACCTATCAATATTCAATATATAGTGATATGATGAAATTTTTATGATAACCTTTTACTTTCATGGGTTATGAAGTGATTAATAGGAACCCCTTATTTTATTATGTTTCTTGATATGATGAATTTTTTATTATCTTGTGGAACATTAAGGTAGGATTTTATTATACTATTGGTGGGACCTATTACTCCATCTAATTAATTGGGAAATGATTTATATCTCATGAGATAATGATATGGAAAATGATTAAAAGCATGATCCTAAATAGGAAATAGTTTTATCCTGATCAAAAATGTGAAAAAATGATATATTGATCCACTATGGGAATATAGGGAAACCAGATCAACTGTAGAATTTTGGGAAAACCTGGTCCACTATGAAAATATGGGAAAACCAGATCCATAACGTGAATACAGAGAAATTGAACCACTTGTAAGTAATAGACAACAACAACAGATGGTGGTGTGTTCTTCTTAGTAGGTGAATTCCCTATGAATATACAAAATATGTTTTGACAGTGGGTCTTATATTCTAGGGAATGAGTTTTTATATCTAAACCTGATTACATGTTCATAGATTCATTCACAGGCCCGGTAACATTTCCAATGAGTTTTTGTGAGGTCTTAATTTCTTGTCCTTAACATAATTACAGCAACTATTTCTATTGAAAAATGTTTAGAATGTGGTTATATATTGTTTATAAAACAAGTACATGTCATTCATCAATATTATGGGGTCATGAATAATTATTTCTATATATTTATGATTAATGTCTTATTATTTTTCAATTTTTATTCAAGGACTCTTCATTATGATCATTAATATGTAGATAACGATATTATAATGTT
The DNA here is from genome assembly GCA_963277665.1 of Viscum album. Classification (NCBI taxonomy): domain Eukaryota; kingdom Viridiplantae; phylum Streptophyta; class Magnoliopsida; order Santalales; family Viscaceae; genus Viscum; species Viscum album. Next base: position 638,155,168 of record OY728143.1, read on the forward strand.
ATGATCATGTTCACATATGCTCAGGTTATACATATATATCTTCTTCAGTAACTATATATGAGAATCAAAGCTCACCCATTTCTTTTATTTTCATTCTCCCATGTATGAAAATAAGATTTAATATGGTATATCAAAAGTGTAGATATTTAGGATAAATGTTTAAGATATTTTTCCAAGTTATAATACTATGTTTCTATGTTTCTAGAGGCACTAAAATATTACGGTCCTTATGAATGTATTTTTTTAATGTTATATATATTTGTTTTAAATGATTTAATATCCATCTCTGTAATTCAGGGATCATTGTAATGATTATTAGTATATTTATACATAAAAAAACATTACATGACTTGTAAGTTATGCTTTTGGTGTAGTCAACCAACAAGAAGGTATGCATGATAGATACCTTATTGAATTAAAACCAATTCATTGAAATAAATTTAACTTAAGATACATTTTAATATAAGTTGAAATCATTATATTTTCCCTTTAGGTAGAAATAAAAAATATTGTTCCAACCATTCTCATGGTTTGGATAAGGAAAGGATGATTAACTAAAAAAACTCATATAAATCACATTGTAGAATGAAATTATAACAATTTACATGCCATAAATGTTGCGAGAAACATCTCTGGAACAACATGATTGGAAATCAAATTTCCACGGTTGGTTCATAAATCCAATGACTATCAAAATTAAATGAATTGGATTACAAACAAAATTAATTTAATGAATACACCCATTAATTTGTCCCAACCACTTTCGAATGATTTTATTTCATTCTGTTTGGAAAATATGAGAACTAGTGAATGAATCAAAAGTTTTATATTAACTGTTACTGTCAACACCTCTAAATATCAAAGAAAAATGGAAATTCCATGTGATCATGACTACTGAAGTGTTTAAAGAGAATGAAATTCGAAAGGTGTAATAATTATCTAGTATCGAGAAAATAAAATATTATATGATTTTGGATACACCAACTATTATATATATATATATATGTAATTTTAATGGGAAATTTAATTACTAAATTTACAATGAGATACTATGATAGTGGAAAAATCTCGTAATGGTAATATGGTTACATATCAGGTATAGATTTCCTCCCCAATATATGTTTCTGGAAAAGTTCATCCTATAAATAATATCAATACCCCTTTAGTTTCATTTCAATCAATCCTTGGAATTTATTTTCTACCAATATATAATGACCATATCAATTTATTAGGTAATATGTAACATTTTTTATTCCTAATGATCCCAATATAATTTAACACCTTGATGATGAAAAGAAATGATCAATTGAAAATTACTCTATTTTATGGGCCTTGATTCCTACTCAATTAGGGTTTTTATCTTATATGGTTATCAATAATCCAATCATAGATGATATTCCTTTTTGATATATTTTTTTGATGACTTTATAGATGTTTTTTAGTCTTCCACCTAATTGTGATGTTTAGTTCTAAATATAACTCATACCTAGTGTTAATCCTATTTTAAATACTCCTAATAAAATGTCCTGATTATGTTGAAATATTTAAAGACAAAACCCCATGTGGATATGAAAAAATTATTTATTCAACCATGTGTTTCATATTTGGTAAAATAAATTATTATATTATGCTGAATGATGAATCAATATTGATTGCACAATGATTTTTGGGAACTAAATAATTTAGAATCCATAACATGTATCATGTACCATCTATTGATGAATTGTTTGACAAAATATGTGGAGTTAAATGGGTTACCACTATTTATTTTCAGTTGGGATTCCATCAAATGAGGGTAAAAAAGTAGGATATACCCATTATAACATTCTATACAAGGTACCTAGACTGTGAATATACAGTTCTTCCATTTGGTTTGAATAATTTCCCTTGTATTTTAATGAATTTAATGAATATAGTCCATAGAGATTACATTGATTAGTTTCTGTTATTATTTATATGGTATATTATTATATATGCATTGATCAAGTAAGATAGGGACTTTCACATGATCATTATTTGGAAGATTATGAAGAAGGATATATTTAAGGAAACATTTTCCATGGTTGAATTTCGGATACAATAATTCACATTTCTATGTCATATAATATAAATATAATGTATATGAATCGATTAATTATGCACTAAGGTTATTAAATGTTTTCATAGACCAAATGTTGTGATTGAGATCCAATGTTTTCTTAGTATTCTAGATATTATCAATGGTATGTGAATAATTTCACATGGCCATCAAATTCACTTACTTTGTGAACTCGAAATGTATCCATGTTCATGTGAAAAAAAGATTGTGAAGCAAATTTTAAGGAAAAAAAGATAAGGTTAGACATCGCACATGTGGATAAATTACAATGTAGTATAAAAAGGTTTATAATCTATAGAGATGAAATAATGAATGTTTTGGTATATATTCACATTATTAATTACATAGTTATATATTATTCATCACGATAATTGAAGGTTCAGTAGAAAATTTACCCAACTCACGATTTATAGTTATTTATGGTAATTTTCCCACTAAATATATGTTTTATTTTTAATATATAGAGGTTTGATATATAAAATATTGATAAACGTAAAATATATATTTTAGCAAAGAAATAGATTAATAGGTTTCAATGAGTATGTTCTATATTAATTAATGTATATAGTGGCTCAATACATTATCACCATGGTACGTTGAACAATGTGGTCAATTATATGGGTCAAAAGGGTCTCCCAAGACTGTATATGATGAGGATAATAATATATGAAATATTTTTTAACTTTTAAAGGATGTATATTTTATTATTGATGAATTGGGAGTAATATTACCCTTCTAAAATGAGTCATCAACCCTCTATCCATGTAAATTTTATTGAATTTCATAAGAGAGATTTATGGAAATAGAATAAGGTTAAAAAATTTCCAATGTTCATTCTAGATTAAAACATCATAATATTGTTCATGAACTGTGTATGTGTTCATTACACACCATATTTGAATAATTATCTATTTGAAGAATCACATTGTTATTATTTTTCTATTCATCAATGAAGTAAAATATGGTATATATAAATAAAATATAATTTCAAATTGGGTTTCCAATATAAATATACTGTAGAATGTCTCTCTCATTGTATGGTATATTGGGAATGTAAGTATATGAGATGGATTTGTATGATGATATTACATGAAATACCCTATGTTAAATGGAAATGGGAAAAATCCCTATGGATTTTATTATTATGCTATCAAAAGAATCTAAATACCATATTGTTATTTGGGTTGTGGTTGATCACAAACCATATCAGAAAAAATAATTTTTGTTAGTGACAACTCCAATATAGATCATATTCCAATGATATAAAGTACCAAAGTTTTATGATATCATAGAGTATCTGGTTATATTGTATTTTTATCAATATCTTAGGTTATCCTAGATGCTCTAATGATGTCTTATATATGATCTTGATATGGAGTTTTCTTTCCATAATACATATCATCCATAGAAGGATGGACAATGTAATAATACTTTTAATATCATATATTAAATTTTGAGTTCATCTTCTATGGATATAAATGTGATTGGGATAAACACCTTCCTCTAGTCTATTATTTTTACAGCAATAACTTCTAGTTCTGAATTAACATGACTCATTACAATTAAATTCATGAAAATGAATTAAAATCCAATGTTCCAAGATCTATTTAGAGAAATAATGATAATAGGAATGAAAATAAAATAGTAAATGGAAGAGAATTTTAGAGCCATTAAAAGACACATATGTTAAGCACAATGGAAACAAAAAAGTTATTATGATAATAATTGGTTTGATCTGGAATTTGATATTGGTAATATGTTATTTCTATAGATAACTATATGGATGAATTCTATGAGTTTTAGTAATAATGTAAATCTAATTTGAAGGTGTATTTTCCATTTCAAGTTTCGTGATCATGTAGGCATCCTATCCATTCGCATATCACTTTAATTGATCCACTATCATATTCATGATGTGTTTTATGTATCTTCATGATCATTTACATACCATACCCATCATAGGTTCTAAACATAGAGCTTATACAATTAGTGAATGATCACCCATATGAGGAAGAACTAATCGAGAATCAGGACACTATAGACAAAGTCTTATGAAACAATACCACTAACCATGTCCTTGTATTTAAGAAAACCAACCAATTTGAGGTAACTACTTATGAACATAAGGATATGATGAAATTTAATTTTTTTTTCCATTAGAGTGATGTAGTTTATCATGAAAAAATAATTATAAGGGGGATGGATGAATTCAACAGCATGATATTAATTAAATGTTTGCAAATAAATTTAATTTATTTGATAGAATGTGTTACAAGAAACACTGAAATTAAAAAACTAGTATTGAACTATTTAAAATATTATTATTTATGAAGTACTATTATAACCTAGATAGAATGAAAATGATAATTGATTTTTGAAAATAATGTATTCATGTTTTATATGAACCAATTATTTTCATAAATAATTACTTAGTTTTTGTAATGTTCTTAAATGATTTGAAAAAAAAACTCTTTCAAAAATTATTTTTCTAATAATCATTGTTAACAAATAACAAAAAAAATTAAAAAAAATTAAAAAACTAATTTTTGAAAATAAAATTAATTTTACAAATCATGATTTAAAAATTATTTTTTCTTGAATTTTTTATAATTGACTAAAAATATAACTTTTTTGAGGAAAGTTGGACAAATTTATTTTCTATTCATAATCTCATTTTAATTTATGGAGTTTACAAAGTTCCATTTTATTTGAGAACTATTTTAATTAAATAATTACTAAAACTATATTATTATTTATAACATTTATATCATTTGGATCAATTTTATGTTACCTATTTTTTATCAGACGTTTTTTGTAGAAGAAATAATTTCATTGAAAACAATTATTTTCACCATGTTTATGTCTTTTAATTTAAATTATATATGACCAATTATGATAATTTAATTTCGTAAAATGGATTACATATTTGGAACCAAAAAAATAATTATTTTTTAATAGGATCATATTACTTGTTTACTACTTATTTGTGGAAAAAATATAAAAATTAATTATAGTGCTTAATCATAAAATAACGGTTTCTATGTTACAATAACCTATGTAAAAAATTATTCATATACACTCATAAGAATTTTTTCAAATAAATTCTAATTCGTATTTATAATGATTTGGTCCAAATTATCTAATAATGATTATTTTATTTGTCTTATATGATAAATTCCAAGGTAACTAAATAAAAAACAAGTTATGGATGTGAAAATTAAATGGGTAAAAGTAAACAGTGAGGATATTAGATTAAAATGGTTTAAATTGTTTATTGTTTATAGTGGATGTCTGGATCAACCATACCATACCTAAAATATATTATTTGTAAATATTTGAAGATCATTGGATCAGATTGACTTCCAATTGATGAATGGGTTTGGATATTTATAGAAATTCTATTCATGCTCAATTATAATATGCATGTTCATTAACTAACGTATTCACATATAATAATCCATTTGGCTTGAGAAAACACTAAAACTATCACTTCCCAATATCCATATACATGTTCTAGATATAATGTTCTTCACAAAAATATCATCCTTATTGTCATAAATAAGTAATTTATATGAGGTCTTACTAAGCGAAGTTAATTACCTCCACTGAGCTCTTTCTCTTAACTTCATCTATTTCCAAATTAATTAATGTATTAATAAATATATTATAATAATAAATTACTCAAATATATAATGATATTTTTATTTTTTTGGTGGGGAAACCTGTATCCATCTCATTTCCATTAATTTCGTCTCACACCTCCTTTAGCGACACATTTTAAAAACATGAGAAAATGAATTTGAAATGATTTAAAAGATAACTAATTCATAAAATAAGTCCTCAACTAGTGTTTTGATGTTATTTTATTAAAATATTCCACTTTTTTAGGTTAACAATTGATACTCCTCAATTGGTATATACGAACACCACAACCACCTCTTCATTATATAAATTCTCAAAAATTATCCTAAGTCAAACTCAAATCACTATCCTTAAAACCCAATAATCTCTAAATTTGACATTATATCATAACTCAGCCCTTATACATCATGAATAATATGGTAACGTACTCTTATGAACGCCCAAATGACTCACACATTTTATTTCAATAACATCAGGATTAAACTTAAGGCATCTATATTTTCCTAGTCACCTCGACTACATACTTCAACATTATTCACCCCATTTATAAGAACTCCCCACTATAGAAATAACCTAACAATCCTTACATAAATTAATTTCATCAACAAATAGAGTTCTTAAACCCGTAATTTCATTATACCCATATTATCAAAACATTGAATCCAATTATTACACTTTAATGAAAATATTCTCAACTTCATATCACATCATCCCTATTCTACACATTGTATACAATTCCAACATACACAATAGTTATTTTTAATTAAAATCATAACCATATACCAACCATTACCATGCCAATAAATTTAACACATATGTACATAATGCATCAACACCCATTAAAAAAAATATAATCGAATCACTGACGAAGAACCTATAACTACATATGGCCTTTAGATCCACTATATATTTTCCATCTAGGACATATCTAGATAATAAAATTTTTTAAAACCTAATATATATCATTTTGACAATGTCACACTAATTTTTTTCCATTTCCCATACTACAAGGTATCTAATTCTCTTTGTTATCCTGCACACACATTCATATCGTGACTTATAACTCCATAAAATAGGTCACAAACTCACTTTAATGTTAAGACATAACTGATGATGAAAGTAGTTGTTATCCAATGTGGTATTTTTTTGTTAAGAAATTCTATATTTGGGATGAAATTAAAATCAACATTTATTGAATTTGATTTAGGAAAACTATTTCATTTGGAATAACAGAATCACTATACTTGAAAAGGTAAGTTATGTGGAGGAAGAATCTTTCTTGAAGTAAATGGTCATCAAATTCACTCTGAACTTGTGTTGAATTTTTTTGATTATATCAGAGGAGAATCAGATTCTTCATGAAAGTTACTTAAATTATATGATGATTTTATATTTTGTAATTCTCATAAGTCATATGTTATAGGTAAATCAAGATGTGAAATATTGAAGAATGAAATGGGGGAGAAAGAGATACTTCCAATCATATTCAGATAGCTCAGTATGGAAAATAGTATCGCAGATTATATTCAACCAGATCAGATTTTTGTCAATAATATTCAGCCCAAATTTATTATGGGAATCCATATTAATGTTCTAAAGGAAAAGATGAAATTAAATAGTAAGTTTCAATACATTTTATTGAATGTAATGCAATTATGAAGTTGTTATCAAATGTATTAAATGTTATAAAGGGAGTCATCATAAAAGAAATTTTTTGTAAATGAATAATAATGATACTGAATTAAAAACTATTAAAACATGTCCATAATATTTAGTAATTCTTCATATTCACCAATGAAATTTTTTTTCATTCAATGAGGTGTTTGGGGAATTTTATTCATAAGAAAAATAAGATGTTGACACCAAGTCATCATATTCAGTATGTGATCAATAAATGTTTGTCAGCAATATTTAACAATAAATGAAAATAATAGAGTGACCAATATGAAGATGAATTTTAGAGGATAATAAAGAACCTATTAATCCATTTAAATTGAGTTAATTAGTATGTTTACCTTTAAAAGTTGTCCAAGATAAGAAATGATGAAGAAGTCTTGTATTCCTATTCTTATATATTTGAACTATATTCAGGAGGGAATGAAATTTTTAATAGGAGTAAAATTTTGTGCCATTTGAAAAGAAAAATAAAAAATGTATCACAGATTCACCCCTCTCCCTCTCAATGATACAATTATTTTTATTGCGAATATAGATGAGTTATATGAGACAAATGATCCCTACACTTATTCTTTGGTGGTGTTTGGAAAACAATATTGATGGAGAGTTTGAATAGTATGAATAGTAATGTTATTCCAATTTTTTATGCAATGAATTATCATATATATAAATCTGTATTGATTCCTTATCTTATTTCTATTATATATGTTTTTCTTGAAGCTATAACAGATGGAGTTCTTCCAATTGATGATATAGTTCCTCTTATTTATATTGATTGGAAGAATGTTTGGAATGATGGTAAGGCCAATAATTATTTAGCATCATCACTTTATTGTTGTTAATTTCCAATGGTGAACGGTATTTAGACATCTAATGGTATATGGTATTAATTTAAAAACATATACAATAGAAATAAAATAGTGGAGATGGAAAATTTAAATATCTGAAGATTGAAGGGGGATGATTTTAAAATGGGTGACCCTGAATATATTGGGGAATCTGTTATAGGGAGAATGACATTGTTAAAATAATTAGATTTATTAATTAAATGTTATATGATTATATATTTTTTGAAAGGATCTTAATAATCCTTCCTCATAAGAATAATTCATAATTATTTCATTAGAATACAGATATCCGGAATTATTATCTGATGAATATTTTCCGAGGAATCTCATCACCTATGAAATGATAATGGATAATGTTATGAAAATTAAAACATATGTTGATTGAAAAGTGTATTTCAAGGATTACATAAAAGATAAATCATAAAATATTCTTATAAAATATTAAGTTGGTGATTATAAATCTGAATATATGGTATGTAAAAATGATGATGATATTTGATCCTTTTTTAAGAATGATAGAATATGTATAAGTAAATATGAAGGGATATATTTGTTTAATTTTTTAGAAAGTGTATCCATTCTGAATTGTAGGTCTAATTGTCCTTGAGGAATGAAAGAAGTGGATATTGATGAAGAAAAAATAAATTGAAGAAGATTATAGAAGAAAAAGGGTGATAAATGAAAATCATATTCCATAGGGAAATGATATAAAATTATTCAAATATTAATGAATAATATTCTAATATAATATAAAGAAGAAGAAGGCAGTGATGCTAAATCCAAAAAAGTTCATGTTTAAGGGGTTAATAATAAAATTACAACAATATTAAAAGATGAAGAATTCAGAAGTAGTATTTCTAAAGAAGAAGAAACTGTAACATCCCAGGTAAATAAAGAACATGACATTTTTCATATTTATTAACTTTTGTGAATTAAATATTAATTCTACTTTAAATGGGATGTTATGTTCAATGGCATACCAGATAGACAACAATGGGTTTCTTTGAAATCTGACATTGCACACTGATGGTATTATATTATTATTTTAAATTGTATTTAATGCCAAGACCATGTATTTTCAGGAATTAACATAACGAAATAAAATATGATGATACATGTTTGTTAAATGTTTTTACATTTATCTAATAAAATTTATAGTCTTAAAATAAGAAATGAATTCAATTTTAGGCATGAATACTCGTATATTCACTAAAAGGTCGATTTACTGACTTTTAATGTCGAACCATCATTAAATATAGTTTTGATCACTTTTATATGTTACATTTTACAAAAATAAATTCTTCTTTAGAATATGGACATAAAATTCCCTTTGGGTAATATTTTTGTATTTTTCTAGTAAAATTCAGTTTTTGAAGAATAGTGAAAAAGATTGTATTTTAATTCAAAACTGCCCTTTAATATAATTTATTTATATTTTTATATTATCTTTTTAATTGATTTTAAATTGTAATTAGAATATATTCTTACCATTTAATCCAATTATGGTCATTGGAATTAATTTCACTTTGAATTTGGACATAAACATGCGTCAATCTTTTGATAGTTATTGTTTCTTAAAAACATGCTATTTGTTTTAACAACGGGAATTAATTATAAAATTAATTAATATAACTTCTATGTTTTGAATTTGGTAAAATAAATATCATTTTTGAATTTGGAATATCAAATTTATCTTACAGTGAGTTTTTGGTATTTTTCGGAAAAACTTCAATTTGTGATGAATAGTGAAACCACTTGGTAGTAGTTAAAAAACAGACTTTTTCATTAAAATAAAATTTTACTGCTTCTATGAATTAAATTTAGAAAATCGGACATAAATTTTTGTTATTAGCAAGTAAAATTCAGTACAATAAGATGACTATTATTTTTGGTGAATAGTAACGTTTTACATTTATTTACCGCAGTTAAAGGTAAATAGGGTAATTCAAGGTAAAAAGTATAATATAATTATTCCAAATTACATTAACACTTGTCCTAACCTTATTTGATGAGTCATGGACGACCATGGGAATCCTTGGGTTGATTTTGGGACCCCATGGATCCAATTATGAATGATAATGACAGCTTAGATTAATTAATTTAACGTAAAGCCCAAAATGACATAAAAATTATTTTTGTAAATTAATTTTTATATGGTGTTATATAAGTAGTCGTTTTGACTATAAATAATCATTGGAAATATAATAACATTTAATACATCATGGTAATTGTTTTATAATTTTTAGACATCGAATAAATTCATTTATTTATAACACAGTAGTGATGTAGTGTTTACCTCATTAATAAATAATTTAAATAAATAAGATTTATAAATATTAAAATAACTTCCAAAACATGTCCAATTCTTATTGGATAATTTTATTTCAACCGTTAGTCATCTTATCTTCGACTCTAATGATTTTGGACCTTTAGAAACTGAATACCATTATATAATAAAATAATATTTTCACACTTTCCTAAAGAGCCCCTCCTCTGCCTTATAAAAGGAGACCATTTCAAACCGATTCCTCAGACCTTTCAATCCTTTTGGATCATCATACCTCTACCAAATTAAGCTCCATAAATCCATATCTTCCCTTTAGATGCCTTATCTTAGGCATAAGGCACTTAAACAAACCATTTTGGTTCAAACCCAAGGGAGTTACTCAAAATAAAGGTAATAGTTTCTCTTAATTGATTTTATTTTATTTTACTTATAGAATCCCTAAAATCTTTTTATTCCCTTATTTTATAACAAATATAGTATCCTAAATATAAAAGGACGTGGTTATGAGAATGATTCAAACAACACTTACACATACCTCCATCTAATGGGTGAAGAACATAATGTTTCTATAGATGGAAAACTAACGCCTCAAGAAATGATGATTGTTCAATTACCTCAGACTGCAACTCATGGTGGCCATTATGATGGAACTGTATTTATATATGATATATATTATGTTTATGTTTTCTTTATGCATCATTATTTTCCATTTATTTTATACCTTTATTGTTTCCAATATGGATAAACTCGATAATTTCATTAGAGGAAGTGCCGACTACCACCTCCTCAATGTCATATGACTCATTACTGCCTTATGTGGGATGTATGATGGATGGAGTTAGTGATATTATATATGATATTATACTGTAATTATAATATACCTATGTATCATTATGTTTTAATTCCATTAAAATAACAAATTGAAATGAAAGTAGCATTCATGCGTACGTACGACTTACCGTCTCCATAAACGGTGCAATTCCTTTCTTACCTCCAAATGATATGTACTATTATAAATATATCTGTATACTAGATATATATATTATATATATGATATATAAATAATGAATATTATAATGGATATAATGAACTATTGACAACATTGAAAACTTGTAAATATAAGTTGTTCATTTTTGACTCATGTACCAAATATCAAAAAAACAAACATTATTAAATTAAATGATTACATAATGTTTATAACATGGTAATAAGTGATATATGTAACACCCCATTCTTCCATGGTATACTTCTATTTGGATAATATAGTAGCGTGTGTTATACGCAACATCGATGTTCTAACACACACCACAACCAATTAAAGTAGCAATTATGAATAGTAATACCCACTATTTGAAATTTTATAAATTTTATTATTCAAATTGGATTTCATTTTTGGATTTAGAATATCAAAATTATATTTGGCTTATTTTTTGGTATTTTTTTGAGAACTTCCAATTTTTGATGAATAATGAAAAATACTAAACTTTAATTAAAAACATCTTTTTTAATCCAAATAATTAATAGTGATAAATTATACTATTGATTGGTTTTAAAGTATAATTGGAATATATTTTTAAAATTTAATACAATTTTGGTAATTGGACATAATTTTTACATTTAAACAAAACATAATCTAGGGTCAATCTTTTGATAGTTATTAGTTTTTTAAATACACACTTTTTGTTTTGACGACGAGAATTTATTTTAAATTAATTTCTGTCACTTCTATGTTTTGAATGTATAAAAATGGACTCAATATTTATAATCAATAGGTACATATTGTGTAAAAGGATAACTTTTATTTTTAAAAATTTTGAATATTTATTTCGCTAATATTTTATTTACCACAGTTAAAGGATAAATCCGGTAAATAAGGTTAAAAAATAATATTATAATAATTTTAAATTACCCTAACATGTGTACTAACCCAATTGGATGATACATGTCGGACCATGGGATCATTTGGGTCGATTTTGGGACCCCATGGAGACACTTGTATGTGACGATGACTCTTTATATTAAATAAGTTAATGTAAAAAAAAATGACATAAACATATATCTTTTAGTAAAACAAATTTTACATAGTGTTAACAATACAATAAGTTAATATATAAATATTCATTATAAATATTAGATTATTTCCTACATAATGGATATTTTTTTATCATTTTTATACATTATATAATTTAATTTATTTATGACCCAATGATGTTGCATTAATAACCATATTTATGAAATATTACAATAATTGATTTTTTAAATACCCAAATAAATGTAATCTGAGACTTTTTATGAATTAAACTAATTTTATTAGTTAATATGAAATATTAGGGTTGGTTTTATGAATTTGTTTCGAAGTAATAATGCTTTTATAAATTTAGAAAAAACAAAAAACCAAATAGTGTCAAAATTGACAAAAAAGAGTTTTTAAAACAAATATTATATTATTAATTGATATTATATTCCTAAAAATATAAGGCTATTACAAAGGACCAATATAATTATATTTTTATCATTAATTAAACATTTTAGAGTATCCTGGAAGTCTATAGTATGTATATGAACCATAAAATATAAAAATACAAAGTGACATGGTAAATGTCAAACTATTTAACTAAGAGTTAATTCTAAATGTTAGGTTAACATAGTGACACAAATCCATATAAAACCTATTGGTTGAGTGGTTTTCAACCAGTACCCTCCTTTTACTTTAAATAATCCATTTTGGAACCATTAGAAACTGAGAATTAATTTATTATAAAAGAATATTTCTATCTTTTCCTAATGTGCCCCTCACCCCTCTTATAAAAGGTCACTCACCCTCTCTATAATTCACCCCATAATAGCCATTTGGCTCATCCAAACCCTTCAAAAATACCCTCTCAACTATCCTCCCTTCATTTTAGAGTCCCTCCTTTAGTCAAAATGATAACATAATCAGCCATTTTGATCAAATCAACAGAAAGAACCCAAATAAGAGATAAATATTTCATCACATATTTCAAGTTTCTTTCTTCTTCCACATCCTATATATTCGTTGTTTACAATATAAAATAATAACTCCAGTATCTTCTATATATTGTGATATTATTATGAATTTTTTACAAACATATTCTTTATTCTATCCATCCTTTGAATGACATGTCACCATACGTGGGTACGTACAGATTTCTGTATCCACGTCATGGTGTAACTGTTATTCAATATATTTTTATTTGGATGGGTATAATAATGATGTGTAATTGATATAAATAATAAATATAACATAATAATGATTCTATATATAAGATATATCATCCAATTATATATTATTTTAATATCAAAATAATTATATTGTCGCTTGAGCTTATGTACGGATTACCATCTCCACAAACGCGATTAGATTCATTCCCCATCATATCCATTCAAGACTATTTTTCATTAGATTATTAAAAATAATGTATAGAGACATGAGATCATTTTGTATATTAACAAGATACATCCCATCCAATAAAAATATGACTCACATGACATAGAATATAAAGGAAAACGAATCTGTTAACACCCAGAACGACGATAATACTAAGATATTATTAACAATGCAATGTTAAAAGATCATATATGATATCATATTAATGTATATGATTCTGGTATAATTTAATAATAGTTTCTTCACCATTATACAGGACATTAACCAACCCTCAACCAAGGAAAAGTACAAGGTAAAGGTTTATTTCCCAATCTCTTCATTATCTGAGGTTGTTTATGTGTAATTATCTATTAGGACCTCTTTATCCTCAACATCCATATTTCTTAAAACAAATTACAAAACATTCTTACTATTTTACTGAATATGGGTTAAAGTCATTTATACCCTTGTTTTAATTTTTATAAGTTGTTTATATAAAACACTTTTCTAGATTCTCCAAACAAGGTCCTATTTAACCTTTTCGACAGAATTAAGGTAAGAATGTCTTTTTTTAACATATACGGTGGGTGAAACTATTTTCCACCATTATAAAATCATCGAAGCTTACCTAAAAATCTTATAAAAATATTTTCAAAGTAAATGTTTTATTTTATAATTACGTGACTTTTAAATGATTTCAAAAAGAGATATTTCTCTCAAATAGTTTCGATTTCGTCTATGTCAACATCATTGGATGAATTTTAAGCTAATTTAAAGTTGGTTTATTCTGATAAAAAACTTCAATATTATATTCAAGGTTTTGTGATATTTTTTACTGTGGATGTCCTATTTTTATACCATTAATTGTTTTATGGAGAAAGTATAGATATTTTGTATTCTAGTTTTAATATGAATGTTTATGTTATGTTTAAACCTGTTTATATGAGGAATGAATTGGAATTATTAAATGATAGGTAGAGCCCGCTAGAGATCCTTGATGCATTGTTACGTCCAATGAGACAAACTAGTGTCTTGGCAGAAGGCCATTACAAAATATTATTTGTAGTCTTGGCACAATGCCCTGACTATGTGGTTATGATATTCTAGCATTATACATTCCGTCATTATAGAAGTGGTTATTGATATTTCATGTGATTATTCGACTAGTATAATATCCATGTGAATAAGTGAATGGAATTATTTCATTTTATTCATTCCATATTATTATGAAGTTTAAGATTAATAGAGTTTTTTTCTAGTTATACAATGCCTTAAATGTTTATGCTTATTTATGAAATTTTCTGATGTATTGTTATCTTTACTGAGCATCTGAGCTCACCCCATTCTATGATTTATTTTTCCCAAGATATGAAGCTTTTTTTATGACTGACATTCTTGGATAGTCTAAGGGGATATGACTGTGGACTATGGAGACTATGTTGTTGTAGTTTTTCTTTTTATGATGTAATTTAAGACATATGAATGTATCTAGTGTTTCCAAGGATACTAAACTAATAGTTTTTTCGAGAAATGATCTTTTGTGATAATTTCCATGTTATGTAATAATGCACTGACTCTGGGTAACTGGGGTCATGGCATTATAGTTGGTATCATAGGAATTTTAGTACAAATTTGAAAGCTATGTTTAGATAAACTCTAAATTGGGCTCACAGACATAAGATGGAATTTGAGGTTTAGTATAGAAGAACTTCCTAGAATTTTGGTATTGTAGAGATTTTTTAAGTTTTCCAAGAAATACTTCTTTATTTGGATACGAGTAGGTAGAGGAGGCTCATGAACAAATTTACCTAGGGGAAAAACTCAAAAACACCGCTTTGAGTTATACTCGAATGGGAACTGGTGCACGATAACGGGCCTTTCTGCACTTTTGGTTACGACACTCCAGGGGGATATGCTTAGGATAATTCTGATTTTCATTACAAACCTTTATGAAGGATTTATGAGTATATACATCCACTAAAAATACATTTTTATGATTATGGATTATATCTATAAACTGTTCAATCTACGTTAGGTATTTTACATGTTTTTAATTATTCATTGAAATTCATAAACTGACCTAGTGTATTCCATTGTATTGAAATGGAACTCAGTAGAAGGAATGCAAACTCCAGTAATATTTATGATCCAAAGAGTAAGAAAGATCATATCTTATATGGTATTAAGCCTCCATTTAGATGGGGAATTGTCTCCCATGTATTTTCAACATAGAAATAAATAGTATCATTTATTAATAAATTAACTAAAGAATTTTATTATTCCTAGGGTTTTGAAGGGAATCAAGAGAAGAAAAGGATGGAAGATAGAAATATGGATAAATGGAAGAGGGAATTGAAGAATTTTCCCATATGTGATAACTATAGGAAGAAACACCCTAGAAATTTCCTAAAGGGAATGGGAGTTTGTTATAAGTGTGGAGAAAAAGGACACCATGTACGTGACTACAAGGGTAAGAAAAAAGGTTTCAAATGTACAATGCTTCATCTACATGGAGTTGGGACACTATGAGAACCAATGTCCAAATCATCAGAGTATGCCCCGAATGATGCTATTGGATAATAATCATGTTATGATACTCCCAAAGATGAGGAGGAGTGATTAGAGTTCTTATGTTGTTATTAAATAATTCTGTCATTTGAGGGTTGTATCAATTATTTAATGGTTATAATAATTATGGAGTATATAAGGATTGTACTATAGTAATATTTCATTATGGACTTGAGATTGTGTGAAACCAAGAAAAATGAATCAATAACAGGTTAAATTTTTGGAAAATATATGGTTGAGAGAGAGATAAAACATAATATGGTTATGATACTGATGTTGTGAGTTTGGAATAATACATCATTGATTTGGATAAATTATATTAGTTATTCCTGACTATCTTGAAACTAATTAATGATTTCTATATTCCATCATTGTTTGAGTTTACAACTTTTTTTTAAAAAAGTATATCCAGTATTATATAATGAATATGGGAGCATTAATGTAATTAATGATACATTATTCTAATTCAGGATGATTATCATAGTTCCAATTTCACTATACACCCTGGTAGCACTATGATTAATAATTATTTGAAGGAACATTTTTGGTGGGACAACATGAAGAGGGATTTTCTTTATTTTTTGTCAAGATGTATGGTTTGTCAAAAAGTTAATGCTGGAAGGCAACAACCTGGTGGAGTCTTGCAACCTCTTCCCATATTTGAGTGGAAATGGGATAATATCACGAAGGACTTTGTCATGGGACTACTGAAGACTCCTAGAAGGAACGATGCAATATGGGACGTAGTTAATCATCTTAACAAGTCATCACATATTCTTGATATAAGAGAAGATTTAACACTTGAAAGTCTAGCAAGGATATATATTAATGAACTTGTGAGACTTCATGGAGTACCCCTATTGATTGTTTCAGATCTTGATCACCGTTTACATCAAGATTCTGGAAAAGTATTCAGAAGCCCTTGGATACTGAACTAAATTTGAGCACTGCCTACCAACCCCAAACTGATCGACAATTAGAACAGACTCTTCAAACTATCGAGGACATGTTGAGATCGTGCACACTTGAATTTCAGGGTATGTGGGATCAATACTTACATTTGGTAGAATTTTCTTATAACAATAGATTCCATTCAAGTATTCATATGGCACCATATAAAGCTTTATAAATAAAGAGATGTCGTGCACAAACCTGTTGGGATGATGCTTGTAGAAGAAGTCTCGTAGGCCCAAAACATGTTGTGGAAAAATGGAAAAGGTGAAGGTTATCCAAACCCACATCAAAGCCGCTCGAAGTAGGCAGAAGAGCTCTGGCGATATCCAAAAGAAGGATTTGGAATTTCATGTAGGAGATCATGTTTTATTGAAGTTATCTCCATGGAAGGGAGTCATATGTTTCGGTAAGAAAGGTAAATTGATTCCCAAGTATGTCAAACCTTTTAGAATTCTATAAATAATTTGGTATTTAGCATACTGTTTGGAAATGCCTCCAAGTCTCTCCAAAGTTAATGATTTTTTCCATGTATCACTGTTGAGAAAATACATGCCTGACCCAGCGCATGTTCTCAACTATGACGAATTAGAACACGAATATGATCTTCCTTGTTCAAAAGAGTCGGTCAAGAGTCATGATACAAGAGAACACGTGCTGAGAATATGGAAAACTTGGCTGGTATACATTTTATGGAGAAACCATAAGAAGAAAGAGGCAACGTGGGAACCCGAGGAACATATGACTAAAAACCACCTGAATCTTTTTATGCAGAAATATTATAGAAATTTTGAGGAAGAAAATATTTGAAGGATGGAAGAATGTAACACCACAAGCTTCCATGATATGCTTTCCTTTGAATAATTCAGTAGTGTGTGTTGTACGCAACTTCAAGGTTCTAACACACACCACAACCAATCAATGTAGCCATTATGAATAGTAATACCCACTTACTGAAATTTTTTAAATTTTATTATTCAAATTGGACTTCATTTTTCGATTCAAAATATCAAAATTAGCTTTGGATAAATATTTGGTATTTCTCTATGAACATCGAATTTTTGATGAATAGTGAAAAATACTAAAATTTTATTAAAAACAACTTTTATATTCCAAAAAACTTATACTGATAAATTATACTATTTAGTGGTGTTAAATAATATTAGAATATATTTTTACCATTTAATCCAATGTTGGTCATTGGACGTAATTTCACATTTAAACTAGACATAAACAAGTGTCAATCTTTTGATAGTTATTATTTCTTAAAAAACACGCTTTCTGTTTCGACAACCGAAATTTATTTTAAATTAATTTCTTCTAATTATGTGTTTTGAATTTAGAAAAATGGATTCCATATTTAGAATTCGGAGGTCCAAATTGTGTAAATAGGTAAATTTTATTTTAATTAATTTCCAATAATTAATTCGGTAAATATTTTATTTACCATGGTCAAAGGGTACATCCAGTAAATAATTGTAAGAAAATAATATTATAATAATATTAAATTATTCTAACTCGTTTCTAAACCCTATTGTATTATAAATGTCCGACCATGGGAATATTTGGGTCTATTTTGGTACCCCATGGAGCCACTTGTATGTGATAATGACTGTCTATATTAATTAAGTTAATGTAATGACAAAAATGACATAAGCATATATATTTCATTAAAACTATTTTCACATAGGGATAAAAATCAGATAAATTCAACTATTAATATTCATTATAAAGATAAAAATATTTCCTACATAATTTTTTTTTATTTATAATTTTAATACATTATATAATTTAATTTATTTATGACACAATGATGATGCCGTAATTACATTATTAATGAAATATTAAAATAATACATATTTTAAATACCCAAATAAATGTAATTTTAGACTTTGTATGAATTCCACTAATTTTCTATGTTAATATGACATATTAAAATTGTTTAGATGAATTTTTTTCGAAGTAATAATGCTATTAAGAATTTAGAAAAAACAAAATACCAAATAGTGTCAAAATTGACATAAAAGAGTTTTTAAAACAAATATTATATTATTAATTGATATTTTATTCCTATAAATCTATGGTCTGGCCATAGGACTTATATAATGATAGGTGTATCATTACTGAACCACTTGGGGTTCTTTTGGAATTATTTAGTTTATTTATTAACCATATAATATAAAAATACAAAGTGACATGGTAAATGTAAAACTATTTAACTAAGAGTTAATTTTAAATATTAAGTTTAACATAGTGACCCAACCCTATATTAAACCTATTAGTTTAGTTGTTTTTGACCATGACCCACCTTATCCTTTAAATAATCTTTTTGAAGCCATTAGAAATAGAAACTGATTTTATTATAAAAAAATATTTTCAACTTTTCCTAAGGTGCCCCTCAACCCTATTATAAAAGGGAACCCCCTCTCTCTAATTCACACCTTCAAAGCCATTTGGCTTGGCCAACCCCTACCCCAATACCCTATCAACTATTCTGCCTTCATCCTAGAGGCCCTCCTTTAGTCAGAAAGCCAGCCTACATAGCTCTTTTAACTAAGAGATAATTCTAAACATGATAATAATTATGTCTAAATGATATAACATCCAATTATATATTATTTTAATATAAATATAATGATATTGTCTCTCGTGAGTACATACGGATTACCGTTTCCACGAACGAAATGAGATTCATTCCCCATCGTATTCATTCAACACTAATTTTCATTAGATTATTAAAAATAATGTCTTAAGACTTGATATAATTCTGTATTTGAATATGATACATCCCATCCATTACAAATATGACTAACATGATAAATAATATAAATGAAAATGAATCTTCTAACACCCGAAAGGATGATAATACTAAGATATTATTAACAATGCAATGCTAAAAGAACATATATGATATCATATTAATGTATATGATTCTTGTATAATTAAATAGAAATTATTTCACCATTATACAAGAGGTTAACCTACCCTCAACCAAGGAAATGTACAAGGTAAGGGTTTCATTGACAATCTTTTCATTATAAGAGGTTGTTTATACGTAATTATCTACTAGGACCTCTTTATCATCCACATCCATGTTTCTTAAAAATGAGTTTCAAATCATTCTTACTATTTTATATAATATGGGTTAAAGTCATTTAAACATGTTGTTTGAATTTTTATAAGCTGTTTATAAAAGATAACTTTCTGTTGTTTTCCAAACAAGGTCCTTTTTAACCTTTTGACAGAATTAAGGTAAGAATGTCTTTTTTTAAACTTATATTTCGGGTGCGACTATTTTCCACCATTATAAAATCATCGACGATTCCCTTTACAAGAATATAGGAATATTATCAATGTAAATGTGTTATTATATATATATATAACATTTAAATGATTTATAAAAGTTATATTTCTCTCAAATAGTTTTGATTTCATCAATGTCAACATCCATTGATGGATTTTAAGCTTATTTGAAATTGATTTATTATGAAACAAAACTCCCATTTTGTATTGACAGTTTTGAGATATGTTTGACTATGGATGTGTTATTTTTATACCATTAATAGTTTATGGAGAATGTATTGACATTTTGTAGGCAGTTTTAATACGAATGTTTATGTAATTTTTAAACCGGTTCATATGAAGAAACCATTGGACTGAGTAAGTGATGAGTGGATCCCGTTGTAGCTCCTCGATGCATCGGTAGGTTTCTTGAGACAAACTAGTGTCTTGGCACAAGGCCTTGAAAAAATATTATTTGTATTCTTGGCACAAGTCCTTGACTCTGTGTTTATGATAGTCTGGCATTATGCATTCCATCATTATGAAACTGGTTATTGATATTTCATGTGATAATTGGACATGTAGATTATCAATGTGAATAAGTAAATGGAATTATTTCATTTTATTCATTACATATTATGTTAATGGTATAGTTTAAAAGGATTTTGTTTTAGATATAAATTGCCTTAAATGTTTATTCTTATTTATGAATGTTTCTGTTATATTGTTATCCTTACTGAGCATCTGATCTCACCCCTTTCTATGTTTTATTTTTCCCAGGATTTGAAGAAATATTTTATTACTGAACTGCAGGGATAATATGAGGGGATATGAGTGTGGAATATGGAGACTATGTTGTTATAGTTTTTCTCTTTATGATGTAATATAAGACTTATGAATGTATCAAGTGTTTCTACAACTACTAAACTAATCAGTCTTTTGAGACTTGATATTTTGTGATCATGCCAATGTTATGTAATAATGCACTGACTCTGGATAACTGGGGTCGAAGAGTTACAATATAAAATGAATAATAAACTTTAAAATGTATCTTAATCAATTATAAATTAACTTTAATTTATTATTCAAAAGATTAAAGAACGAACGAGTCAAGTCGGACAACGAGGTAATGCGATTTCATATCTCAATTTTAATTCCGTGAGATTTCCATTGTTCTCCACTTTTTTATTGAATGTGGTTTAATGTATAAAACCACTGATATATATTATCATGACTATATTTATATTAATTTTATTGTGTGATTTATTTTGTGGTTATTATCTTTTAGTTATACGAATCGATTGATTACAATGAGGTAAGGAGATTTTATGTCACTTTTTATTCCCGTGAGATTCATGCTATATTTGTCACTATTTCTTTTGAGTGGTGTATGTAATTCCAATTATTATACAATTTGTGTAATATAATTTCATTTATGGGTATATACATCTACATTTTATGGTCCTTCTTTGATGTGTCGTATGTTTTGTATGTTTCAAAATCGGTAAGGAAACCATTCTCCCTCCTCTTTCTAAGAGACTTATTTTTGTTATGTATTTTAATTTACATCATATTATGTTGGGATATTTTCATTTATATCCTTATTGATGTAAATTTTATGTCCAAGTGATGAGATAAACTTTTTATCTCATCCACACATTTTCTGAATTTTGAAGTGATGTCGTTAGGCTTTCGAATTTTTGCAAGGGAACTTCATAAACCAATATCAATTATTTGGGTAAAACTTGTTATTCTTGATTATTTCGTCCTCTGAATATATTTTAATGGCCTCTAATTATTTTACACTGAATATCCACTTATATTGGGTGTATTTATATTTTTCACACATAATTATGTGATTGATTTATCTTTATTTTAAGGATACCACTTTATAACGGATTTCATCTCAATTTACATTTCTATTGAGTCATAATTGTTGTTAGGAAACAATTCACTATTATATGGTTTATATACTGTCCTCTGTCATATTATATCATGAATCCCTTTATTCTCTTGATATAATAATATTCTGATTAAATGTTATTTATGAATTATTTGTATTCATGAGTCTCTCATTTGGTTAAAAACTCTTTAACAAAAATATCATTTTAAATGATTTAAATATTTATTATTCTTAATATTTATCTTTAATGTACATATTTTAAAAATGGGTTTGAGTATTTATTTATATGGAAATTGATTTTTAAAAATTATAATTCCATTAAAATCTTTAAAAGGGTATGGGACACTTTGATAAAAAAATATCTTTTTAAATGGTTTTTGAAAATGGATTCATTATATCAATATCATGAAAATTAGTTCTTGTGATTTAAAATAAAATGTTATAGGTGAAATTTTTATATTTGAAATATTTTATGTGTTTTGATGGTACTTGGACATTTGATGGGTGGTTACGTGATAAACCATATGACGGGTGGTGCCGTGATAAACCAGGATGGGTGGTTACGTTATAACCTCCAATGCATTCGGTGTGAAAGTTGGCTATATGGATATTCCATTTAGTGATAAGTGTGGAAGTAAACTGTATGATTATTCTAATTAAGTTTGTTTATGTCCCAAGTTACCTTTATATGTTATGTGTTTTTATATGGGTTTTATGGTAATCCTTTGGTTACAAAATGGTAAGTATTTATCTTTTAATCAATGAAGAGTATTTACTACTTCTTAAAGGAGAAATTATTACTTATGATAAAGTATTAATGGTTTTCATGTTGTTTTGAAAAATTAACAGTTTTCCTTTTTTGTGTATCCCTTACTGAGCTTTTTATGCTCATCCCACATTTTGAAATGTTTTTCATAGGACATAATGAATAATAGTGTCATGGACGGGATCATGGGAAAGTCATGCTATCTTATACAAGGAACTAGACATGACTCTTTTTTATGAGTTTTTGTTTTGTTAAAAAAATGGAAATAGAGTAGAAGTTTCTACTTTGTAATTTTGAAATGAAATGTAATAGTTAGGACATAATTATTTATAACTCTGAACCTGAAAATACCCTCAATGTGAATTATTCATTTAATTCAATATTAGGCAATATTTAAGGTCGGGTCATTAATGTTGGTATCAGAGGTCAGTTTAGATAACTTTAGAGGTTAGGCTGTTTTTTAAGCATAAGTGACTTTACCATAATGGTTAGGATTTTAGAAAGAGTCGTAGTTACTTTAGATAAAGTGAATGAGGTTAAGATATCATGAATAAGTGTATTTTAGTATTTACCCTTCTCATAAGATATTATATGATGATTTTACAAATATTGTCAAACTGAGCTTTCTAGTTTTAATAAATGGTTGGATCTAGCCTACACCAAAGTAATAGTGGATTTGAAGAAATCTATGACATCTTTCTGAATGTGTAACTAAATGAAATGGTAACTACTATGAGGACTCTTGTGGTTCTTCTGAAACAACTACCTAGAGTCAAGATTGTACACCTCACCCATGGTGATTTTTATAAGGAATCATATATATGAGAAACAAATCCCTACTGATGTTGAGGTAATAATAATAAAGGAAAGTATGTTCAAAAAACTATGTGTCAAGTATGTGGAAAGAAGAACATAGGAAAATGCTTCAAATGGATGGGAAGTTGCTATAGATGTGGGAATTTTGTTCATAAATCCAAAACCTTCCTTGAAAAAAGGAAGCATCTAGTTGACTGATGGAAAGGTATTGAATTTAATGCTAAGGGATCTATTGAATGTTATAAATGTGGTGGGCATGGTCATTATACACACAGATATCCTATGTAGATTTATTGGGAATGGGATCACCCTGATCGTATAAATATATGTTTACCAATACCTAATTCCATTCCAATTGAGGATTAAGAAACCGATAATGACCAATGAATGGTTGGGATTATTTCTTTACATATTTTTTGAAATTATTGATTCTTAGGATATGATTTATGATTTTTTTGTAGGAAGGAAGTATTTCAGAATAAGTTGGAAAACAATGGTTAATGGATCATGAAGAATATTGAATGAGTAAGAAGTAAACATATATGGAATTCAAGTGTTATGGTAGATTTTATGATGATGAATTACTTAATAGTATTAAGGCTCTTTTGATGATGGGATTATATTAGAAGACTTTATATAGTATGTGTAACCCTGAAGTTTGATATATGAAAATGTTATTCAAGGAATAATTATCTTTTCTTTTGATGAGTAATGGTGGAATTTTATTTTGGGAGAATATATTTTTTTATTATGGACATAAGGTGATTTAAAATTTTTATGGAAATGATTTACCTATCATAGAGAATATGTGATTTGATTCATTACACTTCAGTATGAGACATTAAGAGTAGTCTCTTTTTATTTGGAGATAAATGTTACGATTTATAGTGGAAGACTATGTGACTAAATTATTCGGATTTATGTGTTACAATCATAGTTTGGGTTATTGTGAAGAATTTTAATGACAATGGTATATTGAA
This sequence comes from Viscum album, assembly GCA_963277665.1. Lineage (NCBI taxonomy): Eukaryota > Viridiplantae > Streptophyta > Magnoliopsida > Santalales > Viscaceae > Viscum > Viscum album. The sequence continues at coordinate 638,180,374 of OY728143.1, forward strand.
TGGTCTTTATTGAACTTTAGGTACTTTTTTGAATTTGGATATTAAGAGTAGTATTTGTTTTATAAATTATGATCCATTTTGGGGATTATATGATCTTGTACTAGCCATTCTTTTTGGCTAAAGTTTAATGACCAGGAAAATATATAGATATTTTTGGATTATGTGACTCTCTATAATTTGATTCTTGTGCTTTTGATGTGACCAAGACAGTTTGAATACTCATCATTTGGGGAAAAGAAGTGTTTGTGGTAAAAATATAATAAAGGACGAAAGTCTAATTGACAAGTAAGTATGTTTCCTTATGTTTTTAGTTAAGATCATAAATAAATTCATCAACTTTATGAAAACTAACATAAAACAAAAACATTGTCTCTTAACTTTTACTAATAGGGGATCAAATACCATTTAACCCATCACATGTTTGTGAATTTATGGTGGTTAACATTCTCTTATTCATGTTTTCTATCACTCTCCATCAGAACTTGATCGTCTATTCTTTCTACAATATCCATGTTTCCCTAAATGGAATCATAGAATGGGTTATCTTGGGTGACCTTTGTACTTCTCTTTATTTATTTTAAAGTGATTGTTTTACGAACTCTTTTCCGATGTGGTACTTTTAATGAAGTTCCAAAGAACAGTTTTAAAATTTTGAGGAGGTAATTCCCAAATGGGGGGAAGGATGTAACATCCCAGGTAAATAGAGGACATGAAATTTCTCATAATTATTAATATTTGTGAATAAAATATTAATTCTACTTTAAAGGGGGTTCTATGTTAAATGGCATACCCAATACACAACAATGTGTTTCTCTAAAATCTTACATCGCACCCTAATAATATAATATTATTATTTAAAATTGTAGCTAATGACTAGACCTTGTATTTTCGGTAATTATCATAACTAACTAAACTAAGATTATACATGTTTTTAAGTTTTTTTAAATTTATCCAATAAATTTTAGAGGCCCAAAATAATAAAATAATTCGATTTTAAGCATAAAAACTCTAATATTCACTAAAAGGTTGATATACTACCTTTTAATGGAGAACCCTCAGTATCTAGTTTTGGTCACTTTTATATCTTCCATTTGAAAAAATAAAATTCTTCTTTAGAAGTGGTACATGAAAATTTATATTGGGTAAAATATTAATATTTTTCTGTTAAAATTAATTTTTTGATGAATAGTGAAAAATACTATATTTTAAATCAAAGCTACATTTTAATCTAATTTATATATATGGATAGATTATCTTTTTAATTGTTTTCAAAGTTGTATTAGAATAATGTTTTAACATTTAATCCAATGTTGGTCATTGGAATTAATTTTACATTGAATATGGATATAAACAAGTGTCAATCTTATAATAGTTATTGTATCTTAAAAACACGCTATTTGTTTTAACAATTGGATTTAACTATAAAATCTAATAATAAAACTTCTATGTTTTGAATTTTGTAAAATAGACATCATTTTTTATTTTGGAAAATCAAATTTAAGTTAGGGTGAATTTTTGGTATTTTTTCTGAAAAACATCAATTTGTGATGAATAGTTGAACCACTTAGTTGTAGTTAAAAAACCATCATTTTCATTTAATTGAAATTTTACCGCTTCTATTAATTGAATTTCAAAAATCTGACATACATGGTTGTTATTAGTATATAAATGTGGTTCAATAAGATGAAAATAATTTTTGGTGAATAGTAACTTTCTCCTTTTATTTACCACGGTTAAAGGTAAATAGGTAATTCAATGTAAAAGGATAATATAATTATTCCAAATTATCTTAACACTTTTCCTACCCTTATTGGATGAGTAAATTCCGAAAATGGGAATCTTTGGGTCGATTTTGGGACCTCGTGGAGCCACTTATGAATGAATATGACACTTTAGATGAATTATTTGAAATTAAAGGCCATAATAACATAAAAAATAATTTAGTAAATTAATTTTTCTATGGTGTTATATATGTTATATTTTTTACTAAAAATATTCATTGGAAATATAAGGATTTCATATATCATGGTATTTTAAAAAAATTTAAACATCTAATAAATTAAATTATTTATGACACAATAATGATGTAGTGTTACCTCATCAATAAATAATTGAAATAAATATGATTATAAATATTAAAATAACATCCAAAAAGTGTAAAAGTTTTATTGGACCGTTAAAAACAGAATAGAATTATATAATAAAATAATATTTTCACACATACCTAAAGAGCCCATCCAACCACTTATAAAAAGAGACAATTTTTAACCAATTCCTCACACATCTCAAGCCTTTTGGCTCACCCAACCTCTTCCCAATTAAGCTACTTACATCCCTCCCATCCACCTAGAAGGCTTATCTTAGGCAGAAATCAATTCAACAAACCATTTTGGTTCAAACCAAAGCATGTTACCCAAATTAAAGGTAATGATTTCTCTTTACTTCTTTTCTTTAATTTTACTTCTCCAACACCTAAACACTTTTTACTCCCATATATTATTACAAAACCAGTATCATAAATATACTATGATGTTTTCATGTAAATTATTCAAACTTCACTTACACACACCTCCATCTAATGGGTGAATAATATGATGTTTCTGTGGATGGAAAACTAACTCCTCACGAAACGATGATTTTTTCAATTATCTCCTACCGCCTCTCAAGGTGGGAATTATCATGGAACTGTATTGATATATGATATATATATATTATTTTTATGTTTTATTTATTCTTTTTTAGTTTCCATTTACATCATACCATTATGGTTTCCATTATAGGTAAATGCGATAATTTCAATTGAGGAAGTGCGGAGTACGACCCCCTCAAAGTGATATGACTCGTTAATGCCTTATGTGGGATGTATAAAAGATGGAGTTAATGATATTATATATGATATTATAATGGAATTATAATATAAATATGTATATATATGTTTTATTTCATTAAAATAATAAATATAAATGAACGTAGCGTTCATGCGTACGTACGGCTTACTATCTCCATGAAAGGTGCATTTCATTTCTTACATCCAAATGATACGTATTGTTATAAATATATATATATATATACATAATACATATAATATAAATGATATTTAAATATTTAATATCATTCTGGATATAATAAACTATTGACAACATGGACAACTTGTAAATATAAGGTGTTCATTTTTTGACTCATGTGCCAAATATCGACAATATGAACATTATTAACTATAATTGTTACATAATGATTATAACATGGTAATAAGTGATATAAAATGAATAATAAACATGATAAAGGTTATTAAAGTAGTATAGATTAACTTTTTTTTGTTATTCAGGAGATTAAGGAATGAACGTGTAAAGTCGGACAACGAGGTAAGGGGATTTTTTATCTCAGTTATAATTCTTTGAGATTTTGATTGTTATCCACTTTTTTATTTTATGTTGTGTAATGTATATTTAAATTGATATATATTATCATTATTATATTTATATTCATGGTATTTTGTGATTAATTTGGTGGTTATTATTTTAGAGTCATACGACTCGATTGATTACAATGAGGTAAGGGGTTTTTATCTCACTTTTTATTCTCATGAGATTCATGCTATATATGTCACTATTTCCATTGAGTGATTTATGTAATTCCAATTATTATACTATTTTTTTAATATACCATAATTTATGGGTATTGACATCTACATATTATAGTCCTTCTTTCATGTAGCATATGTTTTGTATGTTACCAAATCGGAAAGGAAAACTTTCTTTCTCCTCCTTTTAAAAGACTTATTTTTTGTTAAGTCTTTTAATTTACATCTTATTATGTTGGGATATGTTCCTATACATCCTTATTGATGTAAATTTAATGTCCAAGTTAAGAGATACCATTTTTATCTCATCAACTCAATTTTTTATATTTGAATTGACGATGTTAGGCTTTCGAATTTTTGTTAGGGAACTTCATAACCCAATTTCAATTCTTTGGGTTAAACTTGTACTTCTTGAACATGTCATCCTATGAATATGTGTGAATGTACTCTAAATATTTTACAACAAATATGAACTTATATAGGGTGTATTTATATTTTTCACAGATAATTATGTGATTTATTTATCCTTAATTTAAGTGTACCATATTTATAAGGTATTTCATCTCAATTAACCTTTCCATTGATACTTTATTGTTGTTATGCACCAATTAAATCTTATATGGTGTATATACAATACTTTTTCATATTATATCATTAATCCCTTAAAAGCATCAAAGTGGTATGGGACACATTCATTCAAAAATAAATTTTTAAATGGTTTACAAAAATGGATTAGTTATTTCAATATCTTGAAATTACTTATTTGGATCGAAAATGTAATGTTATTAGTGAAATGTTTATATTTGAAATATTTTATGTGTTATGATGGTACTAGGACATTTGATGGGTGGTTACCTAATATACCATCTGACGGGTGGTGTCGTGATAAACCAGGATAGATGGTTACGTTATTACCTTCAAGGCATTGTGTATAGAAGTCGTATGTATGGCTATTCCATTTAGTGATAAGTCTATAAGCTGACCGTATGGTTATTCCAATTAAGTATGTTTATATCCCAAGTTAACATTATATGTTATGTGTTCTTTATATGGTTTTTATGGTAATCATTTGGTTAAAAAATGGTAATTATTTATTTTTTATTCAATGAAGAGTATTTACTACTTCATAAAGGTGAAATGTATTACATATGATAAATTATTCATGGTTTACTTGTTGTTTTAAATAACTAATAGTTTTCCTTCTTTGTGTATCCCTTAATGAGATTTTTATGCTCATCCCATGTTTGAACTGTTTTTCACATGAATTAAAGAAGAATATCATCATGTACGAGATCACGGATAATTTATGCTATCTTAAACATGGAACTAGACATGACACATTTTTTAGGATTTTTTGTTCTGTGATAAAATTGAAACTGAGTATAAGTTTCTAATTTTTAATTCTTTAAAAGAAATTTAATAGTTATGACCTAATTCTCTAAGACTATAATCCTTTAAGGATCCTTAATGTGAAATATTTATTTAATTCAAGATTATGGAATTTTTACGTTCAAGTCCTTACAGAAACTAATCTGTAATTTCATTTGAAAGAAGTGTTAATAGAATTTCTGAGGATGATCAGAAGGATTGAATAGAAAAAAATGGTGGAAGAAGAATTTTCCTCAATAAGAAATTTGGAATGATTTTCTGGTGAGAAGGTGAAGTTGGTAAAGGAAAATATTTTTCTAAAACAATCTCTTCAGGAAGAAAATACTCGTAATGGGAATCTGTAGGTGAATATAAAAGAAAAATAAGAAAATTTGGAACATTTCCAAGAATGAACATCTAAAGATGAAGAGATAGGTATAAATATCAATTAATCTCTCTCAGAATTTGTGGAAAGTTATCATATTGAAAATCTAATAAGAATCAACAAAATTTTCATCCAAAATTTAAAAATAAGGATGGAATTGTTTCTGGAAAAAAGGAATGGTATGAGGGAAATGTACTTCGCCGATAATAATAATCTGAAGAATTTAGATATTTGAAAATACCTTGTGTTTGAAAATTTGTTATATTGATCTGTAAAATATTAAAATAATTTTAATTACCTTATGTATGAATAGGAATAGAATATTCTAATTGATAACATAATTTTTGGTTATTCATATAAGAAATAAAATATGGTTGTTGAAAAACATATTTACATTTCTGGTCAGTATGGATGTTTCAAAGACCAATAATCCATCTATGGATACTGTTGGTATTGAGGTTGATTTGGACATTCTGAAAATATGTGTTTTTTTCAACCTATAAAATTTCTATTATTAGATAGGTGACGAAAAGGAAATGTTAAGGGGGAGTAAATATCCTCAATATAAGATGTCTTAAAAAGTTGTATTATAGAAACCTATGAAGGATGAAGTAATCATAGAAAATAGATTGCATTTTTTTAAACTATATAGAAATGTTGTTACCAACCATGACACATGGAAAAAGGATTCCTTATTTTCTTACCATCATAAAAAAGATCTTTTTGAATTATCAAAATTCAAAGTTCAATACAGAAAAGGAAGAAGATAAATCTATTTTTTTCAAAACCAATTCGAAAGCAACAAAAAGGAAATTAAAATTGATTGTTGATAGTGTATGTTCTTATCATATGACAGAATATTTGAAATTAATGAAAAATTTGTAATACTTTAATGAATAAACAGTTAAATTTGGCACTGAGGAATCCCTGAAGATCAAATTTGTCAGATCAACAATCATTAGGAAAGAAATAATGACAACCAATAAATGTTTGTATGTCGACTGTAAGAAAAAAAAATCTAAGTGTTTCTAAATTTTTGAATGTGGGTAAAAATTTTATCATCATAAAAGATAGTATTTTTATGAAATGTGTGAAATCTAGAAATATTGTTATAAGAGGTCAGCATATAATTTTTTATCAGGTTGGTGAAATGAAAGACTCTTGTAACATGAGTATGGTGGATGAAAATCGATTGAGGCATAAATGTCTGGGACACATGTGTCATGTTATCATAATAATAAAATAATGGAGATATAGTGTCTAATTCATTACTAATTTTTCTAGAAGAAGATATTTGGGTTTCACTATTTTTTAGAAAGGTAATATTAAAAACTAAGTGCATATGAATGTTGAGATTTTTTTCAAAAAAACCATAGAATTGATTCATTTTGATATTTTTGGACCAATTGTAAAATAAAAAAATAGAGGTAATACATCATTATATTCATTGATGATTTGACTCATATTACTTTCATTCTATATTTCGAATAGAAGTTATATGATTTTAAATTGTTTAAATGTTTCAGAATTAAAGATGAGGAGGAATTTGAGTATTTATTAATGAAGTTGAGAACAGATGATGGTAGTGAGTACGTAAGTGGAAAATTAGAATGATTTTTTAAGTAGAATGGAATTATACATTAGAATACAACCTCGTACACTCTTCAAAAAAATAGTGTTTATGAAATAAAGAATATATTTTTGGTGAAAATGTAGAGAGCATTGTTACTTGACCATGGTATTTCTCAATATTATTGGAAGAAATAAATTATTATTACATTGTATATTCAAAATTAATGAATCTACATTTCATGATAATATATAACTACATGTTAATTATTTAATCCAAAACTAAAATTTTGAAACACTTATATTTTTTTAGAGTAAGTTTATTATAAATAATGAACGTGGAAATTTAGTAGCGATTGAGTGGTAAGGTGAATATGGAATATTTCTTGGCTATTCTCTGGATGGAAGAGGATACAAAATTTTTAACACCGAAACATGAATAATTATTGATTATATTGATGTTAATATAATTAAATTATTTGAGAAAGAAAAACATACCCAGGATGATCAGAATGTTTTATAGGATAAGGAATTTTATTTGACAATTGTATATATAATTTTAATCCTACTCAAGAAGATCTATTAGACTCAACTATTTCTAGTGAAGAGGATTATACCTAAAAATATCATCCAAGGATGAGGTAGAAAGTGGATGCTCATAATATTATTTGTGATCAACATCATAAGGATCAAACAAGTAGAATACCAAATTCTACTACACATACTTTGTAATATTAAAAGGTTGATCTAAACGATGTAAAACAAGATTCTGATTTTCTTGAATTGGTTAATTCCCTGAATGAGGAGTTGGTTTATATTGAATTGATTGATATTTGTGAACTCTTACCCTATTCAGATAAAAAAATATTATTGGTACAATTTTTGTTTTCTAGAACAAATTAGATAAATATGGGGAAGCGATAACAAAAAAAGGAAATATTTGTTTGAATAGGGTTTTGAAAATATTAATGTATTGATTTTGATCACACTATTTGTTATGACACAATGTTAGAAAAAAAGTATAATTCTTCCTTTTTCTATGCCACGTGGTTAAAAAAACATTCAAATAGTTGTTAAATAGGGATTTATAAAAGATGATCTTGAGGATGAATTTTATTTTCAACAAAATTGTTGTTATTTATGGGAAATATTTATGTTTTTTCATCAAGTTAAAGAATAAATTATAAGGGATAATACGAGATCGAAGATCATGAAATTCCAAATTGGATTCTTTTAAAAAATAAGACTCTTTTCATGAAATGATGAGTTTATAGAAATATTTATATCAATGAAATATAGAAGTAATTACTTATTTTAAATTTTCTGTTGATGATATTTTATTTTTTTGGAATGGGAATACATGTTGTAATTTTTTTCTAAAAAAATGAAAAGGTCTTTGAAATGTACATGCTGTGGGAAATGAAAGAATTTCTTTAGTTATAATTTTTACAAATGGAGAAACACATTTTTATTTATCAGGAAAAGTATGTTACAGAATATCTTTAATGATTCGGCTATTAAAAAACACAAAACATGCTTCCAATCAAATTTTAGTTCTAAATTTGTTATCAAAATATCAATATTGGAAAGAAGATGATCAAAAATAATTTCAGAATATCACTGGATGTTTATTGTATTTGACTTCCTCGTGAACTAACATAGTTTATTTTGATACCTTATTTGACAGATTTAAGAGTTCTACCAAAAAATAATATTTAATTACTATGGAAAGAATATTTCAATATATCAAAGGATCAATATATTTCAGAATAAAATAGGACATCTCGGATTGCATCAATTTGTTTGAGAATTCAGATTCTAATTGATAATGAAATGTTTATGATGTTGGTCCACAAATAGAGGATTAGTTTTTATGGGAATTAATTTTTTCAGTTATAATACAAAAAAGAATAATTTAGTAATTATTAGTAAGACAAAAGAATAATATGTTTCTTCTACTAAATCTAACCCCCAACTTATGTGGATATAAACTCAATTAGAAGACTTACTTATGGAAGTGTTGTGACCCTTGATGCTAGGTAGTTAAAATCAACGTACAATCAATATCAGAAGGAATATGGTAAACATTATCATTCAAATAATATTAATATCAAATATAATTGCATCAAATAGAATGTTGAGATGAGTGAATTAAAGCTGGAATAAGGTTTTAAATAAAAAATAGTTGCTGAAATTTTATAAAATTCTTTATTAAATGAACCCTTTTTAAAATTTAGGTTTAACATGGGTGTCCAACAAATTCACCATTATGTTTTTTAGTATGTATTTTTTTCACTTATCTCATTTTATTGGTGGATATTGGTGTCAAAGGGTAGAATTTACTCATAAATCTATCCTTATGGAAGCATTTAACATGGGGGAGTTTTGGGTATGATTTCAATTAAGAATTGTATGTGTGTGAACAATTCTATCTATTTTTTACTGTGGTTATTGTAATTTTTTATTATAGGAATATAAATAAATGCTGAATAATTAAAGGCAATAGATGATTTAATAATCAATTATTTTGGACAACATGGTTTTTATGTCAATATTTATTTTATCCAATGTTTAGTTAGCTAATGTATTCTTAGAATTGTAAATACATAATCTGTATCTTCAGGATATAATTTTTAGGGATTTATGAGACTTAGTTGACAAAAATATAAAAATGAGGATATTGTTTAAACCTAGTTGATGATGAAGGAAATTGTTTTCATATATTTTATTTTGTTTTTTGGAAAGCATAATTATGAGAGTAAAGGAAAATAAACTCACATTGTATTTAAATCAGACTGAATATATTATTCGGGTAATTATTCTCACAATTCTTGAAAAGGTCAATCATATTGAAGAAGAATATTTTTGGAAGTAAATGGTCATCTGATTCACTCTAAATCATGATTTAATTATTTGATCCTATTAAAGTATAATCATATCTACAAGACTGTGATTTAAATTTGATGATTCAATGTTGTTTTAGAATTATCATAAATCATAATTTATTGGTAAATTTAATGATGAATAATTGATGAAAAAGGTATAATGAAGGAGAAATTTAAAATTGAATTCAGTTTTATCAGAAGAAAAAAGTGTTCATAGGATTTTATTCAGGCTGATCATATTTATAAAATTCATATTTCGGGCCCATGAATTTTAGAAAACTGTATTCAGGATAAGAAGTAAAGGAATTAATTTATTAGTATCCTACTGTACATTTCATTGAATATTACATGATTCTAATGATATTACCAAAAGTATTCAATTCTATGATACAAGATAAATATTGTGAAAGAAGATGCATGTTTCTAAATTCAACAATAATGAAACTATTTCATTGTATTTAATAGTTCATTTTATTATCCATAGATAGATCTATTTGTTCGATTATTAGTTAGTGGTATCATATTCTAATGAGAAAGAACTATTTGACACTAGTTCATCGTATTATGTATGAGATCAAGAATTGTTTTGAATTGATGAATGAAAATAAGTGAAATAAAAGGAGTGACCAATGTCAATAATAATTTCATTGTTTAATCATCAATGTATTCAACCATTTACTGTTGGTTTGATTAAAATGTTTACTATAACATGTAAGTAAAGATAAGAAATGGTGAAGAATTATTGTGTTCCTGAGGATGTGTGTTGAATTTTTTTTAACTATAGAAGCAAATCATAAATATAAGGTCATGTTTGTTTCAATTGAAAATAAAAACTGAATGAAAAAGAATCACCGATTCACCCCTCCCCCTCTAAGTGATGAAATTATCCTGATTGGTCAATTAATCATATATGTATGGGTTTAGTCAATTAAATATTCTCTATTTGATTATGAGGTAGCATGAAAGAAATACCGTAGGTATCTAATCTAGATACATGTATGGATTCTATTAGTATTCAGTCACACTGGTATCAATAATTCCATGGATCCTAAAAAAAGAAAAATGACATTGATGGTCCATCATTTGTGAAATTTTAGAACCCACTCCATTACTACCATGTGTTGTCTACTTACAACCCATATTTTGGATAAATTCAGATAAACTATTTGTCTCACTGATCACATCTTTTTGGCTTAGCATGATCATATATTCCATGATTTGTTATGATATCAGCTTCTTTTTCATTATCTCTATGAATATGGGCATACTAAAGATATTCTTATATACATGAATAGTATTTTTAACCCATCCTAAAATCACCACACATTGGGGACCTCATCCCCTACATATGTCAATATAATACATATAAAATATTTTTACCTTCAACCATTATCCTTCATTAAGGTATCTCCCAACACTATGTAAATGATCTCACATGCTCAGTCCATCCTCAGTTTCATGGAAATGAGTAACTCAAATAACCTAGATTAAAATTACAGACACATAAACACCTCTTTTTCAATTTACATGATTCCACAAACTGTCCACCATAAAATTTTCTATTTTGGATCACTAGCTTGAAGATTTATTCTTCCTTAGGGATCGCATCCCATCAGGCAAATCAATACCCTCCCTCAACTGATTATGTATTTTGATGGGGAATATAATATTTTATTCTTATATAGCATATATAGTACCCCCTCCATTTATTATTTGGGATATGGGTAAGTGGATTCACTACATGTTATCCTTACGTCACATTGTGACACCCTATAACCATCAACCCCTATATTTTTTAGGAACCGTTTAATTTAAATTACGACTCAATGAACCACATTCAGTGTTTTCCCTAACAATACGTGGCTATGAAATAGTATCTTCTTCCAAATATTTGGATCAATTAGGTTTACAAAACCTCCACCACAATAATTTATCCTTTCGCTCACTACTACATTATGGTGTTCATCTGCTAGGCTCACATAGAAAAAATGGGTTCACTACCATCGCACCAATGAAAATGACTTATGAGGAGGATGATAACACATGGGAATTATATTTCATAACCAAGACTCCCCCATTCCTAGTGGGGGAATTGGGTCAATGGAGTTACATTGTAACCCCTTACATTACACTATGACACCCAACTACCAGCAACCCCTTCATTTGTAGGGAATAAATTTCTTTATTAAGAATATAAACTTCCTGTATACAAACATATTATTATATATCTCACTAGCTATTCACTATCATCTTGATTATCCAAATTTCCAATATAACTATTTACTCTGATGTGATCACAATTAGGTCAATAATATTTATTGAATTGATCCAACACTCCCCTTATATTGGTCCACTCATTCCGTAGAACTAAGGAAACTACTATGATTATAACACATGTGTCATATACACCATAGGAAAATCAGATAGTTGTGAACCTTGATCAAATATCAAATTAAATTTTAGCAAGAACACCCATAGTTACTCATCTAAACATTTCAATATAGGTGCAAAGGATGATTCATTTGAAAACCATGTTCAATACAAATATAATAGTCAAAATATCAAAATAAGAAATCTGTAACAATAAACATGACCCCCAAGAACGTAGACATCCCTTCCACACTGTAGGTCATACTATTTGGCCCCCTGAACCCTTCAACCCATACCAGTGTATGGTGTCACCCAAATCATTGAATGATTTGATTAATATAATTATTTAGTCTAATAGTCACACCCCTATGATTAATATTATGATTTCCACCAATAATAATTTTTCAAAAAATATATACATGTTATTTATGAGACATTAAATAAAAATTATTCATTTATACTTATAGAATCTCTAACATTTTTGGGGTAGATAACTAGAATACCACCCACATACTATATAGGAAAACAATATTTTGAATATTATTAACACATCAAAAAACTAAATTGATTTCCATTGAGGGACCAAAATGGAAATCACAAGTAGAATATTCATTACATGTGAGACCTATAATACAATAATGACTCCTGATTATTAATTCTTAACTCTAATTTAGAAGTGTTTGAATTATAAATAAAAATATTAATAAATACAAATTTAATCAAATCAAATAACTAAAAAAATAACTGTTAAAACAAAAAAACTTGATTATGGGATATTTTGATAGTGTTTATCAAGTAGTTATCTATGTCCTTGCATAAGAGTGTCACCAATATATTTTATATTAAAACCTTGATTAAAATTACCAAATAAACAACTAACTTGTTATCAATATCTTTGAACTAGATCCAATACAACTATCTAAAAACCCATCCCACCATACTCAACAATAACTAAATCCGTATGTTAGTGGACCTTAGGTGTACCACCCTATAAACTAATGTTTTTCAATTTTCAGTGGGGGTATGGTAGGTGAATGTTGGTATTAAATACCATCTATAAATAAAAATAAAAAAACAAAATATAGTAGGAGAAATTAAAAAAAATATGAAATAAAAATTAAAACACATATATTATATTATAAAATGATCATATACCATGTCATGTAAATCACAAAAATATCCACTGATTACGAATATACCTATCATATATATATAAACACACCTAAATAATTTTCCAAATTTTTTTATAAATCAAAACTAAAAATCAGCTTACCCTATATGTAAAATTGTCTTATCCAAATAGTAAACCATTTTCACTCCCATCCCCATGAGGGAACAAACATTTGTCCTTTGACTTTAATGTAAATCAAGACATAAAAACGGAACACATCCTTGAGGGACCATGAGGGGATTGACTATGAGATCAATATCACATCAATAATGGTCTTCTTAAATAACACTCATACATATAAAATTATATGAATATTACAAAAAATATTATCAAAAACATATTTTTAACTCATCTCCAATTGAGATCAAATAACATAAACATTACCTTCACCTATCTCATCTATTTCTATAGTGGAATGATGTATCCTTAATAATTCATTCTAAAATATTCATCAACTATCCATCCAGTTATCATGTAACATTGAATCCTCAACCCAAACCCACATTGATACCCCAATGGAAACTCTACAATCACATAGTAAACCATTCAAAACATATATATCTAAATATTACGCACTATACACCGATTGATGGTAACTCTAGTAACCATGAATGGATTACTATGTTGTATCCCTTCCTTCCCAATAACTATAATCCCTAAAAACATATATATATTTAATTATGGAGGTTAGACAAATAAGTGACAAAAAAAATCTAAGACCCATTCTATTTTTAAATAAACCTCCTCACCTATAAACCCAATGAGTGATTATAATGAAAAAAATAATATGAATTGGCATTAATGAACCTTTATTTCCCAAGTGATAATTTTTGACACCATCAACATTACACCAACTAACCACATCAAAATTTTTTCTATAATTACATTAAATAATTCGTGTGGATCATTACTATGAATACCTAGATCCAATGACCATTATCCATCCATGTTATATGAATAAAATACACTATTTCGTGTATCTGTCTACCCCAAGGTATCTCTTAGGAACAACTGAAACTCGATGTCATCCTATTTATAGTTTAATATAATCAAACCTAGAAAAAACTTATTACACAAAATATAAACAAACATGTTAAATTTAATTAATTATGAACCACCTAACTAGATTATATATGATTTTACATAGTAAATGACTCCATACAATCTAGGTTTGACTGAGTGGTATATAAAAATATTGAAAAAAGAATCAAAGTAATAAGGCTTTAATTAAAAATAGATGTTAATATTGTAAAATTTTGATAAAAATAACAAACAATTATTTAAAATTCATATGAATACTCAGTAATACAAACATTATAAGAAAATAATAGTATTTTACATAAAAAATTGAGATTAAGATAGAGATGGGATATATTTTTAGTTTCCAACACTATGTTCCATCATTGAAATACAATAAATCACTTATTATATCTAATTTAAGCATTACTTGTTAAATTTATAATTTTTTGGGAAATATAGAGAAATTATACTTTCCTTAAATTTTAAAAGGCATGTATACTTTAATGTATAAAATCTTCTATTACGTATCACTACCCTGGTCATACTTCTATATCACATGAGATGCCAAATACTTTTCAATTTTTTATAGAAGCTCTATAATTGAATCATACATAAAAAATTGATTGTTATTTATATTATATTTTAAAATATTAATATCATATATATTAAATATTTATATTTATATTAAATAATGATTACAATTACATATCACCTTTACCACAAATCAACTCTTACATAAATAGGGAAACTCTAATGTTAGGATTACCTATGTGAAAATCCTATTTAATATTTTATATTATGACTAATTTATCATGATGTAGGAACTATTTCTTGAAAATCATCAATTAAAATTATCATTGATGAAAATAATAAAATGAAAACTGAGACAAATTAAATTTGAATATATGCTTTCATATTTTAGGCCAACATTTGATAAATTACTATTTTTGTGAAAAAGGATAGTATATATTATGCATAAAACCTGAAACCACCATTTAATTGGAAAACCAAAAATGAAAAGAAGCATATATCTATAAAAAACCATTTATATTTCCTTATCCCATGAAATATGAATATTTTTAAAAATAATGGAATTAATTTCAAATTAAAATAATGTTACTGTTATGCATGAAGTGCTTACTTTTCTTCTTTGTAAAAATATTTATTGTGTTTTTATTATGTTTATTTAAAATTATTTGGGAAGGATGCATGGGTGTATCCCAATAGAACATTAAAACATGTTTAAGTATGATAAATTGATTTTTTATTTTCTAGAAGAATGCATTTCTTCACAAAATAAACCACAATGATAGAATTATGGTTGTATTGTGGGATATCATAATATTTTAGTATTCTCTCTTCCATTGGGGAGATATCCAAATAACACATATAAGTAAACTGTGTTTGGTCATATTTGATTCAATTTTTTCATCGTGGTAGTATTTTTTTCACCATAAGGGGGTATGTATAATGATCATGGGAATGAGTGTATAGTTATTTAATATACATTTACTAATGAAGATGAATTTATCTTTTTTAATGAAAATGGAACTCCATAATTTGTTTGATGAAATTTTTATTTTCTATAACAAATTGAATAACTATATTCCATAGAGAAGGTATTATACATAAATGGTTTATTTGATGGCTTTTAGTTGCTCAGCTAAATTAATGAGGTGAATTCCTTATGATCAATCCACAGCGTATTCAATATTTCAAACAATATAAATTGGGATAAACATAGAATGAATGTCGTGGTATTATAATATAATAAAATCAAGGTATTAAATAGATTTAGTATTTTAATTATCAAAAAACAATATATAATGGTGTAACACCATTTAAATGTTGATTTCACATTACTTGACATCATAGAGAACAGTTTCATGTTATGGTTAGGGGATTTCCAATTACAACTTGAATTGGAAATTAATGATTATGCATGAGTTTTAAGGATTTTAATAGTTTTTTAAATTAATTACCACAATATATTTTGAAGAACACATAGAATTTTCTATGATTATTAAAAGTTTGATAATTAATCTTAATTGTAAGAGTATGGCTTTATTTGTAAGGATAATATAAAAAAACATATAGTGAATTTTGAGTTGAAATATTTTTTAATATATAAAAACATACCATGATATAAAGGTGAATATCCATATGAGTTGTGGAAGTTTTTAGCTGAATAATGAGAATGTTCATGATAGTATATTTTCGAATGATTTCTATATTTCTTCAAGTGGGGGAAATAGTTGTTGATAAGAACACCACTATATGAGTTATTTTATGTTATTTTATAAAGTAGAAAATCATAATGCATTATTACAATATATAATATATTGTAAGTATTTATATTTTCTATATTGAATTTTGTGAACTGTGAGAGTTATTATAGAAACCCTAAACTTGTAAAAACATTCAGATCTAATTCTATCTTTTCCAAAAAAACATTTATATATTTTTTTCTTAGACAGTCTCATTTTTGTTAACTAAATAAAATCAACTGAATCCCTTATTTAGGGTTTTATTAATTTATATAAATCAAGAGTAAGATAGTGAATTTATTTTCAAACTGGAAAAATATCAGTATTAAATTTTTAGAAAATAAATCATAAATATATTTAAAAAATCACTTATCTAGATATTTACCACAGTTTATGACAATGATTTGGCATATAATCTGCATGTATATGGTAAATTGTACTCTCTCAAAAATGAAATGAAATTGATTTTGAAAAATAAGGTAATATTTATTTTTTATGTGAATAATTTTATCTATTGTAAAAACTAAATTCAACATTAATACTGATCATTAAGGATTAATATGTAATTGAATATTTTCCATTGAATGATGGCTAGTTTAAAGAGTTTAAAACTACAATATAGAGATCTTATGAACATAAATATATATTCCTTGGTTGATATTAATTTAAAATTTTCATTATATAACATAATTAATAAAAATGTGCACCTTATAAAATAATTCATATTATATAGGATAAGCTGGTCAATAATTTTTGAGAATTAATATATTAGGTGCAATGAAAAATGTATAAAGACTAAATAATAAGTCAAAATGAGATGGTTGATGCATTATATAATCAACTATATACTCTCATTAGGGATATTTATGTATATAGAGAGATATTTTTATATGATAAAATTTTCATTAATATACCAAGAACTCTACATACATATTTGAATTCAATGTTATTAGTTAGAAGACAAAAATGAGTAAAGGAGATAAGGTTCTATAGTCTCTAATGTACTCTTGATACAAATGATACATGAAAAAAACTATTCAATATATTCAAAATGTAAACTCTTAGGTATCTTAATTTAGTGTAAATAATAATAAATCACTGAATGAAGATCCCACTGATTTAGAAGTTACCAATTTTATGAACATACTTTTCATCTAATTTGAAGAGTGGATACCAAAAAAATCTAATGAAATAATCCAATTTATTTATTTTTATTTGGTAAATTTGGTTATGTAGATGTGCAATCACCTAAATTGTTTTGATGAATATTATGAGGAGGAAGAACTACTGATAACCCCTTGAATTTGGTGATAAATTTTGGAGAAAATCATAAATGAAATTATTTTATAAGAAAAATGTGTATTTTTAGGAAGGTGAAATCTATGATTTGCAAAAAAAATATAGGATTAATATTCATATAGAAATATAATTAAATAAATACTAAGTAAATATTATATAATTCAAAAGTTGTTTAAATTGATGGAAAAGATGGTGAAGTCAATATTGTATATGACTATGATGACGAGATAAATACTAATATAAAATAATTTAGTGGGGTATTGAAAAGATAAAAAGTCATGTTTTTTTTGCTCCACGATCTACCTGAAATTCCAAGATGAGTAACTTTATAAATAGAAAACAATATAAAAATTTCTATAAATTTTAGAAACATGATGAAAATAGTTGTTATTATACTCCAAAATTAAGGAATAGATTGATATCAATAATAATCATACCAACTTTTTAAAATAAAGGTATTAATGAATAAAATAATTAAATAGTAAAATAACGACATTATGATGAATTACAAATGACTAAAAGTGCATTTTTACTATCTGAATGACCTTGGTTATTTCAATCATTAAACTCCGTAATGAAGATAAATAATTAAAAAAGGTATATTATGTGTAGGTAGTGGACTCCACATACTTGCAGCATTTCTAGGACAATCGAAAATTAACATTATATCATAAATATAAGAATAAAGTACTAATGTTTAATTATAGACTCAATATTTTTCACCAAGATGAAGGTTATATTTAATGATACAAAAAATAATTAAACAGATTCTACTAGTACAACATTAAAATAAAATATGAAACATCAATACTAATGTTGCTAAAAAGGAAAATGGGGTATACCTAAATATATTCCTTCTATTTAAATAAGTTATTATAGATAGAGTGAAAAAGGTATGTAAGTAGTAATTTAAGCCCATAATTCATTTAATTGTTACTATCATTTGGGAGAATGGTATGGACAAAAGGAATTGAATTTTGTACCAAGGGTATGATGGAATTTACCAATGTAGAATCGAAATTAGGTAACATAGTAGTTTGATACATCAAAAAGCATGGTTAAAACAACAATTTATTTTTAGACATATAATGTGAGTAATTACGAATAGATCTATAAGTGAAGGTTTAATTGAATCAATAAAGATTCCAACATGTGTGAGTAATAATAAAATTAAAAAATAAGTAATTTTTAAAATCTCAGTAAGGGAAACAGATAGGGCATGAATATGTACAATAAAACGTGGGTGTAATTACCACATGATATGAAATAAAAACCTTTTTCATGGTATAAAATATAATAAGGATGGTGTTGTTTATTTTTTTAATAGTGTTTGGTTTAATATTATTATCTCTATAATTTCATAATTTGTTTCTCAATACATAATAAACACAAAATTCTTCTTTTTGGAAGGTCTGAGTCGCAACCTATATATACTAAGTGAATTATGAGAATCTATCAATGAAGTGATGTTCAACATGTAATAATACACAATAAAAGTGAGAGATAAATCAGTTTTTATATGAAATTATTACCCAGTGAAACATATATCACATTAATAATGTAGATAATAAGTGCATTTTAAAAAAATTAATAGAAACAACTATGACACATGGTTCCTATACCATTAAAATAATAAAACTTGGGTAAATTTATAAATATTTTGGAGATTAAGACATAATGAATCTCAAAATTTATCATGTACACAAGTGTGAATCCTGATAAAAATATTATATAATTTGACATACATCAAAACCAGTGATGTATAAATCCTCAAAACTCCTCAATGTAGTCTATATAGACGTTTTTGAGCTGATGAAACCTAAATCTATTGATAGAAAATGTTACCAAAAAATCCTCATTAATCAATTTGTCTATATGAAATGGATTATATCCATTACCTAGAAATCCACATTATTCAATTGTAATACCTAATAGTATAGGGAGGGTGATAAGTTATTATGCTGGAATTTTTATAGGTACTCCACCAAAAGAAGTAAATAATTTACCAAAAACTAGGTGGAGGAATATCTGAAAAACATGGGATTCAATAACATATTTTGTTAGTGAGGGCTTCTTAAAATAGAATTCTATTGAGATAATGAACAAAATCATAAATAAAATATCTCATAATATTCATTTTGAGAACTAAATTCCAGATATATATTTAAATTATCTTATTATCGTCATAGTTTACAACTATATTAGGGTGTTACTATATCCTAAAGAAGATAATAATCCATATCAAAGATGGTGTGGGATGAAAATAAAACTAAAATAATTTTTGTGTGTGTTTAATATCATATTTTTTATTATCAATAAGGTGATGCATTATAAAAAATAGTTGTTTGGGGACAAAATTATTTTCCATATATATTCATTGAAAATAAATGTGTATAAGGCATCAAAATATTTTCTAATTTAAAAAATTAACCATCTTTGAAAACATATTTAATTTTAATTGGATTGGTCATTTAAATTCAATAAAATGATGTTTTTCAAGAAGAATGTGATATTAAATTATAAGGTTTTTGGAAGAACATTGTTCTATATAAGATTAATATGAATACAGAAAAGAAGAAGAAAATATTATCGGTTTATCATTTTGAAATTTGGAAAATGGATGGGGATAAATCAGTAATGAGAATATTTTATGAGACATAATTTACTTTTTTCAATATTTAATATTGATGGATCAATGGAAAACATCTTCCATTTCTTAGGTAAAACATAAAAACGTCCAATATTGTTCTAGAGATGAGAATTGGGTAAATGACATATATGTTGAACATGACTATATTGAAAAGAATCGAAAAAATGATGTTCTTTAACAGAAAATGTATAAACTTTTTATCAAAAATAGATGGGTTTTCCTTAATAAGGTTAATGTATATGTGTACATGATAAAAAATAGAAAATGTTTATATATTATAAATTGTTTTCCCAAACTAATGGGATATATATATATATAAGACATTTTCAATGGTGGATTGATTTGAAACTATATAAATAATTTTTTCTATAGTAGTGAAAACAATTTTCAACAAGTATCAGATGGATTCTAAATAAGAATTCCAAAATTGATCACTCAAGGAGGAGTTTTATATAGAAAACTTATATGCATTTATCATTAATCATCATGAAAATAATGTGTATAGGTGAAGGAATAATTATATTGATGGAAAAAAATTATGATATTTTTACTCTCTAGTTTATCAATACTTTTGGATTTATGGTTATAATTGAGGAGCAGTGGATCATAATATATAGGCAAAAAATACAGAAAAAAGAATGATTTTTCGGATTATCTATGAAGTTGAAATTTATATTTGATTGTATAGATGACATATTTTTTTTTATAATTTTTGAGGTATGAATTAAATAAGTCATTTAATTGAGGGTATACATTTTTTTGAAATAAATGTAATTTAATTATTCAATGAATCAATTATTACGTACCATAAATTCCATGGAACAACAAAAACATTTTCAAACATAGGAATCAAGGCTGATAAAAATAGTCATGGATACATAGATGAAATTTTCAAACTATATAGAAGATCTAGAGAACAACATTAATGATAATTCACATATTATCCTAGTTTTTTTGTGTCTCATTTCCCCAGGACCTGATATATATAATTTTTTTTTCAAAATAATTCTATCTATTATACCCAAAAGTGAATCATATACTTTCAGTGAAATATTTAAATTGATATATCAAAAATATATGTATTTTGAATCAAATTACTATAATTTATCCAAATATATGTTATTAGCGAAAATATATTACTATTTTTATTGTTGCACAAATAAATAAATGTCAAAGTCAAATAAAATTTGTGATCATGTAATTTCATTTATTTCATTATAATGTGGGATTGAATACTTTATTTCATTGAGAACTAATGAGGATATGTACACTAAATCCACTTAAGGATTTACTCAACTTATTATAATAATAAAATAGATTTAAAGTATTTATGTTGATGCGAGATATTTGAATTCCATAATTTTTAAAAACAAGTGTTCTATTAACCTCTAAAAATATATCAGCTATCATTAATGGAAAAAAACATCATGAAAAATGGAACTTCATAAAGAAGATTTTATAGTATGGATAGAGATGTTTGACAATATTAAAACAAATAATCATTCATTGAATGTAATTTAAAATTAACCCATTGAGATATACTTTTAATGGAATATTTTTTCTATTATTTCTAAATGACTCCTTCAAACAATATGAGTAATAATATATATCTTGAACCCCTTTTAGGAATTATTTACATAATGAATGGTGTGTTTTCATTTATTTTATATCCGGTTATTTTTTACTTTTGGATTAGTTGAATTTTTATTTTGATAAAATAGTGCTGAACCCCTATATTAAATATTTTTTATGGGATTTTTTTTAAATAATTGGGATTTTGAAGAGTTTTTATTATAGAAGAATTTGGAAAAATCAACCGTAAATTTTTTTATAAGAGTGTGTTAATAAATGTTCATTTAGGAGGGTTTTTTATTTTTATTAAGTTGAATACAAAATAATTAAGTTGGTAATATTGTGAACATAAGGATTATTTCATTTAACTATTGTTTGTTATTACTTTATTATTTTACACGGGAATAGAATTAGTTTTTTTGAGTCATTGAAGAACTCATTAAATAAAATATTTTCATAAAGTATAAATTTCAAATTTTTTTTGTAAAGTTATAAAATTAAATAAAATGATATTTTGTTTTAGTTTTATTAATAAATTTGAATATGTATAATTCTAATAAAATACCTATGGGCATTTATATATTTTTCTTAGACAAATATTTATGAAGGATTCATTAAACTCTCCCAATGTGACATCCAAATATTTTGAATTGGTCTAAATGATTTTGAATATTTCTTGATGGTGTTCAATGTAGATTAAATAAACTTTGCCTCAGTATCATTGATTTATGGATGAGATATATTTTTTTAGAATAACCTCTCTTATAGGGACAAGAATTTTTAAGTATAATACTTTTAAATTTTTATATTTATATTTTCAAATTTAGGTGCTAATACAAAATTAAAATCACATACTTAGCCTCCCGAAATTAATTTTATAATACTATTAAATATATTTCATATTGAATGCACATAATTTTTTTTAAAAACGGGATAAATATTAAATTAAATCTTAAATAAAAATTTCGAGACCATGGTTTAGTATTTAACATTGTTTTTACCATAGGCCCGACCTAAAATAGGCTAGCATAGGGCATTCAGATATATCAATCATTGGTGTTGTGTTTAGTGGCATAATTCATTCATTCGTTTGTTCATTCATTCGTTATACCTAAATGAAATGTATACAAATGAAACTCTTTGTATGATTCTATCAAATTAGACCCATGAACCCTATGTAGATTCTAGAGCTTCTTCACATACTTCTATTGGTGAATAACCTCTAACAAAGATGAAACACCAGATTAGGAGAGATCAGGAAACAGTGAATAAAATGACTTACATAAATCATTGGCAAGCATGTTATTTGATGAATAATGACCCAATATATAGGTACGTACTCATAAAGTTTTGGTTTTCATGCTCAATTATTATATATATTGAGATGATAAATATCCATTATTGATATGTAGTAATTAGGGATCCTTTTAAAGATCATATGTATGTACTCAGTTGATTATTTCAGTGCATTCTAACATTAATTTCCCAGTTATTGATCATTGGACAAGAATGATTCTCTAATGGTGGTTACTCAATTTTTATTATCCCTTTCCTCCTATATTTCATCTTTTTATTGACTGGATGGCCCCCAAAATACTGGATCAATGTTATCGAGAGGTATATACACTAATTAGATCCTAGAATTATGAATGATTCACAATTGATGGACATATCAATGAATTAGGAAAAATTTAGGATTTTTGTAGATTTTGGATTATCATTTTTTATTAGAGATTGAATAAATCGATATAATAAGGATAAGGTGTCATATATTCTTTCAACACAACCCCACAAAATGATGAGATCTTTTTTTTTATAGTGTCTAAAAATGATAGATTAATTCTAAATCTAATGAATGTGGGTGAAAATATGGATAGAATTTAATAAAATGATTAGAATTATAACATGGGAAGTCAATCTGGAAAAAATTAAAAACCTAATGAGATGTCATGTATCGTCATGATTAAACTACTTGTAGCCCCTGTCTATGATCACTAGTGTTTTATAAGATTATTAATATGGCCTACATGTCATGTACCTTGACCATAGATGGATGATCCATGTGGTCGAGAATAAGGGTGGTACCTCACATGGGAGTGCATATATACCAAGTCACACTGTTGTGAGCCAAAGTACATAGAGATGGGATGAAGAACACAAAACACTACCAGAAGGTCATGAACTAGTACCAAATAGTTTGGATACACCATATATCCCACCTATAATCTCCCAACCTTAAACAATATATAATCACGAATGAAGTTAATAATTCACATTTAGGATCTTTTCAGGTTTACAGTTTTACGGAATTAGGCCACAAATATTACATTACATATCATATATCAAAATTTATATACTTATAATTATTATCCATTTATTTCATAAAATAAAAACTATTGAAAAAAAGAGTCATGTTGAGTTCCATGTTTTAGAAAACATGATTTTCCATGATCCCATCCTTGACCTTATTCATCTTGAAGTACTTGGAAAAATTTTCACAAAAACATGGGATGAGCATAAAAATCCCAGTAAGGATTGTAAAATAAATAAATAATACACAAGTATATCAATACATACCGAGGATATTTTCATTAACATACCTCATGAAATCATAATATTTACGAATAACACATAGAAATCATAAATTTTAAATGTATCTTGTGGTATCCATAACATACTTATGTTGTTGCTTTCACAACTACGTAGGGAGTTACATTTGGAATACCCATCATAGTATATTTCTAAAATATATTTAGAGAAACATTAATTTTTACCTCCTTCAGGTTACACAAGTAATTGGAGAGCTATCTCTAGCTCATTCACCCTAGGTTTATCATACAACCACCCATATAGGTAAACAATTCCCATGAATCATAACATATTCACAACACATAAAACAAACATAAAATAAATATTAAATTTAAACATTCCAATTCCAATATATCATTTAAACATATTGACATAATCAATCCATTATCAAAACCATTTTTAATACCAAAAGAAGTAAAAATATTTTGTGGTATTTTTTTCCATTTAAAAATACATTACAATTTGTTAAGGAATCCACACATAAAATAATTCTCGTGATAGAGGAAAGGAAGTTGTCACCGCATATTTTAATAAAAACATTATTTTTTCTTTTAGAAAATTTTTTTTATAGAAAATATTTCATTTTAGTGAATTTAAATGTCAAATGGGTTTATACACTGTATAATGTAATGTCGTGTGTAATTCAAAGTATGCCTCGATAAAAGGAGTTTGAGATGAAGTCCCATACCTCATGTCCAACTAGATTCATTCATCATTTAATCTCTTAAATAACAAACTAAAGTTATCTTATACTATCATATGAAACTTTTTCATTTTCATTTTTCATTTTATATAACCTATTACCATGTTATAAACATTATATATTCATTTACGTTAATAATGGTTTTTTATTGATATATGGTACATAAGTAAAAAATGAACTTCTTATAATTACAAGTTGATCATGTTGTCCAAAGTACATTATCTCCCGATCTATATTCATTATTTTTATATCATATATATCATATATATTCATTATATATATGTATTTGTAATATTATATAATATTTTGAGGTATGAAATGAAATTCACCATTCATGGAGATGGTAAGCCGTACGTACACATGAACACTACATTCATTTCAAATTTCATAATTAATGTAATGAAAACATAATGATAAATATATATATTATAATTATAGTATAATGTAATTTATAATTTTAGTAACTCCGTCCTTCATACGTTCGATGTATGGAATGAATGAGTCATGTCACTTTGAGGGGGTGGTAGACTGCACGTCCTCAAATGAAATTATCGTATTATCCAATATTCAAACCACAATGTTATGAAATAAATTAAAAATAAAAAATTATAGAGAAAATATAAATATAATATATATCACATAAAAATATAGATCCATTTTAATGGTCACCATAATTGGTGGTAGAAGATGTGCGAACAATCATCATTTCATGTGGTAGAAGTTCGTTGTCCACAAAAACATAATGTTCATATCCATTAAATTGAGGTGTGTGGAAGTGTAGTTCTAATCCTTCTCATTACATCAACATATTATATTTTTGATACTGGTTTTGTTATCTGAACAAATAATAAGAATTTCATAGTGGGTGGAGAATTTAAACAAATTAAGACAACTTGGGGGAAGACGTTGCATTTAATTCGGGTAACTACCTTTGGTTTGAACCGAAGGATATCTTGAAGTGCCATATGCCCTAGTTAAGGATTTTAGGTGGAATATTGGGATGTTGGGACCTAATTTAGGTAGATTTAAGATGATCTAAGGGTTCATGGAAGTGTGAGTAAGGGTTAGAGGAGATGTCTTTTTCTATGGGGGAGGGGATCTTTTGGATTATTTGAAAGTATTATTTTACTATAAAATCAGTTTCAGTTTCAATAGATCCCATACATATTTAATTTTACTATAAGGTGCATATAATTTGAAATAAAATCATCCAATATTATTTGTACATGTTTTCAAAAAAAAAATTAATCACTATCAATTTTATTTAAACCTTTCTTAACTTATTTGACCATTACCATGTCCTCTTATATATATATACTATATGGTTAATATATTGACTATAAAATTTCAAGTGACCCAAAATGGATCATTATTGTCATTTTTAATATAATATATTTCATTTGGATGAATCTTATATTTTTAGTACTATTTTATTATTTAATTAAATATTAATTGTTTTAAAAACATATTTATGTCAATTTATATACTATTCATATCATGAGTTTTTTAATATTCTATAAAAACATTATTATCGCAAAAAAATTTCATTAATGAAAAAATTACAAGTCATTTTTCTCCCTAAAATTCGTGGATGTCATAATATGTTTGAAAATAAAATTATTTTAATTTTTATAATCCCATTTTTTAAAAACCTTCATTAATATGGTAATCATTACAGCATCATTGCGTCATAAATAAATTTATTTTTTTAATGTCTACAATTTATAAATAAAATACCGTGATGTATGAAATCCTTCTAGATTTCCAATTAATATTTATAGTCAAAGCTATCAGTTATATAACACCATATAAAAATGGTTTAATCAAAGATATATTTTATGTTATTTTTTCCTTACATTAAATTAATTAATATAATGTGTCATTTTCACTCCCATGTGGCTTCATGGGGTCCCAAAATCGATCCAAGGATGCCCTTGTTTGTAAAAATCTCATCCAATAGGGTTATAAAACGTGTATGGGTAATTTAATATTGTTATAATATTATTTTTACCCTTATTTACCAGATTTATCATTTAACCACGGTAAATAATTTTTTTATTGAAGTGAATATTTATAATGTCTAAAAACAAAATTTAAATGTTTACACAATTTGGGCCTCCTTATTCCAAATATGTAATCCATATTTCCAAATTAAAAACAGAGAAGTGGTAGATATTTATTTAAAATTAATTCTCAATGTTAAAACAAAAACCGTGTTTTTAAGAAATAATAACTATCACATGATTGAAACTTGTTTATGTCAAATTTCAAAATGAAATTACTTCTAATTACCAACATTGGATTAAATTTAAATATATATATATATATAATTAAACTATTAAAAAGTATTAAAAATATAATTTATACGAATATGTAAATTAGATTAAAATCTAGTTTGGAATTGAAATGCATTATTTTTTACTATTCATTAAAAAAACATCATCAGAAAAACCCTAAAATTTCATCCAATTTAAATTTTGTTGTTTCATTTCTAATGAAAATTTTATTTTTTCAAATATAACATATAAAAGTGAAAAAAATATATTTAAAAATGGTTCTCCATTAAAAGGTGGTAAATCGACATTTTAACAACTATTAGACTATTTGTGCTTAAAATTGGATTCATTCACATTTTAAGCCTCTAAAATGTATTGGATAAATGTAAAAACATTTAAAAAACATGTGTAATTATATTTATGTTAGTTATCTTTATTCTTCCCATTACAACTTCTAGGCATTAACTATCATTTAAAATCTTTTTATGTTATTATTTATTCAGTATGGCTCTGCCTTATGCGGGACATGCGATTTTTGGAGAAACCCATAGTTCTGTGTTGGGTATGATATTGAAAATAGAATCCCCTTTAAAGTAAAATTAATATTTAATTAAAAAATATTAATAAATATGAAATTATCATATTCTTTATTTACATGGGATGTTACCCCACTTATCCAGATGGTACTTATGTATGGATTGGTATTCATGTGTTGGCCAATGACATGGATGGAAGTATAGTAGGGCCTCTTTCCATGTGGTTCCCCTTTCACTCCAAGTAATAATTATTTAATTTAGAGGAAACATCAATGTTTTTTATCTCCTTCATTTGGACATGGATTTTGGCACACGAGTTCCCAATGTTGAGGGGTTTCAATATAGATTTTGATGGTTCCCTTAATTCTGTATTTTTGGATATGATGTACAATGTTTTAGTTGCAATTCATATTTAGGATATGATTGATAACTTTAGTGACTTGAAAGGGGATGACCAAAATCAATAGACTATACCCCCCCCCATTATCATAAGTGGCGGTTCTCTATGTTACATTCTGAGTGGATCCACCCTATTAGAGAGTGTGTGAGTTCTCGATGACTAGAGAAGAACCTCCTATCATACTAGGGTGTTAGTCCTCAACATTCGGAGTGGAACACCCCATCATCTTAGGTGTGATTCCTCTACCTTTAATGTGGAACCCCCTATCATATAGGCAGTAGGTCATTGATGACCAGAGTGGATCACCCTATCACACCACAGAATGCATCATCGATCTCTAGATCGCAAACCAACACCAACTTCGCCTCATGTCTTCTATATTATAAGAGGAACCAACAATCATATATAGAACATGTCATCAGGACACAAAAGTTGTACCCACCATCAGATTGGGTGTGATTCCACTGTGAATACTAATAGAGTGGTCGCCACCCTGACAATCTGTTGTGTGGATCCAATATGTGGTGGTTCTCCCCTTGGCTAAGAATAATAGTTAAAAGGAATGTCTAG
This sequence comes from Viscum album, assembly GCA_963277665.1. Taxonomy (NCBI): domain Eukaryota; kingdom Viridiplantae; phylum Streptophyta; class Magnoliopsida; order Santalales; family Viscaceae; genus Viscum; species Viscum album. The sequence goes on from OY728143.1 coordinate 638,209,584, forward strand.
ACAGAGATGGTAAATTTTTTGAATAATCATGAGATGATGGGAATCATTGATGGAGATTTGGAATTATTGGTGACTCTTCTTTCAAGGTTGTCATGTGAAATAGATATCCCATAACTATCTACTGGGATTCATTTTACTAAAATATAGGCAAATATCTATATATATAGATAAATATCCATACCTTTTCATTTTTATAAACAATTTTTATGGGATTAAATGACACATAGCGTATTCCACATGATTTCCATGTCTATCTACTCATGGTTGATTGAGTTTACTTTCCTTATAACAGTTGAAAGGAATATACTTTTAATTTATCTACTAACCATGTCGAGCCCCCTATTTTTAGATGAGGTTACTATTTCCCTTTCATTGGATTAGATATCCTATTTCACTGATTTTGATATCATGTACACTAACTCCAGTATTTATATTCTTGGGGTATGTCATACTACTTATCATTTCATCTTTCGGGGTGTCATATTGGGTATTTATATACTCACATTGTATGGGATATTTATGCACATATCAGGTCTTATGTTGATGACAGACTGGTCAACGTGGAATATATAAGAGATTAGGGATAACATACACATTGGACCATCTATGATGTCTGCATGTTTGAGATCAAGAGATGGGCAATCTCAATATTTTACATTCCATATTTTTTAGGTAGGGACATATTTCTCACTGGGCATATATTTTTATATTAATTTCCACTTTATAGAACCGTACACTTGAATTTTCTGGAGGGTTTTCATCCATGAAAATTCCATTTTATTTCCACTTATTTTACTTTGAACTCATCTACTCTTCTGCATCAAGATGTTTATGTGTGTTTTTATATATACATAGGAAAATGCCATGAAATATTAGTAATGCATTTGAAGCTGGTCGATAGCAGCTGCCCAGTTGAGGGAGTATTGGGGTTGTTGTAGCTCAAGCCCTGGCTTGGGTCAGGTCCTGAGAGAATATTAGAAAATAATGGTTAAGTCATTGGGATAGTATTTGGAGTTTTCCCCATATGAGGATTTTGTAGGAATTAAAAAAATAATGTCAGAGTGTCTCGTGTACAGATCTTCGACCTAGTAATCCATTGATGGTGTGATTGGCTAATATATCCATTGACAAGGAATTTTACTACCTAATTATTGAATCTACATATTGAGACATTGGTTAAATGGAAAATGGTAAAAGAATCATATAGTGTTGATTAATTTAATATTATTTATGTATTTATATATATCCTCATCTAGCATTTATACAACTTGAGAAAATTTACGGACTCTTCTGTGATGATTGCTATCCAGGATATGTGTTCTGGATCATGATGAAGATCCTATGAGTTATGAGCCCTCATTTCAGGGTACATCCATAGTTCTTCATCCTCTATGTGGTTATGTAGTGGAACCTCAATGTATTGATAAAAACATTATACCTTCTCAGGAATATTAGAATGCATGGAGGCTTAGTGTACTATTTGACTTCTAGCCCCAAATACTATAGAGGTTAAATGGTAATCAATTTCCTCTAATAGTAATGAATTGAATAGAGTCATTGGTTCATGTATTCAGGCTCATCCAAACACTAATTGATTTTTTGGATTCCATGGATGATAACATTTTCAATGGAGCAACTATGTGATGGAAAAGCCTTATTAGACATATTAATGACGAGTTGAAACCCACATGTCCTGAAATATATCATCTATTCTACGAGGAGTAATTCCCCTAATTTTTTCACACATTTCATAAATAATATATTTTGGTGATATATTAGGGATGTATGGTAATAGTTGAGTTTGAAACAATGTTTACTGACCTTACCCGATACTCTATTGACATGGTTTGAGATTTACACTTCAATGAATAGGGGCTTGAACATGGAGTCTTCTAAGTGATCTGAGCTAGAATTTTTCCTTTATGAATCTACACATATGTAGGGTATTTGGAGTGATCATTAGTGAAAGAGGGTTTTCTATAATGGGGACACCAGATAGTTGGATCAGGAAGATGGCATCAAATAGATTACTCTTCAGAAGTAGTAATCAAAAGCTAGATTATAGGATGAAAATGTAAGAGAACTCTCTATTATTACACTCAGACATGTTTCCAAAAAAACACATGGCAATATGGAGTCCCAAAGATGTTTTTTTGACTATGATGAGAGAGGTCACATAACAGAAGGCTTCCCGACCAGACATGCTGAGTAACATAGGGAGAGACTTGATGGACAACCACTACTGAGGAATCACATTGATTAAGGATCTATGTGGATAGGGAAGGGTGGAAATTGGGAAGTTGAGTTGGAAGATATATAGGAAGATTTTTGGGTGGTGGAATATTCTATGAGATCATTGCTCCACCACCACCAAATAGAACAAGTCAGGTCGAGGGAACTAACAATTGAGTCCACAGATATATGACATCTTTAGTGGATTATAATCCCACATCATATGATATTATTATTGGTGAGATATGTGTTTATTCTAATATGTATTAATTATTATTAGGAATTGGTTATATTAATTCATTAATCTTTAAAATCATGGTTTAAGAGATGGAACTCCTAGTTGAGATTCTTTCCCAACTACTTCATCTTATTGTTTCTATAAGGAATTATTATTCTGTATCTTTTATATGTCAATAGTGCAAGTTATTTCATAGTGTTTAGGGGTTCACATGTGTCCTTTTGGTCATCACGATGGAATCCTATTACATTATATTTGGTGTCGATTATTCTTCCATGGTTGGATCATAGATTTATTATCATCAAAAATGGGTATGAAGCCTTTGCACTTATTGGATGAGATTCACCTTTACAAGAGAGAGAGAGAGATATCATGGATGAATGAATATGTTTTTCATAATGGTGGTTTCATCCCATCACCCATCACATAATGAGTATATCCCTTTCTATAATTGGATCTTCAGGAATCTGTATTCTTTTAATTGTGGTTTATTATATGGATGTCTTCACAAAATATGTTTAGGGGAATTATCTTCAGTTGGTCAAGATGTTTTTTATTTAAATACATCATAGTACTAATCTAATATATACAATGAAATATGGGAAGACCCCAACAGAGATCAATGAGATGCATTTTTATTTAGAGGATGTTTAAGAGAAGTTTTTCATTTGACCAATTGTATCCCAATGTATACCTATAGAGTTGTTCATTAAAAATGTGAATGCGAAATAAAATATTTTTGAGGGTTATAAATACCTGAAATAGGGTATGATATTGAAAGGTACCTATTTCTGAGGACTGATGTACTCTTTGAAAATTTTGAGTACCGAAATGGGTCTTGAATATCGATATCATATCCTTCTACTTCCAGTTGATGGATACCAAGCCTGATATTCCAAAATTGGCATTCCAATGTTTCTAAACACTATTTGTTCCATGTTATTCCCTTTGGTGTGATGAATTCCCCACCATTTTCATGGACTTGATGAGACAAATCTTCCAGCTGTACATGAACCATTTTTTATTATCTTCTTCGAAGACATATTCATATACACTGCATTAAATATGGAATATAAATATCAATTGAGGATAGTTCGATATTTTCTTCAATTTCCGATGTTTTATAGTATGTTCATGAATTTCGATTTCTTGAATATTGAGTTTAATGTTCTAGGGTATTTCATTTCTTAACATATTAAATTTGTGTCCCCAATAAAAGTTGATGCAATTACTTTATGGGATACACCCAATAGAGTATTAGATATGGGGAGTATTCTTGGATTATAGGGGTACTACATGAGTTTTTTGGATGAATTATCTATAATTGTATCCCCATTGACCTCCCTATCATAGAAGGGGAAGCTGTTTACCTAGTTTGAGAAGTGCCAATGGGACTTCAAGGAGTTGAGTCTACTACTGATGAGTTGTCCTCGGTTGAGACTACTTGAATTGGGATTGGTGTTTTTTTCTATTGTGATAACTTGGGAGATGGCCTTAGCTACATGTTAATGAAGTAGTAGGTAGTTATCAAATACGGGTTGAAGAAAATGAGACCCCATGGGTAGGACAAGGTGAATAATTACCTTAAGTAGGTTGTAGTATTCTTCACCCTAAGGTTATGGAGGAACTAAATTATAAGATAGTTCATTGTGGTTCACATAGACCATTGGAGTCTTAGGCCCGTTGTCACACACTCAGAAATCAACCTGAGATAATGATTCTTGTTATAGTTCCTACATATCTATGATTTCATGGTAGACTATATTTTGGGTAAGGGGAACATTGTAGCATCATTCCATAGATGGGTGTCCCATGATTTCTATCTATAGATAGTTAACAATAGTTGCCCTCCCTATAGCTAACCCTCTTAGAGATGAAGACTACATATTTTTGTAGTTGATAATGCTAACTCCTCCTATTTTGACCATTTGAGAGATTCCAAACTAGAATACATAAACTATGAGGACTTATGTGACCATATATCGACATGAGATTCACTAGTAGGATATTCTAAATGAGGTAATCAAGTAAAATTATTCAAGGTATGAATGGTAGTTACAGTCATGATGTCTGAGGTGGTGATGTAACAGTTCTACAAATATTACATAGCTGTACATCCAAATGCGGGGAGAATGTACTGAGTCCTTCCATGGATGTTTTGGTGGTCCAAAATGTGATAGATAATTTCAATGTATTTCATTCAGTGCCCCACCTTTAAGAATTTAAAGGATGAACACCATGCTCTAAGTGTTTTATTATGACTACTTACGATCCTGTAGTGGAATTGGGATACAATATCCTTGGAATTTTTTATAGGGATTCAACACACTATGAATGAAAATTTAAACATATGGGTGATAGTTGAATAAATCACAAATTTTTTCCCTTCCTTGGTATCAGGGATCAATGTTCAGTGGAGTGTTTTTGGATGTTGTATATATGGATGATATTTTTCCTTATTTGGGGTTCCATTAATGATTTTCTCCAATCATGACATGTAGTTTACATCATTGTTTTAGAGTTACCTAAAAGAGTAATTAATGAAATAGGCGAAGATGAGTATAAAAATTCACCTCCAAAAATATTGTCAAAGCGAGCACACTATCATGGTGTTGGAGGATATACTAAGTTATTTCATTATATACCTTATCTGAAGATTGTAGGATAACTTTTCAATTTTAAGATATTTATTTCATCAACAACTACTACTCTTCCATTGACATGGAATATTTTGAGGTGCTAGATGGTAGGCCATGAAGATCTCCCTACTGCTACACAGAGATCAGAGAGACTACTTTTGTGGGACTATAGATAGTGATGGGGATGACAGAGAAGTTCCAAGTCAATTTTGAGTGTGTGTGGATGGACCAAATAAAGAGGAAATATTATACAGATCATTTGTGTAAGCTAGTATAGTTTGATCTTGGGGAACACATCTTTTTAATATTCTCCTCACAATCAGGATTGTAGAGGTTCATAGGAGGAATAATGTTATTCTAGAGGTTCATTGGGATGTTTGAGATCATACAAATGGTGGTTAAGGTTGTTTACTACCTTAACCTACCCCCATAGTTGAAGTGGATGAATGACATATTCCACATGCCATAGTTGAGAAGAAACATTCTTGACTCCATTCAAGTCATCGACTATGGTTAGCTGGAAAACAGGGATAGAGACACCATTGCAGATCACCTATTAGGGATCAAGGGCCAACAAGAGAGGAACCTTCAAAGAAATATGAGTCCCTTATATCACATGTTGTAGAATTATGAGAACATATAGTAGATCTCCTAGGACATGAAGATCTAAATGTGATATAAAAATACTGATTTGTTTGTTTTGTTATTTTTTTAATGATGAAAATCCTATACTAAGGAATGGTGTAGAGAATCGGTTTTTTCCTTAAAATACATTGAAATATTTTTATATAAATTTATAACAATTATCACTGTGATGATATTGGATTATAATACCTATTGTTCCCAAAATTAATTTTATTAAAATATTAAATATATGTTATATAGAGTGGAAATAATTTCATAATGAAAATAGAATAACACATAAAAGGAATATTTGATAAGAAATATGAGACCATAGTTAGGTACAAAATTAAATTTTTACCCTAGGGGTTTCCTAAATAGAGTGGTTCATGGATTTCATCAATCACACCCATCAATAGTTCATTCATTTGATAAATAAAAAAATTAATTAATTAATTAATTTGACCTATATTAATTTTATAAAAATGAATCACTGTGGAGGATCCTCCAGCGTTAGCTGTATAATCCTTGGGGGGATTTTAAAGATTTTTCTCCTGTATCCATTAGAGAATCACCTCAAATGGTGATGCAAAGACATATTAGAGTATAAAATGATGCAATTAATGCAATGAATTAAATCAATCATTGGAGAGTGCGTTCTTCAAGGATGAAAAATATCATCTTCAGGTTGGACACATCAATTTGTGGTTTATTCATTATTTGATTAATTTTGTTGTGTATATAAATCCCATTTATTTATCTAAACCAATTAAATATCCATAGTGTTCCCATAAATACAAATTTAATTGATTATTTAATTATTTTTGACATGAATATCCAATCAATGATTAATAATCCAGAAAACTAGGCCTGATGTGGTTGAACAATTGTTCTTACACATTTACCCCACAATTTCTTTGCATCCTTTTCTGATTAGAATCAATTATCCCAGTACGATGTGGTCGGGTGGTACCAGGCCTAATCAAACCCCAATAATCACAACAGATTCTTGATCAAGGGACATATTGATAATTCTAGTTGAATTATTAGATGGTTTTGTGTTTTGGATGATTGTTTTTATTATCATATATCGAATAATTGGAGGATGAATCAGGGGTGAGATGTTCATTTACTGTTTCCCATAGAGTGAAGATAACATATTTTCGGTGATCAAAGGATATAAATGATAGATCTGACCTAAATTAGATTATTGTGTGTGCAAAAAGGTAGAAAATGAAGGTAAATATCAGACTAAGTGCTCAAGAATTGAAATGTTGAAAAATTTAAAGAGTATCGACTATATGTTGTATACGATGATAAACACACAAAGTGTATCCCCTAGCAATAGAAGATACTGTTTTAGAAAAACTTAATGATTGAATGATATTTATCCCTCATACAGATCATGTAAATCATCCCTATATGGATGAGGAATATGGAAGAGAATGATATTGATACACTATGTTAGATTTCCCAACTAGGAAACCGGTTGTGTAAAATGTACACGTACACCGGGTGAAGAAAATAGATATAAACAAAAGGTCCTGACCTGAACCTATATAGTATGGACACAATGTGTAGTCCTCTTTCACAGTGTCTACATATAAAAGTATTATGAATAGTGTGAAAAAATGAAAATACTAGTTGGTGTAGTTGGACCATAGGTCTTGTGGATCACCTTACATATCGTGTACTATTTTTTTCCTTTATAAAAACATTATTGTCCTATATCTCCGTCTCTTTGGATTTTAATTTTCCTTTGAATATCATATCTTGAGTTGTTTACATATAAAACATGATGTCTCTATTAATTAAAGATTTTTTAATATTATGTGGGATGTTCTATGAACAATAAATATTTAGGAGCTTCTCGACGATGATATAGACCAGGAAACAGATCACAAATGATACTTGAGTGGAACCCCCTATTAGAAAAGGATATAGTCCTCTAGTGTTACATACCATGTGGAACCCCTGTTGGATAGGGCGTGGGTCCTCAATGATATTATTTTACCCCCTTCCACAATAGGGTGTGGATCCTTGACATTTAGGGTGGAGCCCCATTAGCTGGGGCACAGGTCCTATACCTTCAGAGTATAAACCCTTGTCAGATACAGTGTAGATCCTCGATGTACAGAATGAAACCTCCCTATCACTTCAAGGTGTGGGTCCTCAAATAACTATAGGGAAATCCCCCATCAAATTGCTAAATTTTTTCCATCTTATGAGTGTAACACCTTTTTCAGATAGGTCCTAGGTCCTTGTGACACTAGATGGTAACCCATACACAACATTGGCCTAGGTCACCAATGGACACATACCAAGAGTATCACCCCTAACAAAGTAGGTTGAATTTCCCCTATTGGGTGTGGTTCCTCCATGTCTGTGCATCTTAGTGAAGAGGCTTGTTTGGACTTGGATGTTTAAATCTATAAAGACGATAGAGATGCTCGACATCATTTATTGATTTTTGGAACTATTTCAATCTATTCTTTCTACGATGATTTATGAGATTGATATCCCCAAAAACTCCCAGTTGTTATTCTTTTTATATATATTTATATAAATATACATTACTATCAATAAAATTTGATTTGGTTACTCTCTTTCCATCAGATGCAATGACAGACAATGTATGTCACATGCTTTCTATGTTTAGCATCTCATTGTTGGATGCATTTAGTTCCCTTCTATGGGTGGATAATATTTGGCGCGTAGCCATCTACCCATTATTTAAAGCCCCTTATTATTAAATAAGGTTACCCCTACTATGTTTGGGGTGGGGATTTTCTCTTTTATATCACTCCATAACCTATTTAATTTCATGAAACTCTCTATTACTATTGTATATCATACTACTCCAACATCATCATTATGTAAATCTTACTAGGTATGTATATACTCACAATTGCATTGGACTTTCATACATGTTTTTTTTCTTTAGACGAGACCATAATTGTTAGGGAAAACTATAGAGAATCTTAAGAATACATATAACTTTGAACCACATTCAATGGTCATATATCAGAGCCATTATCTAGTCTCTATAGGCATTTTATATTCATGTATTATAATATTTGGTCATATCTGTTGTTGGGAATTTATTGTTTGCATTTAGTTTTTAGTTTACACCATTATACTCTTGTTCCATTAAGAGGTTTGGTATCCATGGCTATTCCACAGATTTTTTAATGTTATTTCTTCAATACATATGCATCGTGATGGTTGTGCATGTGTATAATGGTATGTAAGAAATGGTCTCCCTATATTATTTATTCTTTTTTAACTAGTCTCATGCCCCTCGACTATAGAGACTAGCATGGGATATTTTCAATTTGGGCCCTAACCTAGGATAGTCTGTAACATCTCTTCCATTTTAGATACATCAACAGTTTAATTGAGAACTATAATATATAACCTATGTCATCATGGCTAGGTGTATTTCAGTTATACATATTTTTTCATTATATTATTTTATTATGATGTATTTAAAAAACTGTAATAATACCATAAATTGTGAATGGTTCCATAAATTTACATTTTTAGTGACGTAAATTTTTTATTGGGCTGGTACATTCCATACATCAAATGGTATGAAAATATTTCTCTAGGTTTCAATAAATTGAAATCATCTTTGGTAACAACACCAACAAAAGTATCCTAGAAAAGGTGTATTAATATATTATATTTTTATTGATACAAGAGAAAAAAATCAATGGACTGAATAGTATTGAATTTTTGGAAAACCATACTACATACATGATTCCAATTTTACAATGGAAATAAGAAATAAAACATAATTATTTAATGATATATAATGAACTATATCATGGAATCTCATTAAATTATCTCCTTATCATAAATTATGGAACCTAAACAAAATATGGTAGAGATAAAATTCTGGTGAAGGTTTAAGTACAGAGGAATCAATCATGAATCAATAATCATAATTAATTAAGAAAGGGATTTGAATAATCACCCATTCCATATAAATATCAGCATAATTTATAATAAATATAGAAAGGTAAATAACTGGTCACAGATTACATTTAATCAATAAAATGCTAATGTGATACATCTAAAAATATTTTCCTCAAAAAAATATAACAGATAAAAAAATTTGAATTATAAACAAAGGAAATGAATAATTATTGGACTCTTTGTTTCTCATGTACATGGTACCATTACCATCAACACCTTTCACAAGACGGTTCATTGCATACCTATTAAAATACCCTTTTTTGGAAATTTATTCCTCTCATTGGACTACCAATGCATTGAGGGGATTGCATTAAATGGTCCCCACACATATATTAAATTCCCAAATAATTACTGATAAATCATATAATTGAATTATATAAAAATTAATTTTCCTTATCAAATATCCATATTTATTAAAGGATACTGATTTACAAATATTTCCCCAGATATTAAAATAAATTTCAATGTAAACACCATATAAAAAATGGTATACCTTTTAGAAATTAAAATTATAAATTATAAAAAAATATTTATAAACAACAAGAATTTAATTTCCAATAAATAATATATTAAGGTAACATGAATGATTTAAAAGGAATTTAACAATCACAGAAGAATTTGAGATTTCATAAGAATTTTTACGATTTGGAAATTTTCAAATGAATCCCCTTTGATGATATAATAAAAAATTAAACGTAAAATATAATGAATAATGATGTAATTATGATATTAATTTCCAAGGGGTAGTATATACACCCCATAAAAATTATTATCTATTAACTAAAAAATTAATCGTAATGGAATATAAATTATGATAAAATCACATATCTTGTGCTTTCCTTTTAATAGTACATTCTTTGAAATTTTGTATGGTGGTTTTAAAAAATTTAATATATTATTAAATAACCCTATTAATATGTTTTATTTCATATATTAATATCTTATAACATATTTTCAACTCCATATTAATGATTATTCCTTATTCTTATTATTTCTGGTAATAACTACGTTGTTTTTCGAGTATATTTTAGCATGTTATTTTATATTCCAATTGCATAGATAATGATTTAGTTATTTACATAATGTAAAAAATTATGTATGTATTCTAAATATTTATTAAATATGTGTTAATATAAATCCATAGTATTTTTTAATTTGAAATGAGGTGCACTATTCAAGGAGATGGAATATCGTATATACGCATGTATGATGTATCCATTTTATTGTTGTATAGAAAGAAATAAAATTGAATAACATAAATATATATTTAAATTATAGTTGAATTATTATTTCATATTTGTAACGTATATTTTTTAAACCAATCCTTATAATGTTCCATTTTATGCATGAAAAAAACACTCTTTTCTCTAGGGGTATTCTGTCGTATACGTGAACGATGTCATTGTACATACAAAAAATTAAATGAATGATGTTATGTGATATATTTTAATTAATTAATCCTAAATATATAATAAATATCATACATAAACATTACATCCATCATTATTCATAACCTTTAATGTTGGTAATCAAAATATGAATGACACTAGTTCGCGAGGAAGTAATCTGAGGCACCCACAAATGATGATTTGATAACCCAATTTATGGAATTGTATGTAGCTGAATTTATAATCTTTAACACAAAAAAATATCACTATATTTATGATAATTACTTTATAATATAATCATGGTATTGTATTAAATGATGTAGGGGGAGAAGTAAATAAAACAAAAAAATTTCGAGAAGATCATCACCTCTTCTCTAGGTATCCTCATTATGTTGGCACTAAATCATTAAAAGGATATATTTTTTCAAAATATAAGTATTATAAGATAAGGTGGGGTAGTTATAGTAGTTAATTTTTTAGGGTTTCATTAAACAAAATCTATTTTACGATTCTGAGTGAGTAAAATAGTGGGAATCCATTTTAAGTGAGGGAGAGGGCACAATTGGTTTTTTTGAAAATAAATAACTGTAAAACCACATTTTTACCCTCCAAAAGGATCAAATAACAATAAAACTAAATAATATAATTTATAATCTCAAAATTAATCTTATAATGGGGCTTCCACATTTGTTTTGGTCACTTTCACACATTATGTTCTATGTTAAACCACATAGTAAACTCGTTTTTACCTTTCACATATGTGGGAAGCATTAATTAAAAATCAATCTTGGTAATGGTAGGAGAAAAAAAAATTAATTTGAAAATGTTCAAAAGATCATAATGCTTATATATATAAATTTAATATAAGAAAAAGATAAAATGAAAAAAACATTACTAAATATTAATCTATTTTTAAACCACTACAAATTTGTTATTCATAAATCCAAAAATTATCTTAATAACATTATTTTACCCCCTTATTCAAAAGTTGGAATCCATTTTTTAAAATTGAAATCATAGAGTCTTCATAATTAAATTTAATATTAATCCAGCAAACCACAAAAAAATTCCTTAATTTTAAAAAAAATGTTGTATTTAAGATCAAAAATTAACATATACCAAAATAAGATAAAATATTTTATAAATGTTATTATTTATATTAAATATATATAATATTTACTTAATATACATTCATGAATTAATAAAATAATAATATTGTTTTCTAGTATAATTAAAATTATAGTTTTATAAAAATAAATATTTTTCACTATTTATTGAAAAATTAATCTTTTTAAAAAATTATCAAAAAATAAACTAATTCTGTTTTATAAATTTTTAATCCAAAAATTTGAATAATAATTCCATATAGATTATCCCAAACATTATGAAATTAATTATAATATTAAATCATAAAGGTTAGGAAAATCCATTTTTTAAGGAAACTTATTTTTGAAAAAATTATATCATTGTAGTAATAAATTATGTTCTCTTTCACCAAGAAATAACTAAAACATTAAAAAATGAGTATTAAAATTATATATTTTATAATGTGGTTAATAAAATTAACTCCAAAAAATTTTTATGTCTAGGTTATAAAAGTCACATAATAATATTTCATTGTTCATTTAATCATTTTTTTGGATGAAAAAGATGTTATATAAGATAATAAATTAATTTTATAAAGAATGATACCAAAATACAAGGGTTTGTAAGATTATACCATCCTTTAGTAAATTTTTTCCTCGCAATAATCAATTTCACATAAAAAATAAATGGTTGATAGTTTAAAATTCCTTCATGGGAAACCCAAAAACCTTAAAAGGATAATATAAAATTCATATATAAAAAGGGAAAAGAAAATGAAATTGTCACCCCAAACCTAAGATACCAAATATAATATTAATTCTGGGTAGAAAAAATCTAGGAATCGAACTGATGTATAACTATAATTTTTTATGGGAAGTGATAGAGAACATTTTCTTTAGAATTATTTTCAAAAAAAAGTATAAATATGTGATGGTTTAACATGTTACTTATTCCTGACTAAAAATGTAAATAGATGACATTTTTATTATAGAATACATTTCTTATAGTTGATTAATTAATTTAATTTCATGATAAATAATGTAAGAAAATAAACTTACTTGACTTTATTTAAATTCATAAGTATATTCTCATACATTGGATGTGCATCGATATATTACCACCACATATAATATTAAAGTGAATGGATATTCATGTAGAGTATTTATGCAAAAATAATGTTTAATGAATCAAAATATAACAAAATTAATCCTCTAAAAAAATACCAAAACACAAATTATTAGCACCTAAAAACAATAATATATAATGATCATCATAATCAATTCCATAAGTAATTAATTTTCAGACTTATCCAAAATACATCTGTCCAAATTCAATGTCCATAAATTTTAAAGGAAGTTAAATAAATTTCCTAAATAAAAATAACATCACAAACCAAATATATGAATATGTTGATCACTTCAAACCTTACCTAAAACAAGAATTATGTCAAAAAAATTAATCATCAAGTCTATAAATGTATAAAATATCATATTATTAAATATATATCATAAATATAAAAATTGCAGAAAACTCCATCATGAATTCCATTTTCATAAAATCACTTTTCTTTTCCAAGGTCACCAATAATAGCACAAATTTTTTTTATCAAAATTATCTCATCATCGGAAATATATTTAAGGTTATCTTCCCCAAATCATGCGTCCTCCAAAAGATAAAATTTTGGTAGAATTACTTCTTTTAGTAACTGGTGTTATTATTATTATGTATCAAAATCCAAAAAAAAGATATACTCTAGTAAAATATATATACACATAAGGATTAATATAACAATAATATATTTTTTTTAAATAATTCACCAACATAATTATTTTATCTAAACACAAGTGTATTAATCATTCCATTACATTATAAAACCAGAATTTTGGCATTTTGATATTATTACTTAATACCTAATTCATTCACATTTTATAATCCTAAATATTCACATTTCACAGAAAAACCATGCTAATTAAATTAATGATTTTTAAACCAAGGAAATCTATTTAATTAATTCCCATACATCCCAAATTTAAAACATTAGTCCATCGATAATACCTTAAGTAGAATATTACCTGAAACTTTTCATTTTTCATTAGAAATTAATTTTTTGTATCATTAATTTCCACTCAAGAACCATCTTTTTATTCCTATAATGCATTGTCATAGGTTTTTATTATAACACTATTTACATATTGAAAATTGGATCCTCTATCCCCCATGTTGTTCACCACCAAATCTCTTAGTAAAATTCATCCGTGCCATCATTAGTGTGTTTTAGAGTTGGTAATGGTGGATATTATCAATCATATGTCTTGATAATTGATTAATAATATTCTTAATAAATTTACTATTGTCATCATCCACATTTTATTATTTAACCACTGTAAATCTATTAAATTCAATGCTAACCCAATTCCCTCTAATTCCCACCACAAATAAAAACTAACTGGAAGAGTGTAAGCATCATATTACAATAATAATAGTGAGATAATATAATTATATATATATCAAAATAATAAATTTTTCTTATTAATATAATAGTATTTATTTTTAACCAAGTTTATCAATAGTCATTAGAAAATCTTTATGATTATATCAAATACTTATACTTATCCTTAAATATGGTTATTGGGATGTGTTATATAATCTATATTTTCTTAAATCTAGTTCCCAAGGCCTCCACCAATTGTTTCCTAATACAAACTATAACTCCCTAACCCCGGTATCCTAGAGACAATGGTTACATTATATATTGGAATAACATACAAAGAATCACAACATTAATGAATATATAGTTTATTTGTATTGGTAAAAAACTTACAAACATGAAATTCATATTACTTTTTTATAAAAAATAAACAATGTATTTTGTTTTTGAACACAATTATTCCCCATATCATAACCCTGTATAAACAAAAAACTCTTCCTCAAATACTCATGAAAAAGTGAAATGAGATCTATCAAATTCTCAGTAAGGTAATGTGTATAGTACAATTTATTAATAAACATGTCATAAACACTATAGAAAGGTAAAAAATTATATACATTCTATTTAATAAATAACATAAGAATAATATGAAATGATAGAATCATGATCAAATAAATTCATATAAATAATAACATGTGAATGGAACATGGATGAGGATATTATACTAATCAAATAATCACATAGGATATCAATAAATTATTTCATAATGAGGGAATCCAGAATATCGTAAGTCTAAGATATTAAGGTAAATCCTCAAGATAATTACTATCATGATCAATCTAAATGACAATTACTTCCTTGATATATCATCAAGGATATTTAAATATGTTTTTATAACCCCATTTGGGTTATATAATTGATTGGACTCATGAGACACATCAAGGTATCGATTGAACACAATTGGTCATTCATGTGAATTATTAGGTCCATGGAATTCTTCATATAGACAATGAATACAACTAAATCAACAAGAAATACCAAAATATATAACAATTCATATTAGTATAACTAGTCAGATAAAATATCAATATAATCCATAATAAAACTAATAGTAAAACATATAATGAAATATGATAAATAATATAAATAGCCTACATCCTTATCCAAATAATAATCTAAGGTTGTTGTCATATATAAAAAATATTAAATGTGATTACAGGAATATTTCTTTAGAAATTATAAACATTTTTAACTTTGATAGTAAATTTTAAAAAATAAAAATTATAGACGAAATAAAGAAATCAATTTCATTGAAAATTACATTATAGACATATAATCTGATCTTAAAAACTATAATGCATCTTGATGTCAGGAATTTGCATTAATTTCCTATGAGAAAAAAAATTATTTTCAATCTTTTCTATAAATGTCATAAAGAACCTTATTTTGAAAGTGATGGACTAATTATTTTAAAACATTTTTTGGAAAGTCAAAAAAGGGATAAAATGATGTTAAAAATCATTAGAGAATAGTGTAATTTTTTTTAATATCATTATTACAAAGTCTAGTTATAGAAGTGAATGACTCCTAAATAGAGTCTTACATATAAACAATCTTAAAAAATTAATAGATTTTGAAAAAACCATTACCATTTGGGTATGATTAAAATTCTTGGTTCCATGAAACCAATAACATAAAATGAACATTTAAAAACATGAAAACAAAGTGATTAATCATTTTATTTATTCATGGTGTAGTATATACAACATAAAATATAAATAAGTCATGAATATAGAATATATCTCACATAAATAAAAGTGAGATGAGAAACTCTTACCACTTAGTAATCGGTTAAATAATATTCTTTATGAGTGAATAATAACTATTTAAATATCATGATAATAAATAAATTTTTTTTATAACTTGTAAAAGATAAAATATATACATCTTAAAAAGTATAAAGATGTATAAAATCAAAATATTCATCAATGAAAGAAATGTTTTATGAATTCCCTTTGAAATATATACCATTCTATTGACAATAAATAAAATGAATTGATCATGTTTATCAAATGAAAATTCACATGAAATTAATGGAAATAAAAATAAAAAATATTTCTAACATAATATAATAATTAAATAATAAATTAATTGTAATTTTATAAAAAATTAATGTATTTTCTGTTATGAAATGCTTTGCCTTGATTTTTTCATCCTTCGAATATAGTCGTACAACATTCCATAAATGAATCGACTGAATGAAATCCTATTATGGAAAGTAGGTTTGGGGTTGCAAGAATACCAAGACCTGAAAAACATAGGTCGTGATTTTGGGAATAGAAATGTGTAGGGTATGTTCATGCTATATGTGTTGAACATTTGACAAGGGAATGATGGATAGTTATACCTGAATAGGGTAGTGTTTTAAGTGGTTATATGATTAATATAATATTATTTAAATCTTAAAAGTAATGGGTGGAATTATTTACAAACAATTTGTTAGATAATTAATGTTTTATATACTTGTTAGGGTCTAAAATAATATCAACTATCAATGTAATGTCTTATTTTTTCGGTGCTTTAAGATTTTACATTTTAACAGTAATATGTTACATTATTTTACATAAATCATCAGAAATATTTTTTCCCGTGGTTAATTTTCTTATTCTAAAAAATGAAAATTTCCAAATTACCTAATTCGAAAATAAATCCCAATATTGAAGATCTTTTTTTAAATTCAAAACAAATAATTTTATATTTATATTTAAAACTAAACTGGAAAAACACAACAAGAATCATTATTTTAGAAAACCATGTCTTTAGGCCTAAAATGGTACTTATACAGAAATAAGTGATTTATATAGTTTAAATGTAAATAATTAGATTATATATATATAAATATAAAATATAACTCATTGAAATCAATTTTAAAAAATATAATTTTTTTCAATATAATGAAAATAAGAGTTTTATAAAAATTTGTAATTTTCACCATTCAATAAAAAAATATGTTTTAAGTAAATTTTTAAAATTCATCTAAAGATAATTATAACATGATGACCTAAAAAAATTAGTTCATTTTTTCAAATAAATTATCTAAAACTGTTATATATTTATTATAATATTCTCAAATAATATGTAATAAAAATATTCTTGAATAAAATATATTTAAAAAAATTAAATTTACTAAAAATAAAGTACTCATTCAAATATAATTAATTAATAAATTAACAATGAGTTGGAAAATTATATTTTTTATAATTTAATTAATAATATTCATTATTACCATTTTAACAGATATATTATAATGATAGCATAATAATATTTCATTGTTCATTCACGTTAGGTGTTGTACGAATTATAAGATATCAAAGACGTTAAATTTATTTTAAACGTGAATATAATGATAAAATTTGGGTGTTTCACATGAAAAAAATAATTTGAGAACTCAACATCAAAAAACAATATGATAAAACATAATATATAAATTAGTTTCTTACGAGTTTGAAACACAATAATTAGTTTGAAAACATTCTTTTATGGGAAATTAATATCGTGTTATTTTCTTTTAAAGCTAGTTGATTTTTTAAACAAAATGAGAATATTATTTTCAAAATATATTTTTTTCTATAAAAATAAATAAGTGTTCTTAATAAGATAAAAACTTAATACCATCCTTTAGAAAAATTAATCTAGAATGAAATGAAAATATCTATTAGAAACAATATCTTCTTAAATAATTAGGATAAATTTGTTATAGTAACCTAGAAATATATGTTTAATAATAGAAAATAATAATTATAATAAAAATTATTAACAATGTTGTGAAATAAATATTCATATCCAATGAAAAAGAATTATGGAATCATAACCATTATAATAAATCCATGAATATTTATATATGATAATTCATAGAAACTCTATGAAAATTACTCGAAATATTAAAACCAAAACCATTATATTAATATTTCAATTGAATATAAACTTATATAATTACCATAAATATCCTACTTAGTATATTGAAGGTAAAAATACACCATGTACCATGTACAGTAATTACATAAATGCATATTATAGATTAGTAATTTCATACACTTTTGAAACATAAGAACCTATACATACCATATAGCTATTCTTGGTTGCCTATGATATATTAAATAGTTCTGATCCATCAAACAATGCCAATTTTTTTTAATATATACTAATTATAATAATAACCTCACATATAAACACCAATAATATTAGTAACCGATTATTCTTGAAAACAGAATTAAATTAACTATTATGTCCATTAACATTGAAAATTTCATATATTCTAATGACACAAACAAAATGTAAACAATTTAATAGTTCATTGATTTTTGAATATTTATTACATATGATTAAAAAAATGTTATTATAAAATTAATAATGAATATGTTTTTTAAATATCTTTAAAATAAAGTCACATAAACATTATAGAATATACTCAAATGAATAATGAAAAAAATATGGTAACAAATCATTCCCTTTTTAGTTAAATCAATTTTTAAGGATCTTCATATGAATTTGAATATGAACTAGGGGTACAAAATTTTTTGTAAAATATTTTATAGATATCAAATTATGACAAAAAAAACTACTTAGGTATCGATAATTAGATACACTTAGTAAAAAAATTATAAGATGTCGATGTAAAATTCAGAACAAGTACAAAATTAAATTATTAAAATATAAATGTTCCTACTTGGATTTACCTAAATAAAACACACCATTTCAAAAAATCACTAAATTAGATGACTATAATAATTTTTGGGTGGCCAATAACTTAAATAATTTACTACTAAAATTAGGAATATCACAATGAGAAATTGAGCAAAGATAACACTAGGTTATTGATACAATTATAGGGATAGAAATAAAGAGGGAAATTTATAGGGATAAGACGGACGTGTTAAAAGAAAACTACCAAGAATAATAAATATGATGTAAAAAAATTATAGTGTAGACCTCTGAAAAGGGAGAGCTATTATTGAGAGGATTTAGGTATTGAGAACCTTGAGTAAGAAGAAAATAATGGGAATTATTTTTAATTCAAATGGTGTATAAATGTAAATAAACAATTATAATAACACATATAGATTAGATGTTTTGTTTGTATGATTTTTTAATCATGTGTTAACTATTTAGATGAAAGTAATATATATTAGGGTTTGTTTTAGGGTTTATTTTACGGTTTGGATACACTATTTGGGAAACTATGTGCCAATCATGCACAAACCCCTTAAACGTACTGTAAAATTCACCTAACAAGGTTTAATACTCAGTACTAAATATGTGACCTACACTACCCCCTATATCCACCCATTTATAATTAATAAATGACTTATAATCAATGGAAATGGATAAAAATTAATCAATATATTATTTATTAAATAAACACCTTGCCATGTTGTGACACTCGAGTTCCCATAGGGTAAGTTTTATATTTTATGTATCCATTTTTTTTATGGTTCTCATTATGGATTTTCAAAACTCAAAAATCATTTGGTGGTGTATGATATGTATTATTGTAATGGGATCTAAAAAAGGTACTAGATTTATTGTGAAATCCACCTTTCCCGTTATTGGAATTCTTGAAATATCCTCACATGATCTTCATCAACATAAAAACATATTGCGGTAAATACATCATACTACGCATCCTCGTAAAATTAGAGAACATAACCATTGATATATAATGCGATCATTTCCAAAAATTGATAATCAAATATAATGGGACCCAAAAATATGTATCTTTCCTCCGTGGATGTGTAATTATCATCTAATTAAAATTTTAACATTAGAAACCACTAGTAGCAATTTATATGGGATTTGAATTTCATTTTTTAATCCTTGTTCATGATAATATTGAACCTACTAACATACATTATGTCTATATAATATAAATGATTTTATTTACCAGTAAATATAGTATATTAGACCTAAATATCCCAATGATCCATTTCTTCCTATAATGAAATTGGTCATAACATTTTCTATAGAAATATAATATCATAATGGTTATATGGAAGTTCCAGTGTATTTCATAATTCATGACTATCTATATCACAAGGCATTTTCTAACGAATGTCGTTGTATATTAGTGACCATTTCATAAAGAAATGTAATTACTAAAAGGTATTTTTATATATATATGGAATTCAAATGATAATAGTTTTTATTATGGAAGTATTCTATATTTTGTATCATAAAATGGAAAATTCCCTTGATGATATGGATTAGTGTAAATTGTAGTCAAGAATGTGATTCATCATCTATTGAAAGTTACATCAGATGAATAAATTAACTCATAACATTTAAAAAAACGCCCCTATATATTCCCTGTGGGATTTATAAATGGGAATCCACCATGAATGTGTATGTAAATCCAGTTAATGTTTTGATTAAACTCCATCATACTCAGTGGACTCTTCCCAAATCACTGTTAAACGACATGACACTAGAATATCATGTGTGATATAAGTATATTTATTATGTGGTGATAAATTTAATTCCATCCCATTGATATCCCTAATGGAGTGATGTTATTTTAATGTATCTTGACTACATTCATTAAACACAGACAAACATGGTGAAATGGAAGTAATAGTTTATATAAAAAACACAATGATTATTCTATCATAGTTATCTTATGGTTTCACCTATAATGAATTTTTAATCATGGTTTTCATTATTTTCTCATTTATTAGTGTTTATCAAATTTTATAAAATTCATTTGAATCTATATAGTGATATAAGATCATCTAAATGTATTTTTATTCTTGAAATCGTACTAATAAATGAAGATATTGATATCTTATTACCTTTCATATAAATATCATAGCAAAAAAATCATAACAAACACTATTGATTATTATTAGATATTCTGTATGGATTTGGATACCACATTCAATTATATCTATTGTCCGGGTTTTTGAAACATATTATCACATCACTTTTTATAAAACCATTAAAATTAAAAAATGTGATTCATACATGATATTTTTCACCAATACATTTTATATTTTTATTTTTAATAAGAATAAAAAACCATAAGTATTTCAATATCATATGTAACAACACTAGATTTTCATAAATATATATTTAATATTTTTATAGGAATATTCAAGACATGAATCAAAAACATGCTCAATGACTGTAATAGTTTAGTGACATTGGAAAATTGAGACACAATAATCTAGTCTGATGAAATATATTCAATGTTTCCCAAAAAACAATTCCCACCTAGTATTCATTATAGGAATATCTAATAAAAAATTCCTCATATCCTAGGGAAAATAAATAAAATGTTGTACTTAGAAGCTTACTAAGTGTAAATAAGGGAGATATCAATCATAACAAAAGCATATATATGTTAGAACATTAACATTTCATTTGAAATTTATAACATGAATATAAAATTCTATAGTATTTACTGAAGGAATATATCATAAAAAACATAATATAGGAATCATAAAATAATAATCAAACCTAATCCATAAAAGTGTAATATTTTCATGAAACATGAAATTGTGGAATAAACACAAATATATTATATTTTGAATGTGTATAAATGGATTAAGATTCACTCATTAAGTTAGGTAAATGAAACCCATCACTTACATAAATCTTATAGACCTAATATAATGTCCATCCATAATATAATGTACATGTAACCCTAGTCCACACATAATAATATGAACATTAAAATTAAGCTCGCTCATAGAAAAGTGATAATGAAATCAGGTTCACACATAACATATTTACCTCATGTGTTATCCATCATACCCAGTGAATTAAAGGCATCTATATGTACCACCCATCACATAATTAAAACCATTAATATATGAGAAATAATAACATAAATCATTCATCATAAAATATCACATGTAAATAAATGATTTTCGTAAATATTTCATCATAACATAACTCATAGATGAGAAACAGGTTTCATAAACATCATTCCCTTGAATCATAAACCCTTTAGATAAAAAATATGAAGGGTAATGTTAGATCTAATTAAAATTAAGGTATTAGTGACACTAATATATGTCATCATAGATGGAAAATAATTTTTATGACTTTTAATAACATTTCTTTAAGATGGCATCCTTTTTTATTTGGAAACATATTAATTTTAAATCATAAAACATTATGAAAGACATTATTCATTAAAAATATCAATAAAATATTATGAGTAATATGCTAGAAATATTTTATTAACATTTTAAAACATACAACCTATTTGAAAAAATTATCATTGAAAATGATATCAAAAGATCATTTACAAACGTTTTTTAAAACATTTTTTCAAAACATGTTTTATGAATTATAAAAATTTATTATCAAATAGAGATTAAAAATATATGAATCCCAATATATAAGTAAAATAAATACATTCATGATACAACATGATAATGGTAAGTATATAAAACTATTAAATTCATATATGTTCATGAAACAACTTGTGTCTCAACGAAATCAAAATGAAAAATAATTACCTTAATGATTTGGTAACTTTTTATGGCAGACCCCATAAAAGATATATAATAAAATATATATGTATATACCCATAAATTTATGAATAATTTTTCTATAGTACATTCATTTGAATTATTTACTACACCTAATGTAAATGATTTGTTAATATGTAATCAGTCTCGTAGAAAATGTTGTGTGACTAGATATCCCCTTACATTAAGTATTGACCTCATTAATACATTCTAAAAGCAAGGTTATAATAAATATATTTTAATTTAAAATAATATAAATAACCAAATTAAAATATATAACACAATATGTGATTTATGAATGATTTTATCTAAAAATTTTGTTAACAATTTGATGCCAATGATATATTTCGGGTAATGACCATATTTTTGTCATACATGGTTTGACATTTAATTCATGGTAAAATTAAATTGTTCATTATTTAATAGTTTAATGAATTATAAAAATTTTATAAATATCCTAAATATTAAGTATATATAAACTTATGGTGATTAAAAAAAGTTTTTGGTTGAAATTAATATACACATGTCATGGATGTTATTGGTTGTACGTATGCATGAACATTGTTTTCATTTTATAATAAAATTAAAAAAAATATTTGATATATTATAAATATTGAATCATTTTTATGTCATATATATATATATAATATTATTATTAAAAAGAACATAATTACATTCCCTATAAATCTTTAATGATTATCTTCACCTCACCAAGTGGTTGTCTGTTGTACTAACAAATAACATTATCACAATCTCATAAAATGTATACCATGATGGTATGTAGGACTAAAAAATTATATAATCATAAAAAAATATATATATTAAATATAATATATATATATATATATCCATCATTAATCATGTCCATTTTTGTTGTTAATGGAAGAACGATGACATCAGTTTGTGATGCGTTAATCCACCGTAGACACGATCAATAATTACAAATACATTTTTCAAAAGTGTGTGATGATATAGGAAACAAATATAACATAAATTATCATTATATTTAAGACAATTATATTATAATATAACAAGGATTTATAAATAAATTTATTTGCTTGAATAACAAATAAATAATCTTTCTTTGATGAATGTTAACTCTTCATTGTGTATCTTCTATTGGTTTTCACAAACAGGCATCCTTGCTTAGATTTATTCCCAAAGGAAGTATTGAAGGACTTTGTGATGTAATTTTTTAGCATATTATGTTATTTTTTGTGGAGTAAAATTCTTTTTAACTTTTATGAAATTAGTAGAAGAGGTTTTCTTTTATTTGGTAGGGGAGGGGAACTCATGAAATTTCTCAAAACATTAACTCATAAAAAATAAAATATCAATCCAAATACATTAAAATAGATATAGATTAAATTATAACATAATATAATTTTTTAATATAATTAACCAATATATTTTAGCCAAATATCAGAATTATATTAATCACGATTATTTTAATTAACACTTAGTTGACAAATTTTAATTTTAACTACCGAAACACCATTATCAATTTTAAATTGTTTCAATTTTTTATTATAATATATAAATTGGACTATAAATGGATGATTTATGATATTATGGACCATATATAATACCATTAATCCTTATTTAATATTTTTGTTATCATTAAATAGTTTAATAAAATAATTTGTTTAATAAAATATCTTTAGTGTTATTTTTACATTATTCATTAGTTTGACCACGAGAAAATAAATAAGATATATTTTTAAAAAATAAATAAATAAATAAACCCATAATATTTTCTTAAATGTATAAAATTCTTGGATAAAATTAATTAATTAAAATTATTTTAAATTTTTATATTTTTTATATCATTTACTTATATATTTTCATTAATTGAATGATTATTACATCATCATTATTCTTGAATTTAAGGTAGTTATTTATATAAAAAAATTTAAACATAAATTATTAATATGAAGATAAATATATTATATTTTCATAGAATATTCATGGTCTAATTTAGCTAAAATTTGAACATATTTTAAAAATGTCATACTTATTAGAAACATGAGTGTGATAAGTTTTACTTTTCTTAAATTAAATTATAATTAGGGGCACTAATTAATCCATGTTGAACCAACACTTCATAATTTCGACCCAAGGATTATTTAGGTCAAAAAAAATCATCCAATAAAATTTGGACAACTATTATGTTTATTATACAATACTTATAACATAATTTCTTTCTTAATTACTCAATTTAATATTAACCATGGTAATAATACTTATATGTATTATATTCCAATTTTCCAAAACTAAAATTACCCTATTTTTTAAATTTTCATCCTACGATTCTATATACAGTAACATTTTTAAATAATTCAAATTATATAAGTATCCAAAATAGATTTAAATTTAATCTCTTAGACGGGGAGATAATATATTTTTTATAAGTGAATATTTTCATAAGATTATTAAGTCATAATGTCCAAATTCAACATAATAACGATCTCAATGAAGACATGTGGATTAATGGACTTATATTTGAAACATTTTAGATATAAATACAATATAAAATATATTTTATCATTGTATATTATTTATATTAAATGTAACAGGTTAGTTAAAATCAATTATTTTTCACTAGTCATAAAGAAATTGAATCTTCTTAGATTAATACCAAAAATATTACAAAAAGATAATTTTGATATTATGATTTCAATAAATAAGTTAATTTAGTAAAATATAATAAACTAATGTTAACATATTTATTTTTAAAGCTTGTCTTCCATTAAAATTTTGGAAAACATCCTTTTAGAAAAATACTTTTTCATGCGTACAGTGAGATTTGTTATTAAGTTTTGTATAAAAAACATATGGGTTGAATTAATGAAATTTTAATTGAATATATAACATTTAAATTAAAATGATATAATAAAATAATTTTGATTAATTTAATTTATTTTGATAAAATGAATTTGTGAGAATAAAATTGGTTTTTCCGAAACACACATCCTTTATTTGAAATTGATATTTATCTTCACATACAATTAATTGGTAGCCAATGAAGTCATTTTTCAATTCTATTAATAAAATTTATTCTCACCATTCTAGGGAATATGTATTAAATATCATAATATTTATAGTATTTGTTTTCTGGTAAGGCTTGTCCTTGCGTGTAACACATGTTATGAAAGAAACTCGATGTCACTTGAAATGGACAATAAACATGGTGTTGGTTATTTTGCAAGATAAACAATGAATTTTTTGTAACAAAATATGAAAAATAATTTAAATTATTTAAAATATATAAAATTAAAATCATGGTTTTCTATAATAATAACCTTTCACTTTATTACACACATAAACATGATTTATTAAATAATCATTTAATTAATACAACTCTGATGATCGAAATATCTAGTGTATTGGGAAATTATGGACATTAAATAACAACATAGAACATAAAACACATCATCTTTATTTAAATCATCCTCTACATGAACACAATATTCCTTCGTACATAACATTGCAAGGGATAACCAAATGAAATCCTAAATAAAGGGTGAGCTATAAAGACTAGTAAGGGAGTAAATAAGGAATAAAATTAAGAATATAGTACATGTTAGGAAATGGGAATATCAATTGATCAAAAGAGAAAAATTTACATTAATGCATGATATAGAATGATTATATTAACATGGAAATTTGGCCACAACCTTTAACATGATATTTGGGGGATCAAAGACTCATTGCACATGGAGCATTAGTAAAACATAATTTCTCTTGAAGTAGCATGATTAGAATCTCATATTACTTTACATGTCATGATACTAATCATTTCCCAATGCATTAGATCACTATCAGGATACACCCTTTATAAACATTTCATTTCATGCATTAGTGTGCCACAAAGATCATACAACATGGATTAAATAAAAATCCTAATTTCTTCCGTAAGTATGAGATGTAGAATACATAAATTTAAGTCCTTAATAAAAAATTACATGTGAATAAATGTTAATACCATTGATATATAAATGGGTATGTTATTCACTTATATGATGATTTAGGAATGGAAATTTTGGTTTAACATCAGCCGCATAACGACCTCAAATATAAATTTTAAAATATGTTGATGGCAGTTAATGGCGAAATATTATCATTTAAAAATTTAATCTAAAATAAGGGGGTAGTTTATCATAATATCCCAACATTTGTACTAAAATTTAGATGAATATTTTAATTTAACTACTTGAATGATAATGAGAAGAGAGATATTCATTAGGGAATTTTGGCATGGTAATGGGGGAACATGGGAGTATTTAATGAGAGGTAAAGGGGTCTATAATCATTAAAAAATAATAGGGATGTATGCATGTGGTGATAAATAATACCACAACATTTTTAATTGAAAATAAATGTTCATAACAAAACTAAGAAATTTGGATCAAATGACAGAGGAAGGAATCCATTACATGGAAGTGTAATCCCAAAGGCTTGGGAGGGGCCTGATAAAGGATACATTGGAGGTTGGGGAACCTAGGGAGGATTATAGAGAGATTAGTTTAGGGTTTTCTCTAGATAAAAATGTTTTTAGTGGATAGAAGTGGTATCCTTGGTGGGTTTAAATAATAAAAATGGGGAATTAATTATTATTAAGGTTTTGGACACCACACATTAAACTAATAAAAAAATACCATGCCATTGTTTTTTTACAATGGTTTTATGAAAATTATTGTTGAAAACATTATTTTTTATGTCCAATTTCCAAACATATTAAAATAGTAGGCTTTATTATGTGGAGGTGAGACATAATTTCAAGAAAATCATTTACATGTTAAAATGTTTTAATAGTCTTGGAGGGTCCAAAAACGATATTTAAAATAAATAAAACAAACTTAAAATAACATTATCTTAAAGTTAAAATATATATTGGCCGAAAATCCCATTTACAATATTTTATTTAATCACTATTGGGTCATTAGAATGTTATAAAACACATTATATAATTAAACGGTGTTTAATTTTTACCCAAATATTTGACTGTCTTTGAATATTATGAAAAATTCACCATAAGATAATTTCAACATCCTAAATCCAAAAATAATATTAATTTTTTCTAAATAAATTTTTAAATTCATTAATAGTTACTTTTAATATAAAACCCCACATTTATTGAAAATTCAAGGGTATTAACAAAAACAACATTCAAATCATAATAAAAATTACAACAATATTCAAAATATTATATGATCATTTCTATAAAATAAAAATTAATTTATTAATAATATTTCAGTAACAAAATATTTAATTAAAAAATTAATTAATTCATCAAATTGGATTTTTGAATTTAATATTAACTAAAAATATTTTTTGTTCATTAAAACATATTTACAATTTGACAATAATAAAATGATTGTATGTTTTTAATTACATACAGAACAAATGCACATAGTCATAGCTCAAGGGTCTTGTTAAATAAACCCTTATAATAGTTGCATAATACCTAAGGGTTAGGTGTGTGATGGTGATAGACTCTTGGGTTGGCTCAGATAACATCACTTGGGTGTTAATCTCTATCAACATCCACTTCTCCAATTGGTGGTTCTGTTCAATCATAAAATATAAAAGCTCATATTGGGTTTGGTCAAGTTAGAATCCATATACTGTTAAACAACTATATATGTATCTGTAAAAATTATTAACTATATTACCAAATCAAAAAACATTAATCTAATGAAGTTCATATGTTTTATATATCCATAAAAACACATCATATTAGATCAAGTTGAATTTTCATTAATGAATGTTTCGGTCATTACAATCTTCCACCGTTAAGAAATTTCTCCCAAAAAATTTACATTTCCCACACTAAAACAGATAAGGGTAACTCTGCATTATCACGTACTCTGATTCCCATGATGCTTCATCGAACATGTGGGGTTTCCACAAAACATTACTGAGGGGAATTGTCTTATTTCGTTGAACAATTTCTTTGAGATCTAGGATAATTGTCGGCTTCTCCTGATAGGAGAGATCATTTTCCAAAGGTAACACTTTTGAATTGAGTAAATGACATGGTTCTGTTATGTACTTCCCCAAGAGTGATACATGGAATATATCTTGTACTTGAGATAGGTTTGGAGGGAGTTCTATTCGATAGTCTAGTGCTTCGAAGAGATCAAGGATCTCAAAATTGACGATGTACCTTAGACTAAGATTTCACTTCTTCCCAAGTCTCATAAAAATCTTCCACAGTGATATGTGGAGGAAAACCATGCCTCTAACATCAAACTCTAGTTCATGTTGACTATTTTTAGTATAGCTCTTTTTTGTCTCTCAGCAGCATTAATGGGTTGCTAGATTGTCTTGACCTTCTTCACCATTTTTTCAACAATTTCCGGACCTATGAGTTTTTATTTCTCCAACTTCATTCCAACATGAGGGTGTTCTACACCTCATCCCATAAAGGGATTCATAAGGAGATATTTGGATGCTTTAATGGAAAATGTTATTGTATGAGAACTCAACTAGAGGAAGTTGTTTATCCAATCATACTTTGAAGTCCATTGAGCATGCTCTCAACATTTACTCTTGTGTTTGGATAGTCCCCTATGATTATACATTAGTTTTATGATGATAAGAGATACTATGGATCAGATCAATATTTAGATCATGTTAAAATATCTTCCCAAACATATAGGTCAATCTTGGATCATAACAAGATACAATTGATAGAGCTACTCCATAAATCCTTATCGCATCTCTGATGTGTATTTGTACCGATTAATCCAATGATAAAACCCCTAAAATTACAATGAAGTGTGTAGTCTTTGTAAGATGATCCAAAATAACTCATATAGAATTGATTCCTTTGGATATCATTGGATGTTTAGTGTCAATGTCCATGATGATGTTATCCCATTTCTATATGGATAAGTGTAATGGTTGCATCATCCCCTTAGACATTTGCCTCTCAGCCTTCACATGCTGACATACTATGCACTTTTATGTATACCCAACGACCTCCTTCTTCTTTTTTTCCCACCATTAAATCTTTGGGAGATCTCGATGAAACTTTGGGTTTCCTGTGTGAATGGAGAAATTTGAACTATGTGAATCATAAAAAAAAATCCATCTTAAACTATGGATTTTATGGAACATATAGTTTTGACCCAAATCTCACAATTCATTCTCCATTGACATTGAACTCTATGGATTTACCTTTTCTAATAGTTTTCACATTTTTTTAATTCCCACATCATCATTTTGAGAATCCATTAACCATTAAAAAATAGATGGTTGAGAAATTATTTGTGGAAGGATTGTTGATGTACCCTAATTTATTATTCCCATATCCATATTCACCAAATCTATGAATATATGAACATTTTCAATTCTCAACAATGATAGGATCATTTGGTCCTTTCATCTTAGAGAATATTCCTCCTTGATCACTTTCCCTGGGTGGTAATGAATCTAGTAGTCCTAGTCATTTATCATATATAACCACCTAAATTGGTGAATATTCAACTATTTCTTTGTGAATATATGCATGAGGATTTTGTGTTCCATATATATTTTACGCTTCTCACCAAAGAGGCAATGTCGCCAATTTTTTAATGAGAATATCACTACAGCCAACTCC
Organism: Viscum album; assembly: GCA_963277665.1. Taxonomy (NCBI): domain Eukaryota; kingdom Viridiplantae; phylum Streptophyta; class Magnoliopsida; order Santalales; family Viscaceae; genus Viscum; species Viscum album. The sequence goes on from OY728143.1 coordinate 638,240,340, forward strand.
TGATCATGTGATGGATAGTTTTTCTCGGGAACATTCAACTACCTTAAGGCATATTCAATGACTTTTTCATTTTAAATCAGCACATATCTAATTAATTTCATTAAAGAATCACTAAATACCACAAAAAGTTCTCCACTTATGGGTAGTGAGGGCACAGGAAAACTGATAAGCCTCATTTTTAACTCCTTGAATCTTTCATCGCATTCATCACTCCTATAAAAATTTAATCTCATATGAGTTATCTCGGTAAGAGGGTTGGAAAATCATGATAAATTTCTCACAAAACAATGATAATATCTAGCTAACCCCATGATGCTACGGATGATTATTATGGATGTAGGCCTCAGAAATCCCACATTTGTAGAAGTCTTGAAGGCATCCATAAATATCCAATTTCTTGTGATCATATAACACAAGAATGAGACCTCCTTCAACCAGAAATCAAACTTTATATACTTTTATTAGTGCTTCTCCTTTCAAAAGGTCTCTAGTATAGTGCTTAGATTCACCTTATTCTCTTCCTTGGTTTTGGATTATATTATAATATCGTCTATAAAGAATACTAAATTTTTTCAACGTAATCTCTTATGAATCTATTAATAATGTCCATGATGATTTTTGGAACATTATTGAGTCCAAAAATAAATTTCTTGGAATTAATAGTGCCCATGCACTGTATGAAAAGTTGTATTGGGGATATCATCCTTCTTCACCCTTACATAGTAATATCTCAACCGTAAATCCACCTTGGATAAGTATTGTGCCCCATGTATCTGGTTGATAAATTCATAATTTCATGGTATAGGATACTTGTTCTTTTTCATGATTTTGTTGAGCTCATGATAATCAACGCAAAGGCACATTGACCCATCCTTTTTCTTGATGAAAAGGACTGGTTCATGCCTTGGTGAAGCACATGGGTGTATAAACCCTTTATCAAAATTTCCCTGTAGTTCATTCTTCACATCATCAAGCTCGACAATAGCCATTCTATATGGAGTCTTAGATATTGTAAATTCCCAAGGTATAATATCAATTAATAATTAAACTTCTCTTTTAGGAGGAAGACTTGGCAATTCGTCGAGAAACACATCAGCTAATTCCCTCCCAATAGTCTTGTCTTCAATGATGTATTATTACATAGACTAAACCATATAATCAAGATACATGTTCTCATAGGGTATTAATATCCATGTGTGATATGATGTTTCTAACTAAGATTCATCCTCTTTCCTGCACTTGTACCGAATCAGGGGTCGATTCCTTATATGGAGATTGATTTCCCACTCACAAAAATTTATGTTTTATCTTTATAGAGACAGCCAATCCATTGCAATAATTTCATCAAATTCCACCATAGAAAGTATGAAAAGGTTCACAGGTAAGTTCAATCCACATATTATGATAGGGGAGGAGTTATATTTTTTGGATGTAATGATTTCCCATTTTCTATTGTCAGTGACATCTCTACTTCCCTGATTTTTGGTTGTGTTAGAATCGTTCAACTAAACATTTGGGATATAACATTATTGATATATATTGAATCAAAAATTAAATTATCTATTCAGGAATTAATATCTAGTGTACCTGTCACCACTTTTTATTGGTGTTCGCTTCCGCTGTAGTGATGGAAAATGTTCACCCATGCATCAAAAGAGTTTTTCGGTTGTGTAGTGACCCAATCATTTATTAATAAACATGCATCTAGATTTAATTAAATTTATTATTATGTTATATGGTTAAATAACATATAAACATCCTTGGATTCATGTATTTGGATGTTAAAATACTATTAATAATTGTTATTGTTGCTAATATATCGATTGAATAGTGATCACATGGTTTGCATAAATATAGGGATATATGAAATCCAATTTACTCAGACAAAAGAAGTGATGGCCTCATCAAGTATAATTTATCTTTTTGAAGCCCATTTTTCAGAGATCAGAAAGGATTTAGAGTCACTGGGATTCTCTCTTGACCATGCCCAAGCCAAGATTCAACCTGTTATGCTTGAACGGAACAATATATGGGATATATGGAAGTTGATAGAGATTAACACTCCAGTGATGTTATCTAAGCCACCCCAATAGTCTGTCACCAATGCACTCCATGACCTTAGGTAATATTCATGATTTTAAGGGGTTATGTAACATGACCCTTGAACTATGATTATATACATTTTTTATAAAAATATACATTCATTTTATTATTGTCACTTTGTAAATAGTTATTAAACCACTAATAGTTTTTTAGATAATATTCAATTAAGAAAAATATTTTAATGAATCATTGGATTTTATAATTAAATAATATTTTCTTAAAATATAATTATTACTAAAATAAATTTTATTAAATATAAATGTTCAAAAAAAGTTATCAATATAGTAGTAATTTTTATTAATGTTTGAATATTGTTTTTGTCCAAACCCATGTATTTTAGATAAATGTTAATTTTAATTTTTAAAATAAAAAATCCACATATTTAGAATTTTTTTTATTAAAATTAATATCATTTGTTGGAATCAGGATGTTGAAATTATCGAATGGTGATTTTTTCATTATTTTCTGAGATAGTAGAATTTTCATGTAAAAATAAAAAACCATTTAAATATATAATGGGTTTTATTACAAAATAATAACCCAATAGTGATGTAATAAAATAATATATATATCATATGTTAATAAAATATATGTTTTTCATACAAAATAATGTGATTTTAGGTTTATTTGAATTTCTTTACAATGCCTTAGTGGATTCACAAAGATATATAAAACATTTCAAAATGTAAATATATTTTCCCTGAGGGTGTGACTCTCATCCCCATAACCAAGGTCAATATTTTAAGAATTTCGGCCATTAGAAATATAAAATATTGTTTTCTATTCCCCTTTGGAAAAAACCATTGATTTAAACCAGTTTATGGTTTGGGTTTTTGATTATTTTAATGTGTAGGGTCCAAAACTAATATAATAATTAATTCCCTCCATTTTTCCTATATAAACTCATGAAAACACTCACTTTTCCTTCACTCAAATCATTTTGAGCTCTTCTAATATCTACCCTCCTCTCTATAGAATCCTACCACGGTTCCAAAATCTCCCAAGAAGCCTCTCTCAATCCTCTCTCAATCCTTTGGGATCACTCTTCCAAGTAAGTGATTTCATCATTTCTATTTTATGTCCAAGTTTATATATATTGTTATACAATTTTTTCAATTAAAAATGTTGGGTAATGATTTCACACCTCCACCAAACATCCCTCCTTATGTTTGAATGATGAGATACCCCTTTCTCTATAACATCCAATTTAAATAAAGAACATGACATTTTTCATATTTATTAGTATTTGTTAATTTAATATTAATTATACTTTAAAGGGGATGCTATTTTCAATGGTGTACTCGATACACAACAATGAGTTTTGTTGATATCTTATGTTGTACAAAAATAATATAATATTATTATTTTAAATCGTAGTTAACACCTAGACGATGTATTTGCGGGAATGAAAAAAACTAACTAAAATATTATTATACATGTATTTAAATGTTTTTACATATATCCAATAAAAGTAAGAGGCTTAAAATAAGACAAGATTTCTATTTTAAGCATGAATAATCTAATATTCACTTAAAATTTGATTTACTGCATTTTAGAAGAGAACCCTAATTAAATCTAGTTTTGGTCACTATTATATGTTCTATTTGGAAAAATAAAATTATTCTTTAGAATCAAGATATCAAATTTTAATTTGGGAAAAATTTTGGTATTTTTCTGATAAAATTCATTTTTTATGAATAGTGAAGAATGATGTATTTTAATTCAAAACTTCATTTTAATATAATTTATTTACATTGATAGATTATCTTTATTAAATGGTTTTATGGTGTAATGAGATTATATTTTTACCATTTAATCCATTGGTGGCCATTGGAATTAATTTCTCTTTGAATGTGGACATAAAAAAGTGTCAATCTTTTGACAGATATTGTTTCTCAAAAACACGCTATTTGTTTTGACAATGGAAATTAATTTTAAATTAATTAATGATACATCTATATTTCTAATTTTTTAAAATAGAAATAATTTTTTAATTAGGAATATCAAATATAGGTTGGGCTCAATTTGTCGTATTTTTCTGAAAAACAGTAAATTTTGAAGAATAATGAAACCACTATGTAGTAGTTCAAAAAACAACATTTTCATTTAAATGAAATTTTACCACTTATGTGAATTTAATTATGAAAATAAAACACACATGGTTTTTATTAGTTTGTAAAATTTGGTTCAATAAGATGAAAATAATTTTTTGATGAATAGTAGCTTTTGACTTTTATTTACCGCGGTTAAAGGTAAATATGGAAATTCAAGGTAAAAATAATATTATAATTATAAAAAGTTACCTTAACACCTGTCTTAACCTTATTTGATGAGTAATTAACGGCAATTTTCATCCTTGGGTCGATGTTGTGACCACATAGAGCCACTTTAGAGTGATAATGACACTTTAGATTAATTAATTTAAAGTAATGGAAAAAATGACACAAACAAATATATTTTAGTAAACTAATTTTTTACATTGAGTTATATAAGTTATATTCTAGACTATTAATAATTATTGGAAATATGAAAAGATTTAAAACATCATGTTATTTAATTTACAATTTTTAGACATCAAATAAATAAAATTATTTTTGACATACAAATGATGCATTATTTACCTCATTTAACAATTATTTAAATAAATAAGATTATAAATTTTATAATGACATCCAAAAACTGTCCAATTTATATTTGATTAATTTATTTATACCTTGAGTAATCTTATATTATATCTTAATGAGTTTTGGACCTTCAGAAAACGAAATTCATTATATAATAAAATAATATTTTCACACATTCATAAAGAACCCTCCTCCCCCTTATAAAAATACTTCACTTCTAACCGATGCCTCACACATTTCAAGCCACATGTCTCAACCAAACTCTGACCAAATAATCTCTCATGATCTCTATCTTACACCTAAAATCCTTACCTTATGCAGAAGGCACTTCCAGAAGTCTTTTTGGATCAAACCAAAGGGAGTTACCCGAATTAAAGGTAACAATTTCTCTTAAATTGTTTTCTTTTATTTTACTTCTCCAACCACTAAACTCTATTCATTATTTTATTTTATAACAACACCAGTTTAATCAATATACTAGGATGTTGTGATGATATGTATTTGAACTACACTTACACACAACTCTATCTAATGGGTAAAGTACATATTGTTTCTGTCGGTGGAAAACTAACACCACACGAAACAATGATTGTTCAATTATCTCCTACAACCTCTTATGGTAGATTTTATGATCAAACTATATTTATATATGATATATATTATTTTTATGTTTTCTATTCTTCAATATTTTTATTTTATATCATCCCTTTATGGTTTCCATTTTGAGTAAACGTGATAATTTTAATTTGAGGCAGTGCAGACTATCGTCCCTTCAAAGTGATATGACTTGTTCATACCATATGCGGGACATTTAAAGGATGGATTTATTGAAATTATATATGATACTATACTATAATTATAATATAACTATTTATCATTATGTTTTCATTAAATTAAAATATGAAATAGAATTGAAAGTAGCGTTTATGCGTACGTACTACTTACCATCTCTATAAATGGTGCATTTCATTTCCTATCTCCAAATGTTATGTACTGTTAAAAATACATATAAATACTATATATATATGATATATAAAATATATAAATCGTGAAAATAATTATATAGATAATGGACTCTTGACCACATGAAAAACTTGTCATTATAATGTGTTCATTTTTAACTCAACTACAAAATATGGACAAAATATACATTCTTAACTTAAAAAATTACATAATGTCTATAACATGGTTATAAGAAATATAAAAGGAATAATAAACTTTAAAAAGGGTTCTTAATCAAGTATATATTAACTTCTGTTTATTTTTCAAGAAGAACAATGAATAAATAAGTCAAGTCAGACACGAGGTAAGGGGTTTCTTATCTCACGTTTATTTCTGTGTGATTTATATTGTCTACCACATATTTATTTCATGTGGTGTATTGGGTACTACCATTTAGTATATATTATTATGATTAATTTTATATTCATGGTATTCTGTAAATAATTTGGTGGTTATTATATTTTAGTCATATGACTATATTGATTACGATGTGGTAAGGGATTTTCATCTCACTATTTACTATTGTGAGATTCATGCTATATTTGCCACTATTTTCTTCTATGTGGTATATTTACTACGTAGGATTTTATTTATTGTGTAATATACGTTAATTTATGGGTATTTACATTCTCATTTTATAATCCTTCTTTCATATGTTTTATGTAAACGTCCCGACCCGACATACCATTCAACATGGTAGCCAGAATAGTCGCCACATGGCCTCAAGCGCATCTCCCCAAACACCGGAGGCTGCCGACTAGCAGCGAGGGCCTAGGGGAGTCCATGGGGAGACTATGCCCTCATTACCAAAGCATCACTGTGGAATTACAAACATACAATAGCGGAAAAAGGTAACCAGTGGACAACACATAGACAGTAGAAATAGATAACCAGAAAAAGGATATGATAAATATAGGATGATACACATCAATACAATATAGTAAAAGTACAAAAAACACAAAAAAGAAACCAAAATCTATTGCATGTCGCGTCGCAAGCCTCAAATTGGTCTCGTGCACTCCTGCTCCACGCAGCAAGTCAAGTACCTGTACTAGGGCCTTTACACCTCTCATTACCTAAAATAATATAATCGAATTTGTTCCTAAAGCATTACCCAATAGTGTGTGAGAGTAAATCCCAGTTGGAAACCACCAGTGATCCATTCTAATCTATCAGTGAATATATAAATAGGTAGAGTAATATGGAAATCAGTAAATAATGAAAACTACTTAGACCAACCCAATCTTGTGCTTTGGATTGGAGTCGCTTCACGTTTCCATTCCATTCGTTAGTCACTTCATTCATGTGTTCAAACCATTCCATGAGCCCATTCCTAGAATACTCAATTCAGAAACCAAGAATCTCTTAGGGGTTAAATCTACCAACACCCTACTAGCCCATTCCAATGAACCTCCAGGACCCCGACATCGCTCAACAAGACCATTCCAGCGAACCTCCTAGGTACCCAGCCTCGCTCTAGGTGTGGTATAGTCTGTCATCTGATCTCATCCCCGGGATCCTATAAATTTTATTTGGGTATCGCCCATGACATATCATGCCCAGTTCAGTCTATCCATGGAATCTTATACTGGATCCATTATTCACTCTGCATTTCAGTAACAAGTCGCGTATGAGTCCATCCATGAAAACTCACATTGGTTCCATGGTTCACCCATGACATTGTTTCACATTTTAAGCAGTTCAAAATCATTTAACTCATGTGGGCTAGTAATTCATGAATTAGCATACAAGGGTCAAGGGTAAAAACTAAATCCCATACCCGAAACCATTTCAATTACAATTTCATCTTGTTTCAATTCCATTTATATACAATTTCCATTTTTAACAACCCACAAGGTAACGAAAATTCATGCCTCATTGGCATCCTGGGTCAAAAATCCATAACAGATCCATTCAAGGTAATGCACACAATGGGTGGATCCTTCCCAAGGTATACAACCAAACTCAAGCACATAACATCCTATTCATATTACCTACAACATGTTATGTAATACAAGTATAAAATTCAGGTTCAAGCAACACCCCAAAGGGGGCACACGACACTCTAACATATATAAGCAGATTGACAATCAGCGAAAAGCACGAGACCACCTACCATAGGCTCAAACTAGATAGCTAGTCCAGTATCAGGCTCTGATTCATCTTGATTTGGAATAAATCTGAAGTAAAGATGAAGAACGAGAAATTAGGGCATATGAGCCTTAATCCAATCTGCATTCGTTATAACCAAAAGAATCGAGAAGGATTAAAAAGAATCTAGGACATACCGTTGCGGACTCAACAAGACGAACGTCAGTTGAAACAGAGATCGGATGGAGAATAAGGATCAAAATCATCTAAAGTCTCCTTGAGAGTTGTCCCCCTACTTTCCAGTTGAAATGAGACTAGTTAGGTTTAGGTTTTATAAAAATTTAATCAATTTAATAAAAAATTAATTAAATTTCAAAACACAGTAGGTCGCACAGTTTTCCCGCATAACCTAACAAACTGGGTAGAGACCGTGTGGACCTTCCTGGAAGGAAACAGGAAACTGCACGGCCACCCCACACAGTTTCCTCAAACTGTGTGCAGGCCGTGATCCAGCCTCTGCCAAGACTACACCAAGGCACATGGTTTACCCAGGCCATGCGCAGGCTGTGCGCAAACCATGTGTCAGGCCATTTCTAGCCTAAAACTTCGTTTCGGGCACCGAAAAAGCCTCAAACACCTCCGTAACTTCCTCGGTCAAGTTAGGAATCCACACTAGGCCTCAACCGAATAGTTAAACTGAAATAAAAAGGATCCTTTACTCATAAGAAAACCTGGGTGATTACAATCTTTCCCCTTATAGCAATTCATCCTCGAATTTCTCTCTGAAGGGTGGCCCAGATTCGTCTGCAAAAAACTCTGGCCACTGAGCACGTACATCGGCCTCCCACTCCTATGTCTCAACCTGCAAACGGCCATGCTACCATAGAAACCGTAATAGAGGAACTGACCAGCCTCGGAGAACCTTTGTGCCCCAATCAATGATACGAATCGTATGCTCCTCAAAGGATGCATCTACTTGAAGCTCTACATCCTCAGGCTGGAAGGTATGATACGGGTATGAAAAGTATCTATGTAACAAAGAAACATGGAACACGTCATACATGGCTCGGTACCTCTGAGGTTACTGCAACCGATAGGCTATATGACCAAACCTCTCCAGAATCTCAAAAGGCCCAACATATCTCGACGATAGCTTACCATGTCTTCTGATCCGACTGTGTCCCAGCCTCGGTGAAACACGCAAGAAAACCTGAACCCTTACCTCAAACACAAGGGGTCATCTGCGGCGATCAGCATATGACTTCTGACAAGAATTTGTGGTAGCCATACACTTCTGTATCAACTGGACCTGCTCAGAAGTCTCCTGAACAAGATGCGGTCCCCGTAAAGCTATATCACCTACCTCTAACCAGCATAGGGGTGATCATCATGGCCTACCATATAAAGCCTCGTACAGTTCCATCTGTATATCCACCTGATAATTTTTGTTATTTTAAATCTCATGTAGGAGAATATGCCTCTCCCACAAGCCCCCAAAATCCAGGACGCATGTTTGAAACATGTCATCAAGCACTTTTATCGTACGCTCTGACTGGACATCTGTCAGAGGCTGGTATGTTGTGCTCAGAAGCACCTAAGTACCCCGAACCCTATGAAATCTATTCCAGAAACGTGACGTAAAACGATCATCCCTATGTGAAAAAATGGTGCGCGGGACCCCGTGGTGTCGTACTATCTCTTGGATATACATCCTTCCTAGCTCATCCAAACTGAAGGTCTCCTTGATCGGCAAGAAATGAGAAACCTTCAAGAGCTTATCAACCACAACCCACACAACATCGTTACCTTGAGGTGACCTCGGAAAACCAGTCACGAAGTCCATCGTAACATCATCCCATTTCCACTTTGGGATAGGTAACTACTGTATAATCCGAGATGGCTACAGATGTTTCGCCTTCACCTGCTGAATGGTGGAACATCTTGTGATAAAACTAGACACTTCCCTCTTCATACCCAGCCACCAGTACTATCGGTGCTAGTCATGATACATCTTAGTGACTCTGGGATGAACTTCATAAAAATAAACATGAAACAGCCACATCAACTACTCTCTAATATCCACTAGAACCCATAAACGTCCATGGAGATGAACTTCATCCTCTCCTATCGTCCAACCAGGATGAGGGTCCTCACATGACACACATTCTCGTAGAACTAGGCCTTATGAATCTGATAGATATCTCATCCTTACACTGTCCAGGAGGGTAGAAGTCATAGATAAAGACAATAGAAAAGACTTCCCTTGGCTATCCTGGACATCAAGATGCATCTCATAGAAAAAGGACATAAGCTTCTATTCTTTGCAGGCATGTTTCACTGCTTGTATTTGAGTCCTCCTGCTCAAAGCATCAGCCACATTATTTCCCTTACCAAGCGTATAAGCTAGCTCAAAATCACAGGATTGTAGGTACTCCACCCACTGTCACTTCCTAAAATTCAGATCATGCTGAGTAAGGAAATATTTGAGGCTCTTGTGGTTTGTGAACACCATAAAACGCTCTCCCAATAAATAGTGTCTCGACCAGTGCATCAGATGAACAACTGCTCCTAGATCAAGATCATGTGTCGGATAATTCCTCTCATGTGGCCTTAGCTACTGAGATATGTATGCCACGACTCTATCTCCCTACATCAACACAACACCCAACTAAATATCTGATGCATCACAATAGACTATGGAACTCTTTCCCTATTCTGGCAGTATCAGGACTGGTGTGGATGTCAACCATCCTTTCAGCTTCAGAAAGGCTGCTTCGCAAGTATTTTTCCATACAAATTTCACGCCCTTCTTAGTCAGGCCTATCAACGGTGCTGCTAAGCCTGAGAAATACTGTATGAAATGATTATAATAACTAGAAGGCCCCAAGAAACTTCATATTTGAAAGGCATTCTTGGGATGTTCCCAAGAAATCATCGCTCTAACATTCTCTGGGTCAACAGGAACTCCTGTATCAGAGATAACATGGCCCATGAAGTGAATATGGTCCATCCAAAAGTGGCACATAGTATGCTTTTCATATAGATGATATTCTCTTAGTGTATTCAGGATGATCTCAAGATGGTTGGCATGGTCATTTCTATTTCATGAATACACCAAAATATCAACCACGAAAACAATGATGAAAGAGTCCATGTAAATATGGAACATGCGATTCATCAAAGCCATGAAAACTGATGGAGCATTCGTGAGACCGAACAGCATAACCAAATACTCATATAAACCATACCTATAATGAAAATCAGTACGAGGTATGTGTATAGGTCGAACATGCACCTGGTGATACCCTGACCTCAAATCAATTTTTCAGAACACCCTAGCTCCTTGAAGCTGATCAAAAAATTCATCGATCCACGACAAGGGATATCAGTTTTTAACCATTAGTTGGTTTAGTTTATGATAGTACACACACATCCTAAGAGTCCCGTCAACCATTATCACAAAAAGGTCTGGCGAACCCCACATAGAAGTATTGGGTCTTATAAACCCCTTTGCCTCCAAATATTTGAGCTATTTCTTGAGCTCTTGCAACTCCGTCATAACCATATTGTAAGGATTAATGGATATTGATGCATCTCCTGGAACTAGCTCAATGGAGAATTTCACCTCTCTAACAGGAGGAAATCCTGAAAAGTCATCAGGAAAAACATCCCTGAAGCACTAAACCACTGGATGAAGGTCCATCTGACTTACTCCCTAATCATCCAGAAATAAACTAGTGATTTGGGTTGTCATCCCATCCAGACCACACTGCTCTGGTCCTTCTCAGCTTGCTTGGAGATCCCACTCACCTTTAAGATTATACACTACACCCTCAGGTGATGTGAAAATCACCCTCTTGCGGTAAAAATCAACGTAGTCTCAGTAATATACTATCCATTCCATACCGAGAATGACGTCAAAACAAATCATCCAGAGAAAAGAATGGTCCCATATGACGTGACACCATACAACCTGGAGGGGGGAACCATCTGCACTTGCGTACAACCTCTTCCCTAACTCCTAGTGGTGTGTCTAGAATCAAGACATCGTCAGAAGATAAAACAACATTCCCAAGGATTTTCACTATTGGGGAAGATATAAAATAGTGTGATGCACCTGTATCAAAGAGGGTAGATGAAATAAAATATGATACTAAGATCGTACCTCTCACAGTAGATGGTCCCACACCGTGATACTCGGAAGTAGGTTGCATTGCATATATCTTGCTTGATCCATGGCCCTATGATACGAACTCACTACCCAGAACTGGCCCACATTGACATCTCGGTGTACACTGTGTCTGGCTACCTCTGCCACGTACACTAACTCAGCCGGATCGGCCAGTCGCACCCCAACTCTTTGTCTGATGAAAAGTGGCCGAACCTTATCATGCATATGGAGTCGGTGCGGACCCTCTATCGCTGGCTCTTGGTGGAAAAGTTATGCAGAAACATTGAAGATGACCCATATTGACACATGATTGGCACTCAAATGGGTCCCTCAGACAATTCAGATTCATGTGTCCTAGCCTACCGCACTAGTAGAACCTATGACTGCTAACCAAAAAATGTTATGAATTCTAGAATCACGGTTTGGAAGCTCCAAATGAAACTTCCTACTAACACTCGCTGAAGTACCTGATATCGATGTTGTACCACACTGTCTTGAACCTCCAGTCTCTCTTAGGTTATGTTCTATGATTATCACCTGGTTCACTATTCTATTAACAGTATTCAACATGACGATATTTACCTGATATCAGATGCCATATCACATACCATCCTTAAAATGACTGCCCCTCAACAGCTCATCGCCCATTAGGATCTGTGCGAGGCACTGAAGCTCGGTAAAACTGGCCTAGTATTCCATCACTGATAACACACCCTACTCCAGACGCATGAACTCCCGGGCTTGATCGGCCCTCAATGTCTCGGGATAAAAGAAATCATAGAAGTTCCTATGAAACTCTGACCAAGCCATCTCTCGATGATGATCTGATTGGTTGATCGTGTCCCACCACATCTTGGAAGAATCACGCAACTTGTACGTAGAAATATTGACACTTTTCTATGAAGGTGTCTCCAAAGGCTCAAAGATAGCTAGTATCGCCTCTAACCATGACTCTGTAGCCTATGGCCTTCCATTCCCTAAAAACGTCAGCTGATGCTGCTGCTGAAACTCAGGCGTCAACTCTGCCATGGTCGGGGGCAGATCGCAGTGCACCCCGAATGGTCTACATAAAACACAAAAAGTTATCATGGAACATTTCCTTATCACCTTTGTCCGGCAGAACTACTGGTTCCACAGCTAGCACAACTAGAGTTTCCTCTTGTATCCCATTGGCTACTATTTCCGGAACATGGTAGTCACCACTCTCCTGACGTACAACTGAAGGTCGCCGTGGTGGCATGACTCTGCGATGCCAAGCACACGCCTCAGTTTAGGATTTTTAACTAGATTCGAAACTCACATGCACAAGAACCATGACAGGAAAGGTCAAGACCTTCCACAAAATCACATCAACCCACAATGTGCTTCTAATTACAAGATTGCATAAGGAATAGTCACAAAAAAGCACAAGAGTCACTACCTTTTTCCCACTCAGATGTCGGGTCTAGGCCAGGCTATATTTTCAACTTTCTTTCTTTTAACATACCATTGTTCAAAATCATTAACCAATGGTCCACCAAGTTCTGATCCTTGAGGGCCCATAACACCTTATGAATCAAAATATGATGCCCATATAACAGTGCAATTCAATTTCATTTAGCATCTACATCCCATTGGGGCATCATTTCCCAATCCATAAGGGCCCATACACCTTATGAATTGAAAGATGACATCACTCTTCATTCATTGAACCCAATCTATCAAAATAGTAGGAACACCTACCAATCAACTATCAAAATATCATGCAATAGTTATCACACAACTTATCACAACTACATTCAATATATAATACATCCTAGATAGCATGGCATAATGCATGACATGTGATTACTAACAAGGTTCCTATATGATGCATGATATGGAAAACTATCATCTCATCAGGTTTCAATGAAATAGACCTCACAATATTATCAATAGTGTATGTAAAAACAATGTGTGTCACCCAATGGTGAAATCAAAACAACTGTAATAATCAAAACTAGAAACACAATTCCATATGAGGAAACTTGGATTTTCCCTGTACGCGAGTTTGCAACTCTCATGAACAGTGTATTAGCAACATCTCATCCCTTCCTACTCCTGTCTATAGTCGCAAAATAGTAAGTCAAATAAGAAAATGAAAACCCCTCTGATACCACTTTGTAACATCCTGAACCGAATTACCATTTAGCCCGGTAGCCGGACCGGTCTCCACATGGCCTCAAGCGCATCTCCCCAAATGGAAGATGCCTCCAACTAGTAGCTAGGGCCTATGTGAGTCTGTGGGGAGACTATGCCCTCATTACAAAAGAATCACAACAGAATTAAAAACATACAATAGCGAAAGAAGGTAACAAGTATAAAACACATAGACATTAGAAATAGATAAAAAAATAGAAGGATTTTATATGTATAGGATGGTGAAAGTCAATAAAATGCTGTAAAAGTACACAAAACACCAAAAAGAAACCAAAAGGTATCCCATGTTGCATCACAATCCTTTTCATGGTCCACTTCACTCTTGCTCAAAGCAACAAGTCAAGTACCTGTACTAGGGACTTTCCCCTTCTCATTACCTAAAATCATATAATCTAGTTGGGTCCAAAAACATGACCCAAATTGGGTGTGAGACTAAATACCAGTATGCAACCACCAACAATATGAGCTAATTTTTCCATGAATATATAAATAGGAAGTGTAATATAGGAAGCAGTAAATAAGGAAAACTAGCAAGACCAACCCAAACTTGTGCTTTGGCTTGGCGTCACTTTAAGTATCCAACCCATTCCTTAGTGACTTCATTCATGTGTTCAAGCCATTCCGTGAGCTCGTTCCTAGAATACTCAATTTGGAAATTAGGCATTGCTCTAGGGGGAAATCCACCAACACCATACAATCCCATTCCGACGAACCTCCTGGACCCCGACATCGCTCTACAATCCTGTTCTGGTGAACCTTCTAGGTACTCATCCTCGCTCTAGGTGTAGTATAGTCCATCATCTGAGCTCATCCCTAGGATCCTATAAATAAGATCCAGGTGTATCCCATGAAATATCATGCCATGTTGATTCCATCCAGGGAATCTCATACATAAACCATGATTCACTCAGAATTTTAGTAACAAGTCTCGTATGAGTCCGTCCATGGAAACTCACATTGGTTCCATGGTTCACCCATGACATTGTTTCACATTTTAAGCAGTTCAGAAGCTTTTAACTCACGTGGGCTAGTAATTTAAGAATTAGAATACAAGGTTCATGGGGTAAAACACCATCCCATACATGAAACCATTTCAATTACAATTTCATCTGGTTTCAATTCCATTCACATATAATTTCTGTTTTTAACAACCTTCAAGGGAATGTAAAGGCATGCCTCATAGGCATCCTGGGTCAAAAATCCATAAAAGAGCTATTCAAGGAAACACACCCAAGGGGTGGTTCCTGCCCAATGTATACAACCGAACTCAAGAACATACCATCCTATTCAGATTAACTACATCATGCTAGTTAATAACAGGGTTAAATTCCAGGTTCAAGAGACACCCCAAAAGTGGGAGCGTTGTACTTCGGCATAACTAATTAGCTTTAAAATAAGTGAAACGCACGAGACCACCTACCTTAGGCTCATACTAGAAAGCTCATCCAGTTTCAGGCTCTGATTCATCTTGGTTTGGATGAAATACTACGAATAGACGATGAATAAGAAATTAGGGCATATGAGACTTAATCCAATCTGCGTTCGTTATAACCAGAAGAATATAAAAGGATTAAAAAGGAATTGAGGACTTACTTTTGTGGATCCCACAAGAAGAACGACGGTCCAAACAGAGATCGGACAGAGAAGCATGATCCAAATCATCTGAAGTCTACTTGAGAGCTCTCCCCCAATTTTCCGATTGAAATGAGATAGTTTAGGTTTAGGTTTTATTAAAATCTAATCAATTTAATTAAAAATTAATTAAATTTGAAAAAACAGCAGGTCGAACAGTTTACCCGCATGTCCTAATAAACCATGCAGAGACCATGCAGAACTTCATGGATGGAAAGGGGAAAACACATGGCTACCTCACACAGTTTCCTCAAACTGTGCTTAGGCAGTGATCCAGCCTCTCCCAAGCCTGAACCAAGGCGCACGGTATACCCTGGTCGTGCGCAGGCCATGCGCAAACCGTGTGGCAGGCCATTTCAAGCCTAAAACATCGTTCTGGGCTCCAAAAAAGCCCCAGACACCTTCGTAACTACCTCGGCCAAGTTAGATGTCCACACTAGGCCTCAATAGAACAGTTAAACTGAATAGAAAAGGATCTGTACCTTGTACGAAAACCCAGGTTCTTACAGTATGTTTGGTAAGTTACCAAATTAGTAAGGGAACCTTTTCCCCCAATTTCAATTCCTTGGGTTTATCTCAATTTCCATTCATTGATTTAAACATCCATGTCATTGGTTTTTTATTAAAAAGGACATGTGTGAATTTCCAATGAATGATTTATATAGAATATCCAATAATATTGAGTGTATATATATTTTTCACACATTATTATTTAAATTATTTATCTTTAATTGAGGGATACCACTTTTATAAGGGATTTCTTCTCAATTTACATTCCATTGAGACTTCAATATCATTATGCACCAATTCACTTTTATACGGTGTATATACTGTCCTTTGGAATATTATATCATGAATACCATTATTCTCTAGATATTCTAATTTTTTTATTCTATTCTTCAATTATGTGTATTCAAGTGTTTCTCAAGTTTTACGAGACTCTTTAACAAAAACATTGATTTAAAATATTTGAATAATTATTCTTCTAAATGTTTCTAGTTGATGTACATGGTTTCAAAATGTTTTTTAGTATTTATTTATATGGCCCTTAATGTTTTATGAAATTTATTAATTTAAAAGCTTTAAAGTGGTATGGGACACATTGATTCAAAAATATCATTATAAAATGCTTTTAATGGTATTGAATATAGTTTGATAAAGAAATGTTTATTTCAATATATTGATTTGATATATTGGAATGTGTAAATGTTATATTTCCTTTACAAATGTGTTATGTTTTTTGATTATGTTATAGTTATTAGGCATTGTTTAATTATATGGGTGGTTCCATGATAAAACTAGTGGTTAACCCAAGATAGCTCTCCAATGCACTGGGTATCATGAAGAAGGAAAATTTTAGTGTTTCTCCTAGGAGATTTAGGTAATATACTGTGATGTGTATTCCAAATTTCACTCCCTATGTAACTGTGAAATATACAATGTAAGTATGTTGTGAATTCCACAAGTTACCTATATGATTTATGATTTGTGTGTGTTATTCATAAACCTTATGATTTCATAAGGTATGTTATTATTGAAAAGTACGGCTTCACTGATTCGTATTTATTAATGGGATAATGTCTCTTTTCATAATTTTATAACCCTTACTGAGCTTTTTATGCTCATCATAAGTTTTTAAATATTTTTCATAGGACACAATGATGATTAGGGTCAAGGATGAGATAAAGGAAAAGCCATACTGTCTAAAACATGGAACTAGAAAATTCTCCTTTTTAAGAGTTTTAATATTATGAAAAATGGATACGGGGTAGTAGTGTCTACATGTAAAATTCAAGTAGTTCTGTAATCTATATGTCTTAATTACCTAACACTATAAACCTGAAATGATCCTCAATGTAAATTCTTGACATAATTCAAAATTATGTAATGTTTATGGTCGGGTCCTTATAGTTGAAATCAGAGGTCAGTTTAGATAACATTATAGGTTTGGGTGTTCTTTAAGCATATTTGAGATTACCATAATGGTTAGGATTTTAGAAAGATTCATTGTTATTTTAGATAAAGTGAATGAGATTAAGATAACATGAATAAGTATATCTTAGTATTTAATATCCTCAAAAGATATTATATGATGCTTTAACTAATATACTCAAACTGCCCTTTTTGATTTTAGTAAATGGATAGATCTATTAGGCACCAAAGTTACAGTGGATGTGAAGAAAACTGTTACGGTTTTTTGAATGAGAAACTGAATGAAATGGGAGCTGCAATGAGAACTCTTATGGTTATTCTCAATCAACTATCTAGATTCATGATTTACCACCTAAACCATGGTGGTTTTTATAAGGTATCGTATATGTTAGAAACAAATCCCTATGAAAGTTCAGGTAATAATTATAAAGTTAATTATGTTCAAAAACCTATGTGTCAAGGATGTGGAATGGAACTCTTAAGAAAATGCTTCAAAAGGCGGTAAGATGATATAGATGTGGAAATGAAGGTCATAATTCAAGAACCTTCCATGTAAAAAGGAATCATCAAGTTGACTCTAGGAAAGGGAAAGATTCTCTATTTGAGGGATGAATTGAATTCTTTAAATGTGGTCTGTATGGTCATTATACAAACAGATGTCCTATGAAGAAGATTTCGTAATGGGATCACCAAGATCGTAAAAATATATGTTTACCAATACCTAATGCCATTTTGATTGAGGATGTTGAAACTGACATTAACCAATGTAAGTTATATATTATTTCTTAACATATGTTTTCATATTATTGAATATTAGGATATGATACATGATTTTGTTTTTAGGAAAGAAGTATTTCAGAATAAGTTGCTAAGGAAAGGTTAATGGATCATGAAGAACGTTGAATGAGTAAAAAGTCAACATATAAGGGATTCATGTGTTATGGTTGATTTAAGGATGGTAAAATTCTTAAAAGTATTAAGGCTATTTTGAGGATCATATTTCATTAGAAGAGTTTTTATAGTATATGTAACCCTAAAGTTTGATATATGAATTTTATTTTCAAGGAATAATTATATTTTCTTTTCTGGATATAGTTATAAAGAACCATTTGGGTTTATATGATCCTTGAATTTGAGGCAATTACAGGTTAATATATTTCGGGATGAAAAATGAAAATTATTAGATAACCTTTCCTGTTAAAATATGTTACTGATATTTTTGATGAATTTGTCTTTTATGGAAATTTTATCAAATTATATAGTTCTGAAAAAGGACAACACACAGACTGCGTGACAACCTGTCATGTCAGAGAAAGTAGTGGGAATCAAACCTAAAACCAAAGAGCGGTCGGGATTTATCTCCTACCACTGGACTACATGAAGTCCCTGGTTAGTATGACTATTTATGTTTAGTTAAATAATTTTATGAATCAAGAATAAGTTTATTTTGGGTTATCAATGGAAATCATTAACCTATCCCAGAGGATATGTGATTTGTTTAATTAAACTTCAGTATGAGACTTTAAGAGTAGTCGATGTTTTTCGAGAAAAATGTTTTGATTTTTGGGGAAGACTATGTGATAATATACTTTTAAAATTTTGGGATTCAATCAATTTTTGTGGTACAATTAAGAATTTATTGACAATTGTTTATTGAATGCTATTTGTTGAACTTTGGGTATTTTTAGACAAATTTTCATGTTTAAGAGTAGTTTTTTCTTTATGTAAAAGACTAACCATTTGCAAATTATCTGATCTTGTACTAAATATTTTGGTTATGGATGATGTTTAATGAAAAGGGAAATATATAGCTCATATTATGTGGATTATGTGATACTCTTGAAGTTCATTCTAGTAATTTTAATGTGACCATGTCAGTTTGAATACAAATCAATTAGTGAAAAGTTGCATTTTTTGTATAAATTTAGTAATGGATGAAAGCCTATTTGACATTTAAGTATATATCATTATGTTTTTAGTTGAGATAATAAATAAATTCCTGAACATTATGAAAAGTTACTTAAAAAAAATACTTTGTCTGTTAACTTATCCTACGGGGAATCAAAGACCATTTAACTGATCACGTGTTTGCGATTTTCTAGAAGTTAACTTTATCCTAATCATGTTTTCTATCACTATCTATTATAACATGACCATTTGTTTTCTCTTCAATATCCATGTTTTTTACATGGAATCATAGTATGGGTTATCTAGGGAGACCTTTTTATTTCTCTTTATTTTTTTTAATGTGATATTTTTGCTAACTTTTTTCTAATGTGGGACATTTAATGAAGTTCCCAAGCCTAGTTTAAAAATTGCGAGGATGCAATTCATAAATGGGGGGAAGGATATAGCATCCCAGGTAAATAAAGAACATGAATTTTTTCATATTTATTAATATTTGTGAATTAAATATTTATTCTACTTTAAAGTGGATGTTATGTTCAATGGCGTACCCAATACGTAACAATGAGTTTCTTTGAAATCTTACGTTGCCACTAATAATATAATATTATTATTTTATATAGTAGTTAAAGCCTAGACATTGTATTGGTGGGAATCAACATAACTAACTAAAATATGATTATACATGTTTGTTAAATGTTTTTACATTTATCCAATAAAATATAGAGTCTTAACATAAAAAAAGAATTCGATTTTAAGCATGAATACTCTAATATTCACTAAAAGGTTGATTTACTAATTTTTAAGGGATAAGCCTCATTAAATATCATTTTAGTAACCTTAATATGTTCCATTTTAAACAATATAATTCTTATTTAGAATTGGGACCTCAAAATTTACTTTGGGTAAAATTTTGGTATTTTTCTGATAAAATTAATTTTTTGATTAATTGTGAAAAATATTGTATTTTAATTCAAGAAATCATTTTAATATAAATTATTTATATTATTATATTATCTTTTTAATTGATTTTAAGGCGTAATTATATTATATTTTTACCATTTAATCCATTGGTGTTTATTAGAATTAATTTTGCTTTGAA
Source organism: Viscum album (assembly GCA_963277665.1). Classification (NCBI taxonomy): domain Eukaryota; kingdom Viridiplantae; phylum Streptophyta; class Magnoliopsida; order Santalales; family Viscaceae; genus Viscum; species Viscum album. The sequence goes on from OY728143.1 coordinate 638,261,080, forward strand.
ATTAGACGTAAATAATTGTCAACCTTTTGACATATATTGTTTCTTAAAAAAATGTTATTCGTTTTGACAACGAGAATAAATTTGAAATTAATTAATAAAACTAATATTTTTTTATTTTGTAATATTGTTATCTTTTTTTAATTCGGAATTTCAAATATAGATTTCGCTAAAGTTTTGGTATTTTTGTGAAAAACAACAATTTTTAAAGAATAGTGAAACCACTAAGTAGTAGTTACAAAACTGACTTTTTGATTTAAATGAAAATTTTACAAGTTATGTGAATTTAATTTTGAAAATATGACATAAATAGTTGTTATTAGTAAGTAAAATTTGGTTAAATAAGTTGAAAATAAATTTTTGGTGAATAGTGTCTTTTGACTTTTATTTAAGTGGTTAAATGTAAATAGGGAAATTTAAGATAAAAATAATATTATAATAATAAAAAATCACTTTAACACTTATCTTAACCATATTTGATGAGTCATTTAAGACCATTGGTATCCTTGGGTAGATTTTAGGACCCCATGGAGCAACTTGGAATTTAAAATGACAATTCAGATTAATTAATTTAAAGTAAAGACAAAAATGACACAAACAAATATCATTTACTGAATTAATTTTTTCATGGGGTTATATAAGTTATCTTTTCGAATATAAATATTCACTATAAATCTAATAATATTTCCTACATAATGGTATTTTTTTATAATTTGTATACAAAAAATAAATAAAATTATTTATGACACGCAAATGACACAGTATTTCCCTCATTACGAAATGATTTAAATAAAAAAGATTATAAATATTACAATAACATCCAAAAATGTCCAATTTTAATTAGATGAATTTATTTAGACTATGAGTCTTATTATATTCTACTTAAATGGGTTTTTTACTTTTAGAAACCGAAATGTAATATATAATAAAATAATATTTTCACACATTCCTAAAGAACCCCTCTTCAGTTTATAAAAAGCCATCACTTAAAACCCATTCCTTACACCTCTCAAGCACCTTGGCTCATCCAAACCCTTCCCAGATAATTTATTTAGATCCCAATCTTCCTCCTATAATCCTTACCTTAGACATAAGGCACATCATGAAGTCCTTTTGGATCTAACCAATAGGAGTTACCTGAAATAAAGGTAACAATTTCTCTTAAATTATTTTCTTTTATTTTACATCCCCAACCCCTAAACTCTTTTCATTAAATTCTTTCATAACACCACCATTATACTCAATACACTAGTATGGTGTTATCATATTTATTCTATCTACAATTACACACACCTCCATTTAATGGGTAAAGAACATACTATATCTATGGGTGGAAAACTAACACCTAACGAAACGATGATTGTACAATTATCTCCTAATGCCTCTTATGGTCTCTTTTATGATGGAACTATACATATTTATGATATATATTATGTGTATGTTTATTAATATTCTGTATTTTTAATTTAAATCATACCTTTATGGTTTCCCTTATGAGTAACTTGATAATTTCATTTGAGGAAGTGCGGACTACCGCCCACTCAATGTGATATGACTCGTTCATACCATACGTGGGACATATAAAGGTTGGAGTTATAGAAATTATATTTTATATTTTACTGGAATTATAATATAACTAAGTATCATTATGTTCTCATTCAATTAAAATATGAAATAGAAATGAAAGTAGCTTTCATGCATACGCACGGCTTACTGTATGCATGAATGGTGCATTTCATTTCTTATCTCTAAATATTATGTAATATTATAAATAAAAATATATACCAGATATATATGATCTATATGATATCTATATTGTGAATATAATTATTTGGATAATGGACTGTTGTCCACATGGACAACATGTAATTATAAGGTTCTCATTTTTTACTGAAGTACCAAATGTTGACAAAATGGCCATTACTAACACAAATGATTACATCATGTTTATGACATGATAATAACTGATATATAAAGAATTATAAACATGAAAAAGGGTTTTTAATCAAGTATTAATTAAATTATTTTTATTATTCTGGAAGAAAAATGAAAAAACAAGTCAAGTCAGACACAAGGTAAGGGGTTTCTTATCTCACTTTTAATTCTATGAGATTTCCATTGTTCAGAAAATATTTATTGCATGTGGTGTATTGAGTACTCACATTTTTTATATATTATCCTAATTCTATTTATATTCATGTTATTCTGTGAATAATTTTTTTTATTATCTTTTTTTTATATTACTCGTTCAATTATGACATGGTAAGGGATTTTCGTATCACTTTTTATTCCTGTGAGATTTATGCTAAATTATCCACTATTTCCTTTTGTGTGATGAATTTAATACCCATGATTGTATTAATTCTATAATATAGTTCAATTTATTAGTATTTAAATTATCAATTTCTAATACTTATTTCCGGGGTTGTGTGTTTTATATGTTACCAAATCGGTAAGGGAACATTTTAACCTAATTTCCATTCCTTGGGTTAATCTCTTAATTCTTAATTATGTCATGATATGATTATTTGTGGAATCAATATTTATTTATTTTTGTTGTAATTTCGACTCCCCTTTGTTTGGATATGATTTTGATACACATAATCACTCCATTTATATATTCTCAAGTCATCGATATGAACTTCATAAGAGTAATATTAACCCAATTTCCAATCATTGATTTCAACATCCAAGTCATTGGTTTTGAATTAAAAAGAACATGTGGGAATTTCCTATGATTGAATTACACTGAATATTCAACCATATTGAGTGTATTTATATTTTTCAAACATTATTTTGTAATTGATTTATCGTTAATCTTAGGATACCATTTTTATTATGGATTTCGTCTCAATTTGAATTCCATTGAGACATCAATATCATAATGCACCAATTAACTTTTATAAGGTGTATATAATGTTGTTTGGTATAATATATAAGGAATACACTTATTCTCCTGATATTATATGTTTTTTATTGTATTATTTAATTATGTTTAGTCCAGTGTTTCTCATGTGTTACGAGACTTCTTAACTAAAACATTGTTTTAAAAGAATTAAAGAATTATTATTTTAAATATTTCTCATTAATGTCCATGATTTCAAAATGGTTTTTAGTATTTATTAATATAGTAATTAATGTTTTAAAAATTAAATTCCTTTAAAATATTCAAAGTGGTATGGAACACTTTGATTCATAAATCACTTTATTAAATGATTTAAATGGTTTGGAAAATTGTTTGTTAAATAATTATTTATTTCAATATAATGATTTGTTAAATTGTAATGTGGATATGATAGAATTACTTTATACTTTTGTTTTGTATTATGATTATGTTTTTGTTATTGGGCATTTTTTATGTATACGGGTGGTTCCATGATAAACTAAGGGCGGGTCAGCCCGACATAGCTATCAAATTCATTGAGAATCATGATGGGGGTAAAGTCTATTGTTTCTCCTAAGATATTTGGGGAATATATTGTGATTGGTATTATAAATGTGAATCAATATGTATATGTGAATTCTACAATGTATGTATATTATGAATACCATATGTTACCATTATGATTTATGATTTGTGTGTGTTATTCATAAATCTTATGATTTCATTAGGTATGGTATGATTAAAAATTATGTCTTTATTGAGTTGTATTTATTAATGGGATAATGTTTATTTTCATTATTTTATAACACATACTGAGATTTTTATGCTCATCCAATGTTTTGAAATGTTTTTCATAGGACACAAAGATGAATATGGTCAATAATGAGATCATGGAAAAGTCATACTGTATAAAACATGGAACTAGAGATGTAGATTTTTTTATGAGTTTTTATTTTATGAAAAATGGATACTAGGTAGTAGTGTCTACATGTAATATTCATGTTGTTAAGTAATCATTATGGCCTAATTCTCTAAAACTCTGAACCTGAAAAGATTTTCAATGTGAATTCTTCCCATAATTCAAGATTATTTAATGTTTAAGGTTGGGTTCTTATATTCTCTACCATTAATTCATCCCATGTAAACCCATTACCATGTAGATATTCCTTAAGGAATTTATCCATTATCATTTACATTCCTGAAATTATTTTTTATTACGATTCTAAATAACATTACATAAGTTGGAAATTTTATCTATATGACCCCTTTACCATCCATTTCATTCAAATATGATGAGATACCCCTTTCTCTCTCATAAACTATTTTTATGAAATCTTATGTCACACTGTTATTCTGTTAAAATTGAATAGTGATTTTCCAAGGAAAAGCTATTGTGTAGTGAATACCATTCCCATTTCACTATCATGGGTATTCTATGTTATGCACATTTACTAATTGATTATAAAATATATTGTAGGAATTTCACATTCCTTTATCATGGAATAAATTATTTTTTTAATGAATCTATTTTATATGATCAAGGTGGGACACATATGAATGAATGGAAATTATTTGGAAGGGTGTTCCCTAACTGTGATCTAATGAATTGGGTAATGATTAGTATCTAAATATGTCAAGTTAAATGAGGTATTACTCTTGATTATTAAAGTGTAATGAGTGTTTACTCATTCTACATGTTCAATGGTCCTTGGATCATGATAATATAATGTTAAATGTTCATGACAAATTTCCAAGTTATGGTAACCATGATATATCATGCCGTTATGTTTATGATTCTCTTATTATCAATTGAAATTCAAATTTCCTATAATGTATTATATTAATCATGTTATTAATTGTTTACTCCCTTAATAGGCTTAATAGATCACCCTTTTATTGTGTTTGTCCTTAGGTTATCCTATGCAATGCTAAGTATGGTGGAATGATGTCGTCAGGTAAAATAAGTTTTCAATAAGATGTTCCGTTTTAATTTTTATGTTGTTCTGTAATGTTTTAATCCCCAAAGACACATGAAAACTCAATCATATATGTTGGATCATGTGACGTAATAATGTAATAAATCAGATTTAAGTGACTAATAAACATCAGGGTTATTATAGTTGGTATTGGGGGTGTTATTTTTTGGATTAGAAATTGAAAATCCCAGTGAAATCCATAGAGATTAGACTAAGTATAATAAAAACAACCCAAATATTTTGTGAGTATTGAGTAAATTTGTGACCAAAAAATTACATCCTATCTGGATTTGAGTAGGTAGAGGCAGCTCTGGTACATATGTATATAGGGTTAAAACCCAAAAACACCACTTTGAGCTAGACTCGAACGGGAACTAGGGCACGAAAATGGTCATTGTTTCACTCTTGGTTACGAAGCCCATTGGGGATATTATTTTGTAAATTGATAATATTATTATGATCCATTATTAAGGGAATAAAAAAAATTGGAATTCCCTAAAGAATATATATAGAAAAGTAGATTGAGGATAACATATATTGAAACATATAAATTCATAAGTTAAGGACATAAATGTAATTTCCAAGTCATCTGTTTTTTTATCCTTTATGTGTTACCCCAAAAGTTTATTTTATAGCATCCAATGGTGGATAAGATGATGACTTAGGAAAACAACCTATATGAATATAAATTTTATTAATCTTCTAATGAGATTCTCATATCCGATAAGAGAAGGAATCACGAACATTATCATGATACTCTCTTAGTTAACTAATGTTTTGAATAGAATTGTGGTCAAGAGGAACGTTAACCCCCCCCCCCCCCACACCCTCCACCCCCACCCACCTATGAAAGAACAATTCACAATTTATAGATTAAAAAAAGGATTCCAACTTTTTATGGATCATCTGATCCCTCAATTGATGAAAAATTAATCAAGTCCATTGAAATGTTCATCACCATCCTTCAATGTTCCAAACAAGAGAAGGTTCTTTTGGTTTTTTATTGCATGGAAGGTGAATTTGATCAATGATGGACATTGATCAAAAATACAAAACATGAGGAATATATCAAGGCATTGGAATGGTATTATTTCCCATAATTTATATTTGATAAATATTTCCACACACCCTCTGACATAAGATGGAAAAGGACTTCCTTTCCATCAAGCAAAAAAATGAAGAATCCATTAGAGAATATGAGGAAGACATCATAAGGATTGCATTATATGCCTTTGGATTTTTTGTTACCCCTGAAAGAAAGGATGAGAGCTTCTTTGGTGGGATAAAACCTTGCCTATGGAAATCCCGTGCGATATGTGACTTTGAAGGGTATAAAAAATTATTAGATAATACCTCAAAGTCAAAATGGAGATCAACTAATCTCAATGGTATTACAGGGGAAAAAAGATAAAAGTGGACATTAATTCTGGATGTCCGATGGATTAATCCATTGGTAATAATAAAGTCAACCACCCAACATTCGAAATGGTGTGGAAAGAAGCAACCTGGAAATTTTATGAAGGGGACAAAGTGATTTTATAGGCGTGGAAGAGAAGGGAACCAGGATTTTAACTGCCAACCTGAAGAACTTGTGGCTATGACAGAGAATAGGTACACTATATTCGACCCCCAATTCATTGTTCATTTCATCAAATTTAATGAAAAAAGGATATTTTCAAACCAGTTCCCTAAGAAAAGGTTTTTCAGAGGCATCCAACAACTTTCATGGTATAAATGGTATGATTTTCACATCTCTAACACTGAAGTGAACCCTACCATCGAAGTGGTGATAGGTAATCTAGTTATTAATTCTATAATATAAAACATATTTTTTTAATCTAGTTATATGAATTCTTTTATACCCCAAATTTGTAGAAGAAAAATCCCATGAAAACCCCAAATCATGGAAGTAAAGAAGTCAGTGAGTAAGGAAAATTGAGAAATCGTTACATCCCTTGAATATATCTCATATCCTGTCATAATTTGTGGATTGAACATTCTGGTGAACATTATCATATTCCCTATGGTAGAATTTTATACAATTATTTTCATGTATTGAATTTCCTTATAAATAATCAATATAAATTTCCATGATAGGGAAATCACTCTCCATATGGAAAATCACCCTTGATTCTAAAGAAGTGCAAGTATGAAGATGAATCTTATTTAGAAACATCATCTCATTTATGGATATTACTTCTATATGATCATGTGAATCATTCATAGATGATTTAGTCTATAGAAGAAACCAGTCATGACAACATGCCTATTTTGTGGAATTTTGGTGACGTATTTCTTGAGGAATTACATAGTATTCATCCTAGAAGAGATGGTGAATTATAAATTGATCATATACTTGGGAATTGCCAATATACAATACTTCATATATAATGTATGTTGTAGACCGTGAGGAGCTAGAGAAACAACTACAAGAGAATCTAGATTAAGGGTTTATACGCCCATGTTATTCACCACAGGGAGCACCGGTCAGCTTCATCAAGAAGAAGGAAGGGTCAATGCACCTTTGTATCGATTATCATGACATCAAAAAAATCATGATAAAGAAAATATATCCTCTAACACGAAATTTTGACCTGTATGATCAACTATGGGGAGTAAAATACTTCTCCACAGTGGATCTATGGTCGATGTTTTTTCATGTAAGGGTGTAGAATTGATTTATCACCAAGACTACTTTTCATACAAGAAATTGGCACTATGAATTCATAGTAATTCCTTTCGGACTGGCTAATGTACAAAAAATATTCAAGGACATAATTAATAGAGTCTTTAGAGATTACATCGACACATTTGTGGTAGCCTTTATAGAAGATATTATAATATAATCAAAAACCAAGGAGGAGTATGAGATGCATCTAAGAACTATACTAGAGACCTCGCTAAAGGACAATCATTAAGCAAAGTACGACAAGTGTTAGTTCTGGTTCAAGGAGGTCTCATTCCTGGGTCATATCATTACTATCAATGGGATATCTGTGGATCTCTCTATAATAGCAGTAATAGAGGGATGGTTGAGGCCAATATTGGTAATCTATTTTTGTAGCTTCTTAGGGTTATCTGGATATTATCACTGATTTGTGAGAAGTTTCTCCTGGTTTTCAAACTCTCTTACCAATATAACAACGAAGGAAATGATGTTTTCACGGATTGATGAATTTGGATTTATCATAAAGGATATAAAAAGGAGGCTTATCACTAAACCCATGCTCAAACTACCCACAAGGGGGGATCATTTTGTGGTATTTAGTTATCCTTTGAAGAAGGAAATGTGTTGTGTTTTGATGAAAAATGATAAAATCATTACCTATGATTCATGGAAATTGAACTTTCATGACAAGAACTATAACAAATAAGATCTGGAGTAAGCTGCAGTGATCTTTAATTTATAATTTTTGAAACATTACCTCTTTGTGGAGATGTTTGAAATATATTCATATCACAAAGACATCAATTATATATTCACAGAAAATGTGTTGATTATGCTCCAACAAAGATGGTTAGATCTGATCAAAGACTATTAATGCACAATCCATTAACTCCCTATGAACGTGAACATGGTGGTAGATGCTCTATGTAGAAAGGCCCTAGTGATTCTATCATTGATGGGAATATAAAAGGATCCAATATTCATAGATTTGATGAAGATGGACATGGGAATCAGAAATAAGGGAACATATTCAATATTTCACAAATGATTGCACACCTGTCTCTTTTAGAAATGTCAAAGGATGCTCAAAATAATGATATGGGAATTCATAAGAAAGTGGAAGCTATCAAAAAAGTGAAATCCTTGGATATCAATGTTAACAAAGAAGTAATTGTGACATTTAGGAAAATACTATGTGTTCCATCAAGTACAGAGTTGAAGAATGAAATTTTGGATGATTCACATAGTTCTTGTTTGTCCATTCACCCCTAAAACACAATGATGTATACAGATCCCTGAGAGAATTATTGGTGGGATAACATTAAGAAAAATATCACTGAATATACAACAAATTGACTAAAATTTCAGCAAGTGATGGCTGAGAGGAAGAAGTATAAGGGGGTGATGTAACCATTACCCATACCAACATATAAATGGGAGAACATAACTATAGACTTCGACACTAGACATTTGATGGAATCCAAAGTAAATAATGTTGACTGGGTTATTGGGGATCATCATGAAAAGACATCCCTCTTAATTGAAATTCGGGAGGATTTCCTATTTGGACAATTGGAATAGATATATATCAGAGAAGTGGTACGTCTGCATGTAGTATCAATATTTATTGTATCTGATAGAGATCCAAGATTCACCTCAATGTTTCAAAAAGAGTCTTCTACATGCTCTGAATACTGAGCTGAACATATGTATGGCTTATCATCATCAAACTGATTGCCAATATGAGACGACTATTCAAAAATTTATGGACATGTTGAGATAATTATCAATGGAGAAAAAAGGATGATGGGATAAAAATATTCCTCCAGTTGATTTCTCTTCAACAATTGTTTCCATTCAAGATTTTTAATATACCCTTTTAAATCCCTTTATGGTAAGAGGTTCAGAACACTGGCATGTTGGGATGAAGTTGGGGACCGAAATATCATAGGTCCAGAAATGGTGGAAAAAATGGTGGATTTGGTTAAGACCATCCAGTAGCACATTAAATTTGCTCAGAGTCGACAAAATAGCTATTCTGATAATTGGAAATGATACCTAGAGTGTGTGGTCATATTCTTGGTATTCCACTTAATATTGTCGTGGAAGATATTTAAGAGACTTGGGAAGAAGGGATAGCATATTTTGATGTACATCGACCCTTTTTAGATCCTCGATTGCATTGGAGAAGGGTACTATTTACTAGAACTCCCAAAAAACCTATCTCAAGGACATGAGGTATTCCATGTATCTCCCTTGAGGATATACATACTTGACTCTTCACATGTACTCAATCTAGTGGTAGTACAATTGTAGAATGAACTGTTCTATTAAGTGAAGTCGGTGAAGATCATAGATCGTAGGAAAAAATTTCTACCAAATAAGATAATGCTCCCCATTAAAGTGTTGTGGACAAACGAAATGTTTGAAGAAGAAACATCGGAACCATAGGATGTGTTGAGGCAGAGTTACCAACATCTATTTTAGTGAGGGAAAAGGAAATTTTGAGGGAAAAATTTTCTAAGGGGGGATGATTGTAATAACACAAACTATTATTAATGAAAATTTTTCTAGATCTAATTAAATGTATCATTTTGTATTATGGTTATATAACATATGAAATTTTTTGGTTTTATATATATTTATTTTAAAATACCATTAAGAATTTTTACCTTTTATAATATAGTCATTAAACAATGATCATGTAATTAGTATAAATATAGGGCTTTAACAAGGCTAAGTTTCTCAAACAAAGGAAGTGATAGCCACATCCCATAGAATTGATCCGTACAAAGCCCATTTTTTAGATCACAGAATGTTAGTGGCATCACTGGGCTTCCCCGTGACAAAGACCAAGGTGAGCTTCATTATGTTATGTTTGAACATAACTACCTATGGGAGAAGTGGGAGTTTGTAGAGATTACCGCTTGAGCGATGTTATCTAAGCCACCCCATGATTCTGTCACCATCACACACCTTACCCTTAGGTCTTATGAGGGTGTTTTAAGGGGTCAATTAACCAGACCCTAGAACTATGATTATGTACACTATTTTTGTATAATCAATATGTATTATTTTTATTACTGTTACCTAGTAAAAAGTTTTTAATATGAAATAGTATTTTTACATAATATTAAATTAAGAAATATATTTTGATGAATCAATAGATATTAGAATTAAATAAAATTGTAATAACATTTTATTATTAATAAATTAATTTTTATTAAATAAAAATTATCATATAATTTTTATGAATACAATTGAAAGTTTAATTATTGTTTGAAAAATGTTATTATCAAAACCCATGAATTTTCTATAAATGTCATTTTTTATAGTTAAAAGTAAAAAATCAAATATTTAGAAACATATTTAGATAAAATGATGATATTTTTTGGAATCAGAGCATCAAATTTTCAGGTAAAAATAAAATATTGTAATATATATAATGTGCTTTATGACATCATGCCAACCCAATAGTGATGTATTAAAACAATATAAATGGAATCTTCTACAAATATATGGTTTAATGTTAAAATATTGGGATTTTTGGTGTATTTAATTTATTTTACAAATCCTTAGTGGACCCTCCAACACTTATAAAACAATTTATCATTTCAATGTTATTTCCTTGAGAGTGTGACCCACCTCCACATAATAAAGCCTAATATATTAACATGTTCGGCCATTATAATAATAAAATAATATTTTAAAATCCAATTTTCCAAAAGACATGGGAAAAAATAAGGGAAGGTATGTGGTTTTGATTATTTTTATGTTTAGGGTCCAAAACCAAAATAATAAAGAATTTACTTCGTTTTCCTATATAAAACCACACAATCTCACACTTCCTCTTCACTTAATGCCTTTGGAGCTCAACCAACCTCTACCGTCCTCTCTCTATTATCCTCCCATGCTGCATCAAGCTCCCAGGAAGCCTCACTTAAGCCCCTCCCAAGCCATTGGGATCACACTTCAGAGTAAGGGATTCTTCAATTCTATTTTTTCTCCATATTTATTTACTTTGTTATGACCTTTTGTTTTTTATCAGAAATGTTGGGGTAAGATTTTGAACCTACCCCATAATTTCCTCCTTATTTTTGAAGGATGAGATACCCCTTTCTCTCTAATTAATTCCTCCCATGAGCACTCATTACCATGCCGAACATTTATAAGGAGTTTTAATCTTCTCATTTACAATCAAGAAATTATTTGGAATTTTGATTATAAATTCCATTAAATATTTTTGAACATGTTTGTATAGGACTCCAATAATATCCATCTCATTTACATATGACGAGATACCCCTTTATAAATCATAAACATATTTTATTAAATATTATTTCATGTCGTTATGCTACCAAAATTGCACCGCGATTTTCCAAGACAAAGTCATTATGTAGTGAATACCATTCCATTTTTTCTATCAAGGGTATTAAAAATTATGAATATTTACTCATTGATTATATAGTTCCATTTATGAACTTCACTTTCCTTTAACATGGAATAAATGATGATATTTAATGAATCTATATTATATGATCTATGTGGCACACTTACGCATCAAATGAAATGATTAAGTAGGGTGCACCCTGATAGCACTCTAATGCACTGGGTAAAGATTAGTATCATGAATCCTCAATTTAAATGAGTGTATACTAATGATCCATATTCAATTATCCTGGTATCATGCTAATATCATGTTTAATGTTGATGATACATTTTCATGTTATGATAACCCTGCTATATCAAGCTTTATGTTCATGATTCTCTTATGCTCTATTGATATTCCTATTTCATAATATGTATTGTATTTTTTATGTTATTCATTTTTACTCCCTTATTGGGAAATATATATCTACCTTTAATTATGGATATCCTTAGGTTATTAAATTAAATGCTATGTACGAAGAATTGATGTGGTTATGGAAAATAAGTTTTCTATAATATGTTGCATTTTTTGTTCCTTGTTTTTATATAATGTTCCTAATCCCCAAATAAACAAGACCTATAGATCTAATATGTTTTATCAAGTGATTTTTTATTTAATAAACCATTTTTATGTGTTTAATAAAGATCATTTTTTTATAGTTTTCTTCCAAAAACCCTTGTCTTTGGGAACTGGTTTGAAAATTTCCCTGGTTCTTTCTAGTTGAAGAAATGAATAATTAATTGATGGTTGAACGGATAATTCTTCTCCTCTGTCACAGTATAGTGTTTTTTTGTAAATATTTAATAGATAGGTGCCCTTATCATCCACACCTAAATCATTTCTTCATCCCCTTCAATAAATTTTCAGTGTTCTTCTTTCCGCACCTTTGGCATGTGGGGTGCTGTAATTTCATAGTCCCCTTGGATTTATCTATAAGACATCCAGAATTAATGTCCACCTTATTCTTATTATCCCAACGACATAGTTATGATTTTCTAATCTTTATTTCTACTTTGAGGGCACATCAGATAGTTTCCTCAGAGTTCCTAATTTCACAGATCGATATGGATTTCATTAAGCTTGCTTTTATCCCACCAAAGAAGTGGTAAAACATGCATTCGGGGTAACTACAAAGCTGGAGGTGTATCATGCAAGCCTTTTAATGTTTCTATGATACCATTCAATGGATTCATCATATTTTTTTTTCTTTAGGGAAAGGACTTCCCATTCCATATTATATCAAATGGTGCGAGGAAAATATTTATTAAAAAAATTCTTCTTGAAATCATTGAATTATGACTCCTCAATATCCTCCTCAGGATTTATATTTTTGATCAATGTACACCATTGACCGGCTTCACTCTCCATACATAAGCCTCTAAATGTACCTTCTCTTGTTTGGAACATTAAAGGATGGAGAATATATTTTCAATATGGTTGATCCATTTTTAGGCTATTAAGGTGTTAGATGATCCATTAAAAGTTGGAGGAATTTATCTCTTGAATCCCTCGATTGTGAATTGTTTTTCCTAAGATTAGCTGAATGTTACTCTTAACCCATGTTTCTATTCAAAACAAGAGTTAATAGAGAGAGTACGATGACAATTTTCCTGATTCCCACTCCCATTAGATTGGGCATCTCCTTAAAACAATCATCACATTGATCTTCGCATCAGTTGTTAGCTATATTCCTCATATTATTTCTATTCTATAGTATAAATGTAACGATAGGGGTATCACATAAAGAATAATCCAAATACAATAATGGATTAATTATAAATTACTTGTATTTACATAACTTGTGAATTTGTAGGATTCTCTCTATGTAAATGATGATCTACTTCCCAACATATATTCATAGGTAAATTTTTTTATTACCTTAACAATGGTTCATAATAATCATGTGAATTTTACAAAGCATATCCCCTAGGATTCTCATAACTAAGAGCCCAAAAAATCCCATTATCGTGCACCGATTCATGTTCAAGTCTAGATCAAATCAGTGTTTTTGTGTCTTACACCTAGATACATATGTGCCCAAACCACCTCTACCTGCTCATATCTTGATAGGGATGTATTTTATTGAAAAAAAACCAATTACTCATTACTAACCAAAATTTATGGATGTCTTTATCAAATATAGTCTTATCGCTATGGTTTTTTCTATGTTATTCTAATCCTAAACCAAAATAATAACTAAACCTATTCTTTGATACCATCTATAACAACACCGCACTATACTACAAAAATAAATAGGATTTATTACATAAACAATCACTTAAGAAAACACTGATGATTTAGATGTATATTGTATTGGGGAATTAGGAACATTACATAACAAATTAGAACATAAAACACCAAATATTTATTTGAATCGTCCTTTACAGGACCACTACATTCTTTCGTAATTAAAATTACATGCGATTACCTGAGGAAATAAATAAAAAAAGGTGAGCTATAAAGCCCTTATAAGGTAGTAAAAAAGGAATAACAAGGGAAATATAGTACATGTCAAGAAATAGGCATAAAGATAGAGCACAAGAGAATCAGGAACATAAAGGCATGATATAACATGATAATCATAACATGGATATGTGGAATCAACATTATATATGATATAAGCATGAGCGAAGGGTTGTTTCCCATGTATCAAGAGTGAGCACTCATTGCACATGAATTATCTAGATTAAACCCTCATTTTACTTAATATATCATTATATTAATATTTACCCAATGTATTGGAGCGCTATCAGGGTGGACCCCTTAAAAACATTTCATTTTATTCATAAGTGTCTGACATAGATCATACAACTTGGTTTAATTCAACATAATAATTTATTCTATGAATATAAGTAGTGGAATACATAAATGAAATTCCTCAATAATTAGTTACCTATGCATAAAGGTGAATACATTTAAAGAGAAATGGGTATGGAATTAAATTACATGTTGATTTTATCGTGGAATGTTTAGTATAACTTCTACTGCATAACAACATCAAATAGAAATTGTAAAATGGGTTGATGAGATAGAAAGAGTTTTATAATAAATTATACAAGAAATTGACAATAATGGGGTCATGGAACATAATATTCCAATATAATTAATGGAATTTATATTCATAATATAAAATAATTTCATGGATGTAAATTAGAAGATAAAAATTCCTTATGGAATTTCGGCACGGTAATGGGTGTACATGGGAGGCATTAATGATAGAAAAATGGGACTCATCAATCAAACATAAATAGAGAATTATGGGGGTAAATTATAAATAATACACCAACATTTTTAATTAAAAATAACATGGAATAAAAAAATTACAAAACAATGGTAAAATGTGAACGGGAGGAATCTTTTACTTGGAAGTGTGATCCCAAAGGCTAGGGAAGGGCTATAGAAATTCATCATGGAATAATGGGGCCCCTTTGGAAGATCCTAAATAATGGAGGGAGATGTTTGGTCATGCTCCAATGGTTTTGAGTTATGAAATGTTGGATATTTTGTGGGTTTATATTGGGAAAGCGAAGGAATTTATTAATATTTAGTTTTGGGACACCAAACATTAAACTAATAAAAAAATGATCCCATGGTTTTTTATAGTAGTTTTTGAAAACATGTAGTGGTAAACATTATTTTTTAATTAAAATGGTCGATGTTATAATTATATTAGGCTATATTCTGGTGGAGGTGGGTCAAACTCCTAAGGAAATCATTTTAAATGTTAAAAAATTTTATAGCATTGAAGGGTCCACTAATGCTTTCTAAAATAAATAAATACAAAAATGATATCACATTATTTTAAGTTTAAAACCTATATTGGACAAAAATAAATTTTTAGTATTTAATGAAATCACTATTGGAACATTATGATTTCATAAAATAGATTATATATTTATATGATATTTATTTTTAGCCAAAATTTATAATGTCTCTGAAAACTATGAAAAAATTCACTGTTAGATAATTTTGACATACTAAATCCAAAAATAATATTTATTTTATATAAATAATTTTATAAATATGTGAAGTATCACTTTTAAAATAATACTCGGCATTTATTGAAAATTCATGGGTTTTGAAAAAAACAACATTCAAATCGTAATAAAAATTGCAATTTTATTCATTAAAATAATCTGATAAATTATATTTAATAAAAAGTAATCTATTAATAATATTTTATAAAGTTATTATTTAATATATAATTCCATTAATTCATTAAAATCATTTTCATAATTTAATATTTACTAAATAAACCATTTCTGCTTTAAAAACTACATAAAAATTAATAATATTAAAATGAATGTATATTATTTATTCTATAAAAAATAATTAACAGAATAATAGATATGGTGTATTGTTAAATAACACCTTATAATAGTTGCAGAAGACAAAAGGGTATAGTGTCCAATGGTGACAGACTCCTGGGGTGGCTCGGATAACATAACAGAGGGTGGTAATCTCTATCAATATCTACATCTCTCGTAGCAGGATCAATTCAAGCATAACACGTTGAAGCTCGACTTGGGATTAGTCAAAAGAGAATCCCAATGATGCTACCTCCTGTCTGAGCTATGAAAAATGGGATTCATATGGAGAAATTCTACTTGATAAGGTCATTTCTTCCTTTTTCTGAGTAAATTGGATTTGTTAAAGACCTATATTTATACTAATCAGGTGATCACTGTTCAATGGATATATTATTATTAGAAACAATTTTTAACAGTATTTCAATATCAAAAAACATAAAACCAATAAATTCCATATGTTTTATATATCCATAATATTACATTCAATTAGATTAAGTGGAATTTTGATTAGTGAATATTTGGGTCATTACAGTTACATTCTACAACCATTAAAATTAATTTCTCCCACTAAATTTTTCTCTATAATAAAACGATTAACAATTAATAATTTGTTTCTAGAAACCCACCTCATAAAAAAATAAAACGTCCCTTAAAAATTGAATATTCAAAACATAAAGTATACCTCAAATAAGTAATAACATGGTTTCCATTTATTTAAAATATTTCAATATGTCTTTGGATAGAAAAATTAATCCCAAGAACTAATAGAGAGTAATAAAGAACATGCTCAAGATATTTTTAATCTATAAAATTCCATAAAAGAAGTATTTTTGAAAAATTTCAGTGATATCATCAAAAATGATGATAATATGATATTAATTTGTTTAGAACTACTTTAAGACAATATACTTTCTGGATTTTTCTTTTATAATTACAATAACACTCTTTTTGTGTGCATTTACCAATATCCACTTCATCTCTTACTCTAGGAAATGAAGATGAAATTATAATTCCAAAAGAAGTGGTGGATCATAAGATCCATAAGGGTATGATAAATCAATCCTTTTTTCAAATTATTATTAACAAAAAATAGTTTGCATATACTATTCAATATGAATAAATCAACATAATGTGATGTAATACATTAATATCTAAAATCTCATAAAAATACAACTTAAAAAATATCATAAATAGTTCATCTTACAAACCATAAAAATGATTAAAATCCAAAAAATTATAAATATGTTCTTAAAATTAAAAAAATCAACTTATCATTTATCTATCACTACTCAAAATTTTCACATACCAAACATGCAAAGTATATTATCATGTATTCTCTTGAAATATGATAATATCCTTAATTACCATTAAAACTCATAGATAGCATGATTGATTACTAAAAAGAACACTTTCCTCATAAAATAAGTCCAATAATTTTCAAAACACAATATTGAAATCAAAAACTTCATTTTTATAAAATTACAATTCAGTTCCAAGGTCATAAAAACAATCCCATTTTTTATAATAAACATAAAACTATTTATATTATTATCCCTTGTTCATGCACATAATATAGGTTGTACATCACTTAATCATATGTTTTCCAAGAACAACACCTCAAACACATTTCATGGTAACCATTACAATTTAAAAAATACTTTCAAATACTATAGAGTGAAAATAGTTACATGAATAATTATTACAATATTCTTATAGAGGTATATAATATCATGAAACTATATTAAATTATCAACAATAATATTTTCATTGGTCTCACTAAAACAATTAAACATGATATTATCAACTAATCTTGTGAGGATAATGTTTCCCTAAAGAACATGATTTAATTAAATCTTTTTTATTTAAAATATTTACCTATTCCCTTTGAGTTTTGGGGTTATTGTGGAATAACCTCTATATTATCCCTTTTAGTGAGACATTAATACACATAGTGGAAAACATCTCCTCAAATATAGCACAAAACTCCGAGTGGGATTTTTTATGATTTCTCCCTATAATTTTCATTGAATACCCAATTTTTGTCAATCAAAAAATCATTTTCTCAATAGATAGGCTTCCCACACTTGAATTATCTTCTTTTAAATTTTTGTAATTCCTTTGAATGCGCAATATCAAATTTTTGATATGTAGGAGGTTGAATTTTTTTCTACCCTCCATTTGGTGAACCGGTAGTGCTTCCATTAATCTTTATATTCAATTTATTATCTCCAGAACCATTGGGGATACCAAATTCCATTTCATCTTTCAATGAACACAAATATATTTATTCATGGAATCCAAATTTCATGATGGTAAATTTTTTAAAAATAATTTTTTTCAATTCAATAACGAATAGATCAATTTTAATATCACGTTTTATTAAAATTTTAGAAGAATACCTCATATGGTATGTAAAGTTTTCTTCATAGTTTCCAATGGATACATCATACATTTTTTTATGTCAAGTAATGCTTTATCAATTTGCATATGAATAATGTGAGGAATGTACATGTTGAAAAATATTTTTTTGAAGTCATCCCAATAAACATAGTCAATTCATTAAATTTTCCTCATATTCAAAATAATATTTCACAATTAATACACTTCACCAAAAATGGGATAAATATCTAGTAAAACATTTTCAGGACCTAGTAATTTGGGAATAGAAAATATTTTCCAAATAGTGTTGATCCATTACTCAACCACTTGTGGATCATTAAACCATTTAAAAGAATGTTGGAGTTTCCTCATCTTTGAATCAACTGAATTTTGTTCCATCATTTTTTCATTTTAATATCTTGAATGATTCATATATTGTGTGAGTATAATGTGTATATTTTCCATTCGAGCTTCCATTACATTTGGTTTCTTATACGGATAATTGTTGCATTTCATATTGCATTAAGCATTAATACGGTTCCTTTGAGTTCTATCCACTTAATAAAATCGAAGATAATAATTTTTGGAATCCTAATAATATTTTAAAAACCTAATATCCTTGTTAAATTACTCATAAAATTTCAATCTAAGATACCATTGGTTTAACAAAAGTTATTCAGGATATTTAAAAAAAATCTAGTATTGATACCTCGACATACCCATCAGTTTATTACTAACTATTTGTAATCCTAGGTTCTAAATGTTGAATAAAAATTTATACTAATACCAACTATAATGAGCCATGATTATCATAAATTCATATTACATATTCTTAAATTAATATTCTGGACCTGAAATAAACACATGCCCATGGACAATAATAAATTTGTTCATTTGGAAACCATGAACAAAATATTATAGTCTTTTGAATGACCGTCAATTATTATTAAATTGAAAATCCTACATTGTAAAATTCATAGGAATAACTTCTTGAAAAATTAATCACATCATGAGGAAAATAAATAT
This sequence comes from Viscum album, assembly GCA_963277665.1. NCBI lineage: Eukaryota > Viridiplantae > Streptophyta > Magnoliopsida > Santalales > Viscaceae > Viscum > Viscum album. The sequence continues at coordinate 638,280,749 of OY728143.1, forward strand.
ATGAAAAAAATGAGATCATATGCTCAGTAAGGCTAATTAAAGGTTATATCAAAAATAACATATGTATAAATGAAATAGAGCATGACTATATCCTTTTAAAATTATACCCTACAAATATAAGGTCATAATCACGAGTCATGAAGTAAATTATATAACATTATAGGACAAAAATCATTAAACAAACAAATAATGTGATCTATAAAAGCTTAATATTGAAATGAGACATGAAATTGTGGTATTAAAATAAACATTAAATATTTTGAAAATGAATAAATAGAAACATGTTCACCCATTAACATAAAGTGTTGAAAAGATGACCTTGCATAAAAATAATTGATATGAAATTACTTCTATATAAAATCATATTTACATTAATTTTAGGTCTATGCATTAGTATATAGACATGAAAACTCGGTCTACACATAGAATTATGAATATGAAATCAGTGTCGCACATAACATATCTACTTTAGAAGTTATCCATCTCACATTATGCATTGAGTAATGATATTTTTCCCACACATCACGTAATTAAAACATTATATTATATATTTCAGGTAATTTGATCCATAAGAACACAAATCATTTATTATATCAAACCTTGGTATTGTAATCCATTTTATTAATATTTTATCATAACATAAATCATGATTGAAAAAAAAAATTCATAAACAGAAATCTATTAGAACATAAACCATTAAAAGAAAGAATTTGAGTGGTAAAAGTGGAAAATACCAATAACAAGGCACTATAAACACCAACAGATTTCATCTTAGATATTAAATAATTTTTATAGATCTTATAAAAATATATTATATATAAAATATCTTCACTGCTTTGAAAAAAACATTTTCTTATATATTAAAACAATTATAAAATACTTTTTTTTGAAACTATCCATAACAAATTATAGTTATATTTAATGTATATTTTATACAATTTTTATGACCTAAAAAATCCTTGAAAACATTTTCCAGGAAATTTATATTAAATGATCCTTGAAATACATTTTTCTTTTTTTAAATGGTTTTTGAATAAAAAAATTTCCAACCAAAGAGAGGATAACATTATATAAGGAAGAAAACATCAATAAAATAATGAGATTAGAGATGAACAATTTAAAAATTCATTACATAAACATCATAAAATTAAATATGTTCATAATATAAAAAGTGTCTTAAATATAGAAACTGTGGTAAAATTGAATTATAGATTTGGTAACTTTTGAATCTCAAACCCCATGAAAGTGAGGTCAAAAAATGGATATTTATATTCCAATAAATATATATATAATAATCATATAATATGTTAAGTTGTAATATATACAGAAAGAAGAATAAAAATATGGTGAATATGTTATAATTATTATAGAAATACATGTATGACAATGAATCCCCTTTCTTTAATTTTTGTCTTCCTTAGTACACATTCAAAGACAATGTATAAAAAATATAATTCTATTATTAATATAAAACCCAGTGATTATCATATATAAAAATATATAATACCATACATGATTTACTTATGACATATAAATACTATTTTGTTAACAATTCCGAGGAAAATTTATGTTTCGTAAAATAACAACATAGTTTTGTATAGTGGTTTTGACATGTCATTCTCAGTCAACTTTCGTAGATCTGGATTCAATATTCTCCAGAATTATAAAAATGATAAAAATTTCATATATATTCATTATATATCAAATTATTGTTATTCATAAATTTTTTGGTGGAAAATAAAATACATCATTGATAGTGATGGTAGGACATACATACACATGAACAATGTTTTCACTGTCTTTATGGATTAAAATAAATAAAATTATATGATATATTATCATTAGATATTTCTTTATAATTAATATATATCACATATTATTATTAAAACCATCATTAATACATAAAATGTAAATCATGAATGAATCAGATTGCGTCGGGAGGCGACAGCCTGCTGTATGCATGAATGACATTATCATATTCCCACACAACTGAAAGAATAAAGGTATGTTTGATATAAAATATATATAATAATAATAAAATCATATATAATATATATCATATATAGACTATAAATATATCATTATTCCAAACCATTGATGGTGGTAATCAATTAACAACCAACATCGGTTTACGCTACGATAGTCCTCCATGCACATGAATGATTATTTAATATCTCATTTTAAAGGAATTGTGTGTTGCTATTGGTCATAAAAATAACCTGAAAACATTTAATTTTATTTAATACACTATATTTATTACATTAACTACATATAAAAATTGTTTAAGGGTTTTATGAAAGAATGGAATCAAAAATGTTCGTAGATGAGTGTTTTATATTCTTCGGGTATCTCATCATTGTTTTCAATTAAGGAATTCCTTTGATCGATTCCATACAAGGAAAATGATTCTAGGATTAATTTTTTTTAAATGAGAGAATATCTATAATCTATTATGCTGAGAATTTTTTTAATGTGTGAAGAAATGATAATGAGATCTTCCCTTTTATAATAGAGGGGAGGGGAACCCTTTGAATTTCTCAAATGAATAATTTATAATAAGTTCAATATCAATAAAAATAGTTCATAAATGACATTTATTTTAAGATAAGATAATATTATGTTTTAATATAATTCAACTATATACATTAGACAATTTGTGGTGTTATTATAAACTATATTATTTTGATTAACCCTTAGTTAGTGTGTTCTAATTTTAAATATGACAACTCATTTTTTTAATATTAAATTGTTGTATTTTTTACATTTAAAATATTAATTAGGCCAAATATGGAAACATTACGTTATTTTATACCATATATCAATCCATTTGAAATTATTTAATATTATTATGATTTTTAAATTATTTATTAAAATTTATTTTTCATAAAATATCTGTAGAACAAATATTAAGACTATTCATTACATCGACTATAATAAAAACAATGAAACAATGTATATCTGAATAAAATATTATAATAATATCATAATATGTCATAATAAACATTAAATGTCGCCAAATACCTAAATTAATTTAAACTATATTTATTTTAATAATATTAACTTAATATATTTGATATTTTCATTAATTGAATAATTTCTATATCAGTGTTGTGAAAGTGTTTATGATAGTTATTATTAATGAAAAATTATAAATAGATTAACATGAATAAGAAAAATATTTTACATTTAATAATTATATTTATGGATAATTATAGATTTTGAATGACTACATATTAAACATTTCATAACAATTAGAAACATTATTCTGTAAAGATTGAGTTTTCTAAAACAAAAAAAACTATAATGGTAATAAAGTCATTCAATTGGCTCTAAGATGTCATAAATTATGAAAATGTATTAATTTGTTCAAAAATGACGCAAATAAGAAAATATAGAAATGTTTTTTGGTAATTGGATAATATTTATAATATTATTTTCACTCTTAATTACTAAATTCAACCTTAATTGTTTTAACAAAAATACTAAGTTAAAAATTCATATTGACCATAAATAAAGGCATCTTATTAATAAATAGGTATATTCTGATTAAAAATATGGAAATAATTTTTCAAAATGTAAAAAATAGAATTGGACCAAATTAATTTAAAATCAATCCCATTTATGGGTTGAGAAGGCAATTTTGTAACGTGAAAATGTCAAAAGTTTCTTTATGTTTACATATAAACTCAACATCAAATGAGTAAAATGACCTATAATTGATTAATTTATATATAATTGAAGTATTTATACTTTAAAATAAATTTAAAATATAATTTAGCATTATATTTTATTTAAATGAAAATATATTTTTCATCTAAAATCCAATATTTTTTACTATTTATAAAAAAAATTATTCTTTTTTGAAAAATATCAAAAAAACACCCAAGGATAATTATTTTATTCAAAATTAAAAAAATAATTTTATTTTTAAATATAAAATATAAAATATTTATTTTTAAAAATTTCTTCCATTAAACGGTGGAAAACTACATTTTAGAAAAAAAACAAATGTTTTTATGTTTAAAATTTTATTGGTTATTATTTTATGCATATAAAAATATTGGATGAATTAAAAAATCATTGAATATTAAAGATATAAATTTAATTAATATTTCACACATATAGATATTAATTTAATTTTCTCTGATAAATTCATTTTTTGGAATAAAAATAGGTTTTCATAAAAAACACATCATTTATTTTAAATTCGGCATTATATTCATTTATATTTATTTGGTATCCCAGTAATTCATTTCAGAATACATTTAATCCAATTTATTCATTCTATATCATGAAATATGTGTTAACTATCATAATATTAATAGTATATTGTTGTCTGGTAAGACATAACTTTAGGTATAACATAAGTTATAGAATAAAGTCGATGTTACATGAAAAGGGACAAACATGTTGTTGCATATGAGACTTGATAGAATATGAAATATGAGTGATTCAATATACTAATTAATTTAAACTACATAAAATATATTTCATAAATATATAAGGTTTTTACTACATATTTTATGACATAGATATAAGATGTAATATAAAATTAACAATTAAAGTAATTATGTGATACAATTCTATTTATTATATTCTATAAAATGTAAATGTTATTTAAATATGAATAGTGAATAAATATTAATTTATCTGAAAATTAAATTATAAATACAATTATGTGACATATAAATACTCTATAATACACTAAAATCTATTTTTGATATTAATTTATTTATGAAGTGTTTATAAATAATGTAATTATGAGGTGTTCATATTTTTTTAATGAATACATTATGAAAAATTTCCTAATATGTATTTATTAATATTAAGTATCAATATTAATATAAAATATTACAAATTATTTAAATTTTTATTGAAATTATAAATAATATAATTATTTCAAAATTATATGGTAATTTTATAAAGAGGTAAAGAACTAACAAATGAGGAAAAACATATATTTTTATATAATTGAAAATAATTATTTTTTCATAATAATTTAATTTCAATTTCACAAATTAATGGACTTATTTAGGATATTAGTTGGACTATATCAAAATATTTTTTGATTATTTTTTTAATATAGGTTTAAATAATATTAATCATTGATATTTAAATTAAATTAAATTTTTATATAATTTAAAATGAAAGATAAAATTTTTATATTTAAAACATAGAATAATTATACTAAGATATGTTTCAACCTTATGTTGTGAGTTTTATTTTATATCATTTACAATCTGATTAATTTTCAATTAGTGATGATTATATTGAAATTAATGGTCAAAATCAATTAATATTAGAAATTTTTATCTTTTATGATTTGAATATGTGTATTAGGGGATCATGTGTGGATTGTTTTTGTCACGACAATGGAGGCATGGATTATTGAAAAGAATAATTGATGGTTATAAATTGGATATAATGGCTATTAAATTAAATTATTGCATAATCATGATCATATAGGGAATACTATTAGATGAAGTTAAATATATATATTGAGTATAGTATGTTTATAGAATGTTTGTCTATATGAGTGACGAAATTTAAAAAATTATCAATTATAGTATTTGGTAATAGAGAATATGTGCCACTAGAAAACACTAAATTACACCATGAATGTTTTATTAGAGTTTATGTAATGATGCATAAATATATGTTTCATAGAATCTCACCACAATAATTAAATTATACCATTTAATAGAGTATTATACTGTGTTGAAAATAAAAATAAATTTTGATGTATGTTTAAAGGTTCGGTTTAATGGCATCACAAAACAACTTGTTGTAATATACCAAAACTGGATAAAAACGAAAAATGTTGGAATTAATTCCCTATTATAATATAAGAGAAATAGAATTCAAGTGTCTCTTTGGGAATTATGATCGTACAATAAAAGATATTATAATGATATAATTAATACTAAATTAATTAAAATCTTTTGAATCACACTATGAGTTTTAATAAATTTTTATAAGATATCATCCACAATATGTGGATTTTCGGTTGACTTTAAGATAAACACATAATTGGTCCCATAATTCTAAAATAATATGAAAAGAAATGGATGTCACATTTCAATGAGGATTAGAAAGATGTTATCTATTAAAATAAATAATAAATTGGATATTTGATTTAAAATTTAAAAAGGGATGATATGAACAATGAATAAGATGATTTTATTAAAATGAATTGGCTTGATTGAACATAATATTTCATTTTTGAAAAATAGAAAAATAAATCATTATAGGAAGGTCAATTTATCCAAAACAATATATAATGCGGTCGTGTTTGGTTATATATATGTATATATAAATAAAATGATAGTTCTAGAGGGAATAAAATAATAATCACATGTCTATTTGTATATAGGAGAAGAGTTCCAATAGTATTGTGAATCAATAATAAATCTAATCTTGATGGATTTCTTGTGTAGTAGGTTTATTATATTTATATTCATAATTTTAAGAAAAATATTGATCTAACAATGAATAATGACAATTTATATTTAATATATATCTCTAGGTGTTGTGGTTCTTTTGTGTTTCTTGTGAAGAGATATATATTGAATCTCTTAGTGAGCTCTCATTCTCATCTGGACTTGGAGAAGAGTAATCACAATGATGGTGAGTTCATCAAAGAATCTATTGTAATATTACATATAAATAGAATTTCATTTTTATATGTTAAATATGAAGAGACAATTACATATATGAAATGTGGAATACCTACATGGTGTAATACATAAATGAGAAAGAATAGGGAGTTTCCCATGGGAGGTATTTTACTATATATAATGTAATATAAAAGGTATTGTATATTAAAATACAGTAACTAATAATGGAACTATTTTCCAGTAAATAGTTCTTGATGTTGGATTTTTCTACAATTTTTCACCCCCTCATAAAATCACCTTGTATATATACAATAGTTGTTGAATCATGTCATATATAAAAGTTTTTGTGAATGAAATTCATTACATATATGATTGATACTCATTATGCGTATTATATAGGGAAATAAATTTAATAATATTAAATAGTCAAAGAATAATATTTACTAATTGGTGATCGTTTATGACTTGAGCATAACCCCAAGGATCCCTTGTTGTAAGTAGTATGCATATTTTTCCACCACTAAATCACATTCAATAGGACATGGGGATATTGTCTAGTGTTATCTTAACATATCATATTTGATGAGAGGCCATATATTAACACATTCATACACAAAAAACCCCACTATAAATCATATAAATAATAATATATAAATTAAACCATCTATATAATATTTATATTTATGATGTCTATAATAATATCCAAAATGTTAAAAAATAACTAATATAATTTTTATTATAAAAATAAACATGATTATTTACCAAAATAAAAAATTAGCATAATAATTTGAAACAAAGATGTATCTACTCTAAGTTGGCTCTAGACCAAAACATCACCTTAAAAACCCAAAATTTGTTCCCAATAATATCTATGAAAAATGATTCCACAAAGGTCCCTGTTGAACTATCAATTTGTTACAAAATATATAACATGAGAGATATGGTATACTTATGTAGGGTGACTGTATAAAGAACTAGTAGTATTCCTAGATAATCATATTGAATCTACTAATAGAACTATTAAATCAAATATATTACCTTATATGAGTATAATATCCCATTGAAAACAATTAGAAAGATATGATTTATAAGAGATAAACTAAGAGATATGAGAGAATATTGTTTTTCATATCCTAGGTAAATGAGAAATACTCTCACATTCCCAATAACATGACATACCTAACTAGAATTTAAATTTCAAATATATTATATTAGAGAATTAGAAGTGATTTATTGATTATAATATAGAAAAGTAGAGTAGGAAAAATAGACGATGATTGTTATGTAATTATCAGTAATATTAGGGAATTAAAAATCATAAATTTTTTCCTAATAGGTGAGTGTAGAAAAATATATATGCGTTCATAAGTGGCCCAACTAATGCTTTGATATCATTCCCGAATCCAGATTGTCAACAAAATGGATCCAAATATTGAAACTACCTATCTCCACTCACAAATATGTTCAAATGAAAAAACAAGACACTTCATTATAGTATATTTTAAAATACACATCCGATGTACACATTATTTTCCTATAACAATCTTATAAAAAAATCATTAAAAAATGATTCATAGTCATTAATCGGACCACATGGAAGACATAATCTATGGAAAATAGTGTAGATAATATAGTAGAATGTTTCATTGGTTAATGTTTTCTTTCCATTGTTAGGAAGGAATAAATTCTTATGTTTTCCAAGTGTTATAGGTATGCTTTCCAGATTAGGTTTGAAAACCCCACCCAACAAGCTTTTATGCCTAGTTAAACAATAATTCCTCCACCATGACACAAAATAGTCGTATAATTTTCATTTCCTTGTATTTTGTCATATAAAATTATGTAGTTTTTTATTCTGAACACCATGGAATAATGTTCTAGGAAATGATGTCTTATAGTCAAATTTTTCATTTTCTTATTGTTCCTAGTGTGACATTGTCATGAAACCTTGCATTATTGCTACCATCTTCTAGATACCAACATAGCTCCCTCAATCACAATAGTGTATACCTACCACGATGGACTTATTCTAAAAGTTGACTAACCACCACTATGAAAACATAAAAAAATTGATAATAATAAATCAATCTATTTTATTTTTTATATTATTTTTAATATTTTATTTACTCATATTCACTATATATATTAAAACATAATTTTTATTTCAAAAATAAACATCATTTTTAAGAATTTTGTTTTTCATGAATTATACGAGTTTTATTTAATAGATATATTTATTAATTTTAGAAATCCAATTTGATAAAATTTATTTACTATTTCATATTAATATATATAATTTATCATAGTATGATTTTATGATATTTTTCTAAAAAGATTCAATTTTGAGTAAATAGGTAAAAATTTCAATATTAAAAAAAACATTTACTTAGAATAAAACAATTATTTGGATAGCCCCATTCTATTTTTTATTTCCATTTAATTTAATATATTTTAAATTTTATAAATAATAATATAATTTAATATCTAGGAATAAAACCATTAATTTATATTGTTATAAGTTATTTTTTTCTGAAGAAATATGTTTTTTCTAAGATATTTTTTCCATTGCATTTTCCTTAATTATATAAAATTTAAATTATTAAATTTAAATCAATTAAATATTTTGAAATTGATTTAATATTTGTAATTAGGATTTTCCAATTTATTAATGACTTGAATTTCAATTTTTACCCTAATGAATTGTTACCATACATAAAAGATTAGTTTATATAGTAAAGGGTATGACATGTTAATTAAGGTATTAAAAATGTAATGTGGTAGAAAAATCATTTAACAATATTATCCTATGATATAGGTTTTGTCTTCATTAACACATATTTCAAATTTTATTTTTTATCCACTTACACAAGATAAATAATTTATATTATTTTGTAATTTTGATGAATTATAATAGTGACAGTCACCTCACATGTAAATGGGAATCGAATCCCCCCTCATCAATTAAAATTATGTGACCTTTACTCAACCAAAACCTACCTAAATACATTCCAAAAATCCATTCCTAATTCCAATAGGTCCTTTTAATATAAAACATAGATATCCTAAAAGGATTATGTTGTAATCTAAAATTGGTTTTCAATAAAGAGTTATTTTTCTTAATAAAGTGTTTTATTGTTTATTTCTTTTTATAACTATATAAAATCATCATTGACCATGATGATAAAATAAACTAATTATCTAAAATAAATTTTTATGTAATTATTTTCCTTTAAATACCTTTTTTATTCTTTTTTTCAACTGATGGGGAAGGTAAACATTGCTTGGGTGTACATGTGATCTTCAACCTACATGATGCATTGTGTTTAACATTTCATCACTAAATTTTATGAATGGTTAAAATGATCAATAAAATGAATATAAATGATATTAATAAATAAATTATGAATAATAAAATAGAATATATTGATTACATTCTCACCCATACATTCTCTAAATATGATAAAAACATTTTGGCATTGATGTGGACTATCACCTCTTCAAGGTGTTGTTCCTAATTTTTCATTAATTCTACAAATATTATATCATAATGATGTAAATAATGAGTATATATAAAATTTACAACATTTTTATCATTCTATAAATTTATAATATGATTTTAAAAATAATTTTCATCTCTATATTAAATTTAAAACTCCATTTAAGTACGCTTATTAACTAACATCTCATTGAAGCATTTTGCTTAATTTTTTATGAATAAATTAAATAGAGTATCATAAAAATATATTTAATAAATAATAATGAGAACAATAACATTTATGACATTCTATAAAAGATTTAATAATTAAGGGTTTCAACATTTTAAATACAAGGATGTTATTTTATTGTTTAAAATTGAACTATCCAAAACAACTAATATTAAATTAACCATTTTATAACAAAAAATATTATAATAAATGTTATAAAATGTATAATTATAATATAATTAAAATGAAAAAATATATTATGAATGTATATAACTAATATAACTATGTTAGCAATTATTTATATAATGCACAATGCTATATTATACTTATGTTCAAAGATTTACCTCTAAAAACATATTTATTATATGCGTTCAAACTCCTTTTACTGATTAAAAAGTTCCTAAAAATTGTATGATGAAAACTCATATTTAATCCTCAATGGAATTTAATGCTAAATTTTAACTATTTTATAATTTCTATCATAACTTTTAAAAATAAATATTTTTAACACATTTCATACATTTAATTTAGGATTTTTTATGAAATTACAAAAGAATGTTTTTCTAATATGTATAAATCAACAATATTTTCACACTATTATTTAAATTATTCATAATTAATATTAATCTAAATTTTAAAATTTATTTTCAACGAAAATAAATTTATTGGTCTTCTTGAAAATGTTTATTTTTAAGATTGTTTTTTAAAAACTAATATTTCTCTATAATAGTATATAAAATAGGAATTTTCATTACATTATTCATTTTAATGTGTTTTTATATGATATATGATAGAAAATTGAAAGATAAATTTTTTCATTATACCATACATGAGAATTATATATATTAAATGGCGAGAATGGTATATCTCATGATGATTAGAGAGCCCAATGTATTGTTCCAATGCATTAGATAATGAATGATCATTAATGATGAATATCTAGGGAGATAACCGGATTAGTTACTCCAATAGAATTAGTTATGCATCAGTTACTTGTCTCCTGGGATAAACATGACTTGATACATGATATGAAAATGACAATCCAAGATACTTTTTTTATATTTACATATATTTTTATGGAAATAATTTTATTTCACAAGGGCTAAAAATATTATATACTCTTAATGGAGAATGAATTTTTTTGATTGAATGATTTAATTATTTTTAATATAGCTCAATTTTTAGTATAATTTTCTATACTACTATTGGGATTCAGTGGTTTTAATTAAGAAAAGGTTGATTTTATCATGTGGGATTGTTTTATATATCATCTCAGTGATTTATTTTGACAACATTACAATTTTACTAATGTTTCATGTTTTTATAGGAATAATGAGATTCTTTTATTTTTATATAAATTAATATGTTTTTCTCGTCACATTTTTTGAAATGTTCCTAACTGATGTTTGAATGATTTGAAATTACAACATTTTCAGAAATTCTACGATGGTTTCTCATCATCAAATTAAAGCAGGGGTCTATTATGATAGATGTGTGTAAATTTATGAACCTATTTAAGTTGAAAATAAATAAAGTATATTGAAATTTATGATTTTTCCTATAATTTTTTTCCTAATTTTGAAAAACCATAAGGAAAAAAAGCTATTTGAATCATAATAATTTGAACCCCTTGTTATAAATCATCTAAATAATTATTGATTATGTTATGAGGTGTTATACTTAATATCATAAGAAATGAGTAGATAAAATTATATATTAGAGTGATATTAAAATAATCTTTTTAAGAAATTTTAATTTATAATATTGTTATAATGAGTTAGATTTTGATGATTTATATATTAATACATTTAATACATATCTATTCAGTATGGTTTTCCACAGGGAAATTAAAATAACTAATATAAGAATGTATTAAGATGATAATATCATTATATATTACAACGCTATAATCAAGGGAATATAGTATTATTTTCCCTTGATAAATCAGCTCACAAATGTTATTAACAATTTATCCTATAAAATATTGAGACTTAATTCCATATATATAAGCTTGTATATAGTAGAGGATTTCATAAAAAATTCTCTATACCTTAATTTTTATAATTTGTGCTAGTGTGCAGGAAAATATATTATTTAGGAACATGGAGATAGAAGAAAAATTTATGAGAAAAAATCCTCTAAATTTCATGGGAATCTCAGATAAAATTGTACCAAAAGGATGGATCATTTAATTAGAAAATATATTTGATGTCATGGGTAGTTCAAAATGGATAAAATTAACTATTTTTATTATTTTTTTTGAATTTTAAGTTGATCTATGGTGGTATTTGTTTAAAAACATCAGTGATAAAGATGGTTTAAAATCCATGGAAAGTGATTTTTTTAATAATTTTTTCATGAAACATTATTCACCTAAATCTCATTAACTGTGAATATGGAAGTAATCCCAAATTGTTATAAATAAGAATGTGGATTTTTCTATTGTGTGTGAATATAATTTTATAAGACTAGAAAGGTATGTACCATATATATATCTTTATATTGAGGGTAAAATTATTATTTTTTAATATGGTTTATAAATATTTATAAAGAGAATATACTTTATGATTATTTAAAAGATATGAGAAACTTTATGACTATGATGAATAAGTTGAGATTGATTTTTTTAAGATTTATGTGCCTTATTATGATTAGTTTATGAAGAATAATTTTATTTAAACATTATTGGATTATTTATTAAGAAACTTTTGAGGCAAGAAAATTAAATTCCTGTATTATGACAAGGGTGGTAAAACATACCAAGGGGAATGTGTCAAAAAACCTAGTAAATAATTATGATGTTATAATTTTGGTCACATGGAAAATGAATATATGGAAAATGAGCAATAAAATCATGAAAAGTTGAAAATAAGAATATATAATTATATTGAGTTTAAAAATTATACTATTGTGTTCCCAAAGTTAGTAACTCGTGATGGAAATCATCAATATTGAATAAACAATGGTGTGACAAATTTTTTTGTATGACTAAAGTTAATGATAATCCATCTAATGGATTGCTGAATGGTATGTTAATTATGTATTAAAATTTTTCCAAACCATTTTTTTAATCTAAATCTTATTATAATTTATCTTTTTGGAGATTTTAAAAAATATTGATAATATCATATCATGCAGTTATGAGAGAACATTTAGCTAAATAAATGGGTGGGAATACCATATAAATTAATATATAGAGTAAACTTCCTTTTTTGGAAATTATCTTTCCTATAATTCTTGTTGATATACAAAATTTGAGTTCGATATTATATTTGTTATGGATTTGTTTTCATTTATAAATCTAAGATAGATTTTCTTCCAATATAGTTTTGTTATATTATTTCATACCTTTAATAACTAAACTATAATAAAAGAAATTGATTATAAATTGTAGTGAATGTTACTTAGCACATGTTTTTTAGAATTATGAAACATTTTAGATTAGTGATGTACTTATAGTCAATAAATACATTCCATTTTTTCTAAATAAATTTTCATGGAAAATTTATAACAGGGATGTTGTAATTTTTGTTGACATAGTACATGATACCAAGCCTACATTAAAAACACCAAATCAAATATATGAAGTAGAAATTTTGGTACTAAAAAGTAATTTCCGGAGTTTTCATATAAATGTTTTTTTATTAGTAGAACATCACTTGGGAGTGATTTTTTTCTTTGTGAAAAACAACGATGGTAAAATGATGACTTTCATCTATTTTAAATAATTGAATATCATCACTAATAACTCGAAATATCATTTTTCTCATATCTATGATTTTTTTGATTACATCTAGGGAGCATAATAATTTTCACGGATTGAACTCACAATGGGGTAACCTCAATTTAATGTAAAAGAGAAAGATATTTTTAAAACTACATTTCCGGAAAGATTTTGGAATTATGTTTAACATTCTAAGATTTTAAAAGAAAATACAATATTAGATAGTATACACGGTTTTCGACCTCATGCTTAAACAAAAATCTATTATAATATAAATGTTACCATTATAATATACATTAGTATAAGAGTAATATTAAATATTTACAAAATTATGAAAATATGTTTTATAGATGTATATATAATTTATTAAACTATTTATAATAAATGAATGTATACCCCTTTTTACAATAAATGGATATTTTTTTATGAAAGACTATTTAAATATACACAAGTTTGTTTTATACCAATATGTTAATAAATCTCTTTCATTATTACGTTAATTATATATATATATATATGAAAATATATTTAATTTATTTTTTAATATTAATCATATTAATATTGTAGACATGGTATATAACCAGATCAAACTTTATGAAAAAAGTAAGTACTTTAAAATAAATGCATTTTCCACCTTTGATGTCACAACTATTTTGAATCAACTATTTTCTATTTTATAAGTTATATTTGTCATAATTAACATCTTTTGTTGAATTAGAGTTTCCAAATTTACTTTTCATGAATTTTTAGAATATTACTAAGAACATTAATATTTTGATGAATAAAGAATGATACAAAATATTTAATCAAAACTAATTTTTCATCAAATTTATTTATTTAGATAAATTTGGTTTTTAATTACATTTAAAGTATAATTAAATCAATTTTCTTCATTCAGTCTATTTTATTTCAATGGAATTATTTTCACATTGAAATTGAATGTAAAAACATATTTAATTGTGGAACATTTTTTCGTTAAAAACACATTTTTTTATCTATCAACAAGATTTATTTAAATAAAATTAGCCACATAGTGGAATGAAATTTTCAAAAACAAACATACATAGTTTTAATCAATATAATATTTTTAATATATTAAGATCAACATAATATTTTAAAAATATGATTTCAAACTTTTTTAATTTTTGTTCTTACCATGGTTAAGGGTAAATACGGTAATTAAGTGTACAAATTATAATATAAATTACCCAAAAACATGTCATAATTTGACTAGATGAATTTCTTTTGAGTAAAATAATCCTTGGGAAAAAATATATCATTTATAAAAAACATGGATGACTTTAAAAAATTTATATCATTTTACCAATGAAAAGACAATTTCTTACACACTTGTTATTTGAAGTAAAATATTTTAAATATGGGGTTAGATAAGTGTATTTTAGTCAATAAATAGTACATAGAATGATAAAATCATTAACTGCATCATGGTAATTTATTTATAATTTTTCATAATTAAATATTTAAATTAAATGGTGATATAATGATAATGTAGTAATTGCTTCATTAATGGGTGAATGAAAGAAATGATATTAAAAATATTGTAATGAAAATAATTTGATATGATTAATATCATAGAATAATTTCATGGAGGCCGATGATATTTCAGTGTTGTTCTAGTAGATATTTTTCATAGAATTCATGTTGTTATGCAATTTTTAAAAAGTTATATAATGAATAGAGTCCTCCGTTATATAAATGATATTTTATAATAAATAATAATTTATTAAATTATTTCTATTTAAAAAAATATAAATAAATAAATTGTGATAAGTCCAGAAATTTTTTAATGAAAATATTATAAGCCTTTTTTCAATTTATGATAATTATATTAACCCACAAAATATAAATTACATGATATTTAAATAAATGATATCAAGGTTTAAAACAAAAATTTAAGGATTAAAAATAGTCAAAAAAGGAATGATTCATTGGATGAATTGTAGGTGAAAAAACAATCCAATATTTGAAACAAATAATTTTGGAGACATTTTTAAAATAAAATTAATTGATAATTATTTTATACATTGACGATTTCATAGATTACTTATCCCCTCATCCAAATAATATAACTCATTCGCCTCTTTTATTCAACCATAAAAACCTATTTGGTTTCTAAAAGATCTAACAAAATCACTTCTTGGACTCTAACCCAAAAATATAGAGGTCTTATTTTGTTTGAGAACTATCCCTATCAGCATTAAAGAGTTAATCAATTATGATTGTATGAAGAAGATAAATCATTTTTAATTATGTATTTCTGTTTTATTTCTTATTCTAATTCCTTCAAATATAATCCATCCATGATAAGGTAATAAATATAGTGTCCTAAAATAAATTGATTTTATTTGGTTAATATAATCACCTAAATCTTTATCTAATTCTTATAAAATATGAAATGAAATAATCATTTGTGCGTACATGTGAACTATGACCTCCATGAACATATTTAATTTGTATGCATTACCGGCTTTCAATACTAGTAATAATAATGCAATTTAATTTTTTTAATTAAGTAATTAAAAATAATTTTCATAACCGAGTTTGAGTTTAAAAAAATATATGTAATCATGATAAAATTAATTTATATATATTATATTAATTACATTGTTATCATTATATGATATTATTATACCAATTCTATGTGTACTTTCCTTGTATATGAAAATTATAATGGTATTCATGCGGACGTGTAAATAATCACCTCCATGAAGAAATTTGATTTATTTTTAATCACCATATTACATGAAAAACATATATAAGTATATTTAAATTATTAGTATTTTATTGATGTTATTATTATACTTCCTTAAACATAATATAATATATAAAATACTTCAATAATGATAATTGAAAAATTGAAATGTTACACAAGGGTACGTACAGACTACCATCTCCATGATTATAACAATGATTATTCTTAATAAAAATAAATTGAGTGTTATGTTTAAAGGTATAATTGAATAAATAAATTTATTAATATGTCATTAATATTATTATCGAGATGATCGACTAATGACCTATGTGACCATATTCAACTAACAGAAGTCGTATTGGACACATTCACTAAATATCATCAAATCTTTTAATGTGAAGATAAATAATGATTTAATTATTATAACATGGTAATAATTTATATAAAATAAATAATAAAAAATTGTATATGGTTATAATGAATTTTTAAATTAACCAATGTATTTTATTCAATAGTATAATGAAGTTATGTGATGATTCATACAGATGATAAGAGTATTTTTAACTGAAACTTAACAATAAACATTTAATAATGTATTATTATAATAAATTCTCATTCATGTCCTTATTATCAAATTAGATTCAGGGATTTATTTATATGGACATGAATATTATAAAATGATAAATTTTAGAATTTCCATAAAAAAAATTAATATGACATGGAAAAAACTGATTCAAAAATCAATTTTATAAATGATTTAAATTGGTTTTTGAAAATGTACTGATTACATATATAAATTTGTTCTTATGAGTGAATTATAAATATTAAATGTTATATTTTTCAAATTTCATGATTTTATGTGTTGTGATTATATAATAGAACTTTGAAATTTGATGGGTGGATTTGTGATAAACTGAGGATGGTTGGTTCAGTGATAAACCACGGTGGGGTGGTTACATTATAACCTCCAATGCATTGTGTTTGAAAGTTGCAATATGTCTTTTCCATTTGAATGACTGACGTGTATGGAAGTCAAATTAATGTTTATTACATTTTATTATAACTTTTTCAAAAGTTACAGACATATATATTTTATATTTTATTATGTGTTTTCATTGATATCATTTGATTTTCAAAAGGTAAGATACTGATCTTTTAAAAATAATAATCACTTTTTCATGGTAAAAATGAATATTTTTATGGAATGAATTATGTTTTTTCACATGATGAAAAAGATTAATTATTTTATGTCCCTTAATGTTATTTTTTCCTCATCCAAAAAATTAAAAAGTATTTCACTAGTCTTATGATTGGTAAGTGTAAGAAGATGTCATGATAAAATAATGATTGATGTGTCTTGTAAAGAAGTAATAGATTTTAAAAAGGATTCTATGTTATGAAATAATGGATACAAAGTATATGTGTCTGCATGTAATTTATTAGACTACATTGTAATATTTCATTCCAAATCTATAAAAATCTAAATTGTAATGATTCTCAAATGTGAAATCTACTTCTAAAAAACAAGAATAAGTTATACTTATGTGTGGATCTATACCGTTGTTATTAAAGATTTATTTAGAAAACATTAGAAATTAGGTTGTTTTCTTAATAGTTATAGATATCTTCATGGGTTTATATTTTTAAGGATAAACATAATTCTAATATATTAGGAACCCTTTTTTCATGTATGATATGAATTTTTACGGTGACGAATAGTATTTTTGGAGACATTAATTTCTAAGTAATTAAGGGTTATTACAATTTAGAATGGTAAATAAAAGGTATGAGATAATGTTAAAATATGTTATGGTTATTTTTTATAATTTATCATATTTTATAATGTTATAATAATGATATAGTTTTATAAAAATTATAATTCAATGGATGTCTGACAACCCAATGCATCTGCTAAATCTGTGAGTTTTGAACCCACACCCGAAGGTTGAGAAGGATGCATTGGCTACCACTGACATATGTATATTCCATATTGTTCTCACTTTTTCTTCATAGTTAAATGATTTTATAGATGACTAATATGTATATTTTTGGAACATTGGTTATATCAAATAAATATCCTTGGGATTGTTAATTAATGATTAAGTGAATAATGTAGTTTTAGAAGGATTTCTCTATTTATGTAATCATATATGATTATGGTATATATAATCCGATAACATTAAGGTAGATATAATTTTACTTTCAAAAAAAAGATATATATAATTATATGGTCTTTTATTAAGTGAAAAAATTTTGGTTTATATTTAGTAGAAAATATGATTTTATGTTCATTTTTCTTATTTATGGAAATATGTGCAGCATACATAATAATTAAGAGCGAAATTAATTTTTTAAGACCTCATGATTAATATATTTTATTTTAAGATAATTTTTACAATTTTTATTAGAATAATATGTGATAAATCCTTTTGGATTTATTGTTTTAGCCTAATTTGTATTTATTTTTAGGAAATTACACTTATTTATCAAATGGATTAAGATGGTCTTTGGGGATTAGTTTTGAATTTTTGAAGATTGATTTATTTTTTCATCATATGGGGCTTATTCATTTTGGGTAATTATTTTATTTTCTCCTAACCAGTTTTGTGTTGATTAATGTATAAATACTTGATATATAGATATTGAATCATTTTTTGGATTATTTGTTTCTTTATACAATGATTATAGAGCACCAGTCATGGAAAATTTATCATATACACTAATCATTTAGACAAAATTATGTGTTTCTAGGGAAAAGTTATTAAATTATTAAAATAAAATTTTCTCTTAAGAATATTTATTTATTTTCATTTTATAAAAAGTAATATAATTCTTAAATTCACAAAAATGTACCTTAAAACCAAAACATTATTTGTTTTCTTTTCTTACTATGAAATTGGTGACCTTTGAACCAGTGACAGATTTATGATTTCGTGGTAGTGGAATTAATCATGTCCATGATCTCTGTCACTCCCTATTAGAACATAATTGATAAAACTTTCTTACATGTCAATGATTTCCAATATTATACCTTGTATGTGTCATCTTGTGTGATTTTTGTACTCCCATTTCATTATTTTAAAGTCGATGTATCATGGAACCTTATTCTGATGTTATATTTCAATAAAGAAATTTTTTAAATTTAAAAAATATTTCTCTATCTCAAGTTCAAATTCTGTGGATGAAATTTTTTGGGGTGATGTGGAGAAAATTTAACATCAAATGTTTTTCAAATGAAACACTATGTTCAATAGTTGACTTGATACACCACATAGAGCATAAATAAAAAATAATATATTATCTTATATATTTTACCATTAAACTATTCATTAGAATGGTTTAAAAGAACAATATTAATAAAATTATGAAAATATGGTTTTCAAATGTATATATAATTCTTTGAAAAAAAATTAATAATTGAATGTAAAACTATTTTTAAAATAAAAGAAAATGTTTTTCTAAAAAATATTTAAATGTGCATAATTATGTTTTATTTGATTATGATGAAAATAACTATTATTTTATTATATTACGAAATAATTTTTATGTTTACTTAATATAATTTTTTAAATTATTATTATGTATTTCCAAGACATGATATATTATCAACTCCAATTTTATGAATAAAAGAAGTATTTAAAAAAGATGGTTTCCACCTTTAAATGATACACATCTTTTGAATCTAGTTTTCATTACATTTATAAATTATTTTTGACAAAATAAACCTATTACTTAGATATAGAGTTTCACAATTTAATATTGTTTTATTTTTGGTAATTTTTTTTAAATTTATATTTTTTGAATGACGAATAATATAAGATAGTACTTCAAATTATATTTTTCATAAATTATTTTTATAGTTAAATTATCTTTCTAATTATAGTTAAAGTATAATTATAATTTTTTTATTTTTTCATATAATATATGTCATAGGAATAAATTTTACATAGAAATTGAACCTAAAAACATTGTGAACTTTTTAACATTTTTACTTTAAAAACATGTTTTCTCAATATGTCAGTGAGATTAATTCAAAATTAATTTTCGTCACATATTTTGTTATTATTTTTTAAAAGGGATTATGTGGTTTTAATAAATATGGTATTTATTATACAATATAGTTAAAATAATTTTTTTAATATATGACAAGTAACTTAAATAATTATTTTTATTACAACAATTGAAGATGAATCAGGTAATTAATTGAAAAATAATAATATAAAATACCCTAAAACATGTACTAATATCATTTTATGAGTTTTTCTCAGCCTAAATTCACTCTTGGGAATAAATAAATCCTTTGGAAGCCACGTGGATGATTTTAATACATTTATGTTATTTTATTTAAAGAGAATAAAAATTTGTCACACTTTTGATTTGAACAAATATAATATTTTTAATACGTGAATATATTAGGGATATGTTAGACTATAAATTGTTTTTAGAATGATAATATTCTTATATATATCATTTTAATTTAATTATAATTTTTAGGAATGAAAGTATTTAATTAAATGATGACACTATGATGATGTAGTAATTGTTACATTAATGAAATAATCAAATAAATTATATTTAAATATTAAAATAATTACTATTTGATATAATTTATTTCATATAATAATTTCATGGATATCTTTTTAATTTAATGTATGATATAATGGATATTTTTTGAAGAAATAATTTTGTTATGACATTTTTTAATGGTAAAATAATGAATATTTTAAAAATTAGAATTAACGATATTATAAAATACATAATATTTTTTACATTATATTATATCAAAAAATATCCTTCTGAAAAATATTCTGGATTATTCCAAAAATTTCATAATGGAATCATTTATTGGTCTTATTTCGTTTTATAGTAATTACATTAACCATCAAAGTGCAAATTACATGATATAATTGTAAAATTTAATAAGGGTTAAAAATATATGGATACAAATATAGTCAAAACATAACTATTTTTCATGGAATGAATGATATCAGTCCCAAAATAATCATTTTGTAAAAATAAATTAGTTTGGATCTATTTGAAAGAGGTAATTAATTTATAATAATTTAATACTTTGTAAACATAACTATTTTTCTTTTATTTATTCATCCACTTCATTGGAATATTTTCCAAAAATGAAGATATAATAACTACATTATACTATATATACATATATGATGTGATGTTAATATAATCACCAAAATCAAACTCTATTTCCATCAAATGTGAAATGAATTAATCATGTGTTCATACATGTGAGGTATCACTTCCATTAACCGACATATTTTTTTCCATTAATTTCACTCTTGGATGGTTATAATGATAAAACTTATATTTTTATATTATATTAATGACATATTTATCATTAAAAGAGAATAACATATCAATTATTCTGATAATCTATTCACATTAAATGTTAATGTCATTTGTTTATACATGTGATGTATCACCTCCACAAAACGACGTTGTTAATTTTTAGTCACCACATAAAATGAGTAAAATATATATGTATATCTAAATTATCCACATAACATTAATTATATTATAATATTTCTGTAAAGGTAAAATTATATATACTATTTATCCATAATGATCTTTCAAGAATCGAAACGTTGCTCATGAAAACATAAAACCTACCTTTTTTAGGATTATAATGTTGTTCACTTTTGATTACCATATAAAATGGTTCTATTTATTTTTATAATTTTTGTATACATGTTATTAATATTTCAAGAATATTATTATGTATATGACGTAATAATAATCTCTTTTATCGTATTCAACTTACGGATGTCTTTTTGGACTCATTTACTAAATGTCATCAAAACATCTTCCATGAACTTAAATAATTATGATATTCCCAAAACATTGTAATAATTCATATAAAAGGATTAATAAAAATGAAAATAAGTCTGTAAATAAATTTTAAATTAACCAAAAGTAATTAGTCAGGAATATAAACAATCTACGTGTAGAGGCAGAATCACTGTAAGGGACACATTGTTTAAAACATAAATCCATGTTTTTTAATAATTTATTCTTCTAAAGATATGTATTTAATGTTATTGTATAATAATTGATTTGATAGATTTATTTATTTTGACATGAATTTTTTATAATATAAAATATTCTAATTTTTTAAAAAAATTAAAATCGGTTTCAAACACATAGTTTAAAAAACGTATTTATAAATGATTTTAATATGTTTGAAAAAATGGAATAATTATTTCATTAAATGTAATATTATGAGTATAAATGAAATTTTAAGAGTGATATATTGAAAATTCCAATGTTTTATGGGTTATGATTCTATAATTCAAATTATACATCTAAAGGTAAGTTAAATGATAATCCATGAGAATATGGTTCCATGATAAGGCAAGGGAATGTGTTTTTGTTATTCTGTTTTAGTATAATTATTTCCCAATTTTCATACTTATATATAACATATATTCTGATGTTCTTTTCAAGGAAATCTTTTCAAATTACAAAGTTTAGATAATGATCTTTTCAAAATGATGACACCTTTTAAAAGTGAAATGGTATATTTTTAAGAAATTATTATGGGTTCTCACAAGACTAATGGTTTATTTATGTCCCTTACTAATATATTTTTGCTCATTCCATGTTATAAATTTTTTTCACTGGTCTTTAGATTTGTAAGGGAATGAAAATTTCATTATTAAATAATTATCAATTCTTATTGGAAGTAAGTCTTGTTTTTTCAATATGTTTCATTTTTTGGAAAAAAATATTACATAGTATGAGTGTTCATATCTAAGGTATGGGTTTATTTTTTTGAGTTTTTCATAATTCTCAGAAATATTAAAATGAAGAGGTCACAAAATGATAATTTTAGTTAAAAAAACATTATAATGAGTAATGTTAATGGCTGGTTCCTTAGAATATGAGTTTGTAGTTATTACCATTGGTATAATGAATTACCCTAATGAATTTATGAATCTTATTAATGGTTTTGACCTTGAATATTGGAATATTTTTTTTTATTTTTTTTTGATCATATCTGGTTTTTTTCCAAAATTTAATTGGTATCATGAATAAAAACAATTTATTGTTCAAAAAATCAATAAATAAATGATGATATATCAAAATTCTAGAAAATGTTACTTTTTATTAGAAAAGATTTATTTCTATGGGATAATTGTAAACAAATATAGTATAACAATTGATACCATCAAAAATACTTTTTAAGGGACAAGATATGAAATATTTTCTATTATTTAAGGTTTTCTTGTATTAGTAGTCTATTATCGATGGTTCAATGAAAACATTTCACGATTATCTATCAAACTTACACTTTCTACATATAAATGAGATACATTTATCTGTATAAAATAATGGTATTATTTTTTATATGTATAAAAAATTATTTTAGTGAATGTTATTATCTTGAAATTACCCAAAAGAAATGGTAATTTTTTCATTTATTGTGATGCTTTTTTAGAGGCACATAGATGAGTTTTAATGAATAATGATGAGGTAATTACATAAAATTCACAGAAACTAAATTCTAAGGAGCTAAATTATATTACAAATGATTTCTAATTATATTATATTGATGATAACAAATGAATTTGGAGGAATAATTTTTATAGATCCAACTGTTAAATATTTACTAACCATAAAAAATTGATGTTTATATTAAATCTAATATAGTTTTCCATTAGGCAACGAATATAGATGGAACTGTTAAAAGATTATGATTTAATGATCAATTAATATCAAATAAGAATAAAACAATGACTTTTTCTATAAGTTCAAAAAATATTTCAATAAATACAATGTTACATTTGGAACATAACCATTTGGTTTATTATTTGATGTATTTTTCACTGAGCATTGTGAGTTTAGAAAAATATCATTATTTTGTTTTAGGTGTCAGTTCAATCATCTCTGTTTGGTAGAATTAAGAATGATCCAAAAGAAAATCACGAGTTACCAAAAAAATGATTAATTTTTTATTAATAGAATGTTACATGAATTTAATATTTATAATGAATGTGTTTTTATGTTTAGAAAGTAATTATGTTTTCTTTTTGATTCCCTATTGAAGATTTATTTATGAAAAGAATATAATATTATAGATTATCCAATCATCCTGACAACACTAACAGCTGTGGATGCCTTCTACAATATTACTACTGTGATGGAATGAAATGAGATATTGGTGACTATACCATCAAATATTTGACAATTTTGTAGGACAAAGTAGAATGGAAATTACCATGTGTAATTCACTATTTTCTAACTCATGAGTGGAAATAGGAGAATATATCCATGAATTTATTATTGGTATTTGAATATAAATCATGAGGAAACAATGTGGTTTTTCGTAGAATTGGTTAAATTACTAAATTTACACATTTATATTCTATTTGAAAATTTACTTCGTTATATCAATATTCTAGGTTATATATTAAAGAGATAGTGATGTTAAATGGAGTTCCTCAATCCATATTATTAGATCATGATCTCAATTTCAATACTATATTTCAGAAATGATTTTACGAGTATGTTGTTAAAATATTAAATTTTAATAAAACATTCATCCACTTTGTGATAGATAGACATAATAAACAATTCATAACATGTATGACATGCCATTTAATTTTTCAATGGATTACCTTGTATGCTGGGACCAACTACTAATTTTTGTTGAATATTATTATAATAATATTTTTCATTACATTATATATATTTAACCTTCTAAATAATTATATTAAAATTAGTTATCGACAATTAATATTTTGTATGAAGTAGGGGAACTGATTTTTAATGGGACAATGTTAGTAGAGGAAATATATGAGATAGTCAAGATGATACAAAACATATGAGGACTCCTTAAATCATGAAAAGTAGTTATACATATAATATGAGGAATTATTTTTCATCCATTATAGGTGATCACATTTTTCATAAGATGTATTCATAAAAAATTGTTACACATATTGGTTAAAAGTTAATTAAAAATGCATGGTTCATTAAACCATATTAAATCCTATAGAATGTTGGATCATTTTATTATCAAGGGGAATTGCCATTGAATTTATCCCATGAAAATATTTTTTTCATGTTTCAATAGTATGCATCAATATACCATATTCATCTCATGTATTGATCCATAATTTAGTATTGTTTTATGTAAAACATTTAATAAAAGGAAGATACCATTCATATTATTTACCATACAAATAAATTATTGAGGAACGAGGTAATTCACAAGGGTATTGTTTTTTAGAAGAACCATATTGATGATGAAGAAACATGGGAAAAATAAAATGAAATGAGGGGAAGGGATTCCCACTTCCCTAATATGTGAATAAATTTTCATGAATCTAATTTCTTGGGGGTAATGTAAGATCCTTGGTACTGATATATAAATCTTATTTAAAAAATAATATAATGTATGACTTAGATAGTAATATAAATTAATAAATCCTCATAATAAAAAAGAAACTAATTTTGATTAAATAACTAATTTAAAAATGATAGAATTTAAATTTGAAAATTTTAATTTAATTTTTAATTAATAATATTAAAATTATATTTGGAATATTTTATGAAAATTTTCTAACAATACATATTTTTTAATAAATAGTTATTAATTAGGGGTTTGTATTTTAAACCGTATCTTATAAATAATGAAAAACTATGATTTGTAATTATTGCAAATTTTCTTAGTAAATTTTATATTTATTATAATAATATGAATTTTGAAATAGAGTTTTTAAATTAATTTGCAATGAAAACCGTTTATGATTCAAAAGGGTTTTTCCATAAAAAAGGTGTTTTCCTTCTGCTTTACTGACTTTATTTTAAATTATATTATTCAACATTTATGTAATGAGTTTTTTTAAATGAATTCCATTTTTGAAATCATTAGGTAACAATTTATTAAATTTATCGCTATTATTTTTGATAAATATGAATACCAAAATTTGAAAAAATATTTACCATGACAAAGGGTAAATCATAAAAAAATGGATAAAAATAAAATGATAAGAACTTTAAAATTACATTAATAATTGACTTACTTTGTATTATGAGATCTATCCTTCAATAAGAATTCATTTATAGGTTACAGAAACATTTCAGGACACTTCAATTAAATTATGACGTTTATGTTTTTTTATTTTGAGAAAAGGAAAACATGTCACATTCTGGTATTAATAATTGTAATATTATAAACAAGATTTTATCTAAAGGAAATATTCAACATTAAATATTAATTTGAATGTTAAAATACTTTCATCCATGATATTAATTTATTTATTATTTTTTTGTTCATAAATGATTACCTTAAATATCTACCCAACATTGTTGTAGGTTAATTTTTAAGCAATGTATCTAATAAATTAAAAAAAATTAAATAAATTAAATTGATATAATTAATTTAATAAATGAATTTTAAATTTTCTATGTTGTGTTAGGGATGCAATAAAACATTTTTCATAGTTATATTTTCTCACTTGATATTATTAAATTCTTGGTCATGAATAGTATTTAAAATTAACATTATGAATAATTTATTATAAATAATATTTATTTATATGATATACAATTCCTAAAAATTATAAATTCGTCCAAATTATTTTATTAATTTTTTAAAACATCAACTACAATCCATTTATGGTTCATTTTTCATTTTATAGTAAATATTAACCCCATAAGTGTAAAAATATATTTTGTCATGGTAAGAGTAAAATGGGTTAAATAAGGGTTAAAACACTTAATAATTGTGTATCCATAACCTAAAAAGGTACAAATAAATTATGGTAAAAATATTACTAATCACTTATAACCTTAAGATCTAATTTTATTTTTTTAATAGACATTATTCCATGAAAATTACATTTTTGTTATTTAAATTAATGGTAATTACAAAAAGTAATTCATTGTATTTAATATCTCATATGTATCTAAATAAGGAGAAAATCAATATATGAATGAACATAAAATTTAATTATAATCTTATTTAAAAAATATTATTTATATAAATTTATATTTAACTTTTATAAATTATATAATTATCTTATTTTATTATGAAATTCTAATAAAATATTTATCTAATAATGAAAAAAAAATTAAATTAACAATTTTAGAAATATTAATTTTGATATAATATGAATAATTTATTCATTTCAATGAAATTTACTAATCTATATGACCTATTACAAAGGCTTTAATTAATTATTTTTGAAATCCCATTTTTTTATGTATTCGATGTCAAAATAAATGACTATTGTTAAAAATTTACATTTAAAGAAAATTTACCAAAATAATACTATATACAATTATTAAAATTTCATAAATATATTATATTCATCCATTTCTCTGGATAAAATTAACACATCATAAATTTTACATTTAAGAGTCATTTTTCAATTTATAGTATCATTATCGACCTTTTATGATTTAACAAATTAGTTACTGTGGTTAAGGCCAAAAAAATTATAGATTATGTTAATCCAAATGTTAATGTTTATAATAATATCAATGGCATAACCCATCCTCAGGGCTCGGGCCGTGACTACCCCAAGCCCGTCATCCATAGGTCAAGGGCTGCTGACTACCACCAATGGCATAAATCCCTAAGCTAGGAAGGCATTCCCTTTATGAATGTAAACAAACACAATAGAGTAAACAAAAAAAGTAAACACTAAGTAAAACTGAATACAAATGAGTGTTCTGAAAAGATAATGGGCTAGTATACAAACCCAAATGAAAAACAAGTGCATGTAAAGGGACTAACAGCTGAAAGTAAAGAGCAGCTCCTGGATCGTTATCCAAGAATTTCTACCTGAAGGTTAGGTACAGATGGCCACCTCGGCACCCACTTCTGTTAGTCTCCACCATGTGCCGACTTGTCGTAAGGTCCACCTCCGGGTACTATCCAGTCGTGGCACTCTCGACCTCCGTCAGTGAAGTTCGTCTTCTACATCCAACAAAATGAGGTGTAGGAATAGCCCGTGCAGGGGTGAGTATAACGATACTCAGTAGGGACCCCAAGACCCGCAAGGTCACACAATATCCACTAAGGATAAGAAAAAGAAGAAATATACAACCAAAAAGTATCAACAAACTCTACTTAGGTATATGCCTATACATATACCTAAGTTATCAGTCACAGTCTGTCTCTAACTCACAAGCCCAAGCACAACTCAATCCACACAGGAAGTAGAGTCAAACACCATGATGATAATGGTTGAAAGACATGACGCAGCTCAAACATGTATACATGTATCATATAGAAATATAGATGATCAGTTGTAGTCACTGATTCATCTAAGCTGTCAAACCCATGTAGGATCCAAGTACAGAAGTCATCACTATCGAACCCATGTAAGATCCAAGTATATTAGTCATCTCTATCAAACCAACGTAGGATCCCAGTAAAGTAGTCGTCACTACCAAACCCACGTAGGAACCCAGTAAAATAGTTGTCACTGCCGAACCCAAGTAGGATCCCAGTGCAGTAGTCGTCTCAGTCTCAGCTAGCTCTAGGGTTCCCGCACACAACACGCTTGATTCCAGGAGGGTCCGCTTCTCAAGCCAAAGGGGTCGATACATCAACTATCAATAAGTATTAATTTAATGTATCCTGATGTCACATCTCATCAAAAAAACCCAATGTGATAGACGGTGCGTCAATCAGACGCTCAGTCTGAGAGTTATTGGCTTTTCTGTTCCACGGGCACTATTGGATTTAAGCTCCATCCATGCTGGCCATTTTCCAAAGTCGACCAAAACACAATTAGAGTATCTGTCATGACCCAACCCCCAGGGACCATGTCTTAACTACCCCATGCCTGGCTTCCATAGGCAAGGGGCTGGCGACTAGCACCTATGGCGTAAATCCCTATAACTGGGAAGGAATTGCCTTTATAAATCGAAAACTCACACAACCTGAGAACAAGTGGAAGAAAACACTAAGTAAGAAGTATAACAAAAGTTCTAAAAGTACAAAGAGGCCAGAAATAAAATCCCATCAGAAACGTACATCTACAACTAAAAGAAAAGTACAACTGAAAAGACAACAATCTGAAAGATAGAAGCAGCTCCTGGGTCGTCCACCTCGGATCCAACCTGATGGGTAGGTACATATAGCCTCCTTAACGCTCTCAACCACCAAACCTTCCCCGATTACCATCTCTTTTTGAAGTCCACCTTCAGGTACTGACTCGTTGTGAGGTCCACCTCCGGGTACCATCCAGTCCGCATACACTCGGTCTATGTCAGCGTTGTCCATCGTCTGCATCCAACACAATGAGGTGCGTGCATAGCCCATGCAGGGGTGAGTATAATGATATACAGTATGGACCGCAAGACACTCAAGGTCTCACTAAATCGAACAAGGATAACCACAAATAAGGATCTAAACAGATATCGCATACTTATGTATAAGCCCATACTTATACCTAAGTTATCAAGTAACCCATCTCAATCATGGGGAAACACATAGGTTATGAAATCAACAGATAACCACTACTTAGGTATATTCCCATACATATATCTGAGTTATCAAGTGACCCATCTCAATCATGAGGTAAACACAAAGGTCATTGACTCAGCTCAAACCAGAATATTCATTATCGAAACCACAACTACTGGAGAAACTCCTCCTCTGTCGAGTACAGTGTCTCTATCATGAATTTGAGGCCCAACTCACTAACATTAGACTGCTAAGGTACTCCACCTATGGAGTACTATGGGTCTTCTTCCAACTACCAGGTGTTCCGTCCACTGAGGGTCTGCCGCCAAATACCAGGCACTCTCCCTAATAGCCTACAGAGGTACTCCTCCTATCTAGTACCGCTGGTCTGCTTCCAACTACCATGTGTCTCCGTCCATCGTGGGTCTTTTGCCAAATACCATGTGGTCCATCCACTGGGCTAACTAAATCCCTTAAAGTTGAATCGGTCAAGCAGTTGTCAGGACTACAGCTACTCGGTCTCCAAACTCTGTACGCTCATCTCCTGGAGGGTCCGCTCCATGACCTACTGGTCATTACTTTCAAGTGTCACAAAGTCTCATGTAGAAATACTTCAAAGGACCGCCTCGTCAAAGAGGTCTCAACGCAATAGACGGTGCATCTATCAGACACTCGGTCTGTGAGTTATTAACCTTTTAGTCTTAGGGGCCCGGTTGATTTCGTGTATGAACCAACCCGATCGTATCTCAACTGTACCCTGAACTCTCATGGTGTATAATCAAAGGAATCGTTTCTCAAAGTGATTAACAACGCCGCTGATGGTTCGTCAATCGGACGTCCGGTTTGAGAATTATTAGCTTTTCTGTTCCAGGGGTCTGGTTGGATTTTAGGTATAATCCAACCCAGTCATACTCCAACGCGTCCAAACCTCCGGTTAAGTATACAAAATGAACTGTATCACCAAGAGGAATCCAAAAAAGTCAGTTTCACGTCAATCAAACGTCCAGAGATCAAGTTATAATAGTTTCCGCCCCGAGGGCCTGGTTGGTTTCGGGTTCGAACCAACCCGTCCATACCCAAACTTCGCTTAAACCTTGAGTGTAATATACCAAAATGATAGTCTCGATCCGAGGAATCCAATGCAATTGATGGTGCATCGATCGGAGTTCCACAACTCAGGACATGTCTCTTTAACCGAAAACGTTCCAAAATAGGGTGTATGGGCCCGGTCCGACCAGGCCCAACACCCCTGGGTCGGCCCGAACCGAGTCGACCCGACTCGAGTCCGGGACTGGCACAGTTGGACACATCCCAACCCGCTTGGCCTACAGATGGCCCGGCCCGTGCATCCTGCGGCCCGGCTCAGATGCTGGCAGCGGCTCGACCGTTGGCCATGCGGGACGCAAAGGGGTCGCGACCCTCAGTTTTTGGAAATGGCAGACCCAGTGGGGTCCCCCCTACCAGCTGGTCAGGGGAGTTACACCCCCTCCGGTTTCTGGGTAATGGCCATCCATTAAGGTCGGCCGGTTTGTGAGCTGTCGCGTGACCCAGAAGGGGTCCTGCCTCCTGGAGATGTCGGCGACCGGCTCGGCCGTCCGCCCCTGCTGTTCTGTCGCGAACATAGGCTACGACTCGTCTCTCCGTCACGGCATTACGACATCGCTCCCCTCCACATCTTCCCGCTCTACCACAAACTTCTTCGATTTCTATGGCGTGGCGCGATAGCGTCGCGCACCCCCGTCGCGTCCCACTCCGGCTGCGGCCCTCTACGTCTCTACGCAGTGCAACAGCACCGCGCCGCCTTCGTTGCAGCCTTTCATGGTTGTGGTTCCCTGCTGATCACCGCACTGTGCAATGGCACCATGTGCCTCTACTTACAAAATCAACGAAGTTAAACAAAGAAGATGGGAGGATAATCGGTCATGTTTGTGCGGTCCGATCTACTCTCGTTATGATGATATGATGCGGCCAAACCATAAGCAATGAAGAACGATGTTAAATGATTGAACAAAAATAACCCCAACCTCAAGGTTCACCATTTTTCATAGGTTTATAATGCATTGTCACTCTGTCAATGCTGGGGAAGAACCGTCATCGTCGGAGTGTACCCGAAGATGTGGCATCTCACCTCTTATCGCAGAGAAAAGGAATGAAGGTTGTATATCATTCTTCGTGGAACCCGTATACTTCGTCGAGGGAGGAAGTCGTTCTTCATGGATGGAGGAAGCCATTCTTCGTGGATGAAGAAAGATCTCCTCTAATTCTCCCAAAATATTTTCCATGAAAATATTTCATCAAGAATCCTTCTTTTAATAGATCTCCAAGAAATTCAAAAAGTCAAGAGGTGTGACAAGAATATTTAATAAGGTTATTAAACACCTCAGTTGGCTTCATTAATCTTGGGAGGTGCAGAGGCTTCACTTCTATAAATGAGTGTAGTTGTCATGTATTAAACAGGGAGTGAGTTATGGGGAGGTCAAGGGGGTTATGGGTGGGTGATGAGTTAGGGTCTCGTGTGGGCCCCACCACACTAAACTCTCCAATGGGAGGTTAGGTGGGTGTGAGACCCACCTCTAACTCCCCCTTTGTTGAAAATAACCACCTTCCTTGAATAAATTTTATTCAAAACAAATTTTATTTAATTTATTCTAATCCCCAATTATTAAACCTCAACCCGCTCAAAACGCAACTATGGCAAAGGTCCCCTTAAGAAATTACTAGCGCTGCGAGTTCATCGGTTCCCTTAGATTTCAATTCCATGCTATAGTTCAAAAGATAGAAAAACCCAGTCGTTCTTTTACTAAAAGTACCCGATCTATATTTTGGAAATTGATTCTGGGCACAACGGGCCTTGGAATAAAGTGCCATAAGAAGTCACAGACTCGTAAAATTCCAAAGAAATAAAAAAAAATGTCCTTGAAATTTTCGTGTCATTAAAGTACTCCCACCTTAGGTCTTTACGTCCTCGTAAAGCTACAACACAAACTAGAGAAACTAAATGAGGTACCGAGCACGCATAAGAGCCTCCCGCTCCCATGTGCTCTCTTGTAGGTTCGCGTGCTGCCAGAGAAAGCACAAAAAAGGAATCCACCATCCATGTAGGACCCGCTCATGTTGATCCTCAACCTCTATTGGAACCTCATGAATTTCTCCCCATCATCGATGTTCAGCTCTCCGTTGTCAATGATAACGGATAGGTCATGCACTCATATCTGCAACTAAGATATGTGGATGACGTCTTGCACCTGGTGCATCTGAGGTGGAAAGGCTAGGCAGTAAACCACATTTCCTATGCTGTTGGGGACCTAGAAGGGTCCGATGAAACTCAGAGATTACTTGCTGCTTCGGCCACATCCCTTCATACCTCGTTGAGGTGAGACACGTATAAAGACGTGGTATCCATCCTCGAACACTAGAGGCATATAGTCCCTGTTCGGAACTGAAAACTCAATACTCCTATTGCCATAAGGGTAAGGTTAGCCGGCTCAAGAGTGATCAGCCACACCCTCCTATGCATGAGTCTATCCTGTACTGCCTGGGGTTTCCTTTTGGCCGACCAAAGAAAACACATCCCTTCATTGTAGGTAAAGCAGAGCCTTTTTTCCTAATACAATCAATCTGGGTATAAACTGTCATTTCCTAGTACATACCCAATCTAACGTCGTAAGGCCTCGATGATACAACCAAGAGGTTCTAACCGAAACTCTTGCCTCAAGGGTCAGATCAAACCGTCGGCATAAGCGTAATTCTTGAGTCTCCTCCCAAAGGTATCTTCAAATGTGAGGGTCAAGTCAACGGCTTTAACCAGAAACTCTAGGTCTGGGACAATATTTGTGGAAGTAAGAAATGATTTGTATCAATGTGTGTTGTTGCAGAAGATAGTAGTAGATGCATACCGTACATAGAATCATTCCTGGAGCCCTTGGGTCACACTCCTTGATAGCATTCAGCTACTCTCTTCCCCTACCCTTATGCTCCCTGAGCCAGCTGGGGACTACAAAGGTGGGTGTTTGTAATATGTCGAAATGTACACCACCACATTCTGCTCTCCCGACTCTTCTTCCATGTCTTATGCTCTGTAGATTAAAATGTACTTAACAATTCCTCTTCTTGAAAATTTTTACACGCCCAAGTCTCTAAGACTGGTGCCAGTTTCATGTTTTCCCACTGCTAACATTCACTGGATGTATCCACTCATCCAAAGAATTATCAACCTCAATGGTTCTCTCTAGCAC
Organism: Viscum album; assembly: GCA_963277665.1. NCBI lineage: Eukaryota > Viridiplantae > Streptophyta > Magnoliopsida > Santalales > Viscaceae > Viscum > Viscum album. The sequence goes on from OY728143.1 coordinate 638,315,192, forward strand.
CCTAACATATGTAGGAATGCATAGAGGAAATGTGTTGGCTCAGATATCCTTTAAACACACCTCTCTTAGAGGTCCGAGCTCTAAACCACTGATCGAATCGTATTCATCAGTTCCAGGAATGATTGGTACGCCTCGATGACTACTCAGCTACTTACATGTTATCCTGTTGAAGCGGTATAGCTCTAGAAAACCCTCAGCCACCCCCCTCAAGCCAGTCCTCAACCGCCTGTGAGTCAGGCTCACCTTGGAACCTGGGGGGTATCTGATGTTGAAACACATGCAAGGAACTTAACCCACATATGTCATCTATTAGTATCGCTGGTTGTAACTACTATCCAAAATGTAGTGATATAGCTCACTCACTACCCAAAGGTACTATCTTAGGCATCGATCCATGTACTGAAGCCTCATCACTATTTAGACCAACCCCATGGTCACTCACTGGGAAACACTAGTAGTCATGATCTCCATCTACTCTACTAGTTTCTAAACTAGGTGCAGAACTCTATCAATCACCTCCATCCAGTCCTCTGCTGAATGGGAATCTATCTCGCCTAGTAACCTCATATTCCTATGCTGCTGGAACTCGTGAAACACGCTCTATCAGCGTGCAATATCCACTAGTACAGCTTGTGGCATCTTCTTCCAAACGAGTGGTGGTGCTGCTGGTACACTATCTGAATTTGCCAACATAGCGAGAGCGCTCTACACCGAACCTCCTAGCTCGGTGGGTCATTATCTTGTACTCTCTCACTACTCTAACCGACTTCCTGCATGGTGGCATCCTGAACAGATGTGAAACGGTCAAATGATTATACCTGGTGAGCTGACCTGGTTCGAGCGGACGTTATGAAAACATTTGAAAACACACATGCAATCTGTGTTTTCATGCACTGGGTTTGAAATCAGTAGTCAGGGTCCGGGTGTATGGATACGTAGGCCACCGCACAAACACTAGACTCCCTGAACTAAAGACCACACTAGGTACCCTTAACATTATTTCTTCACAGAAAGGAATTATTAGAGTCTTGAATTCTACGGTAGAACCGACTACTCTGATACCAATTTGTCACGACTCGTCCCTCAGGGCCCATGTTGTAACTACCCCTAGCCCGCCTTCCATATTCCAGGGGCTGGCGACTAGCACCAAAGGCAAAAATACCTATAACTGGGAAGTCATTGCCATTATAAAACGAAAACTCACACAACCAGAGATCAAGTGAAGAAAACACTAAGTTAACAGTATAAAAAAACTGTTGAAAGTAGAAAGGGGCATGAAATAAAATCCCAAAAAAAAGGTACATCTACAACTGAAAGAAAAGTACAACTTAAAAGAAAACAAGTTGAAAGATAGAAGCATCTCTTGGTTCATCCACCTCGGATCCTACCTGAAGGGTAGGTACAGATAGCCTCCTCAACGCTCTCGCCCGCCAACATTCCCCGAGTACCGTCTCGTCGTGAAGTCCACCACCGGGTACTGAATCGTCATGAGGTCCACCTCTGGGTACCGTCCATTCCTCTTACACTTGGTCTCTGTCAGTGCTATACGTTTTCTGCATCCAACACAACGAGGTGAAGGCATAGCCCGTGTAGGGGTGAGTATAACCATACTCAGTAGGGACCCTGAAACACTCAAGGTCTCACAAAATCCAATATGGATAACCATAAAGAAGGATCTAAAAAGATATCCTATACATAGGTATAATCCCATATTTATACCTATGTTATCAAGTAACTCATCTCAATCATGAGGAAACACAGAGGTTATACAATCAAAGGATTACCACTACATAGTTATATGCCCATACTTATAACTAAGTTATCAAGTGACCCATCTCAATTGTGAGGTAAACACAAAGGTCATTGACTCAACTCAAACTAGGATTTTCATTATCGAAACCACAACTGCTTGAGGAACTCATCCTCTATCGAGTACAGTGGCCTTTTCATGACTCCATGGCGCTACTCACTAACCTTAGACTGCTGAGGTACTCCTCCTGTCGATTACCGTGAGTCTACTACCAACTACCCGGTGATTCGTCCGCTGAGGGTATGCCGCCAGATACCGGGCGCTCTCCCAAATAGCCTACTGAGGTACTCCTCCTGTCGAGTACTATGGGTCTACTGCCAACTACCAGGCACTCCATCCACCATGGGTTTGCCTCCAAATATTGGGCGCTCCGTACACTGGGCTAACCGAATCACTACGAGTCGAATCGGTCAAGTAGTCATCAGGTCTAAAGCTACTCAGTCTCCACACTCTGTACAGTCATCTCTGGGAGGGTCCGCTCCATGAGCTACTGTTATATACTTCCAGGTGTCACGAAGTCTCACGTAGAAGAATCTCAAAGTACCGCCTCGTTAAATGGGTCTCAACGCAACAGACGATGCGTCTATCCGATGCCCGGTCTGTGAGTTATTAGTCTTTTAGTCCCGGGGTCCTGGTTGGTTTTGTGTATGAACCAACCCGATAGTATCTCAATTGTACCCTGAACTCTCATGGGTTATACTCAAAGGACCTGTTTCTCAACATGATTACCAACGCCACTACCGATTCTTCAAAGGGACGTCCGGTTTGAGAATTATTCGTTTTTCCGTTCCAGGGGTCCGGTAAGATTTTTGGTACAATCCAACCCAGCTATACTCCAACTACATCTAAACCTCAGGTGAAGTATAACAAAAGAACTGCCTCACCCGGAGGAATGCAACAAAGTCGACAGCACGTCAATCGGAGGTCTGGAGCTCAAGTTATAATCGTTTCCGCTCCGAGGGCCTGGTTGGTTTTAGGTTCGAACCAATCCAGTCATACACAAACCTCACAGAAACCTTGTGCGTAATATACGAAATGACCATCTTGATCCGAGAAATCCTACACAACTGACGGTGCGTCGATCGACGATCCACAACTCATGATATGTCCATTTAACTGAAAACTGTCTGAAAATAGGGGATCTGGGCCCGGTCCCACCTGGCCCAATACCCCCTGGGTTGGCCCGAACCGGGTCTACCAGACTCGGGTCTAGGTCCAACCTGGTCGGGCATGGCCCAACCCAACTAGCGCAGCTTGGCCCACGGCCGGCGCGGCTCAGAAGGCGTGGTGCGGCCCCACCCGAGGCTGGCGTAGCTTGGCCCGGCCGGGCGTGGCCGGCCCGCCCGGTGCGGCCTGCGGCTGGCGCGACCCGCGTGTCCTGCGGCTGGTCCAGCCTGTGCAACCTCGCTCAGAAGCTGACCATAGCTGGGCCGCTGGCCGAGCGTGCCACAAAGGGGGTGCAGACCCCTATTTTTGGAAACGGCGGAGCCAATGGGGTCTGCCCTAGAAGTTGGTCAGGGGTGTTACACACCCCGGTTGCCGGGTTACGTCGACCATTACGGTCGGCCGATTTGTGAGCTATCGTAGGACCCAAAAGGGGTCCCGCCTCTTGGAGACATGGGCGGACATCTTGGTCGGCCGCCCCTACTTGTCCCCTATGGCCTTAGGGCGTAGTTTGTCTCTCCGGCGAGGGGCGACTGTGTCGCGCCCCTCTGCCATAGCCCGCTCCGGCCTCAGCCTTCCTTATTCTCTCTAGCGCAGCACGACGGTGCCGCACACCACCGTAGCAGCACGCTTTGGCCGCAGCCCTCTACGTATCTGTGTGGTGCAACAGCACCATGTCTCCTTCGTCGTGGCCTTGCACGGCCTCGGTTCCCTGCCGATCACCGCACGATGCAACGGCTCCGTGCACCTCTTCTTCCAAAATCAACGAGGATTAACAATGAAGAGGGGAGGATAATAGGCCGCTTTTGTTCGGTCTGATATCCTCCCGTTACGATGATATAATGTCAACAAACATTAAGCAATGAAGAACGATAATGAATACTTGAACAAAGATAATCCCTACCTCAAGGTTCTCCATTAGTCGTAAACTTGGAAAGCGTTGTCGCTCCGTTAATGCCGGTGAAGAACTGTCATCATCGGAGTGTACCTGATGATGTTGCGTCTACACTCTCATCACAGAGAAAAGGAAAGAAGGCTCTTCGATCGTTCTTCGTGGAACCAGCGTTCTTCATCGAGGGAGGAAGTCGTTTTTCGTGGAGGGAGGAAGTTGTACTTCGTGGATGAAGAAGGCTCTCCTCTAATTCTCCAAAAATATTTTCCAAGAAAATATTTCATCAAGTATCCTTTTAAATGATCTCCAAGAAATTCACAAAGTCAAGGGTTGTTAGAAGAATAATTAATAAGGTTATTAATCACCTCAGTTGGCTTCATTAATCTTGGGATGTGGAGAGGATTCACATCTATAAATGAGTGGAGTTGTCATGTATTAAACAAGGAGTGAGTTATGGGGACGTCAAGGGGTTATGGGGATGTGAGGAGTTAGGGTGTCTTATGGGACCCACCACACTAAACTCTCTCAAAGGAGGTTAGGTGGGTGTGGGCCCCACCTCTAACTCCCCCTTTATTGAAAATAACCACCTTCCATGAAAAAAAATTGTACACAAAAAATTTTATTTATTTTATTATAATCACAAATTATTAAACCTCAACCCGCTCAAAATGTAACTACAACAAATGTTTCCTTAAGAAAATATCGGCACTGAAAGATCATCGGTGCCCTCAGATTTAAATTATAATCACCATTTTAAAAGATAGAAAAACCTGCTCGTTCGTTTAATGAACGTACCCGATCTAATCTTTGTAAATTGATTCTGGGCACACCAGGCCTTAGAATCAAGTTGTGTCAGAATCCACAGACTCATAAAATTTCAAAGAAAATAAGAAATAGTTTTACTTGAAATTTCAGAGACTTTATATTTTCTCAAAAAGGATTTCCTCGTCGCGAGGATCCCAGTGCTGTAGAGGGCTCATCGATCGGACGCGCGGTCTAGAAGATGTTCGCGTTAAAGGGAAATGATCTGGCCTATTAAGCCCAGTGGGATGGCGGGTCTACCTGATCCGTTTTGGTAGGTCTGACCAGGCTAGGGGTCGGCCTGGCCTAGTGGACCGCATCCCACCAAGGGACCCGTCTCGGTGGGTCCGGCCCGATTAGGGGGTCGGCCCAGCCCAGTGGGGCGCAACCCACCCGCGGACTCGGCCCGGCGTTGCGGGCCAGTCCGGCTCGCCCGACCGTGCCGAGCGGCGCCGCCCCTTCATGCTGCCCGACCGGTCAATCCCGGTCGGGTCATCTGGAGTGGCGACCCACACACTGGGCCACGATCCTCCCATGCGTCGTTGCAGTTTCTTCTGCCCGGATGGCAGGTGGACGACCGGTTCACCCGCCCAGCGGCCTGCGGAAGTGGGTCATGTTTCCTCCATAGTGTGGCGCAATGAGGTGCCGCGATCTTCTGCACGTCTGGTCGTAGCCAGTCGGGTTTTCTAGTAAACTGCCCATAAATTCGGGCCACCCCTCCACCGTGAGGCACCTGCGAGTGCCGCAGTTCACCAACCCGACTGGCCATAGCTAGCCGGTTCCTCAGCCCGGGCAGCCCGCAGTTGCAGGCCATAGTTTCCATCAGGCGGCCGGTGCATGAAATCCACTTGTTCTGTCCGCCATGGCCTGCATGGCCACATACCCTTCCTTTTTCTCGTGCGGTGCGACAACACCGTGCCCTACCAGTTCGACCACCATCATCAACTCAAGAAAAATCAACGGAGGGTTGTTGGGTCGTGTTTGTTCAGCACGCGCCCTCCGTGTAAGGTAATAACAAATGGCGAGCGTCAAACCATATAAAAACAAGGAACATGGATTTAATTTAAACAAGACAACCCTCTATATCATTTTTCATTTGTAGACGAAGTCACGGGGTGGTGGCGTCAATTTGTTGATGTTGGGGAAGAAGGAGTTGAGGATGGCGCATCGTCAGCGTTCCATACTGGAGGCTCCTTCTCTTCTGTCTTGGCCAATGATCTAAGGAGATGTTCATCGTTCTTCGGTGGTTCTTTGTTGGAAGGATGAATCTCTCCTCTCTCCACCCATTCTAAATTATTATGCCAACCCTAAAAAAATAGAGGTGATCTCTATTAATCCTTTCTCCCAAAAACACATGGTTTTGTTTAACTAAATGAGGCTACTCATTTAATTAATTCTTATAATTGGTTTAAATTAAAAACATAGAGGAGGTGGAGAGTCCCAATTAATAAGGGGAGGTTTCAAATTAAATAAGGGGAGTTAATGGGGAGATTAAGTGGACGATTAAGGGTTAGAGCTCATGTGGGACCCAAACCAAGATATATCCTCCTAAAGGTGGTTAGGGTGTGGTGAGTGCCACCCCTAAACTCCACCTAGAGACTTTAACCACCTATCAAAATAAAAATAGGTAGTACACACATTTTCATTTAAAATTCCAATTTTAATTAGAACCCAAATTATAACTTCCATCTTGTATTAAACGAAACTACGGTAAAGGTCCCTTTAAGTGAATACTGGAACTACGAGTTCATCAGTGTCCTCATATTTCAATTCCGAGAACCTATTAAAAAGATAGAAACACCAGCACATACATTTACTGAACCTACCCGAACAAAACATCATAAATTGATTCCGAGAACACCGGGCCTTGGAATCAGGTTCTGTCAGAAAGATCTGATTCGTAAAATTCAAAAAAAATTAAGAAAAAAATTTCCTTGAAATTTCAAGGTCTTTACATTACCCCGACCTTAGGGCATTACGTCCCCATAAAGCTAAAACACAAAATAGGGAATCCAAAGTGGGTACTGAGCATGCATATGAGCCTCCTGCTGCGATGTGCTCTCCAGGAGGTTCATGTGCTGCCAGCGAACACGCATTAGAGGAATCGACCATCAACGTAGGACCTGCTACTGTTGATCATTGATCTCCATTGGGACCTCCTTTAAACGGTCCCCATCATCGATGTCCAACTCCCCATGGTCGATGATGTGGGATGGTTCATGCACGTATCTCCTCAGCTGAGATACATGTAAGACGTCATGCACCCGGTGCAACTGAGGAGGAGAGGCCTGGCAGTAAGCCACCTCACCTACCTTGCTGAGGACATGGAAAGGCCCAATGAATCGCAGTGATAACTTTCCACCCCAGCCAAATCTCTGTATACCTCATTGAGGTGAGACCCGTATGAAGACGTGGCCTCCATCCTCAAACTGTAGTGGACTTCGTCTCTTATCAGCAAATGACTTATGTCAGCTCTATGCAGTATTCATCCTCTCCTGGATGATCTGCACCTTCTCCATCATAGCATGCACCATCTCTGGTCTTACAAGTGTTGACTCCCCTCGGACAGTCCAGCACAGAGGTGATCTTCATGGTTGGCCATACAGTGCCTCGCAAGGTTCCATTACGATGGTGGAGTGGTAGATATTATTGTACGCAAACTCCACCAAATGTAATTGATCCTCCCAGCTATGCCCAAAATCATGGACACATGCACAAAGAATGTTCTCGAGAGTCTGAATGGTCCTCTAAGTCTGACCATCCATCTAAGTATGGAAGGTGGTGCTCAAGCGAAGATGCATGCCAAAATCCCCCTGTAACCCCTTCCATAGCTCGAATGTGAAATGAGAATCGCGATAAGAGACACTAGTCAAGGGCACACTGTAAAGTCGTATAATCTCTTAAATGTAGAGGCATCCCATGATCTCTACTAAGCCCTGCTCTGTGTTCGGTAGGAAGTGGGCCGACTTGGTGAGTCGGTCGACAATCACCCAGATAGAATCATGTTCTATGGATATACGTGGAAGCCCCATCACCAAATCCATGGATATTCTGTACCACTTTTACTCTAGGACCTATAAGGGATGTACCAGGCCTGCTGGTACCTTGCGCCCTGCCTTCACCTGTTGAAAAGTGAGGCACTGTGATACAAACACTGCTAGAACCTTCTTTATACCCGACCACCAGTGCTATCGTCTGAGGTCCTGATACATCTTCCCCACTCCTGTATGTACTGCTAGAGGGTAAGTGTGATACTCCCTCAGCACTTCCTCTTGTAGTGAAACTGGTACCATGGTATGTCCCCTAAATAGTATGATGTGCTCCCCCACCATTATAAAACCCATCAGGTGCCTGCCCAGAGGATATCTGAGCTCGTCGCATCACATAGTCAACGTCACCATGTTGTGCCTCCCAGACCCGCTGAAGTAGTGGCAGAGTGACTGTGTGAGACTGTAGAAAGGCTGCTCCATCTCTATCCGCAAAAGATATCTGCAATGCGACTAGCTGCTCTGTCGCCTCTCCTAGCAGGTGAATGCCTGATCTATTACTGAGAGCATCTGCTACAACGTTCCCCTTCCTAGGAGTATAGAATATCTTAAAGTCATGGTCCTGGAGGAACTCGAGCCATCAACTTTGTCTCTGGTTCAAGTTCTTCTATGATAAGATGTACCTGAGACTCTGGTGGTCTGAGTAGACTGTAAAATGCTCACCCATCAGATAGTGCCGCCACATCTTCTAGGCAAAGACAACTACTTTTAACTCCATGTCATGGGTAGCGTAGTTCTGCACATTCTGTCGCAACTACGGACTGTGGAGATCATCGCCAACAACTAACAACTTTTCCCTCCGACGTTGATGGAAAGATATCTGACTTATGCAACACCATCATCTGCGACACCCAACTACCATGACGCTCATCAACCACAACTCGTCGATATGCAACATCAAATACGAGGTAGGGAGTTATGATCAATTTTTTAATTGAATAAAATTGTATCTCATTCTTCATTGAATACTTGGATTGCCTTTGTCCTTTTTATCACCTAACGTGGAGGGCACGGGCTGAATGAACATGGAACGACGAACCTTCATAGTTTCTTGAATATTTTCGTGGTGGAGACTCGAGGTGGCAGTCGCATAAAGGAAACCATGAACCACATCTGCGGACCACTTGGACGAAGCGAATCGGCCGGCCGTAGCTGGATGGGGGGGGGATGACCGTAGTGCCTCTTTGGCGCCATGCTGCGGGAAGACCGCGGTCCACTGTGCGGACCGCCTACTTGAGAAGCCACACGGCTATGTCCGGCCAGGCAAGAGACCGCGGTTCCCTCTTGGCACCGCACTGTGGAGGAGACACGACCCACTTCTGCAGGCCGCTCGGCGAACGAACCGACCGGCCTTCTACAAGCCAGGCTGAGGAGAACCGCGGCGCCGCTTGGCACCGCCTGCAGAGGAACCGCAACCGCCAACCGCTAGCCACTCACACTGGACAAACCGGTCGGCTTCAGTCAGTCAGGCAGCAAGGAGGGTCGGCACCGCTCTACGCTGCTAGGTGAGCTGGACCGGCCCGCAACCCAGAGCCATGTCCGCGGGTGGGCCGCTCCCCACTAGTGCAAGCGGACCCCCTAATCGGGTCGGATCCACTAGGCTGGGTCCCTAGGTGGTCCGCGCTCCACCTGGCAAGGCCGACCCCTATCCGGGTCGGACCAACCAAATCGGGTCAGGCTTACCCGCCAGCCCACAGGTCCTGACGGGTCAGACCCATTTCACTTAAACGAGAATATATTCTAGACCAAGTGTCTGTTCGATGCGCCATCTACGGCACCGGGATCCTCGTGACGAGGTGATACCTTTGCGATTCTCTAAGTTCTTTTTGGTCGAATTTGGAAAATGGCCAGGATGGAATGAGTGTAAATCCAATCGGGCCCCTGGAATGGAATATCCAATATCTCTCTGATCGGGCGTCTGATTGACGTGTCGTCTGTCACTTTGGGTTTCTTTTGATGAAACGGAACTTTGAGATACATCAGCTCAGGACTTCGTGATAGATGATTTATCGACCCCTTTTGCTCGAGGAGTGAACCATCCTAGAATCGAGCCTGCTATGTGCAGGAACAGTAGAGCTAGCTGCGACTACGACGACTATTATACTAGGATCCTACATGTGTTTTGTAGTGACGAATACTATTCTGGGATCCTACGTGGTTTCGGAAATGATGACTTGTTTAATTGGATCCTAAGTTGGTTCGGCAGCGAAGACTACTGTACTGGGATCCTATGTCGGTTTAGAAGTGATGAATACTATACTGGGATCCTATATGGGTTCGACAGTGATGACTAATGTACTTGGATCCAACGTGGGTTCGACAGTGACGACTTCGGTACATGGATCCTAAGCGTGTTTGACAGCATAGATCAATTAGTGACTACAACTAATCATCTCTATAACTATATGAAAGATTTATACCTATGTGAGCTGAGTCTTGTCTTTCAGCCATTATCATCATGGTGTTTGGCTTTCTTTCCTATGTGGACTGAGTTATTCTGGGGCTCGTGAGTTAGAGTCGGACTGTGACTGGAAACTTAGGTATATGTTTGGGCATATACCTAAGTAAGGTTGGTTGATACTTTGTTGTTCTATCTTTCTACTTTTGCTTATCCTTAGAGGATATTCTGAGAAATCACGGGTCTCGGGATCCCTATTAAGTATCCTTATACTCACCCCTACACGGGATATTCACGCACCTCATTGTGTTGGATGCAGACGACGGACAGCGCTGACGGAGGCTGAGAGCCCAACAACTGGATGGTACCCGGAGGTGGATCTTGCGACGAGTCGGCACATGGTGGAGACTGATAGACATGGGTGCTGAGGTGGCTATCTGTACCTACACTTCATGTAGGAATCCCTAGAGGATGATCCAGGAATTTCCCTTTAATTCCAATTGTTTGTCCCTTTACATTTACTTGTCGTTCAGTTGGGTTTGTATACTTTCCCATTTACATTCCAGCACACTCTATTGTATTCAGTTTTACATAGTGTTTACTTCCTTTTTCTTACCCTGTTTTGGTTTTTTACTTCGATAAAGGAAAATTTCTTCCCAGGATAGGGATTTACGCCTTTGGTGTTAGTCGCTAACCCTTGGCCTATTGAAGGCGGGCTTGGGGTAGTCATGACACTGTCCCCATGGACGAGTCGTAACGAATTAGTAGGGACACTAGCCAACCATATGGTGATCCTTTCCTCGAGTCTCCTTCATGTAGTAGTAGGTAGATGGTGGAGCATGATTCTCCAGGTGCATGACGAGGCATCTTTACTTTGGATAGAATTCAAGAGTCTCTTCCGCTCGGAGTTTGTTCAATCCACCCTTCGTGCGGGGCAGATTCAAGAGTTACTTCATCTGTAGAAGGGAAGCATGAATGTAGCTCAGTACTCAGCAAGGTTCACCGACATCTCATGTTACTCCACTGATATGGTACGAGACCTGTTCTTCATGGCCCAAATCCTTGAGCAGGAAATCAGTTATGAGATCAGGGCATCGAAGATTCCCCTCAACATCCTGACGTAGGTGGGGGTGATAGAGCTAGCCCTCCTAGTGAAGAGTCTTCTCACCGAGCAGTCACCAGTGTCAAGACCTTCTGTAGGACGTCACGTAGTATATTCTTCTTCTACCAGTAGTAGACAATTGATGTAGAGGTCCAACCAGACAAGGCTATCGAGTGGGAGACCTCAGGATACAGGTTTGGTTGTGTAGGGCACATTAAAGAGAGCCAGCCATATGAGGGGAAAGCAGTGCTATGCAAGTGGATAGTAGGGCCACATGGCTCAAGACTTCCCAACCCACCATGCGGATGAGTAGAAGATAGTAGAGGGAACTCCCAGGCAGACGCAGAGGTTTGACTTTGGTGGTCCGTCTGGAGCAGGCGGACATTGAAGAGGATCTGGCCGAGGAGCGGGCAGTGGATGACATTTTGAGGCACTTCCACCACCACCACCAAGAGGTCCACCCCAACCATAGGGAGCTGGCGGAAAGAGGTAGGCTCACCTCCAGGTAGTCGAGGCCTACGACCACGGTGCACCTGGGATAATTCGAGGTACTATTTGTGTCTACTCCACCCTTGATGTAGTACATATAAACAACGTTTTGATTCATTATTTTATTGTTGCTGCCCTTGTTTGGAGCTCGAGGATTCTGACGGAGCCCTTGGCTCAATCCTTATGTCTAGAGACACTTACTTGAGAAGAATCGATTATTATAGACTGGTTCCGTCAGTGTGATGTTACTCTAGGAGGTGAGACCTTCTGCTGAGATCTTCTTGTAGCATCATCGAGGCCTTCTGACATCATCTTGGGTATGGAATGGTTATCCACAGTTCATGCCCAGATTGATTGTATTAGGTGCATAGTGAAATGTATCCGCACGGATGGGACCAGGTTCACCTTCACCGGCGAGAAGGGACCCTTTGCAGTGTAGGATAGACTTACACAGAGGATGGGGCAGCCAATCACATATCAGTTTTCTAGTCTCATCCTCGGAGCGGTTGATGTGCGGAGTCAGAGTTTTCCTGTTGTGGCGGATCAATATGTGGATTTTTTCCTTGACGACATTCCAGGAATACCTCCTCGTAGAGAGGTAGACTTATACATTGACCTGTACCCCGGGACAACACCGATAACTACTCTGGCATATCGGATGGCTCTTGCCGAGCTTCGTGAGCTGCGGGTATAGATGGAGAACTTATTGATAAAGGGATTTATCCTACCCCGTGTTTCACCCTAGGCATCTCCGATTTTGTTCTCCAAGAAGGTGGATGGGAGCTTGTGACAGTGTGTCGACTACCATCACCTGAATCAGGTGATCGTGAAGAACAGGTACCCAGTCCTGATGATTGATGAACTATTTGATCATCTCAAGGGAGCACGGTGGTTCTCAAAGATAGACCTCAGGTTAGGATTTCACTACCTTACAGTTCATGATGAGGATGCATAGAATACGGCCTTCAGGTGTCGATATGGCCACTACGAGTTCTTGGTCATGCCCTTTGGTCTATCCAACACTCCCTCATTGTTCATAAGTATCATGAACAAGATCTTCCATCCTTACCTCGGTCGATTTTTTGTAGTCTTCATCGATGACATACGGATTTACTCGACTACTAAGGAGGAGCATGCCAACCATTTGCGGGTGGTACTGAATACACTTCGAGAGAACCAGTTTTATGGTATTCTCTCTAAGTGCTAGTTCTGGATTCGAGAGGTTCATTTCATGGGACACGTCATCTCAGAGGCTGGAGTTGTAGTGGACCCATAGAAGATCGAGGTAGTACTTTCTGGGGAGCCACCCAGGAGTGTGACAGAGGTAAAGAGTATCATGGGTGTGGCTGGATACTATCATAGATTTGTGCCAGACTTCTCCAAAGATGTAGCACCGCTTACAGCATTGACAAAGAAGGTGAACCCCTTCGTGCGGTTAGAGAGATTCCAGTAGAGATTTTAGGAGCTGAGGTAGAGATTGACCATTGCGCCCATCTTGAGGCTACTGGAGGAGGGTGTTGGGTACGCAGTTTACTATGATGCATCTGGGACCTGACTCAGGTGTGTCCTGATGCAGGAGTGAGCATTGATCACGTATGGTTTATGGCATTTGCGATAGCACGAGTAAAACTACGCTACTCATGACCTCGAGTTAGCAGCAGTGGTATTCACCTTGAAGATGTGGCAGCTCTGTTTGATGGCTGAGCGTTTTACAGTTTACTATGACCACCAGAGTATCAGGTACATATTCTCACTGAAGGACCAGAACCTAAGACAGCTATGATGGCTTGAGTTCATCCAAGACTACAGCTTTTAGATAGTCTATACTTCGTGGAAGGGGAATGTTGTACTAGATTCTCTCAGTAGAAGATTTTGCATTATACTGCTAGGAGAGCTGACAGACCAGCTGGCCACATTGTTGATATTCATTGTGGATAAAGATGGAGAATCCTTTCTACATTATCTCACAATCACTCCTCCCCTACTTCAGTGGGTCAGGGATGCACAACATGGGGACATTGACTATCAGATGCAACATGCTCCGATATCTTTAGGGTAGGCACCTACTAGATTTTATGGAGGTGGGGAACACATTATCCACATCAGAGGATGTACCGTGGTACCGATTTCACTATAGGGGGAAGTTCTGAGGTATTTTCACACTTCCCCAATAGCGGTACATCCATTAGTGGTTAAGATGTATGAGGACCTCAGATGACAGTATTGGTGGCCGGGATTGATGAAGGTTGTAGCAGATTTGGTATCAAAGTGCCTCACTTTTAAGTAGGTGAAGGCGGAGAAACAGGTAGCAGAAGGCTTTGTACAGACCTTAGAGGTCCTAGATTGAAAGTGGGACAAAATATCCATGGATTTTGTGATGGGGATTCCACGTATATCTAGAGGACATGACTCTATCTAGGTGATCGTTGACTGACTCACCAAGCTATCCTACTTCTTACCGATCAGAGAGTAGGGCTCAGTAGAGAGATTGGGACACCTCTAAATTCAGAAGATTTTACGTCTTCCTGGTGTTCCATCGACTAACGACTCCAATCAAGATGATTGTTTCACTTCTCAGCTATGGAAGGGGATATAGGAGGCTTTTCGCATGCAGCTTCACTTGAACACCTCCTTCCATCCTCAGACAGATCGGTCAGACTGAGAAAACCATTTAGACTCTTGAGGACATTCACTATGCATGCATCCTTGACTTTGGTCGCAGTTGAGAGGATCACTTACCCTTGGTGGAGTTTGCGTACAACAAGAGATACTAGTCAAACATTTGGATGGAACCTTATGAGGCATTGTACGACCGTACTTGTAGATCACCTTTGTTCTTGACTAACCCAGGGGAGTCAACACTTTAAGAACTAGAGACAGTGCTGGCTACGATGGAGAAGCTGTTGATCTTCCAGGAGCGGATGAAGACTGCACAGAGTAGACAGAAGTCTTATGCTGATAGGAGACGGAGACCACTCGAGTTTGAGGATAGTGACCACGTCTTCCTATGGGTCTCACCTCGACGAGGTCTACAAAGATTTGGCCAAGGTAGAAAGTTATCTCCACGATTCATTGGACCATTCCAGGTCCTCAGTAGGGTAGGTAAGGTGGCTTACCACCTGGCCCTTCCACCACAGTTACACAGGGTGCACGACATCTTTCATGTATCTTAGATGAGGAGATTCGTGCATGACCCGTCGCACATCATGGACCACGGGGAGCTGGACATTGATGAAGGGGTGACTTTCATGGAGGTCCTAGTGGAGATTGAGGTTTGACAGGAGTGGGTCCTATGTGGATGGTCTATTCCTCTAGTGCGTGTTCTCTAGAAGCACGAGAACCTCTAGGAGAGCACATGGGAGCGGGAGGCTCAGATGCATTCTTAGTACCAACTATTGTTTTCCTAGTGTGTGTTGTAGCTTTATAAGGATGTAAATCCCTGAGGTGGGGGTAATGTAAAGAACCAAAAATTTCAAAAAAAAAAATCTTTTTTCTTAAATTCATTGGAATTTTATGAGTCCTTCTCTAGTATCCTCAATATGGGCGCACTGGTCAATCTCTACCTCAGCTCCTACATCAAGAAACACCTAATTTCGGTCCTTGATGTGTCGTAGTAAAATATTTACTATACACCCTCCTCCAGTAACCTCAAGATGGGTGCACTGGTAAATCTCTACCTTAGCTCCTGAAAGCTCTACATGCTTCTCTCTTACCAAACAAAGGGTTTCCCCTTCTTTGTCAATGCTGAAAGTTGTGCTGTAACTCTAGGGAAGTCTAGAACCAATCTATGATAGTATCCAGCCAGACCCAAGAAATGACATACCTCGGTCACACTCCTGGGTGGCTCCCTAGTAAGTACCGCCTCGATCTTGGCTGGGTACACTGTAACTCAAGGCTCCGAGCTGATGTGTCCCATGATGTGAACATCTCAAATTCAGAACTAGCACTTAGAGAGCTTACCATAAAGCTGGTGCTCTCAGAGTGTATCCAGTACTATTCGTAAATGTAAGTCGTGCTCCTCCTCAGTAGTCGAGTAAATCAGTATGTCGTCAATGATGACTATGACAAATCGATCGATGTTAGGCTGGAAGACCCAGTTCATGAGACTCATGAACTCTGTTGGATCGTTGGTTACACCAAAGGGAATAACCAAGAACTCGTAATGTCCATATCGACACCTAAAGGCCATCTTCTGCTCATCCTTGTCTCAAACACTAAGACGGTGATAGCCTGACCTGAGGTCAATCATCGAGAAACATCATGCTCCCTTGATATGATCATAGAGATTGTCAATCATCAAGAGTGGGTACTTGTTCTTCACAGTCACCTGATTCAACTGATAGTAGTCGAAACACATCTGCGTTCTGATCCACCACAATAGGAAAACGCGGACTCTGCACATCAACTGCTCCGAGGATGAGACTAGCCAACTAATGTGTGATTGGTTGCGCCCTCCTCTATGTAAGTCCATCTTGCGCTGTAAAGGTTCCCTTCTCTCTGGTGAAGGTGAAATGGGTCCCATCTGTGTGGATAAACTGCAGCTTTTTCCTAAAACAATAAATCTAGGAATGAACTGTGGATAAGCAGTCCATACCCAAGATGAAGCCGTAAGGACTCGACGCTGCTACAAAAAGATCCCAACTGAAGATCTTGCCTCATAGAGTATGTTCACACTGCCGGAACTAGTGCGTAATCATCGATTCTTCTCCCGTAAGAGTCTCTAACCGTACTGATCGAGCCAACGACTCTATCGGAATCTCCGAGCTTCGAACAAGGGCATTGAGAATAAAATAATTACTCACACATGTGTCTATAAGTACTACAACAAAGGTGGAGTATATATAGATATTACCTTGAAATATCTCTGGTGCACAGTTGTCGTAGGCCTCGACTGCCTAAAGCTAAGCGTGCCTCTGTCCGCCAGCTCCCTATGGTCGGAGTGGACCTCCCGGTGGTGGTGGTGGTAGTGCCTCGAAATGTCGTCCACCACCTGCTACTTGGCCAGCTCCTCTGTTGCGCCCTCCTTCTCTCATCAGACCACCACGGTTGAACGTCTGCCTCTGTCGGGGAGGCCCCTCTAATGTATGCTGCTCATCCTCATGGATGTTTGGGCAGTCTTGAGCCATGTGACCATGCCCACCGCATGGATATCACTTCTTTCCCATCTAATGATTGGCTCTGTATCGTGTTCCCCACACAACCGAACCTGTATCCTGAGGTCGCCAACCTGATGTCCTGGTCCTCTTGGAACTCTGCATCAACTATCTAATGCTGGCTGCAGATGACCCCTCTACGTGTCATCCAATGGTGGGTCACGCCATTGGTGACTGCTTAGTGAGGAAACTCTCCACTAGAAGAGCTCGCTCGATCACACCCACCAGCATCGAGATACTGAGGGAAATCATCGAACCCATGATCTCAAGCCAGAGTCCATGCTCAAAGGTCTGGGCCTTGAATAATGGGTCTGGTACCATATCCGTGGAGTAGCTTGAGAGGTCATAGAACCTCGCTAGGTGTTGAGCTACTGTCATACTGCCCTGATGCAGATGAAGTAACTCCTGAATCCGCACCACACGAAGGGTTGTTGGAAGAAACTCTGAGCAGAAGAGACTCTCAAAGTTCGTCTGGGGTAAAGATGCATCATGATGCACTTGGAGAATCAGGCTCCACCATCTACTTGTTGCTACGTGCAGGAGACTCACGGTAGGGATCACCATAAGGTCAGATGGTGTCCCTACTAATCTGAAAACTCTAATGATAACCTCCAGCCAATCCTCAACTTCTTATGGGTACGTCTCTCTGTGGAACCCGGTCGGCCTCTATCATTGGAACACGTGCAACACACTCAGGAAGCGTGCACTCTCTGCTGTTGGGGCTAGTAGTATTGGTGGCCCAGCGTGTAGTGGTACCGCTGGTTCCTCCGCTGTGATGGGGCCCTGCACCGAGGCCTCATCGCTCGGTGGGCTAGCATCTCGTACGTAACTCAGAACCCTAGCTGGCTGCTTTCATGGGGATATCCTAAAAAGAAACAGGTGTGCCATGGTCAAAACAGTATACCTCGTGAGCTGAAAAAAAGTAATCACAAAGAATACTTTTCAAAGGAATCACACACGCAATCAGTGTTTTCGTGCACTGAGTCGGAAATTGGATGTTATGGTCCTGGTGTATGGATACATCGGCCATCGCACCAAAACTGGATTCCCTGGACAGAAAACCACAGTCAATACTCTTAACACTATTGCTTCATAGAAATGAATGATCAGAGCCCTAAGTTATATGGTAGAACTGACTCCTCTGATACAAATTTGTCCTGACCCATCCTTAGGGCCCGTGTTGTGACTACCCCAAGCCCGCCTTCCATAGGCCAGGGGCTGGAGACTAGAACCGAAGGCATAAATCCTTAATATGGGAAGGAATTTCCATTATGAAAGTAAACAAACACAACATAGTATGAAACATGAAGTAAAAAATAATTAAAACTGAATACAGAAGGGTGTGATTGGAAGTAAATGGGCCAGTATACAAACCCAACTGAACAACAAGTACAAGTAAAGGGACTAACAACTAAAAGTAATGGGAAGCTCATGGATCGTCCTGCAGGATTCCTACCAGAAGGGTTGGTACATCTGGCCACCTCAACATCCACTTCTATCAGTCTCCACTCTGTGCCGACTCATCACAATTTCCAACTCCATGTATCATCCAGTCGTGGTGTTCCCAACCTCCATCAGCGTTGTTCATCGTTTGCATCCAACAAAATGACGTGAGAGCATATCCTATGAAGGGGTGAGTATAATGATACTCGGTAGGGACCCTGAGACCCGTGAGGTCACACAATATACACTAAGGATAAGAAAAATAAGAAAGATACAACCACAAAGTATCAATAAACCCTACTTAGGTATATGCCCACACATATACCTAAGTTACCAGTCGTAGTCTAGCTCCAACTCACAAGCCCAAGCACAACTCAGTCCACAGAGGAATTAATGTCAAACACCATGATGATAATGGTTGAAGGACATGAGTCATATCACATAGGAATACATCTTTCATATAATGATAGAGATGATCTGTTGTGGTCACTGATTCATCTAAGCTGTCGAACCCACGTAGGATCCAAGTACAAAAGTCGTCACTCTCGAACCCACGTAGGATCCATGTACAATAATCATCACTGTCGAACCCACATCAGATCCAAGTACAGTAGTTGTCAATGCCAATCCCAAGTAGGATCTCAGTACAATAGTCATCACTGCCAAACCCACGTAGGATCCCAGTACAGTAGTTGTCGCAGTCGCTGCCAACTCTAGGGTTCCTGCACACAGCACGCTCAATTCCGGGAAGTTCCACTTTTCGAGCAAATGGGATAGATACATAAACTATGACGATTTCCTAAGTTGATGTATCCAGAAGTTCCGTATCATCAAAAGAAACCCATAGCGACAGATAGCACGTCAATCCGACGCCTGGTTTGAGAGTTATTGGCTATTTCGTTTCCGGGGCCCAGTTGGATTTATACTCCTTCCATCCCGGCTGTTTTCCAATGGCGACCAAAACACACTACGAGTATCAGAAATGGATTGACCCATCACAAGTATCCTTGTTCCAATGATGGTGCATCGATCATACTAGTGGTCTTGAAGATATTCGCGTTGAAGAGAAACGGGCCTGGCTCGTCAAGCCCAGTGGGATGGCGGCTCGGCCCGACCTGGTTTGGTGGGTCTGACCGTACTAGGAGTCAACCTGGCCTGGTGGAGTGTGCCCACCCAAGGACTCGGCCTGGTGGGTCTGAACCTATTAGGGGTTCGTCCCGACATGGTGGGTCGCGACCCACACACTGACCCGGCCTGGGGTTACGGGCCGGTCCGGCTCGCCCGACGGTGTCGAGCGGCCCCGCCCCTCCTTGCATCCTAACCGGCCGGAGCCAGCCTATTCTTCTAGAGTGAGGGGCCCACCCAGTGGGCCTATGTCCTCCCACGCGGTGCCGCAGTTTCTTCCGCCCGTCAGAAAGGCGGCTGGGCAGTTCGCCTGCCGAGGGGCCCGCGGAAGGGGGCCCCAGTTCCTCCGTAGTGCGGCGCCTTGAGGCATCATGGTCTTCTTCCTGGCCGGCCATAGTCGTCTGATTTTCAATCAAGGGGCACGCGTATGCGGGCCATACCTCCTCCGCATGGCACCTGCAGGTGCCGCGGTTCACCAACCCTGCCAGCAATAGCCGGCCTGTTCCTCAGCCTGGGCGGCACACAGTTGCGGGCCTCAGTTTCCTTTATGCGGATGGCCCACGACCTCCTCTTCTTCCATACACCGCGGCCCACATGGATGCGGCCCCTTCCTTCATCCAGTGTGGTGGGACTACACCATGACCTATCTGTTCTATCACCGTCATCAACTCAAGAAAAATCAACGGAGGGTCGTCAGGTCGTGTTTGTTCGGCATGTTCCATCCTCGTAAGGTAATAACAATGCGCCAACGTCGAACCATATAAAAATGAGGAACAATGATTTAATTTAGATAATACAAACCCCTACCTCATTTGTCGTTCGTAGACGAAGTCGCGGGGTGGCGGCGTCAATTCGTTAACTTCAGGGAAGAAGGGGCTGAGGATGGAGCGTCATCGGCATTCCTTGCAGGCGGATCCTTCTCTTTTGTCTTGGCTGAAGATATAAGGAGATTTTCGTCATTATTTAGCAGTTATTCTTTGGAAGGATGAATCTATCATCTCTCTATCCTTTCCAAAGGATTATCTCAACCCTAAAAAAATACATGTTATCTCTGTTAATCCTTTCGCACAACAAGACATGTTTGGTTTAATTAAATGAGGTGAATCATTAAATTAATTATTATGATTGGTTCGAATATAAATCATAGAGGAGGTTCAGAGTCCCAATTAATGAGGGGGGGTATCAAATTGAATATGGGCATTTAATGGGGAGTTTTAGGGGAAGATGATGTGTTAGAGCTCATATGGGCCCCATACCATGTTATATCCTCCTAAGGGAGGTTAGGGTGTGCTAAACCCCACCCCTAACATCCACGTATATACTTTAACCACCTTTAAAAATAAAATTGTGTTATACAAACATTTTTATATAATCTCCCAATATTAAATGGAACCCCCAATTTTAACTTCCATCCTGTATAAAATGAAATTGAGGTAAAGGTTCCCTTAAACAAATAGGTACTGCGAGTTCATTGGTGTCATCCGATTTCAATTCCAAGCACTGGTTCAAAAAATAGAAAAACCCGCATGTACGTTTACTGAACGTTCCCGAAAAAAACATTAGAAATTGATTCCAAGCACACCGGGCCTCAGAATTAGGCGTTGTCAAAAACTGCAGACTCATAAAATTCCAAGGAATTTATGAAAAAATATTCCTCAAAATTTCCGGGTCTTTACATTCAAAAATAATAATTTTCATTTTTAAGGTATTAAAACCCTAACCAATCTTATATTCTAAAAATAATACATTTTAGTCATATTTAATCATATATTAATATAGTATTTTGAGAAACATTGTGTTTTTCCGTCCCCTCTCTTGTAAAATGGCACTTCCCACCTAATTTTTTATAGTTAAAACTATTTTTTGATGAAATATAGACAAAAATATTAATATAATATCATAATTAATTTTAGGGTCATTATTTTATTAATAACATCAACTGTAGTGTTCATAATGTGTTAATCAAAGTAGATTGTCCACGAAGATGTATTAATTTTAATTCACTATATTTATTTTGTTTCTTCTTACAGCTTCTTAAAAACTTCTTAATACATGATAAAATAAAAATTATAATAATATTAATACACTAATATACTATTATATTAGTTGTATAAATTAAATCTATGTTCACCTCCATCAAATGGGGAAATTATTTATTATTTTTTTGTGTGGGATACAACCTTCTCGTGAACTGATATAATTCATTTTCCATAATAATTTATCAATATTTGGTTTAATGAAAAATCTATAGTTTATATTTGATATTAATGACATATTTATCATTCTTAAAATATAATAAACTATTTATATTCCTATGATTCTATGCACATAAAAATGATAATGTTGTTTATACTTACATGTGGACTACCACCCCCATGAGGAAATGTGATCCATTTTCAATCACAAAACCTCAATGATTATATACATACAAGTATATTTGTAGAAATAAAATGAAATTTATTTCAGGATATTTATTATGGAAAATATGTATTAGTGTCCCTTTTGACCAGTGTCAACCTACTGTAGCCATTTTCGATATACGAGAAGTATATTTTCAAAATAACCATTTAGAACATACATAATTATGTATTTGTATATTACATGGTAATAATAAAAATAAAACCAATAATAAATTAAAAGGACCCTATGAAATTAAATAATAAAAACAAGTTTATTATTATGTAATAAAAAAAATTAATTGGAAAATTTGACACTGGGCAGGGACCTTTTTTTAAAAAAACACTTTAAATTTTCATAACTCATTTTTACATATAATATTCAAAAAAAATTAAAATATATATAATGAGGTCTTTTTATGAATTTATGAGTCCATAATTATTTGAGTATTCATATACAATTTATATACATACATTAAAATTCAAAAAATCTTTTATAAGTGCACTACATTTCTAAAAATATTTTATTTAAAAATGAAAAGGTTCTTTTTCCTAAAAAATATTTTAATAAATGAAGAATTCATTTTTCATGATTGTGATATGGTTCTTCAGTATTTTTTATTAATATAAGTGGATCGATTATAAAACAATTACTTGTAGTTCCATGAAAAACTATGTATGGGTGGTCACGTTATTAACCGACAATGAGAGGTTCTGTGATAATACCGGGATGGTTATTTATTTTATAAACACCAATACATTGAATACTCTAGAGATGGAGGTCAAAAAACTAGGTTACTATATTTTTATATGATATGTGGAAAATGTTGTCCCATGTTTTTTAATAAACACATATGTAATTTCTAATGAGGTTGTAGGGAAATTTTTCTATTTTTTAGAATTATATATTATGATATTTATGAAAATATTATTTTCCATTCTAGGTAAAATGTTATTTTAAAATATTTTTTTGGGTTTTGGAATCTCTAATGGTTTGGTTACTTTTATATACATTAACGTTATTTTTTTCTCTAGTGACATGATTTAAATTATTTTTCATAGGGTTTATGAGATAGAAAGTTCAAGTATGAGGTAAATAAGTAAATTGTGATGATTTTTCAGAATAGAAACTATGTTTTTTAAAAGCCATCATATTGTGAAAATATTAAAACTGAGTAGAAGTGTCTATATTGTAAAATTTTTGTCGTTTAATATGATTTATGAACATATTCAATAAAATTATACACTGAAAATATCCTCATGATTTTGAGAATTTATCTTATAATTCAAAGATAATAGAATATTCAATGTTTTATGGTCGGTCCCTTATAGTTCAAATTTGTGATTTTCCAATAGGAAATGCATATCATGATGTAGTTCATGAATGTTTTGTGGTGTTATTAAAGATTTGAATGATTAATTTATTGATTAAAAAATATATATTGATAATGAAATTAAAAAACATATTAAACCACTTAGATGAATGTTGGGTAGATGAAGATGAGAAAACAAAAAAATTAATGGAAAATTTATTTGTAGAAGAATTTCAAAAATACATTATATAAACAAATCACATGACTATTTGTGAGTTATGTGATTATGTTTTAAGATCACATAACCCTATAAGCTTCAAACTATACCACGAACATAGGTGAAATAGGTTATCCATGACATAACCTTCAAATGATTATTGTTAATTATGTGATACTCATATGATACATAGTAAAATAATTCCAAATGCTTCATGTGGATAAGAATTTCTGTGATGTATACTTTGGGTAGTTATTGTACTTAATTCTATGACCAATATATTAATTATTACTTAGTTCGGGAACCATTATACTAAAATGGTTGTTTATGTGGGGATGATATCACCACATCTTTTTCTCATCTGATTCCTTCCAAGGATGATGTATTTTATATCTTAAAATGAATTACATGTACATCTATATAGAGGATATCCATGATGGACATATGTTTTAATGAATTTTTATTATCCAACATGATAGATGACTTCATCAATTTCATGCATTCTAGAGGCATGACGTGCATGAGAAAATGGCAACATAAATGGATTCCAGCCATCACCTCATACCCATGTATGTGGCTCACCATAATTTTAATGTAGAGAAAATAAAGGGGTACCAAATATTATAAACCCCTCGTTGATTACTTGTAAAACAAAAAATCATTATATAGAGTCACATATAAAATTAATAGATAATAACACAACATAATAATTTCCATGTTAAAAATATGGTATGTTACATTGAAGATGGTAACATGAAAAAAGGGTGATCATTTTTCATGTTCTTGAAATTTACATACAAGACAGGGAAATGTCAGAAATATTATAGGAGCTAATAACATGACGAACTCTTGGCCATAAAATCATGTATTGACCCATCGATCATGTGATTTCATTACTATTTTTTTCAATAAGAAAGATATATCCAAAATATTCTATCAAATTTTTTAGAAACAATGTGTAAATAATTCCCATTAGTTTAACTAAAGTCCCTTACTTATCAGCATGTTCTAATATATATATATATATATATATACTATAAGGACTCTTGTAACTATTATTGTCATGTCATGACCTACCTTCCTCAAGATGGGGGAAGATGTAGAAATGCGGCACACCATTCCATATTCAAGATGAAGACTCACAATGACCCCCTGAGTCCAGCCTTTAATAGGACCCAGAGTAGAGACTAACACTAATGTTATATAATCTCACACAAAATATAAGGAATTACCATATTTAATATAAACAATATCGAGTGATAAGATAGAAGAAATCAGTTCCAACCTCAAACATTTATATAATAGATACCAAATTCCATACCCTTCATGAGATAATCATAAACTGCAAAAAAAAGTACAACCAAAGAACCAATGTAGCTACAAAAAGATATAGACTAAGTGGAGACATTGAAACTATCCTAACACTCGAGAAAGTAATGTCCAGGATGGTCCCCAAAGTACTTCTGGAAAACTAAATATAGTTTTAAAAGTGTATGGTAAGAATACAAGTGTAAATTGTATAAAAACTAATTCCTCACGTGAACATTTTGGTAAATATACTAATGCACCAATAAGAGAAAAGTAGAAACTAAAATCACGTACCAAGGATTACTAACCAACCCAACCTCACTAGGAAACACTCACTAAAGGACAAAAGTCTAGTAATGTTGTATTATAAGAACATCGACATTTTCATGCCCAGCACCAATTTCTAACAGGAAATATTTTCATTCCTATCCTCTAATGTCTTGATGCTAACACTCTTCAAAAATGAAGTCCTACTACCACAACCTGACTACCCTCATCGGGGCCAGAAACCACGGAAATATCCAAACTGTAGACACCTGAGCGACAACCAAATCACCATACCACTCACAGACACCAAGACCACAATAACCATGAAACTCTCCTGAAGACACCTTGGCCTTATCCTGATAAAACATAGGAAAATCATATCCTACAAACACCTGGGACCATCATACAGAACTATACCAGCATAAAGGATGAAGGACTTTGTTAAACCTCATTCCATTACAACCATCCTAGAAATACTCGAGCAGTAAGAACTCAGAAGAGGGTGCGAGGAATATTGTATGTAACTATAATCCATTCCACCAACTTGGAAGTTGGGAAAGAAACCCTACCCCATGAAATATCGGTGTTTTAAATTGATTATCCATAAAATGTGGGTGTATATTGAAATAGAAATGTACTATATATATATATATATATATGTTTTAAAACACTCAGTCCGACTAATGTGCTATAATAAAATAACCAGCCTATGTAGAACCACATTTGATGATACCCCTATATGCACAATGACACAAATAGGCAAAAACATAGCTTAAACACAACCCCTTCTTTATTTAACCACTTTTGAGTCATTAATTAATGGTTTCACTGTTATTTATTCCATCACTACTCTGAAAACCAACATGAACAACATCTGAAACCATTTTCAGATAGATAAAGGCCACAAAACACCACCAAGGAAAACCACAATGTATAGACCATGGTAAAGAAATCAAATTTATCACCAAATCCTAAATCAATATATAATAACCAACCTATAGTCCCACTACACACCCCCTTTTTCATAGACATCATTTCATCAACTACTATCTCTCATTTTTCAATGTTATCATGCTCATTCATCCTGTCAAAAATATAACCAGAAGCCCCACTTCACAACTACATCACACCCAACACACCCATAAATATGAACTCACCACACAACATAGTCATGAATATAACTACCCTTCTCTTTATTACATATATAATAATGATTTATTACATACAATATTCACTGGATACTAGATGTAAGATAGATAGTTCTAGGTTATTTGGCTCTTAAGATCATTAAATAACAACATAAAACAATAAATAAAACATCTTTATTGAAAATATCCTTTACATGACCACTACATTCCCTCGTACATATCATTTAATGTTTTAACCTGAGGAAATTCATAAAAAAGGGTGAGCTATAAAGCCCAGTAAGGGAATAAACAAGGAATAAAATGATGAATACAATACATGATAGAAAATAGGCATATCAATGGGGAAAAGAGAAACAAAAAAGATAATTTCATGACAAAACATGATAATCACAACATGGTAATGTGGCAATAATACTTAGCATGGAATTAGCATGAGCGAAGGCTCATTGCACATGGAGCATGATTCAACCCACAGTGAAATGAAGCACGAGTAAACCCTCGTTGCACATGAATTATAATGAGTAAACACTAATTTCACATGATATATCTTGATACAATACTTTACCCAAGGCATTGGTGCTATCTAGGTGCACTAGTCTTAAACATTTCATTTCATGCATAAGTGTGCCACATGGATCATTCTACATGGTATGAACCATAATAATTTATTCCATGATAAAGGGATGTGGAATACATACATGAAAATTTATAATCAATAAGTAAATTTTTATATAGGTGAATACCCTTGATAGATTAATGGGCATGGTCTACACAATGACATTGGCTTAGATAATCGTAATGCAATTTCGACAGTATAACGACGTGAAATAAGAACTAAAAAATGGTTTATGAGGGATAAAGGGGTGTCTCATAATATTTACAGGAAATGTATAGAAAGAGGGTCATATAGATACATTTCCCAACAAACATAATTGAATTTAGATGCATAATACAAAATAATTACATGGATGTAAAAGATAAGAGAGAAATCCCTCACCGAATTTTAGCAAGGTAACAGGTGTACATGGGATACATTAATGAGAGATAAAGGGGTATCCCATCATCAAAAGGTAAATAGAGTAGTACAGTGGAGGATTAAAATAATACCCCAAAATTTTTAATATAATAAAAATTCATAACAACTTAAAGAAAATTTGATAAAAATTAAAAACGAATAAATCTATTTCTTGGAAGTGTGATCCCAAAGGCTTGGAATAGTCTTGAGAGAGGATTCATGTGGGCATGAGTCTCCATGGGAGGATTCTAGAAATATTAAGGTAGAACATGGAAAAACTCCATAGTAATTAAGGGAAGAGGAAGTGGGAGCTTGGGTGGGTTTATATAGGAAAGGAGAATGAATTCTTTAATATTTAGGTTTGGGTCACCACACATTAAAATAATCAGAAAAAAAACAGACCAAGGTTTTTGCCCACAGTTCTTTCCAAAGGGGAGTGGAAAATAGTATTGTATACTTCTTGTGGCCAAATATTTTTACAAAATGGGGTTATTTATGTGATGTTGAGTCACACTATCAAGGAAAAAAAATTTAAAAACACAAAATGTTTTATAAGACTTGAAGGGTCCACCAATACTTTGTAAAATAAAAAAACAAACACAAA
This sequence comes from Viscum album, assembly GCA_963277665.1. Lineage (NCBI taxonomy): Eukaryota > Viridiplantae > Streptophyta > Magnoliopsida > Santalales > Viscaceae > Viscum > Viscum album. The sequence goes on from OY728143.1 coordinate 638,342,884, forward strand.
ATAAAATTATTTTAATGTTAAAATATATTTTGGCCTAAAATAAGGTTTACAGTATTTTGTTACATCACTATTGGGTCATTATCATGTTATAAAACACATTATATATTAAAACTCTATTATAGTTTTACCTAAAAATTTGACTCTCTCAGAAATTTACGAAAAAAACACAGTTGGATAATTCGAACATCCTGATTACAAAAAAAACTCATTTTATCTATATATTATTATAAATATGTGAATTTTTACTTTTAAAATAAAATGGACATTTATAAAAAATTCACTGGTTTTGATAATAACATATTGCAAACCATAATAAAAATTGCAATTGAATTCATAAATTTATACTATAATTTATATTTAATAAAAATTTATTTAATAATGATAATAATATTTTATTAAAATTTTATAATATTAAAAAACCCATTAATTCATTAAAATAGATTTCATAGTTGAATATTATCAAAAAAATCAATTTGTGTATTAAAAAAATTTACAAAGTAACAATTATAAAATGAATGAACATTATTTTTACAAAAATAAGGTACATAGTCAAAGTGCAATGTTCTTGTTACATAACTAATTATAACTATAGCATATGTCCAAAGGGTAAGGTGTGCGATTGAAACATACACTTGGGGTGGCTTAGACAACATCGTTGGGGTGGTAATCTCTATCAACATCAACTTCTCCCATAGTCGGTTCCACTCAAGCTTAACATGTTCAATCTCAGCTTCGGCATGGTCAAACATGAATCCCAATGATTCCACCTCCTTCCCAAGCTCTAACAAATGGTCTTCGTATAGGGAAAGTCTACTGGATGAGGCCATCGTTTCCTTTTTCTGAGTAAATTGGATTTGTTAAATCACTATATTTATACTACTCATGTGATTACTATTAAATGTCAATATTAGCCATGATAAAAATTCATAAAAGTATTTTAAAATAAGGATACATGAAACCAATGAATTTCAAATTTTTATAATACCATATAAGAAATTAAATTAGATGTAGAGAAATTTCAATTAATGAAAGTTTTGGTCGTTACAATAATCCCCCCTTAAGAATTTTCACCCTGAAAATTTTTTCCCCACACTAAAACAGATGTGGGAATCTCTGCTTCATCACATCATTTAATTACCACATTTCTTCTTCAAACATGTGGTTCTTCCACAACAACACGTGGAAGGACATTGTCTTGTTTCGTAAAACATTTTCTCTACGATCAAAGATCTTCACTGGTTTCTCCTCATAAGATAGATCATCATCTAATTGTACTACCTCTAAAGGGAGTACATCTGAAGGGTCTATTATGTACTTATTTAAGAGGGATACATGAAAGAAATCATGTACTTTGGCTATGGTAGGTCGAACTGGTAGTCAATAGGCCACAACCCCGACACAACCCAGAATCTTGAAGGGGCTGATGTACCTAGGAATTAACTTATCTTTCGTTCCAAACCTCATGAACTTATTCCATAGTTATTTTCATAGAAATTACATGTATCCAACTTTAAACATAGGTTCTTGTCAATGATTATCTTCATAACACTTCTTTCATCTTTGGGCTGCCTTGATATGTCGCGGAATGGTTTTCACCTTATCCACTATTTGTTTTACCTTGTCTGGTCCTAGTAGCTTACGCTCACAGACTTCATTAAAACAAGTTGGTGTTCTACACCCATTCCCATACAGTGCTTCATAAGATGCCATTCAGATGCTTGAGTGGAAACTATTATTTTAGTAGAATTAAACTAGTGTAAGATGTTGGTCTCATCCTATATTTAAGTACATAGAACATGATCATAAAATATCCTTTATTGTCTAAATAGTTCACTCAAATTGGACATCCATTTTTGGATGATAGGTCGTAAAAAAGTTCAGTTCTATATCCAGAGCATCATCAAGACTCTTTAAAAAACTATAGGGGAATCTTGGATCTCAATCGGATTAAATAGTTAGTGGTACTCTATGTAGCCTTACCACTTCACTAACATATATACATGCTAGTTGATCCAATGAAATATCCTCTTGAATTACAATGAAGTGTTAAGACTTTGTAAGATGGTCAAAAACAACCCAGATTACATTTTTGCCTTCGGATTTCATTTGATGTCTGGTGACCAAGTCCATGGTGATGTTCTGCCATTTCTATGTTGGAATGGGTAATGGTTTCATCATACCCTTTGACTTATTCCTCTATACCTTCACTTTCTGACACACCTTGCAGTTTTATATATACTAAGTGATATATTTATTCAAATTATCCCACAAACAACGCCCTCAGATTTCTCGAAACATTTTTGTTTTTCCATGGTGAAATGAGAAATTTGAACTATGTGCATCATCAAAATGTTCCAACATTAGCTCCAGACTAGATGGAAGACATAGTATTTTCCCAAATCTCACAATTCCTTCTACATTATCATTGAACTCCAAAGATTTCCATTTTTGGATAGATTCCACTATAATCTGAATTCCCACAACATCCTTTTGAGCATCATTTATCCTTTAAAAAAGAGGCGATTGAAAAATAAATTGTGAAAGGATTGATGATGTTCCTTTATTTATGATTCACATGTTCATCATTATCAAATCTAAAAAGATTGAATCTTTCTCAATTTTCCATCACTAATAAAATCTATGGGTCCTTTCTACATAGTGCATCTACCATCTTATTTTTTATCCCAAGGTGGTAATTGATTGAGATTTTATAGTCTTTGATCAGATCTAAACATCTTCATTGGCCCATGATCATCTATTTCTTTATGAATAAATACTTGAGGCTTTTGTGGTCTGTATATATTTCACACATCTCCCCAAAGAGATAATGCCACAAATTTTTAAGGTTAAGATCACTGTATCCAACTCCAAATCATGTGTTGGTTTATTCTACTCATGAACATTCAATTTTCGTGATGCATAAGCAACAATATTAACATTTTTCTTCAATACATTACCTAGGCCCTTCTTCAAAGCATCAATAAATACCTCAAAAAGTTCTGCACTTATTAGTAAAGTGAGAATGGGAATAGGGATAATCCTCCTTTTCATCACCCAGAAGATTTCATTACATTCATTACTCTAATAAAACATTACTCCCTTTCGAGTTAGCATGGTAAGAGGGTTGGGAAATTGAGAGAAATTTCTTACAAATAGTTGATAATATCCACCTAGCCGCAAGAAGCTATAGATATCTACTACTGATGTTGGCCTCATCTACCCCTCAATTGCAATTGCCTTGGTGGGATCCAAAGATATCTCATTTATTGTGATTATATGGCCCAATAATGAGGCCTCCTTCAATAATAAGTCACACTTTCATTACCATCCATAGAGCATCTCCTTTTTCAAGGTTTCTAGTACACTTAATAGATGCTCTTCATGATCCTCATTAGTTTTGAACTATAAGATAATATCATATATAAAGACAACCAAACATTTGTCGAGGTAATCTATAAAGGCACTATTCTTCAAATCCATGAAGATTTTTGGAGAATTAGTGAGTCTTAAAGGAATTGCTATGAATTTTTAGGGCATGTATATTTTACGAAAAGCAGTTTTGGGTATATCTTCCTTCTTCACCCTTTAATGATAATATCCCTACAGCAAATCCTCCATTGAGAAGTATTGTTCTCCACAAAGCTGATCGAATAAGGCATCAAACCATGTAAGAGTATACTTTTTCTTTTTCATTATTTTGTAATCTCATGGTAATCGATTCAAAGGTGAACTGACATATCATTCTTCATGAAGAAGAGGACTGGTGCACCCCAAGGTGAAGCACATGGTCGCATAAACCCTTTATCCAGATTTTTCACTAGTTGTTTATTCAGATTCTCAAGCTCCACAAAAGAGATTATATACAGAGTATTTGATATTGGAAACTCCCCTAGAATATGGTTAATTGATAATTCAACATCTCTTATAGGGGAAGACAAGACAATTCCTTGGGAAACATGTCAGTGAATTCTCTCACAATATGCATGTCTTCAAGGATGGTTTCCTTCTAAGACTCAATCATCTGAGTCAGATTCTTGTCCTCATAGGGCATTAATATCCATGCGTGAGATTATGGTGCTAAGGAATATTCATATTTCTCTTTGCACTTGTACAGAATTGGGGGTCGATTTTCCACATGGAGAGTAATTTCTTTCTCACAGAAATTTATGTTGGGACTATAGGGAAAGCCTATCCATGCCCTAAATTGCATCAAATTCCTCTAGGGGGAGTATGACAAGGTTCCCCAAGATGTTAAATCCATATACTGTGACTGGGGAGGAGTTATATTCATGGGATGCAATGATTTCCCCATTTTCCGTACTCACAGACATATTTACTTCCATGATTTGTGGTGGTGTTGGGATTTTTCTACTAAACAATCATGATATAAAATAATGTGTAGAACTATATACAATTACCCTACCTTCAACTATTTTATTCTGGTTTTAATCATTTAGTTCATCCTAAATGACTTGGTGAAGATATTTTGTTAAAATATATTTGACACATAAAGCGGAATCCAAAGACAAAATAGATGACTTATAAATTACTTTTATTTCCCTAACTTATGAATCTATAAGCTTTAATCTATGTTATCCATGATCTACTTTCTAACATGTATTCTTAGGGGCCTTTTTATTCCCATAGTAATGGTTCGTACCAATATTGTGAATTTACCAAAGCATATCCCCCATGTTTGTCATAACCAAGAGTGAACTAGGTCCCGTTGTCATTTAATAGGATACCCTGGGTCATGCCCAAATATATTTGTTGGGGTTTTCACCCCTAGGTATATCTTTTCTAGATCCACCTCTCCCTACTCATATCCAGATAGGGTTTTATTTTCCTAATAAACCACTTACTCAATACCAACCAAAACAGAGGGATGTTTTTATTATAAATATTCTTATCTATAATGTTTCTCTAGGGTTTTCTAATCATAATCCCAAAAAATAACTAAACCAATCCTCTGATACCAACTATAACAACTTTACTCTTTATTACATACATAAACAGGATTTATTACATAAATGTTTCACTTCAGACAACATAGAAGATCAATAGGTCTCGTGTCTTTGGGTATTAAGATCATTAAATAACAACTTAAAACAATAAACACAACATCTTTATTGAAAACATCTTTTACATGACCACTACATTCCCCCGCACTTAGCATTTCATGGGATAACCTAAGGAAATGCATAAAATTGTGAGCTACAAATCCCAGTTTGGGAATAAATAAGGAATACAATGAGGAATACAATACATGTTATACAATAGGCATATAAATGGTGAAAAATAAAAAAATGAACATAAACTCATGATTAATAATTATAATAATAACATGGAAATGTGGCAACAACACTTAACATGGAATTTGTATGAGGAAAGGCTCATTGAACATGGAGCATGATTAAAACCTCATTGCACATGAAGCATGTGTAAACCCTTATTGTACTTTAATTAGCATGAGTAAACACTCATTTCACATTAGATATACTGGAACTATACTTTACCCAATGCTTTGGAGCACTATCAGGACACACCCTTCTTAAACATTTCATTTCATGCGTAAGTGTGCCTAATGGATCACACAACTTTGAATCAAACATCATCATTTATTCCACGATAAATGGATTATAATACATACATGAAACTTTAAAATAAATAAGTAAATGTTTATAATGGTGAATACCCATGATAGATAAATGGGCATGGTCTACACAATGACATTGTCTTGAGAAATCGTAGTGCAATTTCAGCAAAAAAACAACGTGAAATAAGAACTCATATAAAATGGTTGATGTGAGAGAAAGGGGTGTATGATCATATTTACTTGAAATGTACATTATGGGGGGTCATATATATACAGGTTCCATCAAACATAATGTAATTTCGATGCATAATACAAAATAATTACTTGGATGTAAATGAGGGGAGAGAAATCCCTCAAGGATTTTTGGCATGGTAACAAGTGTACAAGGGACACATTAATTGGAGAGAAAGTGGTCTACCAAAATACAAAAATAATTGGTGATGTATGGAGGAGGTTAAAAAACATACCACAATATTTTTAATTGAAAAAAAGTGCATAACAACATAATGAAAATTAGAAAAAAAAACTGATAAAGGATGAAGTCCCAAACTTGGAAATGTGGTCCTAAATGCATGGGAGATGCTTGGGAGAGGATTCTTGGGGGATTTAGGCACGTTGGGAGGATTCTAGAGATATGAGCGAATATTTTAGATGAACTCCAAAGGATTTTTGTAAGGATTCAATGGGATCATTGGTGGGTTTATATAGGAAAGGAGAGGGAATTATGTATTATTTAGGTTTGGGTCACCACACAATAAACTATCGCTACCAAAAAGCATCCCATTGGTTTTCCAATGATTTTTTCCAAAGGGTATTGGATAAAAAAATTATATAATGATAATTTCCAAACTTCTTAAAATAATAGGGTTTCTTATATGGAGGTTAGTCACTCTCTCAAGGAAAATAATATAAACTGACACAATGTTTTATAAGTCTTGAAGGGTCCACCAAAGCTTTGTAAAATAAATAAAAAAACCCAAATCACATTATTTTAATGGTAAAACATATATTTTCCACGCATAATGATTATATTATTTTATTACATCTCTAATTAGGTCATTATGATGTCATTAACACATTATATATTTAGACGGTATTTAATTTTTACCCAAAAATGCAATTATCTCAGAAAATAATGAAAAATTCACTATTGAAAAATTTAGACATCCTTATTCCAAAAGAATATTCACTTTGTCTAAATATTTTTCAAATTATGTGAATTTTTTCTTTTCAAATAAAATATACATTTATCCAAAATTCATGGGTTTTGACAAAAAAGCTTTCACACCTTAATAAAAATTACAATAGCAATCATAAAATTATATGATAATTTATATTTAATAAACAGTAATTTAATAATAATAATAATATTTTATTAAAATATTATATTATTAAAAAATCCATTAAATCAACAAAATAGATTTCATAGTTTAATATTAACTAAATACACTTCTTGTGCTTTAAAAACTATTTACAAAGTATCTATAATAAAATGAATGCACATTCTTTATACAAAAATAATGTATATAGTCATAGTGCTTGAGTCATGTTACGTAACCCCTTATAACAACCACATAAGACAGTAGTATATGATGTGGGATGGTGACAAACTCTTGGGGTGGTTCAGATATCATCGCTCGGGTGTTAATCTCTATTAACATCCAATTATACTTTAGTCAGCTCCGCTCATGATTAACATGTTAATGCTTAGGATGGGATTGTTCAAGAGCAAACCCTAGTGATGCCACGTCCATTATGATATCTAACAAATGGGATTTGTACAAGGAAAGTCTATTGGAGGGGGCCATTGCTTCCTTTTTCTGATTAAATTTGATATGTTCAAACCTTATATTTATACTAATCAAGTGATAATTGTTCAACGAATATATTAGTAACTGTAAAAATTATTAATATTATTTTAAAATCTAAAAATATAAAACGAATGAAGTTCACAATTTATATGACCCTAATAAGACATTTAATTTGATCATGAGGAATTTTCATTAATTAAAATATGGGTCATTACAATGCAGCCCTTCTACCCAACCACTACATAGATGCAGTCCCACAAATAAACAAGTCCATCCATTCCACAATCAGTCAATATCTCCACCTTAAATTTTTTCACACATCCAGTACCACCCCATACACAAAGCTCCCATTAACCACCTTTATACCACAACCCCTCTGCACACACATACCACACCATCTTCATAGAACCCCCTCCTAGGTTGGCCCTTATACCAATAATTATGTTCGAAATAATAGCACAACACAACCCACATAAATTCAAAAATAAGAATAGAACACAACATTGAACAACACCTACTAAACAAAATGTATAATAATTTGTTAAGAATGGTAATTAAAAATTCACTTTGATAATCATGGGTGATAGCATGACAGTTTCATCATAGGGTATACATTTTTTTAACTGGGTATATGTGATTTTTCCGATTGATATTTACGCAAATTATTCCTAAGGAAACAAAAATAGTTACAAAGTGTCACCCATGAACAGACAAAGACCACCAAGGACCATGATATTCTGAAGTCATACAACTACAATAGTTAACATCATCGTCACTGGTAAAGCATAAAATAAGCGATCAACATTAATCCACTCTAATCTCATTAACATGTTCTTATTAGAATTCTTATTTTATAAAAGTTGGATTTGAAATTATTTAGAAATGGGAATTACTATTCCAACCAAACATAATTCAAAAATAATGAAAAGAATAAGAAACCCTACATGAAACAATAGTGAACAAAACATCTCTTTGCACTGAAAAAAGGGACCACGTGAGCTACATTAATCTACAGGAAACTTAGTAGGAGGGGGATCAAGAATAGGCACAAGTAATATCTAGAGATGAAGTATTTAGGCACAACAAGAGATAATGGAAACACATTTGGAAGGGAAGATCAAAAATTTGAAGAGAGAGATCCTAAATTAAATGAATAAGGGTTTCAAAAGTCATTAAAATATAATCGTGGTAAAGATCACGTGCGTTGAATATCTCAATATCCCCAGAGCATTAGTATATTAAAGAAATACTAAATATACTTTTTATCACACAATATTGTCTTTATGACCAGATTCTGTAAATTAAAATTTAATAGTGGAGAATCATGAAAAAATATCGAATTTGGATATTTGGAAAAGGGTGAGACACTATTTCTGTGTTCCACCGTCACAGTTCCACCATTCAAGTTCCACAATTATAGTGCCACAATTTCATTGTGCCATAATTTTTTATTGGTAGAATTTTGGTAACCCTATTACAGATCCACCATTTTAGTGTTCCACCATTACAGTTCCACCATCTCAGTGTGCCACCGTCATGATTTCAATGTTTTGGAGAAATAGTTTGGTGATACTAGATTTTAGGAAAACTCATAATGAAATACACTAAGACCAGTAAGAACACCATATGAACTTAATTTTTACAATGGAATGGTCTGAGGAAATCTAGGTCATTACATCAGATACCTCTCAAACTATAAAAATCCCTTATAATCCACAATAAAATAAGAAAAAGTGGGGTCTAAAAAACCACCCCATAAGATACCTCTCATGAAAAAACCACCACAAGTTGTATGAATACTATAGAGAAATAATAAACATCCCAAAAAACTCTGTGACATATATCCCTATAACAACTATACATACACTAATTCCCATCATCTTAGACAAATATATTATAGAATCCCATCCTCAATGATATGATATTATCTTCTCTGGAAAGAACTAACTCGCCCATATGGGTTTAAAAATATCCACATTAATGTTCCTTGATTAGGGATTAGGTACTCCCCTCTCCACATGATAGGAATTTTTACATATAAATGAGATTAGGGGAACAATGCATCTAATAACGAACAATTTTAAGGATTACATCACAAAAAAAGGACAGTGTAATACATAAAAATAATACATAAAAAATTTATGGGTACTGGGCACGAATCTGTGCCCCCACTCCCAAGTACTCTACTCGAGGGCAACTTTCCTCCATACACAAGAACCAATAGAATGGTCTGTCCACCAAGCATTGTCTCCTGACAATCCTCGATTCTTAATGGTCGCTCCATGAATTCCATGTCGTCCTTAATATCCAACTATCCCAAATCAATGATGTTGGAGTCATCATGTAGATACAGATGGAGATTAGAGGATTGGATGACATCGTGGATCCACTCCAATTATGGTTTAAAAACCAAATGATATGACATCACACCAACTCATCCCAACACCTCTAATGTTCATTTAAACAATGTTATACATTTTTCTCTTGTACAAACATCGGATACCCACATCAAGGGGAACCCTTAATAAATAAATGGTTCCCATCAATAAACTCCAAAGGTCTCCTCCTATTATCGACATATGAATTATGTTGGTCTTGTGCTTCCTTTATATTCTCACAAACAAGATGAACCTTCTCGGTCAGACTCGGCACCACATCCAGACTATGAATAACCGCCTTTCTATCTTCTGTCTAGCACAGGGATGAATGAAACAGCCTCTCGTATACTGTTTCGAACAGATCCATACAAAACAATTTGGTAGATATTATTGTAATAAATATATACTAATAGAAAATGTCACACCCAATACCCACTAATGTTTAGAAAACATGCCCGTAAAATGTCTTCCAACGTCCAGATGGTCCCAAGTATCTTTCTATCCGAATGAGGGTGGAAAGAAGAAATGAGGTGTAAATAAGTCCAAAATTAAGGCTATAATCCCCTCTATAATCACAACATAAAATGTGTATCCTGATTCGAGATAATGGATATTGGAACTCCAAATAGACATCCCACCTCATCCCAACCCTCTATGTTATGGTATCCACTGTGCTAGACACTTTGACTACTTTGAAGGGAGCTTATTTAATCATCCTTTCCACTACTACCCAAGGATAATCACATCATCCCTAAGCCATGGTTCATACTTTGATAAATCCATCGATATGTCAAACCATTTTCACTCGGTGACATTTAAGGGCTATAACTATTTTCCAGGAACTCGGTGCTCAACCATCACTTGCTGGAACACTAGTAACCTTGCAACAAATTCCACCACTTCCTGCTTCACCCCAGTCCACCTATAATATATCCTAAATCCTCATTACATTTTATAAACTCATGGATGCACCTCTAATAGAGACATATATAAATCCTAGAGAACACCCTTATCCATTACCTCAAGGAAAAATAGCTTCCAAAGGAAGAAAATTTGTTTCTAACTTTCCTCTATCAATCTCACCAGAGCATCAACCTAGAAAACACAGCATTGCATCAATTGAGTCTCTGAGACTCCCCATTGATACATCTCCACATAACACACCATGGAAGACTGCAATTTCATCTGAAATATGCAAACTCTTTGAACATCCTCTCTCACATCCTGCCACAAAATGACTATCATTTGAATTACCTTCAAAGAATATGTCGATTCCCACACTAACTTATTCAATGAAATATTATTGAATCATCCACGAAATTCCCCATTCCAAAGATATAAGAGATATCAATGACATAGTTCTTAAGAAACTCTATCCCCATTCACTGCCTTAGGTTTTAATCTCACTGGGAGAAGATATACCTCAAGCTCTTATGATCCATGATGACCACAAAGTCCTCCCAAATGAGGTAATGCCGCTATAACCTCAGCAAAAATATGACTGATGAATGCTCTATATCATGGATGGTATAGTTACATTCATGTGGAAAAAAATATCTTGTCCCATAAGGGATCACTCACTACTGTTTCATCATCTCACATACCAATTCTAGACCGGCAGTATCACAAAACACTTCAAACATCACCCATTCCTCTGAAAACTAAAGCACTACGGTAAAACACAACTTTATTTTTAGGTAGTTGAATGTTTCCTAAAACTACTTACTCCAAATGAAGGCAATATCTTTTCTAGGAATATCATTCAATAGAGCCACCACTAGATTGAATTTGGGTACAAACCATTGGCAATAGCCCATTAGACTCAGTAAGCTACAAACCTCTACCACATTCTTAAGTGATACCTATAAAATAACAACCTCATCCTTTTATGGGTCCAATACTATCCTTGGCTGGGATAACACAAGTACATGGAAGTTCACCTCTCGCATCAAAAAACATTCACTTGGACATCTTTTCATATAGATGATGGTTCCAATGGACCTACATTATTCTCTTTATGTGCTCAGCATGCTCCTCCTATGACTTTGAGTAAATAATTATATCATTGAAGAACACAATGATGAACCGATCAAGGACCTTGTGGAGGACATTTTTTATGAGACAATAAACACAACTAGTGCTTTAGTGACACTAAATAGAATGACCATGAACTCTATGTTCCCATACCAACTCCTAAACGTAATCTTCATCATGTCACACTATTTCAACCACAAAAAGTGACATCCAGACCACTGCTAGATCTTGGGGAACTAACCTTCTCCCCTTAACTGGTCAAAATTATCATCTATCCTAGTAAGGGTGTAACAATTCGTGACTAGTACAGATTCAGTCTCCTATAGTAAATGCATATCATTAGAAAACCATCCGACATATTTGAAAGCATGACTAGAGAACCCCACAGTGATAGAATCATCCAGATAAATCTTTATTCATTAAGCCGTCAACAAGAATATGCAACTATTGCATCATAGAAGGCTTTATCAGATAGGGAGACCTCAAAATGAGTTGGCATCTGGGGTTCTAATCAATTCAACACTCAACATTGGGTCGAGGGGTTAGAGTCACAACCTTTTCGAGGAAAAAATACAAGAACACCCCAAACACTCAAGGATGTTCTAACTTCTCACCACCCAATGACCGCTCTGATATCTTGGCTAACATGGAATGAAGAGACACCACATGCCGACTGCCCACATGATGACTGCGCTTCACCAAAAAAGGTACACGATGGCTATACATATCTGAAAACACGTATCTACTATAGAAGTAATAAATAAAGGTATTAATAGAGTAAAACCAGTTTACTCCAAGGATAACATCTAATGGGTTAATCTATAGAAGACGAAGAACCCCACTAGACTAATTTAGACCAAACATATGCCTACATTCCCAGAAAACATCAAATAGACTGGTCTGAATCCAACTAGCATGCTCAAAATAGGCGGAACATAATGTCTCTATAAATATAGTCACATTCAATGTGCTAAAATGGGTGCGACAAAGGATTTAAAATCTCATGAATCACGAAAATCACACGTGATAGTACAATATAGACTAATCATACCACGAGCAACGTCTAGACCAACTGGAACTTATACCTCGAAACCACGAAAATACCCATGATATGTGCCTTAATCCCTCTTCTATGGAACACCTTCATGAACATGCCATATTCTAGGTCCCTGAGGATCACCCTAAGGTCTGCCTCCTCTAGCACCATCTACCCTCAGTGGAGCGGGAGCCCACTTAGCTTACTGTTTCAATGGTATGACCTGAATCAACTACTACTGAGGTAGGTGTTGAACCTTCCCACCGACACCATACTATGTAATAATTGGGAACAACCTATAATGTTTTCTACAGCCTCCACACACAATTCACCTTGGTCTCAAGCCCATGGGGAATGGGGGAGGACCAGGAGGTCAGAACAAGAACTGTTGAGGCAGAATTCCCGCTGGAAAAATCCTAAAAGGACCTAATGCTGGAGGCTGGATTCTAACTATATTCCCATTTGAAAAACATTTGTGGATACCCTCTCATTAGAAAAATTACTACATGTTCATCTTCTCCACTACTTCTTCATTATATTTAACTTTTATGGATTTCAGTAGGGTAATTAGAGTGACAACATATTATGTTGATGGTTGAAGTGCCTCTTCCAAGAGTCATGCATGTGACTCCTCTTCATGAAAGATATCAGAATAAAAGTGAATCAGATCATTGTAGATGATCCATAGATCCCTCATATACATACTCCCATAATTGAGGGAGATCAGCTCCTACCTCTTCTCTACCTTAATCCTAAAGTAAAAAAATATACCGAAGACTCTATCTCAATGTCATCCAATGAGTCATCGATCTCTTTCAGATCCATGAGGTGAAGAGTCCACCAATGACGTGATGATACTTTCATCTGGATACATACTAGAGGAACACAATACTCTCTTATTGTATGTTTCATGGTAAATGTGATTGTCAGCTACTCAAGGTAGCCCTCTATATCTATGTCTATGATGATGGCTTCATACATCCCCAAGTTCTGCTGCTGGATGGCATGAATGGTCTATTTAAACAAATCATAATCCCTGTCTCAATAAGCTATCATCAGATCATCCTAGTATTCTCTCTAGCCCTCATTCTCTCATACCACACGTGGGCCATGTCTGGGTTCCATAACTAAAAAGGTTATACAAGGAACTCTTAATCATTGGTTGTATAAAATTTTATTTTAATATTTATTTTAACTCTTTATATAAATTAAATTCCTTAAACTCACGATAAACCCATGAACATAGGTCATTATGATGAATGTAATTTTCTTACGGTCACCACCCTATAATCAGTTTAGCATATCTTGTTCATTTACAAGGTTTACCCAACATTCATCGGTTCACAAGGTCCCTATAATCTTGTGTCCTAGTATGTCTTATCTAATGTATTTCACACTCCATGTTTTCGAAGCACCATTACCCTACCATCCCATGAAATCCTCATTCTTACTAACTCTGAATTTCATTGTATATCACAACCATCGTCCTCTGATATCGTTCTTTCATCAACCGCATTCTCCACGTTGAGGGAAGGGAAAAAACAATTTAATTCCCTTCTTTCATCAAGATGAATGAGAAAAACTGATCCCCAAGTCCCACTTCCATAAGCCTCATTGTGGCGACTAGAACAAAGGTTACAGAAACTCAAAACAAATATAATATATTACCATTTATACTAATTAAAGGATCAGGAGATAATAGTGTAAAAATACCAAGAAACACAAAACATCTATATAAAGGATTCCAAAATCCATCTCATGCATGATTTAAATGTAAACTATGACAAAAGTGTAACCAAATAACAAAATATTGTTCCAAAAAAACTATCTATGCTGCAACAAAAAATATATCCCAGCACTTGAACTTGTAAAGTATGGAATGGTCCTCAAAGTCCTCTTAAAAGCCAAAAAGTAGTTTTACAAATATTGGGTGAGTATAAAATTATATCCAATAGGAAAAATAAACCCACTCATGAAAAAGTGTGGGAACATATTAATGCCCCTATGAGGGAATGGTAGAACCTCAAAGGACCTACCACAGAGAACTAACCAACCCAGCCTCACCAAGGGACACTCACCAAATAATGCATGTCATGTAAAGTAGTAGTACAAGAACATCAACATGTGTGTACCCCATACTACTTTACCACTGGATTTTGGCTCGTTCCAAATGGATAATGTCATTATGATACCATTATTTCAAAATGTAGTTTGAATACTATGTCCTTACTAGACACAACTAATCCCCAAACCAAGCTTAAATACCACCTATATACACCAAATGGAAAACCCCATCACACCTCCCACCAAAAAACACCTAGGAATCAATAACCATTCCTATTTCCCAAGGAAACTTATGACTCATCCCGATGAAAATTGGGAAAAAAATCAAGCCCTGCAAATACAACGACCCATCATCAACAACTAAACCTTCCCAAAGGATCCTATACTATGGTAATCCACATGACATTATATCCTTCTCAGATATAATAGACTAATATGAAACCGGAAGAGGGTGTGGAGAAGAAAGTTAGAAAAAATCAATCCAACCAACCACCAGGGTGTTTGGAAAGACACACTCCCCCATGAAAAGGTGGTGTTTGACACATTGTTATCAACAAGGTTGTGGTGAATATAGATGTCACAAGGAACTAAATTTTTTAAATATAGATAAGAAAACACTTATCCCAACCTTTGAGTATTAAACATACAACTATCCCATCTAGAACTACATTTTTCACTAACTCAATATGCACAACCACACAAACAGCCACAACCAGAGCCTCAACACAATTAATTTTTAATTTAACCACATTACAATCATTAATTATGGGGTTAAATATAATTTATCTCATCATGAACCAATAAAATAACATTAAAAACATCAATAACCATTTTTAGATGGCTAAAGGACACTAGACACTACCAAGGTAATCAATTAATAAGGGATCAAGGTATGAAAACCCATTTAACAACCATTCATAGAAACAATAGAGCACTACCAACTTGCAGTCCCTCATCACACACTCATTTCATAAACACTAATTCAACCACTACTAACTGTCATTCTTCAAAGTTATCCTAGATTATTATCCCCTAAAAATAGCAATCAGCAGCCCTACTGCACAACAACACCACACCCATCACACCCGTAGACATGAATTTATGACACAACTCTATCCTCAAGCTCCACTTCCCAACCACTACCAAAAAGTAGTCCCAATGCATAGAAATTCCATCCATTCCACGATAAATCAATCAATCATCCCAATATTTCATCACACCTACTTCATCACTCCTTACAAAAAGCCCACAAAAACCACTAGTAAACCACATCCTCACTACAAACACATAACACACCCTTCTCAGATAACCAACCTGTAAGTCTTCCCCAGTACCCCTTATTATGTCCCAAAAGTTGCACCACACAACCCACAATAAGTCATAAAAAAAATTTCAATAAAGCAGACCAATTAAACAATATGTATTTAGATGTTGTAAACACAATTCTTTTAAATCAACTTTGATAAACATGGGTGATCTCATGAGGGTTTTCAAACTGAGAAATCCATTTCATTTAACTACATATACATCATTATTCAGATTGATATTGACACCAAATATTCATTTGGAAACAACAACTGTAATTAATCATCACCCATGCATATAAAAAGACTACCAGCAACCATGATTGTTATAAGACATATGTCCACAATAGATCACATCATCAACAGGGGAAACAAATAAAATAGGATATAAACATCAATCAACTTCCAGCCTGTTAAAGTGCTCATATTTTCATTAATATTTATTAAAATATGGATTCAGGTGTTTTCAGAGAAGAAAATTACTATTACCACCCTTCATTTTACACAAATAAAGAGTGGTATAAGAATCCCTGTCTAAAATAATAGGGGACCAAAAATCCTCTTTGTGCCTAAACATGGGATTCTACGAGTAGTCAGAAACTCCAAGCAAACTGACACGTAGGGGGATTTAGAATATGAGAATGATTCTTCTAGATATAAAAGATTTAGGTTTACTAAGAGGGTACAAAAAACACACTGGAATGGGAAGATCCTCACTTGAAAAGCCCAATCATATGTTAAATGAGGAACAGTTTCCAAACTCATTAACATGGGATCTTGGTAAAGACTGTGTGGTTTGAACACATAAATTTCCCTCGAGCATCAGGATATGAAACATACAGATAATATCCATTGAAATTCCCCAAAAAACTCCCAAAATAGGCTCTAAATATGGTTTAAATCCAATAATACATAAGAGGGGAGAATATAGAAGACTCAAGAAACATAAAATTTGGAAAAGGGTGAGACACCCTTTTTGTGTGCCCCATCATGGTACCACCATTACGATGGCACGTTTATGGTACCACCATATATGTGTTCCATTATTTTTGTGCCACCATTATGATTTCATAATTTTGGTGTGCCACCATGTCAATTTCACCATTACGGTGCCACAGTTTTAGTGAGCCACTATTTTTGTATGACACCATTTCTGTGTGCCACAATTACGGTGACATTATTTTAGTGTTCCGCCATTATTTTTCCACTGACTCATTGTTCTATCATCATGGTGCCTCCATATTGGGGAATCCGTTTGGTGTAACTTAATTTTTGGAATACTCTCAATGTAATTCACTACAACATCTAAGAACACCACAAGCACTGAATTTTCATAAATGAATGACCTGAGGAAATCAGAGTAACTAAATGTCATGATATGTATGATGTTATTTTGATGTACATGATCCGTATAAAATATATTTCCATTGCCTTTTTATAGTGAAAAAATTTCCATGTAGAAAAAAATTAAAAAATTATATCATTCATTCTAAAATATTCCATATAAATGTTCATAAATTTGATCATAGATCCCCATTCTATTTTTGACACATAAAATTGCCGACCATATATATTCTTAAATTTTTATACCTTATAAAAAATCGAACTAACATTCACATGAAATTGTTCTGATATTATAGCATCTCCGGTTTCTAACATCAATCATATATCGTGTGCACTTATAGATTTTCGATGATTTTGAAATAAGAAAAAATTAAAATTACTCACTTACAGTCATCCATTATATGTTTTTTCTCCATCCATGTTTTCTAACTCTCAGTGGGAAATATTAATTAGGGTATATTCAATAAAAGGAATAAATATCAAATATTCAACCTAGGGAACCCTATTATGAATAATCCCTACTGAGGCCTCCATTTTCACACATTTTACTTCGTAGATATACTTAAACATCAGAACTACATGGACTTTGATTCCTATCTACACCAGGAAAATTTTTATTAACCTATAATGCTCTATATTCAAAATAATATATTCAAATATATGAAAACAATTTCTAGATGAATGAAATTTAACTATATAAATATTTTGTTCTCATATGATGTCCAAAATCACCACCACATCATAGTTGTTCAATGATAAATTACATGAAAATGTCTATGTGACATGATGCTAAACAACATGGAACGTTACCATCACATGAACATAAATAGAATTATTCAATCTATGTGGGGTTTTATTCCTATATCAACAAGACACATAGTATAGCTCCATATGTTAAAAATATAAAATCATCTACCTTATACAACTATCTTAATTTTGATATATTCCACAAGATATTATATATTTCATGTCACCACCTGGATAATCTCCCATGAATATTTGGGTGATATTGATGAAGGAAATATTCCATATTTACCATCCTCACATTGTTTTATATTCCAAATAATATCCTTACACTCCAAAAGGGTTGTATTACATATAGTTCCCATCACACCATATTAATTGTGATATACACATGAGAGATTCCATTTTCACAATGACAAACATCCCAAGATATAAACCCATGTTCATTTAGATATATTTCTATTGAGGTCATATAAGATAGTTTTATGACAAAAAAAATTCAACTAATATTCACATTGAATCAATCCCCTTCCTTATCATTTCATTATGATATTATACTACATGGATTGGACCTTGTCACACAACCATAAAAGCCATGAATTATACCATTATGTGGAATTAGAATACATTAGTCCTCATTAATTTCACAATGTAACATATGAATCATCTTCATGGACCTTATCCTAATTCCATTATCATTAATAAATTTTTGATACATGAATAAATATTTTTGTGATTTCTATATTTATTTAAAACATGGATATCCCAAAAGCACCATCACTAAGTTGTAATGAGTTGATAAAAAATTCATGGATACAAATATAAGTTTTAAAAAATAGATAAATTATAATAGACATAAATTATCAAACCGATAGGATCCATATGATATGTATAAATAATCAAAATGATTTATTACATCTTAACTAAACAATTGGTTGTAAATATTTTATTAAATAATACAATATAAGGACCATGGAATGAATTAATTTATTGTCATAAAACTATAATTATGAGTCCCTTCTTAGATAATAATCCCTAAAATATATTGTGATGTTCCCAAACATCCATCATCTCGAGCAATGATTATTCTTATGTACCTTTTTAAGAGACCCTAAATAGAACTGGCCTTTGGAAAGTGGGAACAAAGATATATATCGTTGTGTGAACCATTTTCAGTTTCTATTTCCAGGAATAATACAATTTATAAAGTATCTGATATAGTGGTAGTGGGATTTTATTTATTATTGCGCCTTCTTAGTCCCACCCAAAACCATGCATCACAAACCATTACCACCTCTGTTTAAAAAATGATAAACTTGATAGGATGTTTTATTAAAAAATAAAAAATATTTTTAACACACATAATTTCATTTTTTTATTCGAAAAAATAAAAAATGGAAAACCTACATAAATCTACCATTAATAATAAACAAGTGTGATGTGAAGTAGGTGTTATATTTTGTTTTGTGTATTATGAGAAAACAAAATAGTGAGCCTGAAATTAATATTTCATTAACCAAAAAACATGATGACAACACATTTGGCCATTATTTTGTATGTATAATAAAAAATGAAAATATTTATATGTATGAGAATATTTAATTAAATAAATCATTTCTTCTATCAACATAACATTACATTTTTATCTAATGTATTCAATGAAAAAAATGGTGAACCAAACTTGATCCTTTAATTAACAGGAACTGATAACCGAGTTTCCAATACATTTCTAATTTAACATGTCACTTACTTATGATGTGACATTGATCAAAATTATTAATTTTTATTATTTTGGTATATTTATACCCTACTCATAATATTTCATTCTCCCATTGTAATGAAATCTTTATCATGTATGTTTTTAAGTAATACAATAGCTATGAGAGTTCTTATATATGAAAAACCAATGGGGAACATCACTTACTCTGCATCTCTAACACAAAGTGGAAAATAAATGGTAAATTAATATCACAAAAATGGTACCATATCAAAATATAGAGGTCATATTAAAGGGACCCCAGGTGTTGAATCTCATAGGCCCATATCATCCGAGGAGAGTCTTGATGAAGCCAACGAAGCTAGTCAAATCTACAAACATACTTAGGTTACCATCACGACATATTAACAATTAGTACCTTACATATCTTAGGATAGTAGGTAATTATTTTGATTATTACATCACCACAGTATAAAGTCACCTATGTGGGTTTTTTTCAAACATAATAATGAAAAACATTATATGATTTCCTTTATAATGGCTCCTCCTGAGGGTGCTTCCAAATATGTTTCCTCCTCAGACAGTATAATACATGAATGTATGAGTTCACTCATAGAACATTGAGATACAGATAATAGGGATAGACTTATTTCCCAGTTTCAACCAAAGAATTCCCCTTATAAAACATGAGAACATCAATGGTTAATGCCCATTTCAATATTCATGCACTGAAATCCAACCGATATATCACATTAGAAAGTGGTATATTGGATAATATCTCCACCCACACAAGTGATTCCTCATAGATGTATCCCATAAATATTTAAGGAAATGAATGGGTGAATATTCCCATTTAAATTGATGATTTAATCCTATCATTTCATGGAAAAAAGTAATAATACTCATATTCATGCTCAAAAAACATTGAACAACCAAAACAATACTTGTATCAATAGAGAAAATTCTCTAGAATATTATGATGACCACAAAGTGGAAAGAACATAAACATTTTATAACTACCATATCTACATTTTAGAATGATTAGTGTAACCAAATATCAACTGGGAGGAATTTCATATTCATTCCTTACTCTAATTGGATTATGGTAATATTCATTAAAAGAACAAGACAAATGTTCTGTATCATATCCTCACTTCAATTTGGGATAATAAATTTCATTATATAGTCTCCATAGGTTAGGTTCACTATCCTTTCAATGATAGGAAATGACAAATTTCCATGAAGAATTATGATTGGGTGAAAAATATTTTCCCAATGTAATTTTTATGCATATTATTTATGTCATCTTATGGTGGGATAATATCCCAAAATAAATCATGCGGTACTAGGAATATTCTCATATATGAAAGTGGAACACACATATCCTTATTCATTTCAATTATGTACCCTATGAGTATTAATTTATGGTTATACTGGTGTAGGAATATATCCATAATTTAAATCTGAAGGTATATTAACCAATTATAATAGGCGATGATTGTATGAATCATGTCATATTATCAATTGAAATATGGTTGGATGGAATATTTTTCCAAACCCAAGGAGTTTTCCTCCTATTATTGAGGAATGATTGGAAGCTGACTAGAAAATAAAAACATATTCTTTGGAGTGGGAGAAAACAAATTCAACAACCTAAGATAGTCAAGACCATATTCTAGTGGCTTTTCTGTGGCATGATCACAATCCCACTCAACTATAAAGACATGAATCTAATTTCTATAATAAACATTTTAGGATTCTCAAATTACTATTCTTCTAAATAATATTATCTATAGGGAAATATGAATATTATCTATATCATATATGAAATAACTACAATCATTATTGAATGTGAAATTCCAAACCTACAATGTATGTCATCTTAGTTTTGGCATAGTGATTGATTATGAATATCTTACCCTTAATGTCCATTATAGAAAACCTCCTCATGGTGATATCCATCCCATGAAAGTAAATGATTACCCTTTTAAAGAACCTTAATATATAGAGGTTATTAAACCAAATTGTTAAAAAAATATGGTTCTCCATCAATTTAATATTATAAATAACTACAGTTAGTAGGTGACATTGAAAACATTTAGTAAATTTCATGTCTAATCCCAATATCTAGATATGAAAACCATGATTTGATAGTGAAAATAAATTCCACAACTAAGATAAAAACATTCAAAAAATCATTAATGAGTATATTTTATTATCCACTCTTATCTTGTATATTCAGATCATATCCTTGTAATAAACATTCTATAGTGTAATACAGATATTTATTTTTCCCCATGGCTTTGGACCAATGGCCAGGAAAGTACTATAAGATTATATGACATGCTTATAGTCAAAACGGACCATCATTCTAAAATGTAGTCCAAAAATCCCAATCAATCATATGCGTTAAGAGATGGGTAAATATTAGTAACTACACTTCACATCATCCTTGGGAAATAATTTTTCTATAATGATGTCATATTTTAAATTTATTACCAATGGAAAATCTACAATGCTGAACAACTTGAACAGCCATTAGTTTGAAAAAAAATGCTACATTTTGTAATATATAAAAGTAAAATAAATATGGGATCAATATTTTAGAATGATTTTTTACTATTCCTCCCTTAAAATTGATAACACATCTCAAATTATAGAGTTGAAAAAATAATGATAAAGGGATCACCCCATGAGGATTTTCTCACATTCTATGTAGGAACTACAACAGGATTATGATCATGTTATGATGCACCAAATCATGGAAATTGAAAATAAAACCACCATCGAAGATATATGAGAGAAACTATATCACATTGGTTTAGGATAATTTATAAAATCACATCCACTTTTTAGGTCATTAAATCCTTTGTCGGACTAGAATATATCATCCTTGCATTTAATTTAACCCCATTTATCAAGGTTAGGGGAATTTTATTTATGAATTCCACCCTATGATACCTCAAATTATCAATAATATCGATATTTAATGTGGGGTGGAACCATATTATACCTATAACACAATGCCAGAGGAATTATTACTACATCATCTATCAAGATTAGTTTCTTCTGATTGGGAAGTTGTATCCAATAAACATAACAGCAATCATACCAACAACCACATGATCCACCCCTATCATTGGAGAAACTTTTTGAATGAATGGTCTAAGATTCCAATATAGTATCTATTCATAGATTAAATTGTGTTGAATATCTGATGAAGAAGATTAATCCTCACATCGAGAACAAAAAAATGTGTCCCATTGAGGAAATGGGATTAGGGGGATACCCTGATATGACTCTTGACAAGTATGTATGTAGTGAATTTTAATTATTCTATTTTTTTAGTGTAGAAATGATTCATTCAACATGATATACCTCAATAAAAATCATCCATAAATATCTAGTAGATGATATGAAATGATACATAAACACTGGTGACTAAAAGGTAGGGAAAATAACTGAAGAGGATGGATGAATATATGAAATGTATGAGGCTCAAAACACCCATAATCTGAGGAAGAAATACAATTTAGCACCTCAAAATAATTATTTTCCAACCCTTTATGCCATTTTTTGACGGATAAATGAAATATAGTGTCCATTCCCCACTCACATCCATGATTGGATAATGTCCCCTATGTTATAGATAATTGGGAACAGTATGAGGCAGAGATATTCAAACTTAGATAGATAAATGAATAATGTTTTATCAGAATTCTCCCCACTAGGTATTTCCTTAATAAAATGTTAAATATTTCACATAAAACCCCTTAAAAGGAGGATAAGATTCATGTATGAGTGGAATGAGATCATCAAGTTGGCTCAAGATCATGAAATCTTGTTTATCAACATACAATAATGTTTGAATACCCAGTATTTCCTCAATGGTATTATATATATACTTCATAACAGGATAATCATCCTATCTTAGAATGAACCATTAATCAATATTTGATGAACATTGTGAAATCAAATAAGGCTTTTCCTACTTCCCGTACGCTTTATATGGTTCCCGGAACATTACCCCATGACTCATTATCCTCATCTAGTCTCTCACCTCTCTAATGGAATCATTGGAAAGGTGGATCTTCCCTATGCATCCAAAATGAATTTTATTCCAAAATATGTTGATTCCACTATACCATTACATAAATATTGGAATAAAATATTATTAATATCTTATGATTGATTCATCTAGGTTATTTTATCTTCTACTTCATGTTCGAATGATTCCCCTTTATAGGAATATAAGACCAATTAGGCACATCCAAACCGAGATAACTTCATTAGATTCTGTGAAGAAAGATTTCATATGGTATAGTTCGCTCCTAGTCAGAACTTCTATAGGATGGGAATAACCTTATCATTAATGTTGCTTTTTGTTCGGGATAAGTTTGATCACTAACCTCACAAATTGAAAACGTCAGGAAAATGATAGAGTCCCTGACATTATCACTAGATAGAAATGACTAAATTACTCTATCAAAAATACACTCATACAAGTCATGGTATTGGAACTCTATGTTTATAACCACTATAGAGAATTTCATAAACCATTGAACTCATTAAAATATGTGGGTGGATTCCTTGAGTTTTTATAGTATATATTGAATGGAATGTTACATTCAATAATAAATGGTGAAATCATGGTCAGAGAGACCTGCACATGGGAAATGTAGTAAAAATTCTAAAACTACTGGTGTCACGCTAGGATAGCAATGATAATATATGGATCACTATAAAAGGATTTACATGACCTGATTCATCATGTTTATGGACATGAATAATTAAATTTTCCCCATCTATAAGAAAAGTGAGATCACATATACCCATAATTTATTGAATGAAATAAAATTTTATATTCCATTAAAAATTAATTTGTTCATGGTTGTTTTCTCAAAACCATGTAAATGTTACTCTTTAAAATACACGTTTCATGGAATATCAGTGTGGTTATCATCAATGTCCCTCCTTAATAATTATGTCTTCATTAGATGTTGTGTGACACTATCCAAAAATTAATTATCTTAAAATATATCTTTCAAAATATGGTTGATTCTATATTTTTTATACAATGAAAACCCAATACACAATTTCCCCATCCTCCCACTATCCATTTATAAAGTAAATTTGACTCTCAATAAGTTAGAACTAGAAAATACCAATAGTTCAATGATTATATTAAAATGATTATTAGTTATTAGAACCATTATATTCTCCTTGAATTACATTGTCAACTTATTGTGGGACTAGAACATCTAAAAACATTGAAACGTGATCCTTAATAATCACCCATTAGGGGAATATATGACCATCAAACTGAGAATAGTGAATAAGAATAATGATCTCTTCCTACACTTCATCTATCCATAAATCTTACTAATTTCATAACATCATCATATGGAGAAGGAGAATCAATATAGAAAAAATATCCTTCATCATATGATGTTATAATCTTTAATTTTTAATTTTCATTTACTTAGTAGGATATTTCTCTGATGATGAATATGAATATGAATATGTTTTCCTCGTATTTTATAAGTTACCAAGAGGTATAGGATGAAATAGATATGGTAAAATGGGAATATATAGTCACATTTTGGAATAACATCTCTTCCATATCCCATTTGAATCTTTATACATGGTTGAGACCTATGGAGAATAACTTCATTGATCCAAATAGTATAATGGAGAAAACCCTATGTCTCTTAGGAGTTATCCAAATCCAATTATTTTATAAGACTGGATTATGGGGTGAAACTATCTGGTTTTCCCAGACGATATGGGGGGACATATTCTTCTTAATCTTACATTAATATGTATACCTGCAATATTAATTCTTGTTCTGGAAACTTTTACCTCATTAACATCATCCCTCATGGATCATTATATGGACTAACCTCATATTGGGATGAAAATACCTCTGATTTAGATGTATTAAATATTGAATATTTGACACAATATGAAACAAAATTACCATATAGGATTCTATAAACCATTTTTAATGAATTTGGGAGGATATATTTAAGGACATATAATGTCCCCACAAGTTCCACATAATTTCTACCACATAGATGGTTTATCAAGAAGAAACTAATTACATAGAATATCATCACACAATATTAATGGAATAATATAGTCTGATACATTTGGATAAAGTTGGATTGAATAAATATTTTCTCATATTTTATAGTAGACCCAAATCTAATGGTGAGACCTCTGTGGTGATATCTATTGGGTTGCATAGGGTTGTGAACCCCTGATTCAAGGGTCATACGGCCAATGGGATGAATGAAGACCCCAATAGAGTACAATGGCAGTGTGGACTGTGGTGATAGTGATATTTTATATCTATGGTCTTATTACCAATAACACTATTAACTCTTGTACTTTTGTGATCATGGAAATGTAGTGATGTAGACATACACTATTTTTAGTGGAATAGTATAACCATTTTTTAAGATATCCTTTATGATATGATATTATGAGTTTGTTTGTGTGTCTGTGTTTAAAACATTGAAAATATCCTTGAATTTATTCAATAAAAATAGTGAATCATTTTACATCATAGTTTTTCTTAGAAAAATATTATAAAATATTCAAAATATTGTGTTATAATACCTTCTTTTTTTATTTATGTTCTTTAATTTCATCAACTTCAAATAATTATTTCGTTTTAATGACATGGGTTTTAGTAAAAATTGATATAAGAGGTCAAGATAGAATGTTTGAGTATTGGTTTTCTCAAATTAAACATTTTCTATAACAAAAGGTAAGGGGATGGTCGATAGATTTGGTATAACATATTTTACTTATTGGATGATGTAGATCATGGATTAACATATCATAAAAAAATTAACTCACTAATTTATGGAGAGAAATCAACCTAAATAGAGATGATGGTATATGAGGTACTAGATTGAATGTTTTTGGATATTGTATGACTTAAACTGTATATATATAGAATTCATCCTTAGAGGGTTGATGAAAGTCGTGGGTTTAATGGAAACAATCATTAATAAGTATGAGAATACAATTTTATTAATTGACATTAAATTATATGAATATTATTTAAATAAAAATATAAATAATGGAAATATTTTTTTTGATCCCTTAAATAAATAAAACACCATATAATGTCAGTTGAAAATGGTTGGAATTGTGATTGATGATGATTTATCATCACTTTTTTAGTTTATTCATTACCAAATACATTGTAAATGATATTAACAGTTGTGAGTTGTTCTATATAAAATAAACAGTTATTTCTAATGTATGTGTTAATCATGATCCTCGATGTTCAAAGAGTACAATCCCAAAGATTATTTTATTATCTTCATTGAGTATTGAAATAACAAGAGAGTTTTTCAAATAAGATAATAAAAAAGGATGATAAAAATCAATTTGAATGATCTAAGAGAAGGAATGTTGTCATGGATATATTTAATAGGTCAATAAGAATAACATACACAATAATAAGGAGTGTAGAGAAAAATGGAAGGCACTGGAAATACAAAATACAAACACGGTTTCTGAGGGAACTGATGATGGGTTTTTTTATTTATGGATTGCCCTTTTTGTCTTGTATATTAGACTAAGGTGAATATTTCTATTCTATTTTGGAGAATATTTTCCCAAATAATTATGTTAATTTAAATTTTGGAATGGTATATCATATCAACTAAAAAAAATTAGGGAATGGAGATTCACATAGTAAAACCAAAAATAGGTGTTATCTAGTTCCACAGAATGTAATGAATATTCGTGTATTTAGAAGAGATATTTTCATAGTTATATATCATAATGATAAATATTTTAACACAATTTATAATAGTGGTGCATGGAATATTACGAAGTGATATATGGTCATAACACATGGGATAAATAATGATACCCTATAAAACATCACAAAAACTATAATAGACATTCTTAAATTATCAAATTCATTTCATAATTCAAACTTGAGGTTCTATTGTCTTGGTCACATGAGTGAGATGGGGTATAAGTTGAAAAAAACAATTTGAATAATACCAATGAATAAGGAAGTAATTTTTTAATTATATGCTATTTTTCAGTGGAAATTAGAATAAAGAACCCTTTAACTATGTTGGTTGAGTACCGATGGCCATGAAATTGGAAGTGGTGAACATTGATTTATAGGGTAAAAGAAATTACATTTATTTGGGGAGTCTATTCATTTAGTTAATTTTATCAATGAATCATATTGGATGTTAATGTTTTACTTTTTTAGAAAATAATATAATGTGATAACGTAATTTTAGGAGTGTATATCCATGGTGGAGAAGGATTTAGAATCAATGATGAAAATTGTGATGCGTGAAAATAGAATTGAGTATATCAGTAACATGTTTAGGTAATTATATTCTATTAATATAATTATGTGGGATAATAAATTTGTGGTATACCATAATATAATTGTATAGATGAAAAGATGACTAAGAAATTAAATTAAGTTTCCATGTGATTGAGTCTGTATATGGTGTTTACCATGAAATTATGTGAATCTTTTGAAAACATAGAGATATATTTCGTAAATCATAATCCATTTATACAATTGTGACAAAATTTATCATAGGAAATGTGGTTAATAAAGAAGTATAACTCAAACACTTATGAGCCTTTAGTTTTTTATAATGTGTACATATAAATGCTTGTGAAAGTGGAATTCTTGATGCTAAGTTTAATCATGATTCATTAGTGGCTATTGTGATGTGGAGTTTTGTTATAACTTTTGGGGTGATAATAACACAGTAATCATCAAACCCCAGAATTTGATCATTAATTAGGGTGTCACATATAGATACTATTATACATCAAATGTTGATTGTGTGAATGATGAAATAAAATACCATAATCAAGTGGATCTTGATGTTGTAACTTATCATGTGACACCAAAATGTTAGAATCCTACTACTCAAGTGATATTAAGGAGGTCACAAATTGTTATAGGTAATGTTAAATGGTATTACCCATCCCTACACTATCTGTTATTAACTGATAGTGGAGGAAAATGTTGTTTTGAGGAAGAAATTCATTTAAGGAGTTGAATAAGTTTGATATGGGTATGAAGGGGGATATTTATTCATTATGTTAAAACTATATTTTGACACATAATATTTAATTTTTGTATATAAAATATTTATGAAAATCGTTTTTAACCATGTTACTGAAGAACATGATTATAATAGGATGTAAAAGGGTATGTTAGGGTGAATGGATTTTAGAAGAAAGAAGTTATGGACATCACTAAAAAGTTCTCACCTGCAGTGAAACATACCCCCATCTGGGTAGTTCTGAGTAACATTATATGAAAATAATTATATCTAGAGATGATTTATTTAAAGACAAATTTCCATAATAGAGATATATAATATTGTTTTTATATGATGTAGTTAGGGTAATACACTTAGATAGGAATGGAAAACTCACTATGAATATATAATAAGACCATAAATATGTTAATGTATGAACCCCTGCTGTCGAACAAAAATATTGAATCATTCATGACTAAAAATTCATAAAACAATTGTGGCATGGTGCGATGTTTCTATTAAAATATTTTTGTAATGGATACAATAAATTAATTTTGTATGTGGATGACATGTCCTGCGTATGATAATTTATGTAGAGGATTGATGAGTTAAAAGGGTTGATTGTTGAGGAATTCAATGTGAATGATTATGGATAATCTTGAAATATTTGTGGAATTATGATAAAGAGATTCAGTGTGTATGGAAACATGTGTTTTTACTAGTTAAGTAAATATATTTTTTTAATAATATTAAGTATGATGGAAGGAATTCCATTCTATATGTGCACCATCTATAAATGTATTGATGTATTCCACCGTCTTTAACTGACCTAATTATTATCAAACATTCATAATTGTGATAAATATCATGTATAACCTTGGAAATACACAACGGGTTATTGTGACGTGGATAATGAGATACCATAATAAAATTAAGTAAGTAAATATATTCCTTCGAAAATGGAAATTAAGTTTTGTTTTATTTCCATACTGAACATGGAGGTTATGTTGATATCTTAAAGAGTACCATAGGTTATTTTTTACATTAATGAAAAACTCAAGTGACAGGTATATCTCAAATTAAGATGGTTTTGCATCTATCTATAATATAGGTAGAATTTATTGTAGAAACATGAGTCATTTAAGTGTTTTTCTGGAAAAATAATTTATTAATGGTGTTTTTGGAATGTGAGGAGAAAATTTATTTCCTTAGGAAATTCATAGTTCCATACTTCTTGAAATAAACCCAATATTTGATACATATAAGAAGAAATTTTATTTGAAGTAATATTTTATCAGACGATTTATATGGGCAATGCTTTTAACTTTGAATAAGATTGATTGAATAGAAGTTATTGTGGGATCATTGATGAATATGTTGGTGATATAGAAGATGGAGAAATATTGTGCCACTACTGGTCACCAATAATGAATAGATGATGAAATAATGAATATGGTAGAAAACTATTAGAGAAAAAATGGGTTAAATATTGTATTTTATAAATCATTTTATATGAATTTTAATATTTAAATAAAATTACAAATTGATGGGAGAAAAAAAAGAAGCTCCAAATAATTATGTTATATAATTCAGTAGAATTGAAGAATGTCGACATAGATGATCAAGCTCTCTATTAGAAGATGTTATAATCGTGTAACCCAATCAATGACATTAAATTTGGGAAATAAAATTTCTGGAATAGAGTATACCCAAGACCCCAAATCACATATTTTTACCTCCATGTAGAGGTCTCTTGGGGAAGCAAGTGGTATTCTGACTCTAATCCTCGGGTCTAGGGGGATGATGTGCTAGCTGAAGAAATTGAATGTGAAAAGTATCATTGAATAATTTAGAGAATTTTTTGGCAGAACTCTGTAGTCTTCCTAGATCGAATAATTTACAATCATGGACGGGTTTAGATCTGAAACTATATAATCATGGAATTATTTTGTGGTTAGTGGAATAATATCACTATATGAATTTTTATATCTATTGTTCAGAAAAACACTCCATTGAGGGTGAATTGAGTTTCCAAAAAAATTCTATTTTATTTATTTTTAAAAAATAAATCACTTACTTAAATTTACAATTATAGAAAAAATAAAAAATAGAAATAAATAATATGATCATTGTAAACCGGTCTCAAAACCATGATCAAAACATAGTTAAAAAATTTGAAAAACATTTAACTATTGAAACTAATATAACTGTATCAGAAATGGTATATAAAACACTAGTCTAAGGTAACTCAGTGAATATATTTTTCTAAAAAAACAATATACATATTCTAATTAAATATTAATAAATGGAAAAAATAGTTATTGACCAGTAAAACAAGATAAAAAAATATAAAACTGTAGAATATAATAAGGGTTTGAGTCTTATATTGAGACTTAATCTCTCCTTGTTTCCAAACAACAACTACCAAGAGGTTTATTATTAAATAAAAAGATCCACAATATTTTCCAGGATCTAGAGAATATAGAACATAAGTAATTTTTAGAATATAACCTCTTCAACATTTCTATATATGATAAATGAAATAAAAGAATTTATCTAATTTAGTACAAGCCATTTTCTATTATTTTGTGTTGAATCAAAAAAATGTATGAATGAGCGAGATATGGATGTCTTTCCTATATCTATTTTAGATCATGATTTATTTCATAATATTTAAAAAAATATTTCACATCGATAACTAAAAAATAAATAAAATAGAAAAATTTAATGAACTATAAAATTATTAATTTGGGTATAATTGATTTTATTTACATGGTAGTTGTTCTATTATATTATTCACCTTATCATTTCAAATAGATAGAAAACTATTTTTTGGTGTTTTGCTATTGTGTCGTCAATGATATGATGTAAAAAATATATCATTGATTCATAAAAATAGTATACATTATACATTTTTATTTTGTACGAATTTCTATATTAATATGTTCACATGAAATCTTGAACTATTTGTCCTCTTTGGTTTCCATTAGAATATTTTCTTGAAAAAATAGATATGTAGGAAAAATCATCAAGATCCATAGATTTTTTAAAAAAATTATATTCATTAATTTTTTTGATATCATTTAATTATGCACAAAATATTTATTGTATTAATAATAAAAACACTATAGAAAAATAATATATAACTTTTAGAGATAGTTTATTTCATTATTTTCCTATCAGTAACTACAGTGTTTGTTCCTTTAGATATTTCACACAACCATTCTACAATCACATTAATGCATGATTTCTTCATCCCATGGTCACATCAATACATAGAAAAATCCGTTGCTGGATTATCTGAAAAGTTGTATAGATAATTTTTTTAGTTGGAGGACGATAAAATGAAATTTTGATAGAAAATTTTGTTCTTTTTTTCAATATTTAATTCTTAATGTTAATTCCATGCATTTTTTATAATTTAATAATTTGATACATTTGATCCAATATATAAGATCCATGAATCACACAATCATTTTCTTGTACATTCAATGAAACTAGTTTCTCAATGGTCGAGAGGTTGTTCATACTTTAAATCATTTCCAATATAATTTCAATTATGATAGATTCATAATACATCATTTACTCATTTTATTCTGTATAGGATAATATTTTCCCAATTTCATATACATTCCACAAGTGATCACTTATAATATACAATATTTTTTTGAATTAAAATGAAATCAACTAGAATGCATAATATTTCCTAGAACACAGAAAAGACAAGATTACACAATAACATGATTTTTGATTGATAAAACAATGATCAATTTAAAGATACGATATTTTTTAGAATTAAAAAGAAATCAACTATATTGCATAATCTTTCCCAAAACATAGAACAAACAATATTACACATAAACATGATTTTTGATTCATAAAACATTGAATTTCATGAACTAAGATAATAATACCCTGATTTTTGATTATCACAAATCACATGTTTAGTATTCCTAATTTATATAACCATCGAAATTATAATAATTAATTCATAAATTGTTAATATATATAAATATATATTTTAATTCCCAATTAAAGTTACAGAAAGGTATAAAAAACCTAGAATAGGATTGTCTGAATTTGAATCCTCAATGATAGCAGGGTCCTTCCAATTTAGATGATAAGGTGCATGATAATAGTTTTAAATATCTTGAAGTCTAGGAATGAAGATAAATTAGGATACTAGGATTATTTGACTGATAAAATTTAATAGAGTAAGGTAAAAAAACATTGTTTATATGGGAAGGAGAGGATGATGAAGGAATAGAAACTGAGGGTGAAGCATTGGAAGAAACAAAAAATGTTTGAAAAATGTTAATATATGGGGGTGTTAATACAATGGTTTTAAAAATATAAAAATAAAGATCCATGAACATTATAATATCATATCCAACATGAGTTCCAAGATCATTAACATCATGGACCACATCTTTTTTAAACATGAATTAATTTATTAGATGAGTTATGGACAATAACATCTCTATAATAAATTTAAATTTTGTGTTCAAAAGAGAATTTTTTGAGATCCCTATCCAAAAACAGGAAGTGAATTATTTATTTCCATTATTATAAATCCCATTGAGATAAATCATAATATAATCCTTGACTATATCATAATCAATGCTACATTTGGTGGATTCCTTTTGAATTAAAGTATTTTTCTTCTCACTAGGAGCATAAATGTCCATAAAATAGGATATATCACATTCTTTACTAAGGATATAGATTTTTAGTTCTCTACGTGGACCAAATTTGGAATCATGTTTTCATTAATAGTGTTATGAAATTTTTGTTGGTTCTATAACAATGGATAAAGATTGACCATTATTTGGATGAACATCCGGATATCTCTTATCTAATATAGTCAAAATGTTAGAAAATTTTTACTATATTTATATTATTTGAATTTTAAAACAAACCATTTTAAATAAAAAATAATAAAAATCTAAATGAATTTGATCGAATATGAAAAACACTTTTGCTGAAGACTGAAAATGTATTTTTAATACTGTAAGAAACATAATCCTCATGGTCCACAATACATACAATAATGATATAAAAGAAATGTTAATTTGATGTATTTAATGTTGATTAAAAAATTATAGAAACCCTGAAAATATTA
The DNA here is from genome assembly GCA_963277665.1 of Viscum album. NCBI lineage: Eukaryota > Viridiplantae > Streptophyta > Magnoliopsida > Santalales > Viscaceae > Viscum > Viscum album. The sequence continues at coordinate 638,377,090 of OY728143.1, forward strand.
GTATTATATAATACTCATGGAAGGGTATAGTATCTTGGAAATGAGAAATTATTTATTAAGTACAAGAAACCTTTGGAATAGGATAAACAAATAGAATAGATGAATGTGTACTCAACTATTGATTCTGTAAATAAGGGTATATATTGAGGTAAAATATAGAATAGGGTAATTCAAATTATTTAAATGGGTCTTCTTATTCATTCAAATAATATTCATTAATATATATATATTCTCCCTAAGAAGAGATTCATAGACAAAATCATCTTGAAAGAAACATTGGTATAATTTTTTGGATAGAGATGAGTAGTTAGATTCTCTAACATATAATAACCAAATTCAGATCTGACTAATTCTTCAATAGCATGAGTAGAGGGTTTCACAAGAACTTACGAACATATCCTAATAATAATAATTCATAAGCTCTTATAATTGTGATTCACCAACACCTTTTTCATTATCACCATTGTCATCATTATCACCCCTCTTTCCAATCTCACCACCATGGAAAACATATTAACTTTATTTTTCCTTATAAAAATTGAATTCACCAACTAATTTTCCATTGTGATCAACTACATATAATATAAGAGAAAATTTGACATTGAGAAATAAATTGCCTGGATGACATAATTCACTAGGAGAAGGGGTGGAAAAAATGTTACCTCTCTATATCTAAAGAATAAGAATAATCTCTAATTTTCTATGAATCACGTCCTTACAACTTTGAGAGTCTTGTAGGATAGTTCCATAAAGAAAATAATTAATTATTATCCACCACATTGAGGTTAATCATCTTTTTCAGTAGGTTTATCTAACAATGTAACACCATTTACTCTATATATTTCATCTTTATAGGTTCTATCTCATATATATTTCCTGAACAATAATAATTTCAATACATTCACCAAAATATTTTTGAGGCTCTTCAATCATATTTACAGGGGATTAAAATTATTATTCATTAGAAGAGTTTTTTTAAGACAACTATAATATTCTCTTACAGGTTTTTTGACTCAAATAGAGTATATTTAGAATCATACATCTTTTTAACTCATATAATAACTATTATGTACTCCTCAAAAAACAGATATGTAATCATTGGGTATGTAAATTTTTGGAATATTAATGATGGCTAGGTCAACTCATTTATATGTCCCACAAATGATTTTGGAAAGTTGATTCGAATACAATGCATTATATGGTACATAATGAAATGGAATATTTTTAGAGAGGAACCAAATAATAGGATGCAGCTTTTCATTGATGGATTTCCACTATCTTATGAGGCTTCCCCATGAATTAACTAGGACTGGTTTCTCACTTCACCTAAAATGTAACTTTATAATAAAAAGATAATTTTCAGTCAACATTATTAAGATTCTATACTCTCCACTGAGCTCATTAGAAACTATTTTTCTTAATGTTCTACCAATTATCTATTCATCCAATTAATTTCTAAAAAGGAGTGTTTTTACTATATAGGTTCATTGGTAATCTATATATTCTACGATATTATGAAATCAATGAAATTCATCCTGGAATGTTGATGTAAAATCACATTCTTAACTATAGATGACTATTAGAATGGAATATTCATATTACTCATCATAAAAAACTATTCAGATAAAAAATTATTGATAAACATATATAGAAAGTTCAATCGTCATTTACAAACCAATATGTAAAGATCAAATATAGAACATCTATCAAATATAGTAAATGACATGATTTCAACCACTCAACATCTTCTTCTCTTTCTCCTACAACATTTGGTTTCAATATATTTGCATTAAGGTGATTATTTTTTTTGGGTGAAATAGTTTTTGATCATTGGGATGATACTAGAGTTTATTTTTCATATGATATTTTCTTCTCAACTGAGTCCGTTGATATTAGTAACACGAGCACTAAGAATTTCGATAAATTTGATTCAAATGAAATAAGGGTTTGATATGTGTTTTGAAGGGGCGTGATTCAACTCTGATATAACACATAAATCATTTTGGGATTTATTTTTACTATAATTCATTGGAAACCATTTTTTATAATATTAATTAATAAATTAAAATAATATAAAAAAAATTTATTATCCAATGAATACAAAGAAATTAATTACTTGAATAGTAGAAAAAACAATTTAACTAAAACTAATCATACCCAATTCCAGTTTGAAATAATTTATTCTCTTAGTATTCAAAGTATTAATAAAAATAATAGAAAGATGATTTTATATAACAATGAATTGAATATTGTTATTTATTTTTGAAAATGATCTCTAAAATACTGAATTCATTTATCATTATTTTTGTCTCTAGAATGTGATATGAGATTCTTAGAAATATTTATTCCAAAATATGATCTCAATTTATAAAGACATTTCAAAAATTATATCCCTAATCATGTAGAGTGAGTTTCATCTAGAGAATCAATGCACAATTACTACTCATAGCTATGTATTCAGATAAATATGTATATAATGAAACAAGGTTCAATTTCTTACTACACCAAGAAAATACTAACTATAGAAAAAGTGACATATTCTAGAAGATATTTTTCATTAATTGTTATAACTAATAAATTCTTAATTTGAATATCTTACAAAATTATATATCATTATATTGGAATAATACAATTCTATGTTGGTTATATATAAGAGGTTTTTAAAAATTATTTTTGTAGTAATCAAATGATATAACTTTTGGTTTGACTAAAAATACTCAAAAATTCCAACAATAAACACAATATCCGTTCAAAAATCAATCAATTATACTAACCGTCCAAGAATAAATCTATATGTGGTTTAATGAAATGTTATTCTAGTTTCATCAAGATCCAACTTACATCTAGCACACATGAGAATATGTTTGCCTTTATGCTATCCATATTAAAATATTTAAGAAAATTATTAATGTATGTTCACTGATTTATAATTAATCAATATGTTTATTTAACAATTTTAAATCCCAATAATAACTTAAGATCACCCATTAAATTCATTTCACAATAACACTATGAATTTTTTTAAAACATAGTAAAAATAGTATTTTCTTATGATCCAAAACATTAAATCAGCCATATGAAATTTTATAACTAATATTTCTTTTTAATTGAATTTAAAATATTAATAAGGTTCTAAAATCCCTTCAGTAAACACTTGTAATATAAAAATTATATTTTTCTATCATAGAAATATGTAGTGTATTTTCATAAACCATTTAATTCATTCAAAAATTTAAAAATATGATTTAAAAGGTTTGGGTTTTGAAATATTTTACGTTGGTCTACAAAAACATCATTAACAATATAACCATTTAATAATGAAGTGTTGAAATCCTTTTACTATAGTTTTAAATAAAAATGTGTGGTACTTTCCATAAAATCGCAATTGAATCAAAAATACATACTGGTGAAATGGTTCCTCAAAATAAATTACATTTTCTAGTTTTTATCCATCTCCATGAAATCTAGCATCATTTCTAATTATTGTTCCTAACTCATCTACCTAATATATATACACCCATTTACTTCCAATGGTTTTTTAGTGTTTTGTTCATTACAAAAATTCCCAAAAAATATTTCTTTCAAACTAATTTAGTTATTGATTCGTAGAAATTACCCAAAATTTATCATTAATTGCATCGTTGATGTTTATAACTACAATCTACAACAAGAAAGATATATCTTCAACCTAAAATCTGAGAGAATATCTGGTTCATGTTCCTTTTTTCTGTCACAAAAAACTACATATAATAAGAGATATCTATGAGTTATAACAACTCCAAGTATAGAAGTGTTTGAATCCTTATTTTATCTAGTGGTTCTGGATTTGGATGTTTATTAAAATTGGGAGATTTATTTAGCTGAGGTTTATTAGAACTGATGTCGAAATTAGAATATCAATCCTCTATATTTTCTAAAGGGATAATAGGCTCATGTGAATCTATCTTATCAAACATGACATGTATTTATTATTTAATTGAATTTTTCATTATATTAAACACCCTATAAATTTTACTATATGTTTAATATGAAAGTAAAATTCCATCATCACTCCGGCATGATATATTTTCAAAATATCCTATTTCATGGAGTATAAATTAAATACAACCAAAAACTCTAATGAAATTTACCTTTGGCCTTCTACTATTCAATAATTCTTATGGGGACTTCTGGAAAATAGGTATACTTAAAAAACTGTTAATTGTTTAGAAAAAATAATTTAATTTTTTTTCCAAAAATTTAAATTTAAATCTTTATCATTTAGTATAGTTTCAGAAATATCATGATGGGTACTATCTCTTCTCTAGACCACAACTTTAGTTTGTCAGGTCCTCAAACTATAAACATTGTGACTATATATATGTTCATGAATATCATTCAAACTCTTCATTTCTAAACTCATGACCATGATCACAACTTAATGTCGAATTGTTAGCCCACATGGATTTTATATAGTTATATAAAATCTAGAATACCATGAAATTATTTCAATTTTTTAGAAAACAAAAACACCCACGTACATTTTTAGTAGTCATCTACGATATCATAGGCTTAATGTGTTACTACTAAATTTGAAACTCTTGAGGGTCATGAAAATCTTTATTAACCAATTTTAATGGGTGAAAAGTTGAGTCTTATTACATTGGTTTAGTGTTAATTTTGTACTTCTTTATTTTTTGATTGGGATTATTGGAATTTTAGTTTTGGAATTCTAGTTTTCATAGATATTTAAAAAAATAATATATATTTATATAATACAGTGTATATTAGAATTCTATATTATCCTATACAAAATAAAAAAGTATTTTATAAATTCAATTGAACATGAAATAGTCTGAGAAAAAGAGGAATTTAAATCAATACTGCAATCATTATCATTTTTTATTGATGTAAAAACTAAATCTTGTTTAGAATAAACACCATTTCAATATTTTTTGCCAATACCAATATGAAAATCATCATCATGAACTTTTTAAATTATTATACAATTACACATTAATATATATATAAAAATATAATATAAATAAAATACTACCAGATTTACTAATTTATCCCTATCGTGCAATTTTATATTTGGTATTTTCATAAAAAAGGATATGTCCACAATCCACATTGACTCGATACATGAAACATAAAATGTCCCCATTCAAATGTCTAGATAATCAACTATCTAGATACCACAATTTTCATACTAGTTCATTTCAATATAGTATCATTCACAAATTATTTTAAACTAAAAATAATTTTTGTTTAAAAAGATCTTGGGGAAAGAGATGCAGGTAATAAGGTTTTAGGAATCCATAATTTTTCTTTTGGTTTCTTATAAGTATATATTAGTAATTTAAAAAGAAATTATTTTTCATGTCCATCAAAATAATAAATTTTATAAGAGATGGAAGAACAAAAACATGGGGAATAGTTATCCTATATATTTTCCTCTATCCTGGTTGGTATCCACTTTCTATAGTATACTTAGGAGTTGTCTTTTCACTAAGAATATATGTAATGGGGTATAATCCCTTTGAAAATATCTCTAGATCTTTCTATAGTTTTTAATTGAATTATTTCAATTCATTAGTCACATTATATAATTAATCATTCTAATCCATTAATGCAGTAAGAGGATTTCTATTGTGTGTTTGCATATCATGATACTTCTTTTAATTTTATACATATCTATTAATTCATTAATGTTTTCCTAAAATATATTAAATGATTAAAATAATTCATTAATGAACATATTTTCCTAATAATATTCATTTTGAAAAGGAATAGAAATATGTACTGGGTATTTATGAAAAACAATTATTTCCATGGATAGTTTTGACAAAAACAACACATTGTCTTTATCATTTACATCATCCATTCATGTATGAATCACATTAATAATCTATAGATGTTCTATAATATTCTTTTATAGAATTTTTATTTTTTTCCTAGCATCTATTTCTACTTCTTAAAATACTTCAACATGGGTCATTATGCTCTGATAATTCCTTTTCACAGACATTCATTATAGATTACATCATTGGATGAATCGTTATTTTCCCACTCCATTATTAAATTTCCAATATTATCACATTTTCACTTCTAATTTGAATTCATGGAAAACATACTCCTCTTTTATATTTTCCTAAATAATAAATATAAGATAATAATTTCTTTTTCTTTATCTATTAGTGATACCTTAATAGTTGATCATTAAACATTGAGTAGTTTTTTTGTTAATATTAAAAACTCATATTGTATGTTAGATTCCATTTAGGCACACAAAATTATTCATTATTCACTTGTAGTTTATTTTAATACATCATGATATTTCTATTGGGATCTTTTAATGATAGGCTCCTAAAGTCAAATTACTATTTGTTGGATACAAAAATTATTTTTCATCTATCCATCTATAATATGAGGTGTCACATGGATTGATCATTGCTACTAATTATTTTTAAATGTAAATAAATCATGTTATAATCCCATGAAACATGAGATACATATTAGAAATAGATTAAATAATATTAACTATAAAATTATAATATTAAATATTATAACTATTTAGTCACATTCCTTGAACATTATAATGTCATCTTTCAGAAATAGGAAGGGTATAAAAAATTCATAAGCAGTAAGAGAAGAAAATATTTCGTTCATGCCATATTATCTAAATTGTAAATACAATTAATTAATAGGTTTATAAGTATGATCATATACCTCTTTAATAGAACAACTCTAATATGATCAATTAACTTGTGTATTTTTGATATTGATCATAAATTATAATCCAAATATCACATCATATACATTATTAATTAATTTGTATTATGATTTTCCACTGAGAATAATTTGATTCATTAATAAAAGGATGATTATTAGTGTTAGTTAATTATCATCTATGTTTATATATAATGGTGTAAATTTAAATAAAATAAAAAATTTAGATCATTAAATAAAACCAGATCACATTAAAATGATATTTCTAAAAAACATAAATACCAAATGTTTATAAGTGTAGAAAACTAGAGGTGAACTAAGTTTCAAATAAATTTCTTAAAAACAAAATTAAATCCAAAATCCCCAATTATATAAAACCACCCAGTTAAAAAATATACTGAAATATATAATTTCATTTTAGTGAATATACTCAAAATCTAGATCATTTATTTGTTAAAATACATTGGAAAATATATATATCTTTTGTAACTAATGTTCTTTTATCCATGAAATTATAAAAAAATTTATTTTATGTTATAACTCAGTGAATTATTATTTTAGAACACTAGACAAAGAAAAAAATTAAATTTTAATATGAAAAAAAATAAAATAGTTAAATAGAATTAAAAAAAGTTATAACAAATATAGTACATTGAAATGAAAGAAAGGGTTTTGACTCATACAATGAATTAATCCTCAATAGTTTTAAATAGCCTTACTCTAAAAAGTTTAGAATTATATAAACTGATAGAAAAAATTTATTAAGTTGTATAGAAAACATCGCACATGGTTTTCTAGGGAGAAATCTTCCTCTATAGTTCGGTGCGGGAGAAATGAAATGAATCAACTTCTTGTAAGTAGTTAAATTAAAGAATCTTCTTCAATTGTTTAAAATTGGGTCAAAAATAAGTAATATAGAGATAGGTATATAGTGATTCCTGAAATATATTGTTCATATTTTGATATAGTTCATAATATATACAAGTATATTTCTCAGTGACATGGTGAAAATACATAAAATAGTGTAACTGAAATAATTATTAAATGAAACCAAAAGGTATGTTTCTTTATTATTTTACAAGAAATATTATCTTCCCATATTCATTATCAATATTTAAATAGATTCAAATACGTATTTAGATGTCATATATTTTTTTTATTTAACATTCCAATGTAATGAATATGTCATAAAAACTAAATAATAGTGAATGTTGTTTGTTTTTATTTTGAAATAATTTCTATGATAATGTGTTGACATCTGTAAATCATTATACTTAAATTTTAAAGTTATTTTTTGTATACAATTTATTTTTATTTTTTTATGTATGAAAATATTTCTCTAAAAATAGAAATTGATAAATTATAATGAATATCAAAATTGTGTTTCCCCAATAAAGTCATGTTCATTAAATTATTTTGACATCATATTATTATAATAATAAAATATGGTTGATTAATAATAAATTATTTATAATAAAATATTTAATGACATTTAGATATAATCATTTTAATATTTAATATATAATCATCCATGGAGGTGGTATCATTAGATATGCCACATATGTAATCCATGGTCACATAATTCTATTTTCATATATTCCAATGTTCTCTTAAACAGTTGAAAAAATTCATAGATGGCTATTTAGATATGTAGAAAAGTTGAAATTTTTTTATTATGGTTTATCATATAAATTTTCATTTGATCAATTTTTTCCTTCAATTGATCATTTATTATTATGTTTTATTCCATATTTGTTTCATTCTGACCAATTTATTTAATGGAATAATTGTTTATGATTTCTAAATCACATATTCTCTTGCATGTTCTTTTGGTTGCGCCTTTATCTCTATGGTCGATAGGATAATCTTGCGATTAGAAATGTCAATTTTTTTTATCGTAACTAGTTATGATAGCTTGTTTTTAATCCATTGTTCATACAAATATTTAGTTCTATTCAATATAATTTAGACAGATGGACACTTATAATATATGGTGATTTTTAGGCTTAAAAATTCAATGAGAATGATTTTTCTTTCATATATGAAAAACATTATGATAGCTACCATTAAAAATATTTTTGATTTTTATAACAGAGAATTTATAATAAGAAAATTATAAAAATATCTTTTGAGTAGTTTTTTTAATGTTTTTGTATTTTAAATATATAATACCTTCTTTTAATTTTACTACAGGACGTGTTATGTCCTCTACCCCTACAAGTACATTGTGATCATTTTTAGAACAATGTTAATCAATGTGCCTTGGGTTATTCTTCTAATTATTATTATTTAAAAATTTCCTCATTTGTAAAACATTGTATCCCTATGAATCCCATTGTTTCCATTTTAAAAAATAGTCCCAAATTATGACCGATAATTGGTGATATAATGGTATATCAGATGCATATATGGTTCAAGGACCTTATACTATGTGGAAATTTAATGAGTTATAATTAAAAATGGCACTATTATTTTTCTTATCCCAATATAGAATCCTTTATATTTTGGATAAAGTGATAATTAAATATCTCTAACAGAGCATTCGATTCATGTTTTTGAAAATATGAATAAGATTTCCCCTAGAATTCTCTATCTCTAGGTCCAGTTTAGGGATCTTGTTTCAAATTCATAGTTTATAATTACCTGTTAAGACACCGATTATAATAATATACTCTTTTGTTATTAGTTTCATATTCATAGAGCAGTGAAATCACATTTCCATTAATTATTAATGTAATAAATCAATGTAAATATTTCAATTCTATGTGTAGATAATACCTCCATTAAATCTTGTGAATCCAAGTATAATGAGTTGAATTTATATTGGAGTGAAAAAAATAAATAGATAAAGATGTCTGAGATATGGGTCACCATTTCCAATGGTTTTGGGACCACAACTATAACACAATTGAGATTTCTCAGCATCTAATATGTAATGACCAATAAAATGATCATGATAGTTGGCCCAGCTTTTGACAAGACATTGTAATTGAAAAACATCACAACCTCATTCCTGCTAAATAATAGTACCTCTAACAAATGTTTCCCCATAAAAACATATTTAGACCAATAAACCATCCTGATAAAATGATTTCCCAATAATAAATCATATAAATTATGATACTAAGTCTTCTTCCCATGATGATAGTAGATAAGAAATTAGTAATCTCTTAAAATGACCTAATAAATGGGTAATTTACATGGCACTCACCTCGCCTAAGGGGGTGATAGAACGAATATTTTACCAATTCTTATATAAATTTTAATTATTTAAATACTAATAATTCATCAACCTGTGTTTATTTAAAAAAATATGGATTTATGGGTTCTTTGTGGATAACATGTGAAATGTACTTAATTCAAGAAGTTTAATATATTTTAATCATAAGGGTATTTTGGGGATAATTATTAATCTGTTAATCCAACATCAGTAGTCTTTTAGGCTTATATGATGTAGTTTAGAAAACATTGTATTTTGGGAAAAGAGCTTATTCAAACAACATGATGCCCTGAAAAAAAATCATGTTGGACAATTGTTCGGGCAGATAACAAGGACCCCACATCTGAAACAGAAGAATAAGTCATGATAAAAACATCCAATTGAGATTATTACACCTGGAATGGAATGTGGTATCATATAATAATTTAAAAAAAACATCATGTTATTAATCTATTGATGTTCTCATTGAATGATATTTAATCATTGAATATTTTTGGAAATTTCGCCTAGAAAAAAGTCATATTCAATAATAATTCTCTCATAACAAGTAGAAGCATCTAATTATTGTGAAATTTTTATCTGAGAAAGAAAATTCAAATTTTAACATACTATTAGAAGGGAAACTTGGAGGATTATAATATATGATGTGTGAAACATGAGAAATACTTTAGGAGATAAACTCTAGATGGTAATATACCAACCAAAAATATTTTCTTATTTTATTTTTCTTTTTTATCACTTTATTTTTTAAATGATATTTTAATTGACATTCATTTTAATAAAATATAATTCATGTATTTTTTTTAATTTTTTGTGTCTATCCTCATCATAATTATTTTTCATCCATTCTTCTTCTACTTTTATTTTCTTATTCTCATATTACCACTGTGAAATCTTATACTCATGATTATGAGTAAAAAAAACAAGGAATATCCCAAGGGAGTAATCCGGTTCTTGAAGTTAATTCCATGTCCTTAACATTCATTGTGTAAAGTATAGGGATAATTTATATTGGTTGTAATCCTTTCTATGGTTTTCTAATGTTTATCTCCTTTTTCTAAAACCATTTTCCCACTATTGAGGAGGTTGATGGAGAGTATTCTTAGTGATCATTATGTACACATTGCATTCATAATCAGGAATGATTTTGGTGACCACCTATATAATGTAGTTTGATCACTATTTATATTTTGTTCCTATAAATGAATGTGATCCTAAAAATTTCACTCAGGAGAACATCCTTTCTTATAAAATTCGATTATATTTAGTACAACATGGTAATTTATAATTGATTTTTAGTTTCATCTTATTTTTTAATTTCATTTATTTTCATATCTTCCAATTATTATAAAAAACTTAAAAAAATAAATAAATTATTCATTGGAGAATTAGATTATGTATGTTATCAAAATGAGAGATCTCATAATTTGAGATGACCCTGGTCATCTACAGTGATACAAACATTAAAAAAATTCTCTTTTTCCATGACAACTTATAGTTTTGTGTTAAAAGTAGAACCATTTCTAAGGAGATAATCATTTGTTTAATTTATTTTTTTTCTTCTGATATATTTTACAATTTATTTAAAGAAAAATCCATTATATAATTATTATTATATGAGGTATCTAAATTTTAATTACTATTCATTAAATGACTACTCACAGGTTCTACACCAATATAAGGAAGCTATTTTAGAGTACAACATAACTGATGTAAAGGAACATAACGATGAAATTGAATGACTAAAATGATGAAACTGAAGTCTAGAAGATTATATCCATTCTAAAGAAGAGAAATCAGATCCCAAGAACTATGTGGGAGATTAAAAACTTTTTGATGTAATTTGGAATGATTATGGAGATCAAAATGATCTAAAAATTTATTCCAATGTACCCAAGCATTTGGTGGAAGAAATTTTACAACTCATCCATGTAATTGAAGAAAATATTATAGAGCAATACTACCTAATTCCATGAACCACGACACACACTCAAAAGTCACATACCACTATGGAATTGATTTGACTATAAACCACTCAGTGAGATGAAATTATTTTATTTATTTATCTAATGAAATTCAATATTATTTTATTATCACTCTTTATTGTATTTAAATTTCATATTTTTTTTTGAATTAATATGATTCCTTATATGGATATAAAGAAACTAGTCATAAACCTATTGACAAACACAATGACCACCCTAATTTTGATTAACATATATTTGAGGATTCCCATGAAGTCATCCAAGTAGCTGAGAATGTGGAGATCAAGATAGAGATAACTTATTTTGAAAGGGAAAATAATTTCTCTAATTAAAATTTTAATTTTATTATTGAAAAATTGCCTGAATAATTTATTGTTGAACATTAAATTTATATATCCCATGTTTATCCCACACTAAAAATAATGGGAAGGTTACATGAGTGGTATCCAAAGGAGAAGATGATCTATAATTCATCATACAACCACCATCCAATCTGTATATAATGTTTAAGGGGATTGATCTTGTATACTTTATACATGTATCAAATATCAACACGGAAAAAGAAAAACGACATGGGATTATCCACTGGTGGCTATTCAATTCATAGAAGATACATCAACAATCTCATTATGGGAACAAACTTGTATTTCCTTCAATAGATAGTAAATGAATCTAGGGACTACATAAGGTATCAATCTATGATTTATCATTACATTCTTTCTAGGAATTTAGATTTCATTTTCAATTTTTATTAATCCATTATTCATCCCAATATCTCTTATTATTTTGAGCTTTAATAACATGATTATTGTTTTTAATTGAGTACTTAGCCTTCATACATTCTTGATCAATGAAGGTGGAACCCAACGAAATATAGGAAATAAAACTACTCTTTATTTCTAAATGGAGTTCATTTTTAAATTTTTTAATTTAAACTCTTTTAATTTTTTTCCAAAACATGTTTTGAGCTATCAAGTGAAAATTGCATGCCCACACATCAATTTAAGAATTACTATATTTTTATAAGATTCATTAGTTTCATAGAAATAATCTGATAAAATGTTTTATATTAAAATGATAACAATAATTAATAATTGAAATGGAGGATTTTATGATTAAAATGAAACGTGGATATTGAAATGTGGACGCATGATTTGAGGGAATTACTAGATTCATGTAAATGTAACTTCCATACAATTTATGATGCTTGATATTTTTGAAATCCATGTCAATTGATTTTTTATTATCAGTCATTCCATTAGTGATTGTACAATATAATGTTTCACATTCTAGAGATGATTTTTAGACTATGAAATTCCTTTTTTTTCTTGAGGGTTTTTTTAGTGATCTTAGGACATGTCATCTACCAGAACATGCATTGGAATAAGCCAATGATATATATGTGAACAAACACATTTTAAATGATGGAGGAAGCTAATAAAATATAACATATACTTAAAAAAACCCTTACATAAATCCTTAATTTACTCATAGAAACCATGAATGATCTTTATAGAAGTGATCCAAGTTTCAATTCATTTTTTATCCATTTCTACCATACTCTTGGAAATTGAATGATATTTTATGATTGATGTTTGGGGATAAATTGAATCACAGTAAATAGGATAGTTTACATTTTATGGAATACGTATGGGTTTTTTATTTTGTTAATTGTATATTTTTTTAGAATCATTAATTATAATCAATATAAATGACCCTCTTAAGTATAAAATTGGTTATTAAAAATGAAGAAAAAAAGAGGTATGCGAATTAAGAAAACAAAACATATACCAATACTAGACCGATGAGTTTTATTATATGTGGTTAGGTGATGGATGTGATGTTTTTTTCATGAAAATGTTTCAAAATAAATTGTAACAAATAAACCTGGTACACAAATAATTCATTATGGGTTATTTTTTCATGACCATAGATTGAGTTTGGGGAATTGGTTATTGCTAATTTAAATGGGACAGTTTCATAAAAAATTTATTTTTAATATTTTTCGTTGTACATAATATATAATACACCTACGTGAGCCTGAATTTTTAATGAGTCAAACACTAAGAACCTTATGAATTAGAGTCATTTTAAACATCTTTTCATGTCCTCATGATTTTATGATTCTTTGTTCCTTATAATGTGGAGGAAGTAATTAATTTACGAGGATATGGATAAGGAACATTTTCTCATGATATGATCCTAACTCCTCCTGAATTGTATCATGATATATGAGAGAAAATATTCAAAGGTTAGGTAAATCATGATGTGAAATATTTAATAATAATAAATTTAGAAGCTTGAATGAATGAAAGAAGAAGTTCCATCATTCACAAAGAGGAAATGTAATGTAAATGAATTTATTTTTAATTTTAAAAATATAGATTAAATGGATATTTTATATGGATTTTATAATGTTTTATTTTATATTAAATATTTTTTGATTTTATTTCATAATAATTTTAATATTTATAAGGTTGTTGCCCTTTAAATTACATGTTTATATTTTATACATGAAGACAATCATGGGTTATGTGTGTGGGAAATGATTATTCTAATATTTTTCCAACATTTATATATATTTAAATTATTTATATCATTCTATTTTATCAATTTGATATTATTTTCAAAAAATTAGGATTTATTGGATGTCTTTGGATAAAAAGTAAAAAGGGATTAATTATATAAATTTAAAAGATTTTAATCGAAAAAATTTAATGGGCATAATTTTTAAAATTGTAATTCAATTTTAGTAATTATTATTTATAGGATTACTTGAAAAATTATTTGAAATTTTTTCTCAAAACCAATAGATTATTTAAAAAATTCGATTCCTGAAAAAGTGAATAATTTTGGAAAATTGTTCAGGCAGGAAATATAGAACCCATGTTTGTAACTATAGTATTATTTTGTCTAAACATATCCATTATAGGTGATTCCACTTGGAATGGAACATAGAATCATATAGGATTTCTAACAGTAACATTTAGTGAATTATTCATCCATTTACATGTTCATTGAACGAAATACATTCATGAAATATTTCTAAATATCTCTTCCAAAAAATATAATACTCAAAAATAATTCCATAAAATCATATAGATGCATCTAATTAATTTGAAATTCAGAGAG
This sequence comes from Viscum album, assembly GCA_963277665.1. Classification (NCBI taxonomy): domain Eukaryota; kingdom Viridiplantae; phylum Streptophyta; class Magnoliopsida; order Santalales; family Viscaceae; genus Viscum; species Viscum album. The sequence goes on from OY728143.1 coordinate 638,392,138, forward strand.
GTATCATACCTTAAATTTGGGACAACCTATAATAAGGGTCTTTTTGGTGATTTGAATATATGTTGTGCAAAATTGGATAAAACTGATGAGAGATGCAATTTGGTCGGGAAGCCACTGAAAAGATTTTATTCTTTTATTTACTTATTTAGTCTTTTCATTTTACTTATAATTGAAATCTAATTTAAATTTATATTAATTTAAATAAAATAAAATTCATACATTTTTTTGTGTCCAAATTTTTCACCGTTCTTTTTGTTCCACTCTTCTTATTCTCATCTTATCACTGTGAACTCTTATACTCATGATTGTGAGGAAAAGAACCAAGTAATATCATGAGGAATTATTTTTTTTGGTAAAAATAATGGTATTTTTTTATATTTTATGAGTTAATTATGAGGATAATATATAGTGGGTGTAATCCTCACTGTGGTTTTCTAATGGTTAACTTCTTAATCTGATACAATTTTTTCTCAATTTAGGTTGTGGATGTAGGGTGTGAATGGATAATGTTAAGTACACATTGCATCACTAAATAGGGTATATTGAGATGTTACAACATACAATTGACTGATTTTACTAGTTATATTTGAATCAAGCCAATGACGGTTCTCCGTAATAATTTTCATGAGATAAATTAATTTCTTCTCTAATTCCATTACGTTTAGCACCATAAGGTAATTTATAATTGAATTTTAGTTTCATCTCATTTTTTAAATTAATTTAATTTACATAATAAATTTTCATTATTAAAAATTTTAAAAAATTAGTTTGAAGGTGAATTATAATATGTAGGTGAACAAACTGAGAAAACTCTTCACGTGACACAACTCTGGTCAACCAATGTGTCTATATAGTGAAAAATATCAATTTAACTTTTTATACACTATGACTGGAATGCAGTAAGAGAAATCATATCCCTTATAAAGGATATGTATTCACATAACTTATTTATATGTCCTTATTACACTTCAATTGTTATCGAGATGGAATATAAGGATGATAAACTCATAGATTTCACTTCAAAATTTATTAAAGGAATCTCCCCAACGATTAATGAGACCATGTAATTACATCTAGGCGAATAATAGAGTTTGTAGAAAAAATTGATTAGCACCACCATTCTATTATAATTTCAAGATATATATATCATATTATTAACGTATCACTTTTATTTGTTCTCCTTGAATTATAATGTGGTCTAGGATTAGAGTTTATTGTTTCTACAAATATCATGAGGTTTCCAATTAACCATTGTGGTTTCAATATAGAATCTAGGTGGACTCACCCGACCCATGACTCTAAGGTGGAATAAAAATTAGATAATCTTATAGAATACAACATATTATGATAGAAATAACAAATAAATGGTTTTAAAACATCATACCAAATAGAAAATTAATTCAGATTTCATGGACTTCAATAATTTTATGGAGATAGGTATATAGTGATTCCTGAAATATTTACTTCATATTTCGAAATAGTTCATAATAAATACAAATATATTTCTCAGAGACATGGTGAAATTACATAAAATTGTGTAACTGAAATAATTATGAAATGAAACAAAAAGGTATGTTTCTCTCTTATTTTACTAGTAGTATTATCTTCCCATATCCATTATCAATTTTCAAATAGATTCAAATACGTATTTAGATGTCATCTATTTTTTGTATTTAACATTCCAATGTGATGAATATGTCATAAACACTAAATAATAGATAATTCTGTTTGTTTTTATAATGAAATAATTTCTATGTTAATGTGTTGACATCTGTAACTCATTTTAATTAAATTTTAATGGTATTTTTTGTATAAAAATTAATTTTATTTGGTTATGTATGAAAATATTTCCCTAAAAATAGAAATTGGGAAATTATCATGAAGATAAATTTTTTTTTTCTTCAATAAAGTCATGTTCATTAAATTATTTTGACATCATATTATTATTATAATAATATATGGATGATTAATAATAAAAAATTAATAATAAAATATTTCATGACATTTAGATATAATCATATTAATATTTAATATATAATCATCCATGGAGGTGGTATCATTAGATTTGCCACATCAGTAATCCATGGTCACATAATTCCATTTTCACATCTTCCAATGTTCTCTTAAACAGTTGAAAAAATTCCTATATGGTTATTTAGATATGTAGAAAAGTTGATATTTTGTTATTATGGTTTATCATATAAATTTTCATTTGATCAGTTTTTTCCTTCAGTTTATTTCTTATTATTATGTTTTATTCCATATTTGTTCAATTCTGACCAATTTATTTCATGGAATAATTGTTTACGATCTCTAAATCACATATTCTCTTGCAAGTTTTTTTGGTCGCGCCTTTATCTCTATGGTTGATATGATGATCTTGATATTAAAATTTCAATTAAATTTTTATTACCATAACTACTTATGATAGCTTTTGTTTAAACCATTATTCATACAAATATTTAGTTCTATTAAATATAATTTACACTGATAGACACTTATAATCTACGCTGATTTTTAGGCTTAAAAAATTCAATGAGAATGATTTTTCTTTCATATATGAAAAAAATTATGAGAGCTAACATTAAAAATATTTGTGATTTTTTAAATAGGGAATTTATAATACGAAAATTATAAAAATCTCTTTTGAGTAGTGTTTTTTAATGTTTTTTATTTTAAATATATAATACCTTCTTGTAATTTGACTACAGGATGTGTTATGTCCTCTACCCCTACATGTACATTGTGATCATTTCTAGAACAATGTTAATCAATGTGCCTTGGGATATTCTTCTAATTATTATTATTACAAAATTTACCCAATTTAAAAACATTATATCCCTATGAATCCCATTGTTTCAATTTTAAAAATTAATCCCAAATTATGACCGATAATCGGTGATATAAGGGTATATCATATGCATATATGGTTCAGGGACCTTCTACTATGTGGAAATTTAATGAGTTATAATTTAAAATGGCACTATTATTTTCTTTATCCCAATATAGAATCCATTATATTTTGGATAAAGTGATAATAAGTTATCTCTAACAGAGCATTCAATACATGTTTTTGAAAATATGAATAAGATTTCCCCTAGAATTCTCTATCTCCAGGGCCAGTTTAGGGATCTTGTTTCAAATTCATAGTTTATAATTATCTGTTAAGACACCAATTATAATAATCTACTCTTTTGTTTATAGTTTCATATTCATAGAGCAGTGAAATCACATTTCCATCAATTATTAATGTAATACATCAATGGAAATATTTCAATTCTATGTGTAGATAGTACCTCCATTGAATATGGTGAATCCAAGTATAATGAGGTGAATTTCTATTGGAGTAAAAAAATAAATAGATAAAAATGTCTGAGATATGGGTCACCATTTACAATGGTTTTGGGACCACAACTATAACACCATTGAGATTTCTCAACATCTAATATGTAATGACCAAAAATATGATCATGGAAGTTGGCCCAGCTTTTGACAGGACATTTCAATTGAAAAACATCACAACCTCATTCATGTTAAATAATAGTACCGCTAACTAATGTTTCCCCATAAAAACATATTTAGACCAATAAACCATCCTGATAAAATGATTTCACAATAATAAATCATATAACTTAAGATACTAAGACTTCTTCCCATGATGATAGTAGATAAAAAATTAGTAATCTCTTAAAAAGTCCTAATAAATGGGTAATTTACATGGCACTCACATGTCCTAAGGGTGTGATAGAAAGAATATTTTACCAATTTTTATATAAATATTCATTATTTAAATACTAATAATTCATCAACCTGAGTTTATTTTAAAAAATTATGGATTTATGGGTTCTTTTGGATAACTTGTGTAATGTACTTAATTCAAGAAGTTTAATATATTTTAATCACAAGGATATTTTGGGATAATTATTAATCTTTTAATCCAATATCAGTAGTTTTTTAGGATTACATGAAGTAGTTTAGAAAACATTGTATTTAGGGAAAAGAGCTTATTCAAACAACATGATGCCCAAAAAATAAATCTTGTTGGACAATTGTTTGGGCAGATAACAAGGACCCCACATCTGTAACAGAAGAATAAGTCATGATACAAACATCCAATTGAGATTATTACACCTAGAATGGAATGGGGTATCATATAATCATTTTAAAAAAATATCATCATGTTATTAATCTATTGATGTTCTCATTGAATGAGATATAATCATTGAATATTTTGGGAAATTTTTCCCAGAAAAAAGTCATATTCAATAATAATTCTCTCACAACAAGTAGAAGCATCTAATTATTGTGAAATTTTTATGTGAGAAAGAAAATTCAAATTATAAAATACTATTAGAAGGGAAAATTGGAGGATTATAATATATGATGTTTGAAACATGAGAAATACTTTAGGAGACAAATTCTAGATGGGAATCTACCACCCAATAGATTTTCATATTTTATTATTCTTTTTATTCACATTAATTTTATAATGTTATTTGAATTGAATTTCATTTAAATAAAATATATTTCATGTAATTTTTAAATATTTTTCATGTCGATCCTCATCATAATTATTTTTCATCCATTATTCTTCTAATTTTATTTTATTATTCTCATATTACCACTATAAAATCTTATACTAATGATTATGAGTAAATGAAACAAGGAATATCCCAAGGGAGTAATCCAGTTCTTGAAGTTAAGTCCATGTCTTTAACATTCGTTGTGTAAAGTCTAGGGATAATTTATATTGGTTGTAATCCTTAAGATGGTTTTCTAATGATTATCTCCTTTTTCTAAAACCATTTTCCCTCTATTGAAAAGGTTGATAGAGAATATTCATAGTGATCATTATGTACACATTGCATTCATAATCAGGGAAGATTTTGGTGACCACCTATATAATGTAGTTTGTTCACAATTTATATTTTCTTCCTATCAATGAATGTGATCCTAAAAAATTCTCTCAGGAGAACATCCTTTTTTATAAAATTCTATTATATTTAGTACAACATGGTAATTTATAATTGAATTTTAGTTTCATCTTATTTTTGAATTTCATTTATTTTCTTATATTCCAATTATTATACAAAACTGAAAACAAAAAAATAAATTTTTCTTTGGTGAATTAGAATATGTAGGTTATGAAAATGAGATATCTTCTAATGTGAGATGACCCTGGTTAGATACAGTCATACAATCATAAAAAATTATAAATTCTCTTTTTCCATGACAACTTATAGTATTGTGTTAAAAGTGACACCATTTCTAAGGAGATAATCATTTGTTAAATTTATATTTTTTCTTCTGAGATATATTACAATTTTTTCAAATAAAAATCCATTATATATTTATTATTATTGGAGGTATCTAAATTTTAATTACTATGTATTAAATGACTACTCATAGGTTCTACACCAATATAAGGAAGATATTTTAGAGTACAACATAACTAATGTAAATGAACATAACGATGAAATTGAATGACTAAAATGATAAAACTGAAGGCTAAAAGATTATGTCCATTATAAAGAAGAGAAATCAGATCCCAAGAACTAGGTGGGAGATTAAAAACTTTTGGATGTAATTTGGAATGATTATGGATATCAAAATGATCTAAACATTCATTCCAATGTACCGGAGCATTTCGTAGAAGAAATTTTACAACTCAATCATTAAATTGAAGAAAATATTATAGAGTAATACTACCTAATTCCATGAACCATGAATCACATTCAGAAGTCACTTACCACTGAGGATGTGATATAACTATAAACCACTCAGTGAGATTAAATTATTTTATTTATTTATCTAATGAAATTCAATAGGATTTTATTATCACTTATTATTGTATTTAACTTTCATATTTTTTTTTGAATTATTATGATTCCTTATTGGGATATAAAGAAACTAGTCATACACCTATTGAAAAACACAATGACCTCACTAACTTTGATTAACTTGTATTTGAGTATTCCCAAGAAGTCATCCAAGTAGTTGAGAATGTGGAGATCAAGATAGAGATAACTTATTTTGAAAGGGAAAATAATTTCTCTAATTAAAATTTCAATTTTATTATTGAAAAATTGTCTGCATAATTTATTGTCGAACCTTTAATTTATATAACCCATGTTGATCCCACACTAAAAAGAATGTGAAGGTTACACGAGTGGTATCCAGAGAAGACGATGATCTATAATTCATCCAAAAAAACATATATCAATACTAGACCGATGAGTTTTATTATATATGGTTAGGTGATGGATGTGAAGTTTTTTTCATGCAATTTTTTCAAAATAAATTGTAAAAAATAAACATGGTGCAAAAATAATTTATTATGGGTTATTTTATCATGACCATAGATTGAGTTTGGGGAATTGGTTATTGCTAATTTAAATGGGATAATTTTATAAAACATTTATTTTTAATATTTTTCATTGTACATAATATATAATACACCTGCATGAGCCTGAATTTTTCATGAGTCAAACACTACAAACCTTATGAATTAGAGTCATTTTAAACATCATTTCATGTCATCATGATTTTATGTGTCTTTGTTCCTTATAATGTGGAGGATGTAATTAATTTACGAGCATATGTAAAAGGAACATTTTCTCATGATATGATCCCAACTCCTCCTGAATTGTATCATGATATATGGGAGAAAATATTCAAAGGTTGGGTAAATCATGATGTGAAATATTTAATAATAATAAATTGAGATGCTTGAATGAATGAAAGAAGAAGTTCCATCATTCACAAAGAGGAAATTTAATGTAAATGAATTTATTTTTTATTTTAAAAATATAGAGTAAATTGATATTTTATGTGAATTTTATAATGTTTTAGTTTATATTAAATATTTTTTAATTTTATTTCATAATAATTTTATTATTTATTACATTGTTTCCCTTTAAATTGCAAATTGATATTTTATACATGAAGACAATCATGGGTTATGAGTGTGGGAAATGATTATTCTAATATTTTTCCAATATATATATATATTTAAATTATTTATATCATTTTATTTTATCAATTTGACATTATATACAAAAAATTAGGATTTATGGGATGTGTTCGGATAAAAAGTAAAAAGTGATTAATTATATAAATTTAAATGATTTTAATCACAAGAATATAATGGGAATAATTTTTAAAATTAAAATCCAATTTTAGTAATTATTATTTTTAGGATTACTTGAAAAAATATTTGAAATTTTTTCTCAAAACCAAGAGCTTATTTAAAAAATTTGAGTCATGAAAAAGTCAATAATTTTGGAAAATTGTTCAGGTAGGAAATATCGAACCCACGTTTGTAACAATAGTATTATTTTGTCTAAATATATCCATTAGAGGTGATTCCACTTGGAATGGAACATAGAATCATATAGGATTTCTAACAATAACATTTGATGAATTATTCATCTATTTACATGTTCATTGAATGAAATAAATTCATGAAATATTTCTAAATATCTCTTCCAAAATATATAATACTGAAAAATAATTCAATAAAATCATATAGTTTCATCTAATTAATTTGAAATTCGGAGAGGTATCGTACCTTAAATTTAGAACAACCTATAATAAGGGCCTTTTTGGTGATTTGAATTTATGTTATGCCAAATTGTATAAAACCGACGAGAGACACATTTTGGTCAGGAAGCCACTAAACAAATTTTATTCTTCTTTTATTTACTTATTTAGTCCTTTCAGTTTATTTATAATTTAAATATAATTTAAATCTATATTAATTTAAATAAAATAAAATTCAGACATTTATTTGTGTCCATATATTTCACTGTTCTTTTTCTTCCATTCTTCTTATTCCCATATTATCACTATGAACTCTTATACTCATGATTGTGAGGAAAAGAACCAAGTAATATCATGAGAAATTAATTTTTTTGGTAAAAATAAGGGTATGATTTTATATTTTATGAGTTAATTATGAGGATAATATATAGTCGGTGTAATCCTAACTGTGGTATTCTAATGGTTAACTTCTTAATCTGCTACAATTTTTTCTCAACTGAGGTTGTGGATGTAGGGTGTGATTGGAGAATGATAAGTACACATTGCATCACTAAATATCATATATTGAAATGTTACAACATACAATTGACTGATTTTACTTGTTATATTTGAATCAAGTCAATGAAGGTTCTCCGTATAAATTTTATGAGATAAATTAATTTCTTCTCTAATTACATTACGTTTAGCACCATAAGGTAATTTATAATTGAATTTTAGTTTCATCTCATTTTTTCAATTAATTTAATTTACAAAATAAATTTTGATTATTAAAAATATTAAAAAATTAGTTTGTAGGTGAATTATATTCTGTAGGTGAACAAACTGAGAAAACTCTTCAAGTGACACAACTCTAGTCAGCCAATGTGTCTATATAGTGAAAAATATAAATTTACTTTTTTATACACTATGACTGGCATGTAGTAAGAGAAATATGATCCCTTACAAAGGATATGTATTCACATACTTCATTTACATGTCCTTATTACACTTCAATTTTTGTCGAGATGGAATATAAGGGTGATTAACTCATAGATTTCACTTCAACATTTATTAAAGGAATCTTCCCAACGATTAATGAGACCATGTAATTACATCTGGGTAAAGAATAGGATTTGTAGAAAAAATTGATTAGCACCACCATTATTTTTGAAATTCAAGATATATATATCATATTAATGACGTATCACTTTTATTTGTTATCCTTGAATTATAATGTGGTCTAGGATTAGACCTTGTTGTTTCTACAAATAACATGAGGATTTCAATTAACCAATGTGGTTTCAATACAGCAGCTAGGTGGACTCACCCGACCCATGACTCTAAGGTGGAATAAAAATTAGATAATCATATAGAAGACAACATCTTATGATAGAACTAACAAATAAATTATTTTAAAACATCATACAAATAAGAAAAATAATTCATATTTAATGGACTTCAATAAAATTATGGATATCAACAATATGTGTTTATAGGATTATTTTCTTTTCTTCGTCAAGATAAAACTCGATGAATATTCCCCCATAATTTGTTGATGCCACAAGTATTTTAGTTCCCCATGGGTTAGTATTATACCATGTAATTCCAATTATCCTTAGAGTCATTCATTTATAACTCAATAATATTAGGTATTTCATATTCAACTTAGAAGGTAATTTCCTCAGCATCAAAATGTTATTTAATAAGTGATTATTTTATCACTCTTAAGATGATTGAAAGGAATGCATAAGGAATCCCGTGCAATAATCTATTTTTTCATAGGTACTAATTTCACCACTTGATGAGAAGCCACTCATTCTATATGTTTCCACCATAGAGTGATCTCCCAATTACCGTCTAGGAAAAACAATATGTATTTAAAAAAATAGTCTCAACTTTAAAATTAGTAAAATATTATATAATACTATATTATATTCATATGTTGATAAAAAATCCTTCAAATTGTTTATGTAGTAAATATTTTGAGGCATAACATGTATCAACACAAAGTATTCATGGCCTCTTATATTTTCTGACTAATGTATATTCTCATCTTCCCAATGATGGTTGAGTGCCTAGAATGATGGGTGGTAATCCTACAATATTAAAAAAACTAATTTATTTAACATAAGTGAAAAGACTAGATGTTTTCAATTCATATTTCCCGAGAAATAATCTTAGTAAAGAAAATCATTTAGAAAATGAGTTTTTATGCATTGGATGATCCCAAACCAAAAGATGTGTATTTTAATGGGAACAATCAATGTATTAATGTGAGGCTAATGAAAATTAAAATGTTATAATGGGGCTGGTGTTGGGTTAAAATTTTTATCCCTAAAAAAGTAATTTTTTTATATAACTTTTTGGTATATAAACACCAAAATACTCATGATTTTGAATATTATTCCCTTATTATGAGATCAGACATAACATTTTAGATATGGATAGTCCATCTGATTGTGAAGGTAATTTTAGAGTTACTAATAATGAAGATAATTAATTAGTATTCAATAATGACAAAAGTTTTAACCCCAAAAATTATATATTTAATTGGATTCAAGGCGGAGTTCCCTTTTGAACCAACACTAAATTGGATAACTCAATCAAAGAATTCTTGTAATGATTTACCAAATGAAATATTCAATAACATGGATTGTCCTATAAAAAATTGTGTATTATTACACATTGAACATCGATGTATTTTCTATAAATTAAACATCCATCACATAGATTACATCAATCAGATCACCTCTTACTCAAACCATAAAGATAAAACTCCCATTATTAAGGGAATGAGATCCATAATTGGTTACCTCCAAAATAGGACCCTCCAATTAGATTGTGAAAAATGGAATATATCCTACATTTGGAAAAAACATTCAAGATTCATGAAGAGAAATGGGAAAAAAATCAATATATTAATGTTGGATTTATGTAATCCACCATAGATTAATCAAATAAGGAGAGACTATCACTTTACTGAATTAAGTAAATGTAAGATCCTCTAATGGTCACCATTTTAGATTATAGAACTCCTATAAAATTATATGGATTGGATATATCTACCAACTAATGATAATCTATTGTGTAGAGTTAACTAAGAAGTTTCGTGCTTACAAGAATACATACATAGTTCATTTATCATCCTCAGATTTACCACATACTACTAAAAACTCCAATATAATTTTTTGTATATATAATGGATTTTAGCGGGGCATATCCCCCAACTATATTTTTGTAATTAAAGTACATATTTTCCACCATCAACTTTGTTTACAAATCGGTTGAGGAAATAAACCTCAAGGATGTTATAAATAAGAACATCATTCACATCATGAGGTTATAAAGAATCATCTTATTTTTTTTATAAGATACAATACTAATGAAAAACGACACAAATTATATACTTCAATTCATAAAGGATATACAATGAGTAATAAATCGAGGCCAACTATTCATATCACTATTATATAGTGTAAAATTGGTTGATTGATGCATTCAAATGGAATCTATCATACATACTCAAGAAAATAGTGGATAAAATCTTGATATCTCTGCCTGAGAAACTTCTACAAAATATGTGGCCCTATCATTCGATGACCATGACTATAATACATGTGAACCTTAATTCCCAAAGCTATAGAATACATGAATTACTATACAATGAGGTCCAGTCTCCCTCATTTTGAATCTATATCTTTTTTTAAATCTCATGAAAATAATAATTGTTTATGTGAATTTATGTGTTAGAAATACTCAATGAGAATATATTTCATACATTACACAACCAATAATTCTGTCTAAATCAGATCACATGATCTTTTACCATCTATTAATTTATCCCCTCAATACTTCATGGGGATTTGGAATTTTTTCTAATAACCAATATGATATTTGTGAAGTAGATTAAAAATATAAATTCCAATTATGAATTAATTATCATTATACAAAAAGTTCTACTACAGTTTATCATTCTCTATATGTATGAAGGACATAGAACATATCACGTGTCCAAATGAATCATGGATTCAAATGAAATACATTTTGAAATATTTGTCTGATAATATATGTCCTAGAAACAAGAATCTACTCTGAAAATAATACATGTTGGTTCTGTAATAATTTAAATTGAATGGCCACCGACCCTCCACCATGATGTTAAACTATGAGTTTTATGTCTATCTCTAATTATGCTAAAGTGATAAGAGTGTCTAATTAATTACGGGCTCTATATCCAATCATGATAGAATGATCCATTTAGAAGTCTTCCCAACCATTTTTACATGTTTCTTAGATATGTAATAACCCTTATTCTTTATAAAAATGGTTTATCTATAAATGGAAAAATTATATAAAATAATTACATATAGTATTTATTTATATTAGAATGGGATAAATTATTATGTATAAAAACACAACCATGGAATTCTCCACATACTTATGAATCAAAATATAATCATTTCTCTCTAGTGTTTCATCCAGATATATATAACTAATTTTTACATGGGTTCACTCATATATGAGCCTATGATCCTAAAAATTTCATCCCCTGAACATGAGTCAGTTTTGAGTTGGAAAAATTATTTTAAAGGACTATGTAGGATTTTATTCCATATCATTCATGATCTATAATGATTTTTGGATATATTTTCATGGACCTATCCATAGAATCATTTCAATTATAACCCTAATTATCACTCTATGGTTCATTTTTAATAATCTCCCTCTACAAGTAAACGCATCGCGAAATATGAGAGCTTTAATACTTTTCTATATAATAAATTGTTTGAGTCCATTCAACAAGATAAATATAGAAACTATGTTTGGCTAGTTTTTTATACATACTAAGAAACATAGTGAAACCAAAATCCTTTTCTTTGATCCCAGTCTCAAATTTCACCACCACATCACATCCGCATGATAGTGGATGACCTCTATTTTGTGTATTACATCTCCCCTTCATAATATTATAAGAAAAATATTTGTAAGGTATTCCCTATTAAAAAACAATGTATTGCTTGACTATTGGATATATCTAATACATTTTAACAAATATATCTCCTATATAATGACCAAATAAAATTTCACTATCTAAAAAATTATGTTTTATAATATATTTTTTCACCTTGGTATGGTGGTATCTTACACCTTACTAGTTGACCATTCATTAAGGTTATAACCCCTTAAATTTTACCTTCATATGAGAAGGATCTATATTTGGGACTCAAGAAATATGTTTCCATTGATTCCCAATAGCACATGATATATACTGGTGCTTGCATCTTTGATCCCAGACGTAAAAAAATTTACAAAATAATTACCCTCATATATTATATTTCGATCCTTTATCACGATACATAAATTAATTGATTTTTTTGTATCATTCCTTGAAAAAGTGTCATATTTTTACCATGGAGGCCTCACAAATATTAAAAATGGATTGATAAAACAACATATTTCCTCTATGTATGAGTTCGATCCATATAGTGAGCCATTTGAGAACTACATGTGCATGAATCCTTTTACAACATGATACCTTGTGATTATAAGATTCTATATCATAGGACTATATTAAAAATAATTCCCATGGACAACATTTCATATGAATTCAATCCATATCAGTATGAGGATTCCACTGATGTATGCAATATATGTTTCATGATTCATATGACTGTAGGATATAGAGTGGCACCTGGACCTCCTATCTTAGGTCCAATTTTTATTTCTATGAAAATACACTATCGTCCACATACAAAAAAGATCAATTTATTGGGTTTCTATGAAAAGTATCATGGGGATAAATTTCTATAATTATACGATATATAGCGACACATAAATTGCTATATCCATAGAAAATATAAATACCCCAACTTGTAATGAATATTATTTGTACAGAATTTCAAAAAAATTAGGATGACGAGTTTATATAACAAAATGAGATTCTATTACCTAACGTAAAAGTAATATTTTTTCAAAAAGAGAAATTGGTAAAGGCCCCCTTCCCTTCAACGTATATTCCCAAATTTTAAAAGATTTTTTGTCAAAGGTTCCCTTAATTAAGAAAATTTTATTTTTTAAATTTTCATCTATATTTCATATCCCTTTTTGTTAGAAACTCAAAACAATATAAATTTGTTTTATTATTAGACCAACTTTTGATTCTTACACCAAGAATGATTCAAAATATATTAGATATCTAGGGAAAAAGCCCATTTAATGTATCTTGGTTCATATTTAATTAAGGTATGAATCATGAATGTTTCACCTAGAAAGACCTTATGATTTTTAATAATGAGTTTTTACTGGAGACCCAGTTTCAGTGTGTATAAGTAATATATACACAAGGGTCCGTAATATATTCATATTTATCTATAATCATATTAAAAATTAATATATCCCTCATATATTTTCCTACCATTATTACATTATACTATGTAGAAAAATGTCCTATATAGATGTACCTAAATGATATAACACGTGGTTCCTTATTTCATGATAACAACATGTTGGATTGTTGGGTCCTATTCATATGGTTTTAAATTAAATCATTTTTTATATACTGAATAATACTATACGACAAAATTATACATCCATAATAACTCCTTGTCAAGAACCATGAAATCATTACCATAGTAAACCAAGGTCAGAGAATCTTCCATCAACTTTCTGAAACTCCACAATTCATAAATCAAGCCTAATGAATTGTGTTTCTAAGACAACCTCACACACTTGGTGAACCATTGAATGGAGTACATAAAGCTTCAAAGGACCCCTATTCTGGACATTTTATGCATGAAACTAGCTAATTTATATAATCCTATGGGATCCCAAATAAATACATCGTCACATTTAAAAAATTTCCTCTAATCCATGTTTTCCTCATCAAGATAGAAATAGATTCAGTAAACCATTGTGTGATTTTTCATCATCACCATCATATTTTCCACAGACCACTAATCATGATATGTGATCCTTGAAAATTTATTTACATCATTATCACTCTCATTAATATACATTTTGGAGTATTCATTAAATTGGTAATCCTAAATGGGTTACTATGACACGCGTTCAACTTTTCCATGATCTACATTTCATCTGATTAATCTATATAAACCATTTAAGATGTTAAAGGTCCTTTAAATATTACAATTAATGGTTTAACCAATAAAATAAAAAACAACTTTGTATGGAAACATAAAACATATCAGCCTTAAACATAAAAGTTTTGTATTATAAAAATTCAACTCTATTCTCACTAATAATTAATTCTTGAGAGCCAAAAAACAATTTGGAGATTGAATAAAATAGGTACACACTTTAAGGGTATATTCCCATACCATAGAAAAATATTACCCTTGATCATGGGACACATCCAATTTGGAAAATATAGAAAAATGATTTATCAACTCCTTTCACATTAATAACATCTTCAATACATAATGAAAATACTTTTAAGGTGATATAACTCTCGATGGATACCCTTACCACTAACTATATCATAGCTCCTAATATTGTATCATTGAAATCCTTTCAATTAACATTGTAAAAATCATATACGTCATCAAGGTACCCTCTTTGTGAATATGAATGCATGCCCCCAACACCAACAAATGATTCCTTATCTTATCAACCAATGGTATCTTCACCTTGAAAAAATGGACCTTTAATTTCTGAGTTCCAATGAAAGATTATAATGATACTCATATCCCTAGTGTGATTCAAAATCATAACCATATTGTCTTCCCCATCTCACTATCATTGGTTAAAGATCCTTAGGGTGTAATTCACATAGAAAGAATTTAACTATTCAAGTGAATTCGATATCCCCAACATTGCCTGAAATTATATCATATATGTTATCAATATGAGGATTTGGTGACTCATTCTAGAAATTTTTTTCGGTACACACTCTTTGACAGAATACAATAGGATAAATGGTCTAAAAATCTTGAGCTTAGATAGAATGAACTTTTTCTATATTATACTTTTGTAGTAATTGTCCATCCATTCATATATAATTATGCTCAAAGCCTCTAATATAATCTTTTCAAATAGATTCATAACTATCCTTAGATACCCTTTTCTCCAAAACCTACAAAACTCCCAGAGATTTACTGAATTATTTTTCACAATAATTTTGATCTTTTTATGTTTTTTATTTCACACAACACTGAATATAGTTTTTTAAAACACTATGAATGGCTCAAATTATACTAAAAAACAATGCAATTTTGGAAAAATAAAACATGTAGATTAGATTATGGTACATACAAAAATATTATTGTTTTATGTTACATAAAATTCAATTTTCCTTTGATATCCTACGTTAAATGTTAGTCCATGTTTTAAAGAATTATAATTTTTGATTTATATTTTCATTACAATATTATTATAGATAACATAATGGAATTGTAATGGAAGATATAAATATGACTACATAAATTGAGAAAATATTATTTACACATTTATATAAAATGAATCCTATGGTTATTAATTAGTATAATAGAATGTAAGAACTATTTAATGTAATTAAATTTTCTTTTTAAGAAAAATATTATTCTATGAAGAAACAAAATTGTATCTCAATAAATTAAGGAAACCACCTTTGATGATTTTTTTTAATAAATAATAAATATTATATATTAAATCATTATTTTTTATACTCATACAATTGACATAATAAGATAATATAAGATTAAATCTTATTTCATGAATTAATGATGTATTTTTTTAAGAAAATAATTTTACCGCATTTTATTGGTGAATCCATTTTAAAAATAATTATTTAAAATTTTAAAATCATTTTTTTTCAAAAAAAACATCAATTTTTGATTAGTAAAATGAAATTTTAAATTTGATGAAATTTTAATATTTTTCTGAGATGTTTTTTTATGTGTAGTGAAAAACAATAAATTATAATTCCAAACTACTTTTTCTTATAACTTATTTATAAGTGTAAATTAAATTTTTATTAAATTTATGGATATTTAAGATATATATAATATAAATTAATTAAATTTATATCATTGTAATCAATTTCACATAGAAAAGGTCTATAAAATATTAGACAACTTTTGACCCTTTTAACTTTTACATCCCTCTTTGTCATGCCTTTTACAGGAGTGATTTTAAAATCATTTATGCCACTTTTTTATTTTAATTTTGAAAAATGGAATCGTTTTTTCTAATTAGAATAATTTATAATTTCTAATTTTGTGAAAATTGGTTTTTTTTAAATTATTAATGACTGTGATTAAATAAATTAAAATAATTAAGAGATAAATTAGTATAATAAAGAAAAAAACCATAATATTCATTCTAAAAATGACCTATAAACTTTTACAACATACATTTTGTTTTCATATATATTTCATATTGTACATTTTATCAAATTTGGTTCATTTTTAGATCATAATTACATGGGGAAAACATGGATTGAATTCACTTTTAACAAATTTACAAGAATTCCACTCCTTCTCCACTATAAAAATGATCTCACCCCTACCTCTTTTTAAAAACAAAAAAAACATTTTGATCACACATAATATAACTAAATTATATCATAAAATACATACCATCATCTTAGAATCATCAATTTGGGAAAAAATGCACGCATGGAATCCTTTTGGTGAAAACCCAAAGGAGTTACCCAGTGAAGATGTAACATCCTTCATCAACATCCATTGTTTTATTTCCACTCTCCACCACAAAAATTATACTTATTTAATGTTTATATAAAATCATATGTACACTAAAAATAAATATAGTTATTTATTAAAATAGTTAAATATACTAGATGATATAATTACATCTAATGGATAATGAAATTATCGTTCTTTTTGTCGATGAACAAACACCTAACGAAATAATGTTTTTCGGTTTCACTTTACCTCCTTTCATGGTTGTGAGGTATAGTGTATGCTCTAACATTATATTATATAAATGATATTTATGATTTATTTATGAATTAAAAATTATTATATTAAACCTAATTTATTGATTTCTATTTTGTGTGAATATCATAACTTCGTTTGTGGATGTGGGAACTACCGCCCCCTTAATATGATGTGATTCATTCACAATTTTATTAGATTTTATTAATTATGGTTTAATTGAAATTATATGATACATATTAAATATTATTTTTAATATATTTATATTATATCAATATATTCAAATATTTCACTTACTTTCATTTTTTCAATATGAAAATAAAACAGAAACAACTTTCATGCATATGTCCGACTGACCGTCAACATGAACAGTGTATTCCATTTCATATTTCTATATTTCATAGATTATTATAAATTTATATATACTGAATATATATGATATTTATATCAATTTTTACATTTTTGAAATACTTAAATCATTATCTATGTAATAGGATCATGCATAACTAGCTAAAACATATATGAAAAACAAAGTGAATATTACCCAAAACAGAAAATTAACATGGAGTTATTAATAAGTGGGAAATACAAACTCATGACAACATAATATATCATACAATATATAATAATATGGGTTTTCATAGATTAATAATAATAATATAATTATTATATTAGAGGTTTCAACATGTATAATGAAATTCAAGAATTAAGGTATAGTTTTTCTCCTATATCATTTATTTTTCATGAGACCCAAGCCATTATCACCTCCTATTTATTATGTTTGGGGCTTAAAAAACCCATGGATGTATTATATGATTAGTATAATTAAATTTAAGTTGTTTTTATTTCAATTTTATGATCTTTATTTATTGGCTTTCATGTTTCCAATGATACAAAATCGATAAATAATTGTTTTCTAAATATTCCTTATTTGATCCACATGCCATGTTATGAACCAATATTTTTATATGATGGGAATGAACTACCGTTATCATGTTATATAATTAATATAGTTCCTTTAATAATATTTTATAACTGTGTTAATTTTATGTTTTCTTTTTTATTATGATTCAAGGTTACCAAGTGCTAACCATTTATTGCTACAATCTCATAATTTATTGAGATTGTTTATGTTTATTCATCTGTTGATGAAATAATATGACCTATCTCTAGAAAACCCTCATATATTTTCAAATATAATGTTTATTAATATTATATCCATGTATTTATAAAATATTTACAATCTTTGTTACTTATGGTAATTATCAATTGGTTTTTGAAAATAAAAATTTATTACCCGTATCCTTAAAAAATATGTGATCGTTCAAAACCATGTTTTCTAAATTATTTTTAATTTTATTCAATATCATAATATGATTTCAATTAAAATTATTACCCATCTATTTCCTTTTAAACAACTTATTTTTAAGTAATATTATTTTCATTTTCTAAATAAGGCATGTTTCTAATCATTAACGGTGAAAATGTAATGTTCAGTATGTTCGGAATTATCTTTCAGCATGACCATCAGTTCCATCATAAATCCTTCATTAATTTATAAGGTTAGATTTTAAATTAAATCCATATATTATTGAAATTTGTTATTATTAAAATAATATTCAATGAAAAATGGTATCCAAAAATTGTTTTATGTTTAAAAATTGTTTCAAAATATTTTCAATGCATCCTTTTTAGGTTTACAAAAGGTTGTAATCAAAGAAAATAATTTCAAGGAAATGAAATCATATTTTATAATATTTTTATGTATTTTAAAATAAAAAAAATATTTCCAAATTATTTTCAATCTTCTTTTATATTTTTTCCATGAAAAAGGATTTCAAAAGGTTTTCAAGCTTCTTTGTATGTTTTGAAGGTTCTTTTAAAGGAAAAGAATTTTGATAATGTTATATGTTATAAATAGTGAATTTTTTAAAAACTATTTATTATTAATGTGATATTTCAAAATCATTCTCAATTTAAGATAAAATATATTGTCATATAGAATTATTTAATAGTAATATGATCCATGTATACCATTCATATTATTGGAAGGAATAGTTTATGATTTCACATTTTGATATTTATGAAACCTGTTTCTCTAGAATGGTTTATATAATTATTAGTACTATTGAAATCCACTTATTTAATAGGATATTATAGGAAGAAATTATTTTTATACTTACCTATTTTTATGAATAATATTATATGATTAAAACATTACGATACACATTTCATTTCATGGTTTATAATATGATGTTTTTGAAATCAATCTATTTTTAGGGGACATGTGTATATGAATCTTTTAAGGAATAGGTATGTATGACATAATTAGGTGATGGGTGGGACATATATCTCCTATTAATGAATTGGATAAACATTTATATATCATGGTATAATTATATGAAAAATGTTGATGAAATTGATCCACAATGGGAAATAGGTATGTTCGGGTCCAAAATGGGAAACATGTGTGTCAAGATCCATAATGCGAAATTGTTGTGTCCTGATCCACTATGAGAAATAGATGTGTTGTGAACCACTATTTTAAGGATCGTGGTAGTTAACATTGATACATTAATTTGTTTTTTACATGTATGATTGTTCCATGCATATAAGACATCAGCTTATGGTTCATGATTTATTTATGAATATTTATCAGACTTATGATTCATTTCTTGTGAAATTCCAATCATTATTCAAATATTCATTTTCACGATCATTGATATATTGGGTATAATCTACTAATGTAATGATCATATTATCATATAATTATTCTCATGTTTAGTCTTCCACATATCCCTTGTATACACTTACTGATCATATGAGGTCACCCATTTCTAATGCTTCCTCACTCTATGTTTTGATGAATGGTTTAAAGTAGGATTAAAAAAGCGGTAAGAACGTTTTATTAAACAGAGAATATCTTTAATCATGTTATAATATTTTTTCCCATGTTTTTAATGAAAAAAATTACTACTATTACTGGGAATTTATTTTTTTAAATGTGATGAATATTTATCTAAAATTGTTTAATTGCCATGTTTCCTAAAACTACGTCCCAATATTTTGTATCAAAGGAATGGTTTATTCATCCTTAAGAAACTAAGAAGTGATATCATTAATGATATACATATGGATATTTATAAGGATATATCTATTTTTTTGTCTATTGATATTCATATTGGATTATTTATTAGAGGATTAGGTGTTATGATTTATACATCATATAAGTAATTTTTCCGGATTATGTGGTTTCTTCAATGATAAATATTTCCCACCCTATACTATATTGTTTTATTGGATAGTGGGAACTTTAAGGAATATGGTTAATATTTAATTTTTTTTATTTGTAATGTACGGGCTCCAGGAAAATCAATTTCATCAGTAGAAATATCATTAGGAGAATGAGGAAGAAGGTATGAGTATTTTTTTTAAAACTGATGTTAAAGGGACTGTAAATGAAATGTGAAGTGTACAGGATGATATAATGGTATTAAATAAAATAAAAATAACTAGAATTATTGTATTGATATTGAGGGTCCATTATACATGATTTGTATTTTATATTATTGTATAGTGGTGTTAAAGAATAAGGCGATTAATCCCAAGTAAAGGATTAAGAACAAAGTAGTATTACTGAAGTTTATATTGTTTAGAATTATAAGATTATGTTATTCAAATCATGAAATAAATAATTATTTTTAATATATGATTTTCATTATGGATTTAGTAGTATATTTTTAAGGGTGATTAAGACATAGAAAATTAATTACATTTAAAGGTAATATTTTTATTAAAGTAAGTTATCCATTAATGTGGTATTAATATGAATAAAAAAATTTCACTCGGATAAGGGAATGATTCATATGGATAATGAATGTTAGAAAGTGCTGATTACCATTGAGCATATTATTTATTGGTTGAAAAAGTGAAATATGATATCATTGATGATGATTAAAATTTCTTGTATTGGTGGAATATATTTGGCAATATTTTTAAGAAAAATTTGTACATTTTTCGATCCATTATCTATGGTAATTTTGGTTATTATCATGTTTTAATAAAATAAATTATAATGGTATTCACGTGATTTGAATCTGACCACTAAGATAAAATTTATGATATTATGGGATAAATGCTATTCTTTTTTGAGATATTTAGTTAACTTATTTATAATTTTTTATTTATTCATCCTTGAGAAGGGTAATAATGTGAACCATTATTGGAATGATTGGGATAAATAATCTGATGATTTTTGTGTCATTAAATTATTATATCACCATATGTTGTTTTTTTAATTTCCAAACCCATGGGATTACAATTTTTGTAATGTCATATAAATATTGATGGAATGACCTAACATTACATTTATAGATCTAATGATACGATAATTGTTCTGAAATGAAAAAATAACCTTAATATCTCTTAATAAGAGTTGATTTGGATGTTGATAAAGGAAAATATTTGGAAAATTTTATTATATAAAGGATGTGTATAGTCTTAGGAAAATTATTAAACGTTATGACAACCTTGAAATAAAATTTAGTCCAGTTATCTTCATATTTCATGATAACATTGACTTTTTTTCATCTTTGGGTTATTGTTTTTTGATTCCTTAATTTACAAGAAAGTATTTCTACATAACTCTCCATAAAAACTATATAGTTAGATATTATTCTCAATATGTATGTTTTCACATTCCACCAATGTTCTCTTCTCTTAAAAACTATTTATGTGATACATTGGGAAATCATTATTTTTCCATCATTCCCTTTTTAAAGGATGTTTTTGTATACATTTTTATTCAGTGGGTTTCTATGAAGAATCTATCATATATTAAATCATTAATAACCATATTAAATTTTGAGGTAAAAAATCATTTTAATGGGGGAGTAATTTTACACCCTACGAATTTGACAGAAGTAAATTTCTGAAATAATTTTTTTTATATGTTTCATTTCACGTAAAAATTAATATTGATTTTTAAAAATTCTCTATGTTTGGGATATGTTACATGAAACACAATGTTAATGATTCAAAATACACAAATCATATATTAGGTTTTACTACATGAAACACTATGTTTGTCTTGTGTTACAAACATTGATGAGTTCATTCATTAACTATCATAAACCAAAAGGCTATGTTTTATTGACTTACAATATTCTATTAATATTATTATTAAAATATTATTATAAATTCCACCAAGAAGTTGGAATGGAAGTAACTAATAATATTATCTAAATTTTGAAAAATTTATTTAAATGTGTATAAAAATTAATCATTTGGTTATCTATTAGTTTAATAGAATGTACGTTCTATTTGAAAATAATGAAAAATATTATATAAGAAAAATATTTAACTATGTTCAAATAATATTTTCTCTCAATACATTAATGAATTTTTTTTAGTAATTACATTAAAAAAATTTATATATTATATATTCAATCAATATTATTTATACTCATCCCATAGATTTCATTGGTATTAGATAAGTATAAATACAATTTTATAAATGTAACATGCATTTCTGTAAAAAGTCATTTTACCAAATTTTATGGGATAAACCATTTTAAATATAATTTTTTAAGATTTGGTAATTTTTATTTGAAAAATTAATCCATGATTTTGTTAACATAATAAAAAATATTATTTTGTTCAATTGTTTGAAATTTTCTGAGAAGTTTAATTTTTTAATAATATCTGAAAATGATATAATTTTAATTCAAAACTATTTTTTCATATAAATTATTTATAATGATAAATTATATAAATAATTTATTTTAATGAAGAATTAGTTTAATTTTATATAAATTATTCCAATGTATTTCATTGGAATCAATTCAACAATAAAAATAGATATAAAATATTATCAAACTTTTGACCGTTTTAACTTTGAAAACCCAAATTGTTGTCCCATATGAAGAATTAATTTTAAATTATTTTCAATCACATATGTGATTTGAACTTTTAAAAATGGATAAATATGTCGAATAATTATAGTTATAATGTCCACTAATTTCTTGTTAGTTTTTTACTAAACATATTATTTAATGGGATTAAATTTAATTACAATGATTAAGAGAATAATAGGCATAAAAAGGAATGATTCTTAATATTAAGGAAAAAATACCTAGAATCATTTATAAAATACATGGTATGTTCATATTTAAACAATGTGATCACATGGATCAAATATGGACCATTATGGGTGTAACGTCCTTGTTTCGGGAAGTGTCCAATGTATCCCCACACCCAGTTGGTCACACGACCTCAAGAATATATCCCCAAAATCTAGAGGCTCCTGACTAGCAGTGAGGGCCTTGGGTGTGATTGTGGGGAAACTATTCCCTCATTGGAAGAATACAATAGTGGAAATAAATCAATAACATTAGGGAAAGTGGTAATACCATACAACCAGTAAATAGAATATGACTGAAAGTAAATAAACAACTAGATCATATATATATATATATAAATGATGCATGATACATATGTCTAGGAAAATAGTAAAACAATACACAATGATATAATCCAGTACTAAGACAAATTATAAAGGAAAAACAAGTTAAAAACTCCAATATAATGGCAAGCATCAACTTGGTCCCATCCTCTTCATCTCCTCAACCATTAAGTACAGGAAGTAGAAGGGATATTGGTATTATCTATACCTATAATAATATAATATGTTTTGGCCCAATAGCATGACCCAAACATGATGTGAGACGAATCTCAGTAGACAACCACCCAAATATCTATGACAAATAGTCAATGAAAATATATATAACATGAAATAAGAATAATGAAGTAAAGAAATGATGAAATCAAAAGTAAATAATATAAATTTTTTAACAACATTCGTTTATTTAAATATCAAACAGGTAATCAAACACAAAAAACCCTCATGTAGTACTCACTGTCTAACCCCAATGGTTTAGTACAAACAAAAAAATCTCAGAGGAAACACTCATCATCAATTCCTCTTACAATATTTTATCGGTAAAATACAAACAATATGAGGAAGCAATCAACATCTAATTACCCCTATGGTCTCGCAACGTGGAACTACAAACACTCTGAGGGAGAACACTTGTACATCCCCTCAATGGTCTCACAACGTAAAAAGTATAACCGACAATATGGGAAATCCATCAGTGCCCATTTTACCAATTATTTAACTACACCAAGTTCCCACAGCCCTCTGTAAGTCCATAATTCACAAGAAAATATCCAACATCCAATGTAAATCACAACATATTACTTGGATAGTAAGCTACATAGCTTGGAATAAGAAAGCCAGGTAATATCACTCCATCCTAACAGTACTAGGCATGGAAAAAAATGTATTATAATAGGAAAAGTTAGACACAATGGAAAATATTAGTTAAAACATGGGAAAATACATACATAGTAAGGTAGTTAACCTAATTTATATTCCAAATCCCATAATCAAGCACACAAGTCATATAAGGCATAAAAGGGTTAAATTCCCTAAACGCGCAATTCCGTAAACTAGGGTATTAGGAACTTTTGAATATATAATTCTATTACAATCTACGAGAAAGGAACAAACCACCTACCTCAATGTTGTACGATCGATATAGATGAGTCTCATCCTATGAATTGACCTACAAAGATGTATATCTACAAAAAAGTCTATACGTTCAACAAATTTTATCTCATGAAAAAGGAGAAATCAATAGTTGAGACTCTAGAATAAGGAATAAATAAACATAGCAATTCAAACACAATAGATGTGGATTGATTCAGATAATGAATAGTAGATTGGGGATCTAGGATAAAACGATGATTTACGTCACTCCTAGACGAGATGAGCCTAGAGGAAGATGCTTCTCTCGATTAGACATGATCCCAGTCTATTTAATCAATTAAAAAATTTACAATGTGTATCCTTTAAAGGATCACAATGTTTATATACAATTTCTAGACCCCTAGTTTATGTGGTATCTAGGACACCCAGATAGCCACATACTCGTCCATTACACATCTAGCACACGTCTACCTGTGAAAACTGGGTACACAGTGTGTACTCAAAAGGTCATGGAGTGTACTTCTTAAATTTCTAGATTCTTTTGTTTTTCTAAATAACACAAAAAATCATGATCCATAAATTTCAAGAACATCCAAGTTCTCATAATCTTCCCCCCTTAAATAAATTCATCCTTGATTTTCATTGTCAATGTGGTGACAAAGAAGAATCATAGAATAGCTCTGTCTACAGCGATCATAAATTAGCCTCCCTCTCCCAAGTCTCGTCATATACTCACCCGTGCTACAATGACACCTAGAGTAGAGGAATTGACCATCCCTGGAGAACACTCAATTTGTGATCAAGAATATGGATAGGATGCTTCTAGAACAATGTGTCCACCTCTAGCTCATAATCCTTGGGTTTAAAATCTTGAGACGTGTCTAAGAAATAACACAGTAGCTGAGAAACATGGAAGACGTCGTGCATATTCAGGAACCTAGTTTGTAACTACAACCAATAAGAAACTGGTCTAACTCTCTCCAAAACCTCAAATTCCTCAACGTATCTCGGTGAATGAATAAAATATATCCTAATCCTCTTATGTCCCAACCCTTGTTTGACATGAAGAAGTACCTTTTCTCTGACCTTGAACTCTAGAGTTCGTCTCCATCGATCAGCATAAGATTTCTATCATGAGTGTGTTGTAACACCCCTAGATTTTATGAAAAATGTTCTTTTTAATTTCATCGATATTTTTTGTTATACGCTACACCAAAAGGAGCTTGAACTACATGCATAATTGACTTGGCTTGCATTACAAGCAATCGCGACCTTCCATGATAGCGTATGTTGTACCGAATACCGAGTTTCACAAAACAACGATCTGTTATATAAACTAGTCGTTATGAATAGTAATACTCACTCTTTGAAATTTTATATTTCAAAATGGACTTCATTTTTGGATTTGGAATATCTAAATTAGCCTAGGTTGAATTTTTGGTATTTTTCTGTAAACTTTTAATTTTTAATGAATAGTGAAAACACTGGGATACTATTTAAAAACCGACTTTTTATATAAATAATTATTTATTTTATTTAAATTTTTTATGTCAAAATTGATACATAATACCTATATACGTTCAATATAATTCATTGGAGACATTTTATAATAAGTTTAGAAATATAAAAATACTGTTGAACTTTTCACCGTCTTTTACCCACCTCCTAGGAGAGTTTGAAAATTTAAATAAAATATAATTTTACCACTTCTATGAGTGTAATTTTGAAAATCTGAGATGCAAATTTTATATCAAAGATTAAAATGTGGTTCAATAGGAGAACATAATTTTTGGTGAATAGTAACTTATTACTTTTATTTACCACGGTTAAAAGTAAATAGGGTAATTATGGGTAAAAATGATATTATTATTACCCTAACATATGTCCAAATTCTATTGGTTAAGTGTAGTTAGAAAAAAAACAACTATAGGGATAAAATATTACCCTTTAGGTCCACATGGATTTGATTAGGACATTTATTATTATTTTATTTAAAGAAGAATTAAAATAGTTAAAATCAATGTTTAATAACTAAAACATTTCTAATATAGGATTATACATAAGATAAATTAGACTATAAATATTCATTATAAAGATAAAAATATTTCCTACATAATTGTATTTTATTTATTATTTTTAGTAATTATATAATTAAATTTATTTATGACACAATGATGAGGTAGTAATTACCTTATTAATGTAATATTAACATAATTGTTGTTATAAATACCCAAATAAATGTAATTTCAGACTTTTTATGAATTCCACTAATTTTTTAGTCTAATATGACATGTTAGTATTTATTTAATTAACTTTTTTCTAACTAATCATGCTGTTATGATTTTCACAAAAATCATGTACCAAATAGTGTCAAAATTGAAAGAAAATAGTTTTTATATAATACTATATTATTAATTGTTATTTTATTCCTAAAATTCTAAGGGTCAGAAAAATGTCCTAGATAAGGATATATATATTAATAATTAACCACTTGGGGTTCTTTTGGCTTGTTATAGTAAGTGTATTAACAATATAGTGTAAGAAAAAAGGACACGGTAAAAGTTAAATTATTTAACTTAGAGTTAAATCTAAATGATAATGATAAAATAGTAACCTAAACTTGTCTAAAACATATTGGTTGAGAGGATTTAGACCCATACCCACCTTAGATTCTAAATAAATAAATTTGGAGCAATTAA
Source organism: Viscum album (assembly GCA_963277665.1). Classification (NCBI taxonomy): domain Eukaryota; kingdom Viridiplantae; phylum Streptophyta; class Magnoliopsida; order Santalales; family Viscaceae; genus Viscum; species Viscum album. The sequence goes on from OY728143.1 coordinate 638,419,803, forward strand.
AAACCGAATATGTCTTAATTATAAAATAATATTTTAAGTTTTCCAAAGGTGCCCCACTCCTCCCTTATAAAAAGGGCACCCCATCCCTCTTCTCTTCACACCCTTTTGTGCCTTGAAGCTAGTACAACCCCTACCAATTACTCTTCTCAACGTATCTAGTTATATCATAGAGGTTCTGGTCTTCTCAAAAGGCCAACTCTAGTTCCCTAAGTAGAAGTTTAAAAGAGGTGCGTCGAAGAAGAGGTAATCTCTTCTACTGATTCTTTCGTGTTCCTCTTCCTTCTTCAACATTTTCTTATTTTCTTGTTTCATAATAAAGTAATAAAATAAGTATCACTAATATAAGTATATGTTATTATAAATATTAAAAAACTCTATTTCACCTTCTATCAATCCAATGAAAAATGAAATCACCGCACATGCGTACGTACAGAATACCGTCTCCACGTCGTGGTGTAATCAGTTTTTCCACCACCGCCTTACTTGGATGGGTATAATTGTGTAAAAAATTACTATCTATGATTATCATAAAATTATAATGATTAGAAGATATTATATCATCCACTCCAATTCCATTCAAAAATTATGGAAACGATATCATTGCTCATGCGTACGTACGAATTACCGTCACCATGATGCGATGAGATTAATTCTCCATGTTAACCATTCAATAATGATTATAAAGTATATATAATGAATAATAATGAAATATATGACATAATTAAGCTAATTATTTTATGTATATATATATATGTCATCTACTTAATTCCACTCAATTCATAAAGGAAACGAAAAATAGCGTTCATTCATACGTACGACCAACCGTCTCCATGAATGGAGTATTTATTTTCATTTATAGATCTATTATATATATGTATATTCTGCGTATATATTATATAAAAATCATGTTTTATATTCTGTAATTAATTGATCATTATCTATGTAATCATATTAATAATTACAAGTCAAAACACAGATGATAAATGAAACAATTTTACCCAAACACTGCTTTAACAATGAATTGAAAAATGAACAGATGATATAAAGTCATACGTGAATCATATATGATATCATAAATATTATTATGGTTCTGTTAAAAGTTAATAATATCTTTAAACCCACTATACACAGTCTCGGGCACATATGGAATAAATTGGACATAAGGTAAGGGATAACTTTTCCAATCTGATTTTCATCCGAGATTGTTTCTTCATAAGTATTTACTGGGGTTATTGTTATTAGCCATGACCATGTTTTCTAAAAATGTTTTCATGTATGTTTAAAGTCCTTTTTACCCAATTTTGAAATTTAACACATGTTATGAAAGGAATCTTACTTTTTTACCACACGAGGAACTTTTTGACTTTTCAGACAAAAGTACGAGGATAATGTTTTATTAACGTATACGGCATGGATGGATTTTTAGAGTTTTATAACGCCTCATTTTCATTAATATTACTCTAAAATATTTCATGAATATTTTCAAAAAAAAATCCTTTTCTTTTAAAATTTCATGTCATTTTTTGAAAAGAAAATGATTTTGAAGAAGAAATGATATTTTCCTCACTAATTCATTTCAAGAATTTTGTCACAACTATTTTACATATAAGATGAAATTATTTCACATTTGTATGTTTCAAGTATAATGTCTCTATGGATTACATGGTTTCACTTTTCTTATGATGAAATGATATCCATTTGTTTTATATGGATTATGTTATGATGGGATCCCATTTATGAAACCCATTTTTTTCTTTGGGTTATGATGAATGATTTTTGTTTATTTTGTGGCACAAGTAAGAATGGTTTCATTATGGGATTAGTGGGACCTATATCTCCCTCCAATGCAATGGGTTATGATTTATATCTCATGAGATAGACATGGATGGAACGATAATTTAATCATGTTCAGTGATACAGGATTGGAACGGGGAGTGAACTCGATTCAGAAAGGGACTTTGTCCACTAAGATGGTCTTGGCAGCAATGCCTTGGCTACTATAGAAATAATAACATGTGATTAATGGTTTCCATAATTTCATGTTTTATTCCCATTCTATTTTATCTGGATTAATATTTCTTTATGATCTATTCCTTACGTACTGCCATGTTTTATGTCATTTCTCAAGATCTTGATGTTTAAATATTATGTTCATGTTTTCAAGTTCAAATGTATATGATTTGTTTTATTTTCTCCATGCTTACCCTTACTAATCATTTGAGATCACCCTTTTATATGTTTTCGTTTCCCCAGAATTTAAAGAAAGGTTTTAGGTAAGAAAACAAAAAGGGGAAGATCTTTATGGGAGATTTTGAAGATCTTTCACCACGATTAGAATATTATGTTCCGAGTTCCAAAAGACACTAAACTATTACGGTCCTTGAGTATTGTTTCTTGTTATGTATTAAGTATTCTTCAAAAGTAATGTAATGTCCATGTACGTCAAGCTATGGGTCTCTACATTCGGTATTAGAGGAAAGGTTTAGTTAACCTTGGAAAATTAGGATGTGAAAACATTAGTGAGATCCCTAGAGACATTTCTACAGTATGTATAGGGATGTCCCTAAGGTTAAGTATAACTATAGGTTATATTACTAGAATTATGGTAATGATCATAGAATTAAACCTAAGATCATAGATATTTAAGGTACTCCCCCTTTATTATGTTGTTTTCATAGCATGATTTTTTCCTCTCACGCTGTTTTTTTTGGGTTTTAGACGATGGATGGAACCCGAAGAAACTGTGTTGATCAATGTAATGAACAATGCAATTATTGTCCACCTGAACAACCAAATTTGATGGGAGATGGAGTGCCAAATCTTATTTTTATACTTACAGAAGCTATGAATCTTTCTGGACATCCAAATGAGCAGATAAAAGAACAATATTCAATTGAGTCCTTCACGAGGAAACATACACCTTCTTTCAGTGGGTCTTCTGATCTACTTGTTGCTGAACAATGGATCATTACCATTGAAAAGATATTTTACATACATCATTTTTCAGAACATGAAAAAGTAATTCTGGCGATTTACCGTTTAGAAGGTGAAGCAGATCAACGGTTGAATCTAATTAAAATGTGAGGCCCCGAGATGAAATTGAATCCATGGAATGTGATGAGTTCAAGAACATAGTTTTCAATAAGTACTTACCTCCTATTCTTTGAAAAAAGATAGAAAAGGATTTCATTGAGCTTAAGAAAAAGGATGATGAATCTGTTGGTATATGTGAAGAAAATTTTACATGTCTTGCAAGGTATACAACTAGGATTATCATCCAAACTGAAAGTAAAGTTGATCGATTCTTCAGTGGCTTAAAACCAAGTCTTTGAAGGGAATTAGCTATAAGAGAATTTAGTAGTTATGAAGAAATTATGCGTTGTTCTATCAAGTTAGAAATGGAAGTTGGTGTTACATATCCATCTCATGGTTTGACAAGAAACGAAAGATGGATTTCAAGACAAAATCTCAGAATAATGAAGGAAAGAACATAAATGTTTCTTTATGATAAAAGTGTGGAAAGAAGCATGATGGAGATTGTATTAAAGGGACAAGAAAATGTTTTAAGTGTAGAAAATAAGGTCATCATGCAGCTGACTGCCTATGTAATGGAAAAATGGTTACTAATGATGTAAATAATGAAATGACTATAGACAACTCACCACCAACACTTCAATGATTAATGTGTAAGGAGATAGGGCATTATGGTAACCAATTTCCTAATCCAAGGTTCAATGATGACAAAAATCAACAACCACTTAAGGCAAAGGATAAATGGAAGTCACATGAAATCACTATTGGCTATGTTGAGTATGACAACGATGTAGTGGAATGATTATGTGTTTATGTAATGGGATTCCCAAATAATGTTGGGGAGTCTCAATGTATTGTGGAATATTGGAATATCTATGTATTGGTTTACTGTGGTTTTCAATGATTATATGGTACCGGTAACCATGAAAAGTGATAAAAATATTTTTTGGAAAGAAGATGATATGCACATTATGAAGGGATAAAGAGAAAATGAAATGATCTCATGACTGATATCATGGTTTGAGTATATAGAAATTTTGGGATTTTGGTATGTGGAAAGAGTTATCTTTTGACAGTATTCATGATTTCAATAAGGTTTAATAAGTATTCATTTTTCAAGATAATACAGGATTAAGGTATTCACATGTTTGGAATGTGACCAAAAAGATATATCGTATGATATATGGTGGATAAATGATGGTATTCACATGCTTAGTAGATGAAATTTCTAGTAATTGTTTCCTTTATACTATGAGCTTGGATAGAAGTATTTTAGATAAGCCTAAAGATTGGAAAGGATTATGTGGGACATAAGTACATATTTTTTAAGGATATAACATTTTATATATTATTGATGCGATGTTATAATAATGTAGTTTTTGAAAAAGGACAACCTGCAGTATAGGCGGCAACCCATCGCGTCAGACAAGGCTGTGGGAATCGAACCCACAACCGAAGTGCTACAAGACTTTTTTTCCTACCACTGGCCTACATGAAGTCCCTGGTTAGTAGAAACTATTTTAATTAAATAGTATGATAGATTATGTATAATTCCATTTTTTGAATCATATAAGATTAACCTCATCATAGATGGACTCATGTATATTTGGTAACTTTTGTTAACCTTTTGTTTGAGACAGATGGAATGACCCATCATTCTATCACATGATCTGCTAACACTTCGCGAAAGACAAATTCCACTTCATTTCTTTAAGAGATGAAGTCGATATTGTTCAAGGCACGAGAAACTTTGAGATTGTACCAAAATCAGGTAAATATTTATTTTAATTCAAAAATTCTTAAACATTTGCGAAATGATCTTGAAAACCAAAAATGAGGTCCTAGTTCTCTCATACTTGATGAATCAGAAGGTACATTAGCTCATAAAAATTTAACAGCATTTTGATTATTGGATTTCTCATAGCCATGTTCTCTACCACTCTCCATCAGAACATGATGGTAAGATTTCTCTTCCATATCCATATTTTCACCTATGTTCTCCTTTGTGGAATCCCAATGATCAGTTAATTTGGGTAACCGTTATATTACATTCTATAGTTTTTAAAGATATTTTTTGGTATTCCTTTTTAGGATGTGGGTATCTATTAAAACTTTCCAGTAGTAAACAATTTATAACCCCGACAAATTTCGAGCAAAAAAATCATTTTAAGGGGGGTAGAATGTAACACCCAGAGATTTAATGAAAAAAATTTCTTTTCAATTTCATCGATGTCTTGTGTTGTACGCTACATAAAAAGGAGCATGCCATACATGCATCCCTGACTTGGCTTGCATTACACGCAATCATGACCTTCCACAATAGCATATGTTGTACGCAATAACGGGTTTCACTAAACAACGTTATGTTATATAAACTAGCTATTATGAATAATAATACTCAATTTTTGAAATTTTATTTTTCAAAATGAAAATCAACTTTTGATTCGGAATATTGAAATTAGCCTAGGGTGAATTTTTGGTATTTTTCTTAAGACATTCAAATTTTTATGAATAGTGAAAACACTAGGTTACTATTGGAAACCCGATTTTTTATATAAATAATAATTTATTTTATTTAAATTCATTTTAGGTCAAAATTGATACATAATACCTATAAATGTTCATTGTAATTCATTGGAGTAATTTTATAATTATTTTAGACATATAAAAATTTTATTGAACTTTTCACCGTCTTTTACCCACCTCCTATGAGAGTTTGAAAATTAAAATAAAACCTATGTATACCTCTTCTGTGAGTGGAATTTAAAAAATATGAGAGACACGGTTAATATCAAGGAGTAAAATTTGGTTGAATAAGATAAAAATAATTTTTTGTTAATAGAAACATTTTTCTTTTATTTACCACGGTTAAAAGTAAATAGGGTAATTAAGGGTAAAAATGTTATTATTATTACCCAAACACATGTCCTAATTCTATTGGATAAGTGTAGTTCAACAAAAAAAACCTTAGGGATAAAATATTACCCTTTAGGTCCACTTGGATTAGATTAGGACATTTATTATTATTTTATTTAAAGAAGAATTAAAATAGGTAAAATTAATGTTTAAAAACTAAAACATTTTTAATATAGGGTTATACATAAGCTAAATTCGACTATAAATATTAAATAGAAATATAAATGGATATCCTACATAATAGTATTTTATTTATAATTTTTTGACATTAAAAAAGTTAAATTATTTATGACACAATGATGATGCAGTAATTACCTTATTAATGAAATATTAACATAACTGATGTTATAAATAACCAAATAAATGTTATTTTAGAATTCTTATGAATTAAACTAATTTTCAAGGTTAATATGACATGTTAGTATTGATTTATTTATCTTTTTTTAACTAATCATTCTGTTATGATTTTCACAAAAATCAAGTACCAAATAGTGTCAAAATTGACATAAAATAGTTTTTAAAATAAATATGATATTATTAATTGTTATTTTATTCCTAAAAATCTAAGGTTATTCCAAATTACATAGATAAAAAGATATATATTAATAATCAACCTCTTGGGGTTATTTTGTCTTATTATAGTATGATTATTAACCATATAGTTTAAGAAAACAAAAAGACCCGGGAAAAGTTTACTTATTTAACACAAAGATAAATCTAAATGATAAGGATAAAATAGTAACCAAAACTTGTCTAAAACCTATTGGGTGAGAGTATTTCAACCCATATCCACCTTAAAATTTTAAATAAATCAATTTAGATCTATTAAAAAACAAATATGACTTTATTATAAAATACTATTTTATGTTTTCCTATGGTGCCCCTCTCCTCCCTTATAAAAAGGGAACCCCTTCCCTCTTCTCTTCACACCCTTTTGAGCCTTGAAGCATGGCCACCCCTAACAATTACTCTTCTAAACCTCTTTAATTATATCATAGAGGTTCTGGTCTTCTCAAAATACCAACTCTAGTGGCCTAATAAGATTTTTAAAAGAGGTGCGTTGAAGAAGAGGTAATATCTTCTACCGATTCATTCAAGTTTCTTTCTTCTTCAACTTCTTATTCATTAGTTGTTTCATTATAAAGTAATAAAATCAGTATCACTAATATACTGATATTTTATTATAAATATGAAACAACTCTATTTCACCTTCTATCCATCCTATGGAAAACGAAATTACCACGTGAGCGTACGTATAGAATACATTATCCATGCCATGGTGTAATCAGTTTTTTCACAACCACCTAACTTGGATGGTATAATGGTGTAAACAATAACTATATATGATTATTATAACATCATACGGATAATAAGATATTATTTCATCCAATCCAATTCTATTAAATAATTATGGTAATGATATCATCGCTCGTGCATACGTACGGATTACCGTCTCTATGACGCGATGAGATTCATTCTCCACGTTCACCATTCAAGAATGATTATAAAGTATATAAAATGAATAATATTGAAATATATTAATTAATTAAGAAACTTATTTTATGTTTATATATATATTTCATCTACTTATTTGCATTCAATTCAATAAGGAAATGAAAAACAACCTTCATGCTTACGTACAGCCTATTGTCTTCATGAATGGTGTATTTATTTCCATTTATAGATAATATATATATATTAATATTATGAATATATATTATTTATAAATCATGTTTTATATTCTGGAATTAAGTAATCATGATCTAAGTAATCATATTAATAATTACAAGTCAAAACACGGATGATAAATGAAACGATTTTACCCAAAACACTGCTTTAACATGGAATTAACAAATGAACGGATAATATATAGTCGAAATTGAATCGTATATGATATCATATATATTATTATGGTTAGGTTACAAGTTAATAAAATGTTTAAACCCACTATACAGGAGTCTTGAAAAAATACGGAAGAAAGTTTCCATAAGGTAAGGGATAACTTTTACAATCTCGTTTTTATCCGAGATTGTTTACTCGTAAGTATTTACTATGGTTATTGTTATCAAACATGAACATGTTTTCTAAAAAAAATTCATGTATGTTTAAAGTAATTTTTACCCAATTTTTAAATTTACCACATGTTATGAAATGAATCTTACTTTTTTTCCCACATGAACAACTTTTTGACTTTTCTGAAAAATGTAAGAGGAGAATGTTTTTTTAACTTATACGGCATGAATGGATTTTTACGGTTTTATAACACCTCATTTTCATTAATCTTACACTAAAATATTTCATGAATATTTTCAACAAAATCTTTTTCTTTTACAATTTCATGTCATTTTGTGGAAAGAAAATGATTTTGAAGAAGAAATGATATTTTCCTCAAGAATTCATTTCAAGTGTTTTGTAAAAACAATTTTACATCTAAGATGAAATTATTTTATATGTATATGTTTCAAGTATAATGTATCTATGATTTACATAGTTTCACTTTTCTTATGATGAAATTATATCCAATTTTTTATTTGGATTATGTTATGATGGGATGACATTTATGAAACCCATTTTTTCATTGGGTTCTGATTAATGATTTATGTTTATTTTGTGGCACAAGTAAGAATGATTTCATTATGAGATGGGTGGGACCTATATCTCCCTAAAATGCATTGGGAAATGATTTATATCTCATAAGATAGACATGGATGGAATGGTAAGTTAATCTGGTTCAGTGATATAGGACTGGAACGATGATGAACTCGATTCAGAAAGAGACTTTGTCCAAAAAGATGGTCTTAGCAGCAATACCTTGGCTACTATGGAAATCATAACATGTGCTTAATGGTTTCCAAGATTACATATTATATTCCCATGCTATTTAATGAGGATTAATGTTTCTTTATGATCTATGACTTACGTACTTCCATGTTTTCTCTAATTAATAAATATCTAGATGTTTAAACATTATGTTCGTGTATTTAAGTTCAAATGTATATGATCTGTTTAATTTCACCATGCTTACACTTTCTGAGCATTTGAGCTCACCATGTTATATGGTTTCTTTTCCACGGGATTTAAAGAACCGTTATAGGTAAGAAAACAAAAAGAAGAACATTTTTATGGGAGATGTTAAAGATCTTTCACCATGATTACAAGATTATGTTCCAAGTTTCCAAAGACACTAAACTATTACGGTCCGTGAGTGTTGGTTCTTGTTATGTATTAAGTATTCTGCAAAAAAAATTTAATTTCCATGTAAGTCAAGCTATGGTTCTCTACATGTGTAGTATCCATATTCTTCAAAATCAACTCTATATGCTTGGTGGTCTCCTAGACAAGACAAGGTCCCAGTATATTTGCCTCTCCTACCTCTAACACCTATGTTGTACGCTCTTCCTAACCATCTATCTAGGATGGTAATTTGTACTCAGATGTACCTGGGTACCCAACACTATCAATAGTACCTCCTAGGTCCAAGAGGTAAAACAGGCATCCCTATCTTATAGGATGGATTGTGGAACCCAATGTAGACGAACAATCTACCTGATGTACAACATTCCCTGCTTATCAACACGGAAGATCTCCGTGATCAGTAATAAGTGTGAATCCTTCATGAGTCTATCTACGACAACCAAAACTGCATCATTCCCTCTAGGTGTCCCCAGTTACCGAGTCACAATGTCCATCATGACATCCTTCCACTTCAACTAAAAAATGGTTAACAACTGGAAAATCCCTTCTGGTCACTGATGTTCAACCTTCACCTACTGAAAGGTGGAACACCTCATCACAAATGCAACAACCCCTCTCTTCATGCCTGGACACCAATATTGACGGTGTAGATCTCGATACTTCTTGGTGACACCAGGATGAACTGCAAAAACCAAATAATGAAAATCCTGAATCAGATACTCGTGTATGTCTACCAACACCCATATGCATCCATGAAATCACAATATCGCATCCTTGCCGACGGTCCATCTGAGAATAGGTTCCCCTATTGGCACACTATCTTACCAGACTAGGCCTTCTGAATATGATTGCTACCTCATTCACACTCGATCATGTAGATTTGTGGTAATAGCTATAGATGAATGAAATATCTACCCATGTATGTCGTTCACCTAAAAATGAATCTTAGAGAAAATAGCCATAAGCTTCCACTAACTATTTTCCTCTTGAACTCCTGGTATCTTTATCCACCAGCTCAACACATTAGCCATTTCATTGTCATTCCAAATTGTGTAGGCAAGATCAATGTTGAAGGACTCAAGGTACTCGACCAACCTTTGATGTCTCAGTTTCAGGTTGTGCTGTGTAAAAATGTACTTGAGAGTTTTGTAGTCAATTAAACCCACAATATGATCTCCCAAAAACAAATTTATCCAATAGAATAAATCATGAACAACTACATCCAACTAGAGATCATTTGTTGGGTAATTCTTCTAATGTGGCCTCAACTACCAAAACTCGTATGCAATGACTCCTTCCCCCAATATAAGCACTACTCCCAACCCAATAACTGATGAATCATTGTAAAAAGAACAACACTTACCTGGATATAGAAATACTAGTATTAGTGCAGAATTAAACTTCCCTTTCATATATTCAATGGCTGAATCACAAGAAACTTACCACAAGTACATTACACCATTATTAGTCAGGCCCATCAGTGGTGATTCTAGGCATGAAAAATATTCTATAAAATGTCTACAGTAAACAACCATCCCTAGGAATCTTCATACCTCAAAGAAGTTCTTCTACTACTCCGAAGAAACTACAAACTTCACTTTCTCTGGTTCTACCGTTACTCCTTTCACTGAGATAATATGAACCAAGAAGTGAATTTGGTCCACCAAAAACTGAAATAATGAGAGATTGGCACATAACTGATTCTCTCTCAGTGTACTCAAAACAATATCATAATGGGAAGAATGGTCGTGTCGGTTGTGAGAGTACACCAAGATATCATCCATGAAGACTACCATGAAATAATCCTTTCATAGAAGGAAAACTCTGTATTTCAGTGCAATGAAAACTGCTAGCGCATTCATGTGACCGAACAACATAACCTCATACTCGTATTGACCATACCTGGTTTAAAAGGATGTAAGAGGTATATCAGATGGTCTAACACACAACTAATGATAACCTAATCTCAATCCAATCATAGAGAACACCTGGGCTCCGTGAAGCTGATCAAAGAGATCATTAATCATCAACAAGGGATATCTGTTCTTGACCCTCAACTGGTTCAGCTTCTGATAATCTACACAATGATTGAGGCTACCACCCACCTTCTTCGCAAACTAGATAGTCGAACCCTAAGGTGAAGACATGGGTTAGATGAAACCCTTTTCATGTGAATCCTCTAAATACATATTAAGATTTAGTAACACTAGTGTACCCATCCTATAAGGAGGAATGGAAACCAGTTCTACTCCTAGAATAAGAATGATATAAAAGTCTACCTCTCACATCAGAGGAAAACTTGAATAGTCATCTGGAAAGACATCCATAAAATGAATCACCACTGGAGGAATGTCTATATGTAAAGTATCATGGTCATCTAGATTCAAACTAGAAATATGATTTGTTTGTCATCATAAAACATGATTCTTAGGTTCTACCCTCCTCACCAGGACATCTCATTCACCCTTGTGTAAAAAGGATTATCCTTATGGTGATGTCAAAATCACCATATAGAGATAACTATAAAAAATAGCATGGAAGGGAACTAACCACTCCATCCTGGGAATGACTTTATTGCCCATAATATCTAAGAAATAGATATACCATAAGAAGTTAAAACCTCCAACCTCAAGAGGGAACAGCTTTCACTGACATACACTAGTTGTTCTTGTCCACAAAAGAGTTTACAACATCATGATATCAGCATAAATAATGATACTTATCCCAAGGATCTCCAGAACAACTAAAAATATGAAACTATTCGATTACCTTGTATCGAAAAGTGCAGAAGATAAAACTGAGGCAACTAGAATCATACCTAGATCTGTAGAGGGATTGGGATCCGTACCTTATTAGATATGATATATCAAAAAAGCCTGACCTATGTTGCGGCCCTATGAAACTAACTGAGATCCCCAAGATGATTCACTCTCTGCCTATTGAAAACCCAACGTCTGACCACTGGGTCCACAACCTCCACCCCGACATTAACAGCCTAAAGAACTCTAGTTCCTTGACTTGTGTGTGGCTGGTGGTCGTACTCCGGTACGGGGAGTCCAAAACGAACACCTATAAAAGTTTGCTGGTGTGAAAAACTGACAGTACCACTGGAGATGCCCCATCATTCTGCAAGATCATCACTTCACCAGGTCTCTCATGCAATGTGGCCTCGTATGCCCACTCATACTTCACTAGTAACACACTACCTGGATACAAGAAGATTTATCTAGTATCCTTGGATCTTTGAGCATTGACTCCCTAGAGTGCTTCCTGATGTTAGTCAGAGGGGTACCAACTCTAGATGCCCAGAAACCCCAGATCACAGCTCATGAATCTCTCATATTACACTTTGTGATTAGCATCTAGTTTACTATAGAGGTGATGAAAGATAACCTAAATATGTTCTCTTGATATCAAATGTCATTCCTGAAACCATCCTATAAATTCTTCAATAGAAATAACTCATCACCCCCAAGAATGGCTGTGATGTGCTGTAGCTTTTTGAATAGGTAAGTGTACTCTCTAACTGAGAGAGTACCTTTCTCCAGACTCGTGAACTCTCAAACTCAATAGGCCCTCAAAGTCTCCCAGTAGAAGTAGTCATATAAGGAAATCCATTACTCATCCCAAGACATAACATGCTGGTGTCCCGCCAGTGCGATCACATCCCACCATCTATTTATGGAGTCCCAAATCATGTACATAGAGATCTTCACCCTCCTATCTAGAGACATCTACAAGAATTTTGAAGATAAATAGAATTGTTTCAAACCGTGATTATATAGCCTGAGGTCCTCCTTACCCTAAAAATTTGGGAGGATGCTGCTGCTGGAAACCCCAAGTCAATTGTACCTTAGACGGGACAAGATGCGTTAATACCCTGAAGGTATGCATAAACCTCCTGAAGCCTTTTTAGAACTTTGAATCGACACCTGTATCTGAGATAACATTTCATGCAAATACATCCATGATAGGAAGACCTGCTAGTTGTACCTGATCATCAATGCCATGTGTCTGTTCAATTCCCTATATTAGGTGTAAAATCAGAGGACCTTTTGGTGGCATGACTTGGAATGGTCATGTTCACACCTTATTTCAAGATAATCAACCACTGATACTTATAAGTATAGGAATGGAATAAGAGAAAGAATAAATTCAAGATTTTCAAATCATGGATACATGGTGTGTATAGATTCTACATAGTGTGTTCACTTATTCCTTTACATGTGCATGTACTCCTTCCAAAACAGGTCATGTAACACTCATTACACACGGTGTGTTCCCATAAGGTAACAACGTGTACTTTAATAATTTTCCCCTACCATATTTCTTCTACACAACTAAACCACATAGTTCCCCTAAAAAACAACATTGTGTGTTCACCATAAAAAAGGTGTCTACCACTTATGTTTCAATCGACCATGTCATTAGTCACATGGTCAGAGACACAGTTGACTCTACAAGGCATGTTTATACCAAACACTGTGTGTTCTATAAGGATTTCCCAAACCCATGTTGTTAGTCACAATGCTAGTTTCATTGTCAACTCCACACGGTGTGTTTAAGACTGAAAAAATGTGTACTACCAGATTTCAATCCCCCATGTAATTATTTACACTTCCGAATACATGGTCCCTACAACACAACATGTATGTCTGGTATATGATGTATTGTATAAATGGTTTCCCAACTCTGTGGTTCTACTCACACAGCATGTCACACTGTTAAATACTACATGGCATCTACTCAAAGTACATGACGCATAAATACGAAAAGTTTTTTCATCCCAAACAGAAAGATACATGGTGTGTATTCATCACTACACACCGTGTATTCTAGGTTCATAGGACAGAGATCTTTCGAAATTACTCTCGAAGCCCATAAAACATGGAAACAATCATTAACGTTCCATATTCTGTTTCGTGTGGGTCTATACTCCCTACGAATCAAATCTTGGAATATTTTTCATGTAATATCATTGTACAATAGTGCAATGATTAATAAAATTCAGATCCCTGAGGGCCCAAAACACCTCATTGACCAATGTTTGACATTCATTCAAAAAAAACCTTACCCATTCCAATAACCTATCAAATTAATTGTATTATATCAAGGAATCTACCACAATATCATGAATATCTTTCACAACATCTATCAAGAAAACATGAAATCATTAATAATCCCCACATGGAAATGCATGAATGCATGAAATGTGATTTCTAGAATGTGCCTATATGATGCATGATATGGCATACCCTCATCTCATCAGGTTGAAACATAAATATAACCTCAATAAAATCAATTGTAATGACACACAAAATGTGAATCACTTAACAGGGAAATAAAATCAACTGTAATAATTGAAATATTAAAAAATATTAAATAATTGAGGAAAATTACCTTTTCTATGTACATGGGTTAGCTACTCACAGGCACAACATATTACATGATACTTATTTCTTCTTATCCATATACATAGGATACAAATAATATGTCGAGAAGAATAGAATTCCTCTCATACCAAAATGTAACATACCGGTTCCGAAAACTATCCATTGTTGCCCTGTACCCAGTTGGTCATATGGCCTGAAGAGAATTTCCCCAAATTCCAGTGGTTGCCGACAAGAAGTGAGGTCCTTTTGAGTTATATTGGGGAAACTATTCCCTCATAGGTAGAGTAATGTATTGGAAATAAACTAATAATCGTAGCAGAAGAATTAATACCATAAAAAACAAAACATAAGAATACTGAAAGTAAATAAACAACTGGAGCACATATATAAATGATTGCCTGTCACATATGTCTAGGAAAATATCCAAAAAAATCACAATTCTATAATACAATACTAAACAAAATTATAAATAGAAAATAAAAAAACAACACCAATAGCATTGTAAGCCTTAGCTTGGTCCCTTTCTCTCTAACTACTCTTCATTCATGTACCTAAAGTAAAAAGGTTCTTTCCCTTATCTATACCTACAGTAATATAATTTTTGTGGGCCAAAAATCATGACCCAAACAGGGAGTGATATGAATCCGACTAGGAAACAACCCAATGATTTGTGCCTAACAATCAGTGAATATATATATATATATATAGCACATAATATGCCAAAATAATTAAAAAAACAAGGATGTTCTAAAAAGTAAACAATCCTACCCTTTTTTCTACATTCATTTACAATTATTAATCAAATAGCCAATCATACAAAACAACCCTCTAGGATGTACTCACAGTCAAACCACTCTGGTTCAGCTTAATCAAAGACTGTATGTGGAAGAAATCACTGCTGATTCCCCCATTGGTATTTTTTTTAAACTACAAACTCTCTGAAGAATCACTCAACATCCAATTCACCTTATGGTCTCGCAATGTGGAACTATAAACACTCTCACAGAGAACCCATGTCCATCCCCCATTTGGTCTCACAACATAATATGCATAAAAAACACTCTGGGAAATCCCGGAACATCTATTTACCTTACAGTAAAACTATACTAGGTTCCCACAGCCTGTGTAAGTCAATCACGCACAAATGATATCTAGTAGATAAATGAAATCACAATATACTACTTGGCTAAACAGGTGCGAAGAATGACATAAGAAATTCAAATAATATCACTCCATCCTAACAGGAAAAGCTAAACCCAATGACCCATATCAGTTCAAACATTCGATAACACATTCATAGAATGGTAATTAGCTCATTTTACAATCAGAAACCCATACTTAAGAACACATGTTATAGTAGGTATTATTAAGTTTAAATTTCCTAAAAAGAGAATAACCTAAACTAGGTTATTGGGCTTATTAGAATATATAATTCAAATAAAAACTACAGAAAGGAACAAACCACCTTCCTCGACATTATACTATTAATATAGTTGAACCTCAAACTTTTAATTTACCTAATATTCCATAGATCTATAAAAACATATAAAATTTTCAACCAAGGATATCTCATGGAAGTGGAGAAATCATAAGATGATACTTTAGAAGAAGTAAAAACTCACCATATTTATTCCATCGCAATCAACGGTGGCTGATTTGGAGAATAGACGGTCAATCAAGGGTTCTGGGAAGAGTCTGCGATTTCGGTCACTCCTAGACGAGATGAGCTGAGAAGAATATGCTTTTTTCAATTAGGCTCATCCTCAGTCCATTTAATAAATTAATAAAATATATAAGATATTCCATATCTAGGTTCACAACATGTATATGACTTTATCAGGACCCGCATTATATGGTCTCCAGGTAACCCTACACAACCATGTACTCTGCAGTTACACAGCTAGTACATGGCTAGCCGTGGCAATTGGGTACATGACCTATACTCCAAAGAACACAGTGTGTACTCTTTATGATTCCATATTTTTTTATTTTTCTCAAAAACCCCAAAAAATAATGATCCATACCTGAAAAAATATATGATTTCTTAAAATGGGAGCCACATGATAGGAGAAAAATGTAGGATGAATTACCTTTTCAAAAAAAATCATGAATGTCACTCCCCCTCCACTATAAAATGGTAATAACACCTCCCACTAATTAAACACTATCCTGATATTCTTCATGCCCAAAATATGGAAAAATAAGATGAAAAAAACCTATCCATTTATCCATGAATCATCCATTTGGGATGAAATCATACCAAGAAATCCCATTTGTGAAAACCAAAATTAGTTACCCAATGAATAGTTTACATCCATCCTCAAGGTCCATAGATTTATTTTCATTCTACTAAACCTCAATTATTAATATTAAATTCTTATATAATAACATAAGTGTCCTAAATGTACATATATTTTGTTATTAAATAGTTTTTACCTACACTTACACAATGTTCTGTCAACTGTATAATGAACGTACCATTCTTGTATACAGTGAACTAGGACCTAATGAAACAATGTTGTTCATTTTTTATTCACCACTTATTAGAGTTGAGAATTATGATAGTTAATTTATTTTTATGCAAGAAATCATTTATATATTATTTATTTATTTATTTTTAATTTTTATATAAAAAATACCCTCAGTCTTTACATTTTTTTAAAAACTACTACTTTGTTTGTAGACATGTCAGCTACCGCCTCCACAATGTGATGTGATACGTTCACTCTTTACATGGAATGTATTAATATTGGGTTTATTGAATTTATATGATATATATGAAATAATAATTATACATAAATGACATTAGATATATATATACATATATTTACCTTAATATCTTTCATTCAATACTATAATAAAATAGAAATAGTGTTCATGCATAGGTGTGGCCTACCGTCTTCATGAATAGTGTATTCCATATCAATTTTTTATATTTAATAGATTTTGATGAATAAATATATAAAAAATATATATGATATTTTTATCATTTTTTGAATTTTGTTATTAATTAAATTCTGATCTATATAAGAGGATCACGAGTAAGAAAAAATATATATATGTGAAAAACAAAGAAGATATTTGTGAAAATGTAACATTAACTTGCAGTTTTTATCAAATGGGTAACATTAATTGTTAAAAAATATATATATTGTATTATATTTATTAATTTTGTTACGTTTTATATTTATAATAAATTATTATTTATTATCAAATATGTTTTAATGTGTCTAAATAATTTCAAGACTTAAGGTAAAGGTTTTCTTGACTCCGTTTTATTTTCCATTACACAAAAAAAATGTTCCCCTCTTATTTCATATATGCGGAGTGTGTACTGCCCACGGCTGTATTATCTAATTATTATAGTCAAATATATTTTTATTTACATATACATTTGATGATATTTCTTTTTTGAGGTTTATGTTTAAAAAGTTACCAAATCGGTAAAGTAATTTTTTCACAATTTTCCTTCTTCAAGACACATGTAACGTTATAAACTTATATTTTCATATAAGGTTTATATAATACCTTATTAATATTAAAAAATGAATCTAATTCATTTAATGATATTTTAAGCTAAATTTATTGTTATTATTTTCATTTTATAATGATTCAACGTTACAAAGTGGTAAATATTTATTCTTTAAATATTATCATTTTTCAAGATTGTTTGTGATTATACTTTCATTGATGAAATATTATGATACATATCTCAATAACACTAATTATTTTTCATACCCTATGATTAATAATTTGACATCCAAGTAATCATAGCTTTTTTCCCACTCTTTTGAACACAATATAGTCATGAAAATGTGTTTTTAAAAATCTGAATTTATTTCTCCATTGAGTTGATAATATATGTTATTTTAAACCCCTTGTTTTCTAGAATAGCTTTAAAAAATGATTTACAATAATAAATTGATTTTTAAATTAAATTTCTACACTTTTACTTCCTTTATAATAATATTTTTAAATATAATATTCTAGTCATTTTCTAATCAATGAAATTTTCTAAATTTTTAATGTAGAGAAGTAATTTTTGGGACCTATGGACTTAGTGATAATCATTAAAATCTTTTCATTGATGATTCAATATAAATTTGAAAATGTTAATTGTTAATTAATTTTTTTATAATAATATATATTTTTTAAAATTTTAAAAAATAAAATGTATTTTCAAAAAAAATCTTATAAACAATATTTAAAATGAGTTTAAAATATTCGTTAGTATGTTTTCAGAAGGATATTTTTAGTGAAAATGATTTCAATGATTTCAATGCTTCTATTATATTTTTTTATATAAATTTAAAATAAAAAATATTACAAATTTATTTCAATTTTATTATTATTTTTCAACTAAAAATGTTTTCAAAAGGTTTTAAAGATTCTTTTTATGTTCTGAATTTTATTTTAAAATAAAATGAATATTGAAAATGTTTTTTTTAATTATTTTAAAATAATTTTAAGGTTCCATGTGATATTTCAAAACATATATCTATGTAAGATGAAATACTTGAATAAATTTTATGCATTACTAGGGATATGATCCGAGGATACCAGACATATAATTTCCCTCAACAATCCTTGTTTTAATGAAATGGTGATTTTGAAACTCGTTTCACTTCAAAGGGTTATACAATGATCAATTATTTTGAAACCTTATTCCATTAAAGGTATATTCAAGGAGGAAATGAGTATGAAACATATCAATTTTACTTGGGATATGATAAGATAAAAAAGTTATTATACCCAGTTCATTTCATGGGTTATGATAGGATGTTAATAAAACCGGCAACATTTTATGGGCCACAATAAGAAGAATGTCTTACAGAATAAATATGTATGAATTCATTATGAGATGGGTGGGACCAATATTTACCAAGAATTTGTTGGTTAATGATATTTATCTCAATATATATTGATAAGAAACAAGTCTACAACCATGATCATCAATAGAAAATAGTTGTGTCCTGATACACAATGGGAAACAGGCTAGTCTTGATCAACCATGAGAAATAGTTGTGTCCCGATCCACTATTTTGATGGTATTTGGTATTTAACCATGAAACAAGAAATGAATTTCATCATGTATGAAGGTTCCACAATTTTTTCACAGGAGGCTATGATTGAATATTTATTTATGATTATTTATCACCCTTATGGTTAATGTCTGGTTAACTGCCAATATTTTTCCATGAGTCATGTTTTTGATGATTTATATTCACGGTTTGATTATATAATGTCATGATCGCATTCTAATACCCTTATACTCATGTTTATTTTTATATATAATCTTTATTTACTATTTTTGAAAAAAAATTATTCCTACTTTTTTATGGTTCCTTTCCTTAGGTTATGAAGAAATGATTTATGTAGAAGTACTAAAGGAAAAAAATAATCTTTGGAAACATTGATAACCTTTCACCTAATTAGAATATTTTTTCCTAATCATAAAAAAACACAAAACTATTATTGTTCTCAGGAAAGTATTTTTGTAATTATTTGAATATTTATAATAAAATAAGGCAATATCCATGTTTGTTAATGTTTGGAATATATAAACAATCTCATTTATTAGGTTCTTGAACCTTAACAACTGATTCATAACCCTTAGTATGGATTTAATGACATCAAGGAACAATTTTCATAACTATTCATAGTCACCCTTATCTCACACGTATGTGCCCGTATCCAATCACCATGAGGTGTTTACACTTTTCAAAAATGACCATTGATCACTATATTTCCTATAAATATTACAAGAGACGTATAAAAGTTGGTATAATTAATGATTATCCCATTAATTTATGATCTGTAACATCTTCATATGTTTTAAATCCTTGAGATATAATTTACACAACCCATAATCTTACAATAACTATTTCATCAATGTCCTCGATGTTCTACCTGATCTAAAAAACCATAAATTAGATACCCATTTGTAGGTAGTCTATATATCTAATCGTCCCACCATAAATATAGATTCTTACACCAATATTTCCAAAAAAATCCCCATGTCATTAGAACATTTTTTGATAACCGTTTCTCCATAAGCATCATAATTAATCATGTGTTTGTATATTCACAAAACTTCCATGATCCTCGGTAAGGTTATTATTCATATTTAAGGTAATATCTATATTTAATAAGAATTCATGCACGTGGATCCTGAATATGATCCTCCTATGTGAAAAAATGAGGTGTTTTTATAGGTAAAAATTTCATCTAATCCCTATGTTCCCTACGAAAATTATAGTAGATATTGTCATCCCATTGTGATCCAAGATAATATGTGATATTTATGTTCGATACAATATTTCTTAGTTTAAAATCAGTAAATTTTGATTTATAAAACCCATAATAAAACAATTAGTGTGGGTTAACATCCTTGAAGATTGGTCGGAGCTACATGACCAAATATTGAGTTCTAATTGTTTTATGAATATATTTTAAATTATCCAAGCTTTCTTGTATGCTATCACACATCCAATACAATATAAATGATCAATGGTGTTTTAGTAACATCCTTGAATGATCATTAACCATGTATCACTATATTTTAAAACAAACATACAAAAGATTATTAACTATAGTGTTCAACACACATAGATCCAAACATCTAAAATAACTTGTGATCAATTGCACCATCCTACCCACATTCCCAACTCATCTAATTTGAAGGACCAACTAAAAAATCAAGGATAATCTAGATCGATTATCATATAAATACATCATTATATAATGTTTTCAATATATTTAGGATTTTAATATATATATCTAGTACATACTAAATATGAATTCTTAAGAATTCATTTTAGTCGCAATAGTGTACCCTCTAACATCATTATAGTAAGATTAATCTTTCAAAATAGTATATGTGGGTGAGAGTTTGGTAATAATTATTAGGTGTCTCCAGATAAATGGAATAATCATGGACCTCCAACAAAACCATTATCTTTTTAATTATTGATATATACATAAATTAAAAGTATATTAAAGTGTATAAGAGAATGAGTACCAATGTTGAATGGATATAGTTAATTAATATTATTATTTTAGGAACTCTCTTATCACAAAATATACAAATTGAGTCAAATAGTATCAATCCCCTCAATTCCTATAAAAATTACAAACACTTCCTAGAAGAATAAGTGGTGGAAGTGGATTGTCATAAAATATAGCACCATATCCTGCACCTAGGGAGACACTATCTCATTTTCTAAATAATCCTTCATAAGTACTACCTAAAAACCTATTGGGAAGACCCTAATAACATAATGACCTCTTAATTGGTGGTTTATATAGTTTATTATTTCCCCCTAATATATAATTTTTTTGTAATTATATGATAGATGAACTCACACAATTGATGCGTAATTAAAATTTCTAATTGGATAACTGGATCCTCTATGTGAATTATTATCTTTAAATACTTTTTTGGGAAACATCTTATGCACATGTCTCTTTTTTGATGAAACATATTTTTTACGCATGTTGGATCCAACATGATAAAATAATAATAAATTACTGGTACCAATTACTCCTAAAATTTTTCAATCTACCAAGAATATCTCTATAATTAAGGATATCTCAATATCTTTATTATAACATGGGATTCTTAGTTTGATGATTATATATTTCAAATCCATATCAAATACATGATCAAACATCAAGGCCAAGTATAATATATTACGAATTACTTTTTTTGTATTACATTATGTGATCAATGAATATCAAGACATACTTAGGAATAGATATGGTTTCCGACATCAATAACAATGAATCATAGATTCATAAAAAAATACATCATAGGTTATTATACCTTATAGAAAAAATTCTAGAACTCATTATAAGGGATTACCAACACATCATAGGTCTTGATTTTAAAATCCTTTCGATGGCCCTCCATAATGTAGAAAAGACTAAATTTAACCACTACCATCTAGTTGGTAGGATTATAAATAATGTGGGATAATCAAACAAATATCTCAATCTTGTACTCTAATACTCGAGGACTATTCCTTCAAATAAAAGTGGAAGCATCTGAGGACATGGCCAATTTATGGAATCTTGCTCAACCAACATTTCATCCAAGAGTGGATTGATAGCTTGAATATGTATGTCACAAAACTACCTCAGGATCCTAGACTTGTATTTTTGCGGTGAAATCATATAATCTAGTTTGATTTATGACAATAATATATGTATATAGGAGGGGGATTACTAAATATGGAAAATAAATCAATACCACTTTTGGATATGATATATATACCATTAGTCATTCATGAGAAAAAATGTGTTAGTGAACCTAGTTGGAAGATATTATTAAAGTTCAATTTGGAATTGATATTTTGGTAACAATGCCAAAATTGGTAACCCTAGCATGAAATATAATATCATGATAATGAAATGATAGTTTCCATAAATTCCAAAACTAGTCCTTAACAAAAAAAACTCCAGCGATTAACTGGTGGAAAAAACTCACTATGAGGCCAATATCACGTGATATGGCACATTATGAATCGACTTGTGTTGGGGTAAAATAAGAATTCCACCCAAATAATTTCTTCAATAGGAAATATCTAGGGTAATGACATCATATATCAAAATAAAATATGATTTGGGTGCTTAATCTAAACAAGCTACACATAATGCACATGTCCACATTTGATTAAATAATTTGGATTATATAAATGAAATTGTCAAATATCTATATGTATATATATAAATATATATTATAATAAAAACAAAATGATCATAAATTGAAATTAAAAAAAATAATTAAAAAGGGATATATACACTCATGAAAATTTAAATGAAATCATACCCAATGAACTATAATGATGAGAACCATGCAGAAATTTTTCACTATACATGAGTTTCACTTACTACTACCACCTCCTCATAGAACTATGTTCTACCAACACCATTTCCAAAAAGTTAATCACAAAACCAACCAAATTTTTATGTGAAACAACATTTACATGTGATGTTTCCAATATCGGGGTGAGTATATACAAACATTGTATGATGCCTCTAAAACCACAAAGGAAATAATGAGAAAAAATTATTAGCTCAAAGTCATAACACGAGATGAATGGAAAATAGCATCAATGACTGTAATCTAGATAATAAATGTTAAGACCCAGGAAAAAAGATATTTTATTTTTTTTGAAACCCAACTAAATTATAACTCATCATGCATACCTAATAATCCAAACTACAAAACAAGAATCTTCTTCACCTATCCTTAATTTAAAATGATACCTCATGTGCTATCAAAGTGAATATTGGGGATCACATTAGAATAAAAAAATAAGGGTGGTCTATTATCCATTATTAATATGGGACAGTAAATCCCCATCGTGTATCACATAATATTCGAGTGATGAAAAAAATGATGGTAGAGTACCCTATCCCATGAATAATCTAATGGATATACATGATCCTTGATGTAATTAATATGAAGATAAATTAAAAAATATCATTTCACAAAAAAAATGGTTTCAAATGACTACATTGTGTATCCAATAATGATATACATATTACATTAATAGGATAGACTACATTGCTTCTCAATGTAAACATGCAGTGAAATAGTTTTAGAATACATGAAGTATATGAAAAACCTAGCCATGTGGTGGCCTAGGATAACACTATGAGTAGATCCACAAGTGGCAGAGTGAAAAAATAACAATAGAATAATCCCTATATATGAACTTGTATCCATTTGTGGGTAACCCATATCCACTATCTATGTGTGGTGTAACAACCCAAATATTAAAAATGATAATTTTTTTTTCAAATAAATGTGTGTTATATTATATTAATTAGTATTATACCCATAAAAATAAATTATATTGAGAAAAATTACTTTATTAATTGGGGAAGTTATATTATTATAATATAAAGCCATGAAAATGAAAAAAATTACAATAGAGAAAAATATAAATAAAGAAAATTATATTAGGAAAATTCCGGTCCTTCCAATCTGCTAGAGTCATCCCTCCCATGACTAACACTATTAAATGGAACCAAAATATCAGTAAGATAATGTACATTATAAAAATTTTAAATATATACGATTCAGAGAATTGATGAGAATAATGAATGAATGAACGATGAAGTATTTATATGGGGTAATGGGACCAATTGGAATAGTAATGTGACAATTGGAATTATAACTTGACTATTGGAAATAATAACCATGTTGTTAGGAATAGTAATCTAACCTTTGAGTATAGTATTCATACTATTATAATAGTACTTTGGCCTCAAAAAATATAATTTAATATAAATAATATTTACTATGATTAATTTATCTAAGTAAAAATATTAAAATTCCATATAATAAATATAATAATCTAAAAAAAACATATAAGCCTATTTTTTATAAACTATATTTTATGTTATTTCAAAAAATCATAAATTTTAGATGAAAAATTATAATAAAATATGATTATGAAATAAATTCATAAATTAATTTATTTATTGAAATACATATGTTGAAATAGTATTTTGGTATTTTTTTTGTAATTTTATGAAATAATTCAATTTGAACATGAATAATAAAAATACTATTTTTCAAATAATGAATGTTTTATTATATAATGATTATGAAATGATGAATTAATAATTTATAAATAGGGTATTTTATCGCAATATCAGTTTAATGAGATAAATGTGAAATATATTAATAATAATCATTATATATACACTGAATATATAATTTTCCAATGTCTTATGTCAGAAGTGTTCATGTAAAATAAAAATTATTCAATTATTCCTCATGAATTTTTAAAAAATTAGAATTGTTTTTTAATAATGGGTATTTAATTCTTAAAATTTTATTTGAATAATATATTTTTCATAGTGTATGAAATTAATGGTTACAAGTATTTCCTATTATATAGTAATTTATTAAATATGTTTTTGTCTAAAAATAAATCTATCCCCAAATCTCAATAACCCATCCCCATACCCTTGTCAAACCACTCCACTATAACATAATAAATGTAGGATTCTATCAAAATACTCCCTCTAAATTCATTTTTCTTCAATAGGTATGATATAGATTTATAAAACACCAATATCTCAAGAATTTAATAATATTAAAAAAAGAAATTGTCTCAACCTATCCCCTAGGGCACATTCCGTGACTACCCCAATCCCACCTTCCATTGGCCAGGGGCTATCAACTAGCACCAAAAGGTATACTCTATAAAACGGGAAGGCATTACATTTAATCCTCTACAAACACATTGTTCAAGAACACAACAAGAGGCGAATTTCAAGTAAATTGCTATTGTAAAAGAGTTCTGAATGTAAACACTGCTGGAAGACAAGCCCAACTGTAAAGGTACAAGTCAAAATGAAAATAAAATACAACATAAAGAAAAAGGAAAAGAGCTATTGGGTTGTCCTCTGATGTTCCTACTAGAAGGGTAGGTTCATATCATCTCCTCATTAATCCACGTCCACCCATCTCCTATGTGTATTGCCTAGTCCTGGATCCCTCAAACCTTAGCCCAAATGCTTGTTGTCTGTACAAGACACAACAAGGTGCGGGCGTAACATTGCAGTGGTGAGTATAACGATACACAGTAGGGACCCTGAGACCCCTAAGTTCTCCTAAAATTCTACAAAGTAAAACCATAGGGTAACACCGCAAAGGTAATGTAACACATAGGTAGAGTACAAATTAGAATGATGTAAATCACAATCACAAATTAAAGATATCTCACACTAGGATTTATTCTAGGGGTTTTAACAAGTAACATATCCAATGACAACATCGAACACCATGGATGCTGGAGAAATACTCCTCTATCAAGTATAGTGGGCTTGCCACATCACACATAGACACTTCCCACTAACCTTGGACTACTGAGGTACTTCTACTTTCGAGTATTGTGGGACTACCATGTCACAGATAGGCGCTCCCAACCATGGATCTACCACGTCACACAGAGGTGCTCCCCCTTATGGCCTGTTAAGGTAATCCTCCTATAGAGTATTGTGGGTTTGTCGCATCACAGAAAGGTGCTCCCCACCGTGGTTCTGCTGCGTCACACATAGGCGCTCCCAACTGGGTATTTTTTGTCACTCCGAGTTGATATGTTCAACACTATTCTTCTCTCGTCCTGTGGCAGGGTTCTTTACGTATCGCACTTAGGAGAACCGCTCCCCAAGCTATGGGTCATACCTCAACCACCTAGATGTTCCACGAAAAAAGTATCCCAATGTTCTGTCACATCAAAAGGGACCCAATGAAAATGGTTCCCCCATAATTCTAATCTTAGTAACCTTTTAATAGTTATTACACTTTTCATGAAAACTGCTTACGTATGATAATTAATGCTTAATATATCTTAGACTGGTCATTCTGAGAACTCTGGGAATCGAAATCGCGTGCTGTTAGATTTCGTGAACTCTTAATATTATCATATAAATAAAATATTAAATATAAAACAAATTTCTGGGAGATTATATTATCACAACCTTAGGGATTTATGTACCCAAAAGATACAACATAGACATGGATAACAAGTGTGGGTACTGAGCATGAATCTTAGCCTGCTGAAACCATGTGTTATCCTATCGATTTCCATGCTGTCAATGAACACAGACCAGAGGTATAAATCCCCACAATGTACTTACTCCTGTGAAATCTTCATTATCGAATGGAACCTCTGAAAACGTCTCCCCATCGTTGATGTCCAGTTCGACCCAGTCAATGATGTGTGAAGGATCATGTAAGTATCTCCTCACCTGGGATATGTGGTAAAATACCGTGCACCTAGTGTAACTAAGGTGGAAGAGCTAGGTGGTAAGTCACCTCACGACTCTACTGAGGACCTAAAAGGGTCAGATAAACCTCGGAGTAAAATTCCACCCTGACCATTTCTCGACAAACCTCAGCGAGGTGATACTCATAAAAATACATGGTCACTATCCTAGAACTCATAAGGTCGTCACCTTCTATCTGCATAGGACTTCTGCCTGCTCTGTGCAGTCTCCATCCACTCCATCACAATGTTCACCTACTCTATGGTAGCCTATACCATCTCTGGTTCTGCGAGTACGGACTCCCCTTGAACAGTCCATCACATTGGTGATCTGAAAGGTCGCCCGTATAACGCCTTATATTGTGTCATACAGATAGTGTAGTGATAGAATTTTTTGTACGCAAACTCCACCAAAGGCAAGTTATCCTCACATATTCGGCAAAAATCAATGATGAAAGCATGTAGCATGTACTTGATGGTCTGAATCGTCCGAAATGTCAGACCATCCATCTGAGGATAGAAGGCGGTGCTCAACTGATGTTGTGTCCTGAACGCCTCCCGAAACCCCTTCCATAGTCATGAAGTAAAACGTGCATCACAATTAGAGAAAATAATAGATGGAACTACATGAAGCCATTTAATATTTTTCATGTAGAGGAGTCCCAGGATCCCTACTGATCCCTGGTCTCTAATAGGTAAGAATTTGGAAGACTTGGTGAGTCGATCAACCATCACCCAGATAAAATCATGACTCCTGGATGTGTGTGAATGTCCTATCATGAAGTCCATGGAAATTCCATCCCAAATCCACTCTGGAACCACTAATCACTGAGCCAAGCCTGATGGAACTTGGGGCTCTAGATTCACTTGCTGACAAGTGAGGCACCCAGGGAAAAACTCTGCATCTACATTCTTCATTCCCAGCCACTAGTGATGAGGTCGAAGGTCCTATTACATCTTGGAAACTCCTAGATGTACCGCTAGAGGGGATGTGTTGAACTCCCACAACACTTGCTCCCATAGCTCCATCAGTACCATAGTATGACCTTCGGAGAGGATGGCATGCTCCCCACCTTCAGAAAATCCATCAAGTGCCTGTCATGTGGATATTTGACCAAGTCGATCCTCACAAGCAATGTCGCTAAGTTGTGCTTTCCTGAATCCCTGAGGGAGTGGGGGAGCGATTTTTAGAGATTGAAGATAAGATGATCTATCTCAATCCATGTAGTATATCCACAAAGCAACTAGCTTCTCTATTTCTTCACTCAACAACTTTATACCAGATCTCCTGCTAAGTGAATATGCTAATACGTTCCCCATATCAGCAGTGTAGACTATATAAAATTCATAGTCTTGGAGGAACTCTTTCCAGCACCACTATCCTAAGGTCAATTCCTTCTGAGATATGATATAACTGAGACTCTTGTGATCATAGTAGACTTTTAAATGTTCTTCCCTTAATAATTACACCACATCATCAGTGCAAAGATCACTAGTGCTAACTCCAGGTCATGGGTAGCATACTTATACCTGTCAGTCTCGTTCTCAGATTCTAAAAGCTATGTTGGAATCTCTCTAACCAAAAAAGGGTTGCCCCTTATTTATCAAAGATGAAAAGGGTGCTTCTACCCTAATGAATTAAAACAGATTTCTCTAGTAGTACCTAGACTAATAAAACATCCCTCTCTATTCAGGGAGGTAATCCTAGTAACATATTTTTGAATGATTTCCCCATGGTTAGCCTCTCCTGTTTGGAACTAAAAACTAAAAACTCATGCTTCCAAGATTGTAGGTATGTCAGACTCTTG
This sequence comes from Viscum album, assembly GCA_963277665.1. NCBI lineage: Eukaryota > Viridiplantae > Streptophyta > Magnoliopsida > Santalales > Viscaceae > Viscum > Viscum album. Next base: position 638,448,939 of record OY728143.1, read on the forward strand.
TGTGATCGGTTGCACCCTCATATATATGATTTTATCCTGTGCTTCATGGGTTTTCTTTTTTTTCAACAAGGAAAACCTGATTCCCACGTTTGTACATTAACCACTACCTCTCTTCCTAATACAGTCATTCTGAGTATGAACAATGGATTCCTTGTACATACCCAAACTAACGTCATAAGGCCTCGACTATACTACCAATAGGTTCCAACCAAAACTCTCCCCTCAAGGGTCAGATCACACTGTCAGCTTATGTGTGATTATAGAGTCTCCTCCCAAAGGTTTCTCCTGACGTGAGGATCATGTCCACGGTTAAACCATATTGTCTTGGTCTTGGACAAGATTCATGGAAGGAAGGAATTATTTGTACCTATGTCTATTAATATGACATCTAGTAGTGGACACAAACCATTCATTGAATCATTCCTAGATCCCCTAGGTTGCATTTCATGACCGTATGCATTTACTACCTTCCCATTACCACTATCTCCATGAGCCTAGTGGAGACCACAAAGGGGGTGGTTATAACATGTCTGAATGTACACCACCCCATGTTTCTCTCCTAGCTCTACTTCCATGTCTATAGCCTTGCAGATTCATCTATCCTGAACACTTTGTCTTCCTAAAATATTTTTACAAGACCAAGTCTCTGAGACTAGCTCTAGTTTCCTGCATTCCTACTACAAAACTTCACTGGATGTATCTGCTCAGAAAAATAACATTATACCATAAAGTTTCTCTCTAGCACCCTAACATAGGTAGGAATTCATAGAAGAATAGAACTGGCTCGGATGTCCATAAACACACCGCACTCAAAGGTCTGAGCCCCCATGCTCTGATCGTATCTTATTCGTCGAGTAACAGGAATGGTCAGTACGTCTCGATGAATACTCAGCTATCGACTTGTCATCCTACTGAAGTAGTAGAGGATCTTGGAAACTCTCAACCACATCATCAAGCCAGTCCTCAACCACCTGTGAGTCAGGATCACCTCAGAACCTAAGTGGTATCATATGCTAAAACACGTGTAAAGCACTAATCCTACATGTTTCATCTACTTGTACCGTTGGTTTTAACTGCTGACCAATTGGCAGTGCTATAGTTGACACACTACCTAAAGGTACTATCTCAGGAAATAGTCCACGTTACTAATCCTCATCACTATGAATACCATTCTCATAGTCACTCTTTGGGAATGAACCTTGAAGCAATGATCACCATCCGCTCTACTGGTGTCTCAACAAGGTAAAAAACACTGGTCACTGCCTCCATCCAGTCCTCAACTGCATGAAATCCCATCTTGCATTAAATCCTCAGAGGCCTCTATAGCTGGAACTCATGAAAAGTGTTTAGTCAGTGTGCACCCACTTTTGGTGGGGCTGGTGGCAACGACTATCCAATGGGTAGTGGTGCTACTGGTACACCACCCGAAGGTGCCAATGTCGTATGGGGACCCTGTACTGAGGCCTCATTGTTTGGTGGGCTATCATCGTGTAATCACATGGGAATTCTAGATGGATATCTTTGTGGTGGTATCCTGATAAGGAACAGGTTCACCATGGTCATTAAGTAATACCTGGTGAGATGACTCTAATGAAATAAAAAGAACAACTTTTCAAAAACAAATGCAATCAGTGTTTTTTGTGCTGAATCAGATTTCAGAATTCTGGGTCCTGGTTTATGGATATGTCACCCACCGCACAAACACTGGACTCCCCGAACTAAAATATATACTCATAACACATAACAATATTGCTTCATAGAAAATATGAGAGTCCATGTTCTTTGTTAGAACAAAACTCCTCTGATACCACTTTGTCACGACCCATCCCTCGTGGCCCCTTCCATGACAACCCCAAGCACACCTTCCATTGTCTAGGGGCTGGAATCTAGCACCAAAAATCATACTCCCATAAACGAGAAGGCATTTCATTTAATCCTTTAAAAAAACATGGTCTAAGATCACGACAATAAAAAAATGTGAAGTAAATTGTTGTAGTAATATTGTGTTGAAAGTTAAAGGGGATAGAATAAAGTCCCAACTATAAAGGTACATGTACAAATAAAAATAAAATACAACTAAAAGAAAATGTCAAATAGCTATTGTGTCATCCTATGAGGTTCATACATGATGTTTAGGTATTGATTTCCCCATTAGAATTCCACATTTTCCCTTCTCCTATGTGTACCACCTAGTCATGGATCCCTCAAACCTCATCCACGTTGCCCATCATCTGCACAAGAGACAACATGGTTCAGGTGTAGCCTGTGCAGGGGTGAGTATAACGATACACATTAGGGACCCTGAGACCCCAATGGCCTCCTAGAATTCCAAAAATAAAAACAATAGGGTAACACCATGATGTTAAAGTACCACAAAGGTAGATTAACATATAACATGACCTCAATCACAAGCAAAAATTAAAGATAGCTCACACTAGGATTTATTTTTGGGGTAGTAAAAACTGGCATCCCTAGTCACAACATGGAAGGCCTCGGCTACTGGAGAACACCATCTCTATTTATTATAGTGGGCTATCCGTGTCACATAGAGGTGCTTCACACTATCCTTTGACTACTGAGGTACTCCTACTGTCGAGTATCATGGGTCTTCTGCATCACACAAAGGCGCTCCCCACCATGGGTATACGATGTCAAACACAGTCGTTCCCCCAATATCCCTGATGAGGTACTCATCTAGTCGAGTACCATAGTTCTGACACATCACACAAAGGCGCTCCCCACCATTGCCCTGCCACGTCACACATAGGCGCTCCCCACTTGTCCTGTCGAGTTACTCCGAGTTGAAACGGTCAGCAATCGTCAGGTCTTTACAAGTCATAGGGTTCTGTATGTATCGTGGTTGGGAGAATCTCTTCCCAATATATAGGTCAAAATTAAACCTCCATGAAGTTACACACAAAGGTATTCCAATGCTCTGCCACATCAAAAGGGACCCAACGCAATAGACGATGCATCAATTGAATGGATGGTCTGTAAATTTTTATCATTTCTGCTCTGAGGGCCTTATTGGATTTGGGGTTCGATCCAACCTGTCATTACTATAACTTTATCCTAAACTCATGTGGAGTATATCAAAAGGACCGTCAAAATATAAAAATCATGGTGCAATAGACATTTCATCAAGAAGACACCAGGTCCTCAAGATATGGCCATAAAGGGGAAATGGGTTTGAATGTGCCCGGGTCTGGTCCAACCTGACCCAACCCGGCATGGGCTGACACGACATAGTTTGGTTTGAACTTACCCGGTCGATGTCCGGACCAGATGGCATGGGCCTGGGTAGGCCCGGCCCACTGGGTCATATTTCAACCAGACCCGCGAAGGGGCGGCCCGGTGGCACGGCCCGCTGGGCAAGGCTCACATCGGTGCGGCCCGCGGCAGTGCAACCCATTGGGCGTGCAGTCTAGTGCCAATGTGGGAGCACCCCTCTTCCAGTTTTCCTAAATGGTCTATCAGACAGTTATGCTGGGTGGCACGCGGGACCCGCCTTAGGGGTCCTACGCGTTCGGGCGTAGCTGGCCGGTCTTCCTCCCTGTGGCACGATCACACACCACTACTCCACCACGGCCGACCATCCTCCCAGAGGCATGATCGTGTGCCCCTACTCCACCAGTGGTGCCAATGAGTGCCTCCCTTCATTCAAGGGGCTAGCTGGGTGATATCCACCACCTTCTACCACTAGCCATTGCAGTTTCATTTGAAGCCCAAAAAATTAAATGATCACATATTCCCTATCCTCAGGTCGAGGGCTCCACGTCCATATGTCGTGGTAAACAAATTATTTATTTTCTAGCGTCAATTAATATTTGGCTTTGAAGAATACATGAAGAACGCATGATTAATCAAGAGTAAAAAGGTAAGGTTTAAATGTGGGATGATGGGCATGATCATTTCGCCATCGTCATGATGAATTGTGAATATAAATTATCAATAAATTAAATTCAATCATATTAAAATCCCCTTCCTCAACAAAGATGGTCAGCGTGCATTTGTGGAAGCGGATTGGTGTTCGTCATCCCAAAAAACTATCCTCCAACGACGTCACTTGTTCATCTATCTCCAGTTCAGGGTTTCAGTGTCTCTCAACACCTCTCACTGGTATCGTCTCTTTCCAGGGGATTGACGTCACTACACATTGTCAGCACATCACTGCTTCGAGAAGCAGTGCAACCTCCTCTCCCCATGTTCCAGATAAATAAAAGAGGGTTCGGGTGTGAAATGTTCATGGGAATAATGGAGTCCCATTAATTTGGAACTTTCCTAATTCTCTAATGTTGTAGTTAGATATAATTTAAATTTCAACACATTTATTGGAATGGCAGGTTGCTGGTCCCATGTTACCGCTTGTCCATTGGATGAAATTAATGAAAATAAAATAACAAAGTTATTGTATTTAATTTTTTAAAAAAATTCCAAAACATTAAATTTTTTCCATACCTACAACGGTCAAAGTGATATCTCCCTAAATTAAATCTCGGCCCTATGGGTTCACCAGTGTCCTTGGATATTCAATCTGAGCACCAGTGAAAAAGTATGAAATTGTCACTCACATGTTTACTAAACATACTCAAAAAAGGTTGGAAAATTATTAACAGTCATCCTCGACCCGCATTGGTCAATGTTAGGCTCTACATAAGTGAACCACTCCCCAATGAATCCAACGGTACATTCAAATTACCAATCTGATTTACCACTGAAAAGTTATGGATATCAGAATAAAATAATTTTCACTTTATTATTTTATTTACGGCTAAATACTAACATTCACTGGTGGCCCACTCTGGATAATGTTTGTATCTGCATAAAGAAAGCATACCCTCACGAGTTCATCAGTGGTCTCAGATTATTAATCTAAGTTACCATTTTTGAGTTATAAGTACATTAAAAAACTTAATTTAATTATTTTATATATGGTTATGCCATTTTTGAGTTTTCTCATAGGAGGCCCATGTCGACTATACTTAAGTTGTGCCTAGGGTAAACCCTCTATCTTGAGCCCAACGGTGCCCTCTTATTTTTTATCTATGTAACCGTTTAAGTAGTATTCCATTTTTTATGGAAAAATGCATATGATAACTAATTAAAGCTTAAAAAACTTTGATTGATCATTCCAGGCACTCCGGTCCTTGGAATCGCATGCCGTTAGATTTCTCAGACTCGTAATATTCCCAAATAATTAAAAACAAATTATTCGGAATTTCTAGGACATTACAAAATCTACTTCAAGAAGGTGGTAATATCATTTCATCCTTTTATTTAATTTCACATCTCTACTTTCATATCCACATATTATTTTTTAAATAAACCCTTTAGAAACTAATTAAATAGTATTCCAACATGAATTTGTAAATTTTATTATAAAATAAAATGTATTCTTTAATATATTAATGAATTATACATCTGATGTTCCCCCTTGAGAATGTGTCCCAATAACAGTTTCTTAATAGCCACTGAGGACATTTCCAATTATTTTATTATATCAAACCCTATGTTTGGTCATAAATTAAATATTATTGAAATGTAAATATATAATTAACTATATTTAATTTATGTGTAATTTATTCAACTGATTTATAATATACAAGGAAAAAAATTAGAAAAATTAATACAAAAGAATGTATTTTTAGGTAAAAAAATATAGGAAAATATTTCCACATAACAATGGGAATTATATTAAAATACCCATTGATTGTAATTGATAAATAGGTACCAAAAAAAATAAAATAATTTTATACTATCGTTATATTTTAGTAATCCTATGTTTAATATTTAGGAGGAATAAAAGGGACACAATAAACTGAAAATTATGTTTAGGAGAATATTTATCCCAATTCCATTTTTGGGACTATCTTACCATAGAAGATTTTACAATATGGATATTCCTCATATATACATATAATTTAATTCTAATAAAAATTTGGAAATAAATTCAAGGATATACATCATTGAATTTTTTTGAAAAGTTTTCCAAGGTGTATAAATTTAATTTTAAAAAAATATGTTAATTTGAAAAATATAATATTGAATCCCTATGATTTTTTTCATCTCTACTCAGAAATAATGATTTTCAATTCCCAAAAACATGTTTCCAAAATTCGGTTGGTAACCTCAATTGTTATTCAAAAATGTGTGATTATGAAGACTTTATGAAACACTTCGATTTCAAGGTTTATTTCATTACTATTATGCATATAAGTTTCTTGTGGAATGCATGATTATAAGAATTTGATGATGTAATAATTGGTTCTAAATTTATATATTACTCCAATGAAAAGTTTTACGTGTCATAACTAATGAGATAATATGTATTATGCATTAATAAGATGTTATATTTGATCCCATTTATGTTATTATGATTTATGAATATATTTTATGCATGAACAATATGATAGATTTTTTCACAACTATGTATGGTATTTAAACAATTTGTTGTGATGTTTTATTTTCATGCATATTCCATATTCCATAACATTATCAAAACATTTATTCATGATTATAAGGAAGATCATATGTTTGTGATATATTTATATTGTTTGTTCTCAACTATGTTATATATTTATGAGGGAGATTCATATAGATAATAAATAATTCATTAAATTAATGGTTTATGTTTTATTTTTTACAAGTGATGTATAATCCAAATTTTGAGATGATAAAAATCATCTAGATCCTAGTGTTTATCTCTATTATATTTTTAATATTTAAATTATATAATATATTCATAAGGATGAGGGGTCACTATAGTTAGTATATAATAATGGTTTAGTAAATTAGTAATGTTGGATTAGAATACATTAGTGTAAACACAAGGATAAGCCATGATTTTTTGGAGAAACATCATCTGTTTTGGTAAATTATGAGAGTGAGTAATTTTTTAGTAGTGAAGTATCAATATAAATATTACATGTGGATGTGGATGTGTTATAGTTATACCAAAATGTAACATCCTTGAAAAGACCATTGAGGGATTAAAAAAATCATCATATATTTAATGGAAATGGGCCCCTTTATACACTAGGTTTTAAATCCCCAATGATATTATTTAGTAATTAAAAAACTATAAATAATTAAGAAGTATACGTAACCAAATTAATTATTCATCTTAAAATAGAGGAGGATTAATCCACATAATCCAAAAAAATAATTGTTTTTTGAAATAGTCTAAACACATGGATCCCAAAAGACATAACTTTAGAGTTAATTATTAAAGAATAATAAATTATTTATTCATTATCTATTAGATCAATTTTTTTCAATATATATTATTATTGAAAATTGTGGGAAACAAGAGAAACAAGACCAAAAATATCTGTAGTGGATAATTAAACTACATTCTGAATGACATTACAAATTTAATCTATGTGGTCATCCTATACATTATGTTGATTCATCTCCAGAATCATTTAGATATGAAAAATAATATTAAATATGTTCAACATCTTCCTTCTCCCATGAATCTTATAATGTATATCTAGCTGCTAATGTAGAAACAATCATTGATGTTTAGTGGAACTTTTGATAAACATGTCACTGAATAATTAGTCATCTCTATGTCGATGTTCTTTTCATTTATCCATTATTTTGAGAAATTGTATTTGAATCTGGATATATTTCATTTAGAAGGAGTGACTGGTCAATTGAGAGAATGGATAAAGAATACATACCTTAATGGTGAAATAGAATATATGTAGTGGGAATAGCATATGAAAATATTCCTATCATGTACTTACATCAACCTATTAATAATACTAAGAAGAAGGAATTACTATAGCATAGAATAAATGAAGGATGATAGATCATGTATTATGTGGAAAAATACTAATGATTTCATAATATTATTAGTGTTTCATTATTAAAAATTAAAGAAAAATAGAGAAAAAAGTTTTCAGTTTAAAAAACATCATAGAGGTTTTAGCTACATGAGATTTTTGTAGTTATAGGGATGTAGTTATATTTGTATTAAAAGTCAAGATGATGTTTGGTAAATAACCCTAGGTTTATGGAGATAAGAAAATAATTTATGGGGATTCATACTAGTAGATCAAATGGAAAAGGGGGAATTAAGATCAAGCCTCACCCCAAGACAAAAAATGATATATGAAGAAACATGAGAATTTACTATAAGGGATAGAAAAATGATTTTCATGTGGGTGAGAAATCCACTAATCTCATGGATATCTCATAGACATAATAATGATAACCAATTACATGGAGGAAATTATGTAACCCCCATGTCTCCTTGATTAAAATGTAGGGTGAAATGGAATTCTACAAGCTAGATCACTGAACAATGGGTCATTGAGGGAAATCCCCATGAGGAAAAACATATGCCGATTGTGAAAGGGTAATCTTTTGCACCAAAAATAGTTGATATGGAATTTGAAAATGATGTAATATATGGTTTACTTCCTATTCAATAAAATAATAGAAAATTTTTTATTTGATTGTGGTTCTAAAAATTTATTTATAACCTACATGTTTTCTATAATAAATTAATCAAATCCAAGTTACCCAAAAGTAGAGATATATTTAAACACATAAATGTCTATTCAAATAAAACCATTTTTTATAATCATCTCTTATTAGTGTCTCTAGTTTGATTATTCTGTTTATTATTAAAACAATTCTATTAGTGGAATTTTATATTTTATTAGGCATTTATGGTCCTTTATTACATAGATCACTCATCAAATGTTGGGAAAAGTAAATATATTTTCACTTTTTATAAAATATCATGATCTTGTAAATATAATTTAAATATTGTGAATATCTTATATGTATGCCATCAATGGTGGGAGTGATTATACTCTAGGAATACTTGTAAAATTCACAAATTATTGAGTTTAAGGAATGAAAAAAACTTGAATAAATTTGTGTCATTAAGAAATAGAGGGATTTATTTCCCAAATATTTTTCAAGACATCCCCTAAATAATAAGGTAGAGTTCTCAATAGAGATAAATCATGAAACCAATAATATCTACAAATGAAGCAATATTATGATCCCAATAAAACATTACATGTTAAATAAGTAATAATAAGATAATTTTGACAATGGGGTTATAAACCCATGTTCATCACTTTGGGCTATTATAGTTATTTTGTTATAAATTAGAATGGACTAATGAAGATTTTTATATATCACATTTATATCAAAAATATTAACATAATTAATATATATCTCTTTCCAAGGATTGATGGCTTTTTTGATCAATTAAGAGGCGCTTATTACATACCAAAAGAGGATCCTCATTTTGCATATCATCATTTTTTTGTAAATATTGATTGAATTTAAAGATATCATTCAATTAAAGTCATGGAAACTATGATTTCATATTGATGCACATTATACTTACTTATTACTCATAAACCATGATGTATTTTATTTACAGAGATATTATAAACTAACATGATAATTTAGTTCTAGTCTTCATCATTTATTTTTTCATTTACTCCAAAAGAAAGGTGGAGCATGAAGAGAATATGCCAATAATTTTGGATAAATTTAGAAATGATAAAATGTATTATATGTTCAGTTTGTGTTAATTATGTTTTTAGTTGGTCATATTCATAGGTTTTGTGATTAAAAGTGATGGAATTTTTATGGACCTTTTATTGAAAAATGAAATTAAGGAATTGGATTGACCCACTAGTTTCAAAAATATCCTTAGTTTCCATTATATAGAAGGGTACTGCATACATTTTTGAGGAATTTCTATAGATTTTAAGATCACTAATTTTTTTAACACAGAATAGGGTAATATATTTCTAGATGAAAGAATGTGGGGAATTATTTATGGATCCCCAATAAAATCTAGTCACTACAACTATAATCACACGACCATAAAGTGGAGAAGGATTTTTGATAGAAATAGATGCATCAAATAAGGTATTTGGATTTTTAATCATATATATTGAAAAATTGGTAACCTATGCTTTATGTAAACTGATGATTCATGAGAAAAACTACCCACTGAATGATATGGTGTTTTCAACCATGATCTAAACCATAATTTTTGGGAAGCACTAGCACTATTATGAGAATTGGAGATAAATATTTATCAAAATATTTCTAAGTATATATTAACAAAAAAATATCTCACCATGAATATGTGATGTTGGTTTAATCCAATCAAGTTATATGAATTAACTTTTCTCTACCATCCTAGAAAGGTGAACAAGGTAGTTTATGATCTTAATAGAGAGGAACCTACAACTATTTCAATTATTTTTATTGATTAATGAATTTACTTCATGGATAGGGAATGTATGGATCTGGAATTCACAAGATTTGGGGGAAGAAAAAAAATTATAAAATAATTCAAAAAACAAATATCTAAGGAAAGACATAAGAGACCAAAAGGTATTATTTGGAGCATAAAAGGTAGTTGAAAGTAGTAATAGAAGGTGAATTTCATGAATTACATATTGATTATAGTGGATTTATTCATTTTGGTACAAGGATTTGTGTTCTATCATCGCCTAAAATAATGAAGGATCTATTGGATGACGAATATACCTTACATTTTTCAATCCATTTATTAGTAACATGATGTAGTGTGTTCTTTGACACCCCATCTAGGGGGATAATATGAAAAAGGGATCACTGAGTACAAATAATATTGGTTGGTATATAATAAATATTATAGAGAGTGACATAAGATTAATGTAATGATGAAACCATTTCCTATATACAAATGGAAATGGGGGAACATCACCTTGGACTTTTTCACCGGTCTCCCTAAGACATCCAAGTGATGAAATGTTATATGTCTTGTTATGTATTGATTCAGTATGACTATATACATAGTTTTTCAGACATAATTTATAGACATAACAACATTCAAAGTTATATATAAAGAAATTGGGTAGGATAAGTGGGAAAAACAATAAATCATATCAAATCTTGATCTAAGGATCACCTAAAAATTCTAGATAAGGCTTCCATATTATATGAATAATAAAATGAAATGCAGTATGACATGTCACCCGAAACTGATATCCAATCTAAATTTACCATTCATACACTATTTGAAAAATTGAGAACCCACTCAATAAAATATTACCATTAAAGGGATCAATATCTCTCATTAGTTGAGATCAAATATAAAAACATCATCAACACATTTATTCAAATGGTTCCATATAATTCTCAATTTGGGATGTTATTTAGAACATATACATTTTAGGCTGAACTTATTGAATGAAATATACCTGGATTGAATATTTTCAATTAATGATAGCGACGGTTCAAGACATATAAATATAAATATGTATATATATAGAAATATATGATTTTTATGTCCAAAAAATTGCTATTCTAACAACCTTCAATGGGACATGGATTTTGATGTTGCAGAAAAAAATTTCCATCAAATATCACTATCTAAGAGAGTAAATAATTATAAGATAAAGGGAAAGGATGGCCTATGTATGTAGTAACCTTTTATATGCTCGATCATAATGTATTAATGTCATATCAGCTTGAAATTATATTATATATTTCAAAACATCATGACGTATCCCACCTATCTATCCTAAGGAAGTATATATATGATCCCTGTCACGTCCAAATTTAGGGGGATTATAACTATATAAGACCTCTCATATGTGGATAATCATAAAAAGATTTAACATGATATAAACAATGTTACATATAACAAAAAACTCACTTTGTCAATTTTTTATAGTAGAACCATTGATATAGAGAATTGGCATGGGAACTAGAGGAAATAATGAATCAAATGTAACCCTGTATATTATCAAGCAAGGATATGAGTTGAAATTTTGGGTGTTTCATTTATAATGTGGGATTAAATTAAGAAAACATAGTTTATAAATGATAATTTTTATTGAAATAATTTTATATTCTGTAATATTATATAGTAGTATATACATAAAACACAAAAATAGGCCAAAAAAATTATTTCATTAATGGACATCGTTATATTAATCGATAATTAAACACACGAATATTTAAAACACTATAAAGAGAAGAGATATTGAACATGAAAAGTAATATATTATACTTTAATCCTTCAAATCAATAGAATAATCTCTCCCACATCCAACACAGTAGAAATTAAAAAAATAATAGTAAAAAAATAAAAATTCTTCATAATAGAACATATTGAAACGTGAGAAATGATGAGGTGAATAATTAATCGAGGAGTACTGATCTATTTATAGGAGGTAATTAATCCATTCTAACAGCTTTGTCCCTATTTGAATAGTAAAACAACCATTGGAAATCATATCCTATCAGTTTGAAATGAAATTTCACCTGAAAATAATAAAATGAAATATAAGTAATTCTTATAATGAGTAATTCAATTAATAAAAAACAATAATTATATAAAATAAATTTTAATATTAATAACTCAATGAAAAATATGATCTTTTTTAATAAAATTATATTTTATAGTATTTTATAAACATCATTTTTTAATTGAAAATTAAAATAACATATGATATAAAATATATACAATAAAACTAATTTCATTTTTGAAATTAGACAATAAGAATTTGCAATGGTTAATTTTTTTGGTTATTTTATAAAATGTATTAATTTATTTTAATAAATAGTAAAAATATTATTTTTCAAATTATGCATGTTTTAATAGATAATGATGATGAAATAAGGGAAAAATAAATATAAAATCAGTTATCTTATACCTATATTATTTTAATAAGAGAAGTGGATAACATGAGAACAATAAACCTAATTTCCAATAATAAATTATTTTCCAAATTATAAATAAAAAGGTATTCACGTTAAATTACAATTTTTCATTTCTTAAAATTTTATTTTTAATAAATTAGTGAATCTATTATCTATATGTGTTTAATGAACTGAAAGAATTTAATTTTTTTATATATAATTAATTTCTTAAAAAATTAACAATTACAATTTATATCTTCATTATAGTATTTTATTCAATATTTTATTCTCATAATATCCTTATCCCCAAGAATGAATAAACTCTCTCCATCCACTTGGGAAAAGACATCTTACCCATATACTAGAGACAATCTCTAGAGAAATTACCTCTACCAAATTTTTTAGAATCCTTAGTGTTGTTATGTAGTATTAAAAAAAATATTTTAAAATGTTAACCTTCATAGAGAAGTAATCAGTTCAAGAACGAAGAAAAATATGTTTATACATTTATGTCGGTTCACTTTTCTAATTTCATATACAATATTTTAAATATAATTAAAAAAATTATTAAACAAAATATATAGAATGTTATCATTACCTTCATAAAATTAACATAATATAAAATGTTAATTATTTTATAATCACATATTATTTATCTAACATATCTTCAATGGAGAATTATACATTAAAAATTGTTAAACTAAAAAAATGTTATTTATAATTATATTATTACTTATAATATTATAAAAGTATATAAATAAATTATTTATGATATATATGTTTATTAATAGATTAATTTTAGTGTATTTTTATTTAATTCAATTAATTTATAAATGAAAGTGATCATAAAAAAGCGATATCAAAGCATGACGTGAATGTTTAATGAAAATTATATTAAAATGATTCCCCCATAATTACGGTAATTAGGAAACATGTGGCACTGATTATAATTTATATATAGTGAAAAAAATCAGTTTTGGTTAAATATATTAATATTCCAATATTTACTATTCATCAGATGTAAAAGTGATGAAATATTGTGGGAATTATGATGAGGGGAATTTTTTAACCCAAATCCTTTTTTGGATCATCTCATATTTCAAAATATTTTCCTAAAAGATATTCCTTTTATATCAATAAAATAACATTACAATAATCATTAAAAAATCAGTGTTATATATGGTTCTATGTATTCCAAATTTTTTCCATTCCATTTAAAATATTTTTTTAAAGGAATTTATTTCCAAAATGACATTTTGACACCTCTTAAGTTGTTTCTTATATACTCAATAATGATGACGTGAAATAACAATTGTTCTACTTTTTTTAGAAAACAAAATTATACTCATGAATTTGTTATGTATGATTCCCTTATAATTCAAATTCATTTCCATAGTTTTATTTCATGAATAATATTTTTATACATTGTATGTTCCATGCATGATTAAAATGATTTTATGACTTAACAGGTGGGACACGAGTTATATATCCCTATAATTAATTGTTAACATTATAAACCTTATAAAATAATTTTTATTATTTGTGAAAATGGTGCTATATATTTCCACAACTATGTTTAGTATTTGAAGATGGTGTTATGTTGTATCATTATTATGCATATTACACATTCCATGACATTATCAAATGGTTCCAAGTTGCTTATAAAGATGGTCACATGCCATTAATTTGATTATTTTGATTATAATATCATATAGAGACACCTGACCCATTAAGTTTTTGCATATTATTACATTATTTTAAAATATATTTATCCAGTATCAATCCAAATGGACTGTAAATTATTAGTTTCTTTTGAAGACTTTGATCTTATTTTATGAAATTAATGTTAAAAACATGAATCCGTATTATATTCTTAATGTTGTTCTACTAATGTAGATTTTATCTCCTAAAATAGAATCATATAACCGTGAGATAACATAATGAAATGGGTGAAATAAAAATTAATTAAATAGAATAGTCATGATAAGGAATGAATGTCACTGAGTTAATGGTATAACATGATTTCATAAAAGAGAAGTCCCATGAGTAATTTCACGGAATCATATCATTGAGTACATGGTATTATACGATAATTGAGTCATTGAAAATCTGTCAACATCATATAACATGAAATATATATTAGTTAAGGCTGTATCTATTGACAATATTATATCATTGTAAAATTCTCACAATGGATTATGTTTACTAACAAATTTCATAAATGAAACCACATGAGACCAAATTATTAACCAATGAATTGTTGAACTATTAGGGTGAACCTATAATATCAATTTCAAGGACTATATAGTAAAATTAATTGAATCAATCATAAAAAATAACAAAAAAATAACCCATGAAAGTTACATGATTTCTATCATGTTGAATCATATAATAAACTTAGGAAACTTCTTAATGAAGGAATTTAATAACTGATCATAAGGAATGAATTACAATATTAAATGAATTGGAAATAAGATATGAATATTTGTGATATAAATATATATATATAGAACATATTATCTATACATGACATTAAGTGAGGGAAAATATGATTTATAGATAGAATGTCCATGACTTGAAAAATGGAATGGTTTAGAGATATCCCTTTCCTCACTCATGATTTCTCCTATGAATTCATTATATGATGAAATAATAAAAATTTGAAAATTATTTACACACATAGTAACTATTTTCATGCATGTTAATACTTTTGTTAATTGTCACCCGGTAATATTAAAGTACACTACCCATTAATTCCATGAAATATTCTTTTAATGATAAACACTTAATATGTCCAAAATTTCATTGGTAAATTACATATTGTCAATGAAAATATTAATTCATCTGACATATAATAGTATCTATGTAATATTTTTCATTTTTATAAATAAATAATAAATTTTATACCAACACAAAAATATCATTATGAAAAAAATGAACTACATTACAATCATGGGGATGGTAGGTTGTACGTATAGACGAATAATGTTTCATTTTTTTGATGATAATGATAAAAGGAATATAAGTGTCATTTATTCTTTAAATTATGATATTTATACCACATATATATTATTATTTTGTAAATTACATTTTTACCTACCATACATGTGATGTGGTAAAAATAAAAATAAAATATTTAATCACATTTCTCTGTGAGAAAGTAGTCCGACATAAAAATAAAAGACATCATCCTTTTCAATGGAAGGTATGGTAAGAATTTATGTGATATGTTAATTTTAAAAAATATTTATTATTTTTTTATTTTTTTATATAAATATGAAATTAGTTTTTACTAAATAACATGAAATATTTATGTGAACAAAGAACACATCACTTTACAATGATGTAGTCTACCACACACATGAGAGATGTTACATATTCTCAATGTAATGTAATTTAATATGGGATATGTCATATTATAATTCATAAATTATAGTTATATAATTACTATAGTATTAAAATATTAAATATATTTTCAAATCACTCCATTATAATCTATGTTCTAAAATGAATTATATCATTTTACGTTGTGGTTGTCCGAGAAACTCAAGAATCAATGACTGTGTTTCCATTTTGAGGGAGGTGGATGTGTTCATATTTAATTGAATTAAAATAACAAAATATAAGAATATTTTGGAGATTGAGGTAATTATATTTCAATTTCTTAAAAATATTTTTGGATGGTAGAACAAGAAATAAAAGAAACACTCAGTTATAGACGATAGATATTCTTCATATAATTTCTTTTGGTTTCCACCAAAAGCCATCATAGTTAGTCTTTCTGACCAAAAAATGGAATATAGGATGATTTTAGAGAATTATACACGTTATTTGGGAGGTTATATTACCCATAAATATGTTTTGGAAATGTTGAATTGGGAGAAGAGTGGGTGGTCTTTTATTAGTGTGTAAGAGGAAATACAAGGATGTTTTGAAAAAAATAAGTTTACCAATATTTTTCATTATACCAGGAAACTCAGTTAGAGGCAAGCATTTGACCATTCATTAATGAAAAGAAAAATCCAAAAAAAATTACACCAAAGTGAAATGAAAATTACAGATCATATTAGTCAGACCCATTACCATTCCTATGATAAATTGCATCCCATGTAGAAGCCGATTCCCATTATGAACAGTCATAATGTCACAAAATCATGGCGTACTTTCTTTTTAAGGTTGAACATCTCCAAAGAGAGAAATTCCATATAAGAATGTGTAGCCCAGTATCCCCCCCCCAATGGAGGACCTGGTAGTCATTGGCATTTGCATATTTGAATAATCCATCCTCGGCCTTCTTGGTGGTGGGGCTGTCATCACTTCAGTATTTCTAGAAACCTTGTTTTTTCCACCCTAGACAACATTGTTGTAGGATGTACGGACCATGCCACCTTCATTTTCCTTGTCACTATCGAGATAATCCTCCCATTTTCCAAAAATGCGCACTACACGGTAGCCCTCCTCCACACACTGTTCTTGCTGAGATTTAATGATAGAATCAAGCATGTCAAGACACTGTGAATGACCCACAAGCTCACAACCAACATTTTTCCCCTTCTACACAAAGATATCACCAGTAACAGCGTCCTGTGAAATGATTCCATCTTCATTGACTGAAATATCACCCTCAATGATAGACCTTCCCATTCCTCAACTCTTGCAGGCAATTTATAGTGGAGTCAAGTGTAGGAAAATCATCATTACCATCCTCCTTCCCTTGTAATGGTATAACATAACCACATGGATCCACAACACCTTTCCCCTCTGAAACATTTGCACCCACAGACACGACTCCATCATGGTCCAACACCATGTCATCCATCACCAAACAAATAAAACGGTTGCTAAGCTAAATATATGTCCCCTGCATCCAAGACTGGGGCTGTAACCCGGTTTGATACTTCACTTGCACACCACTCCCATCAACAACCTTCTTCATAGACCCATGATCAACAGATGGCTATTTCTCTATCACCTCCTCCATAGCACATGCATTGATGATGACAACATCCTGTAAGAAAACACCCTCCATCATTCTCCACACATTACTAGGAACCATATTCAAATTCTTCTTATCACCCTCCATAGTGGAAAAATTATCCTCAGAGGGGACCGGATGGCATGAACTACCCTCAACCATAGACCTTTACTCAATTCCAAGATAACATTTCAGTCTGTCAAACATTTCCATTACAGATGGGATCAGAGGCGCATGCACTGTCTTCAAAAAACTTGCAAGGCTTGGAACATCATCAATATGAACCTTCCTCGTCCCCCACTCTACTTGTCTAGTATATTGCGTTTTGACCAGATCACCTTCAGTGCATACAGAGTCCAGTCGATCACCTTGACCTAATGAAACTATAGGTTTGGTATACACACTAACTTCCACAGGGTCATACTTCACATCCACGTGAGTCGACCTCACATCAACACACACCCCACAACTATTCCCACATTGTCCATCCATCCGTTGTGAGTAAGAATCCTGCCCTACCCTACGACAAACAACCTCTAAATGCCCAAACCATCTACACATCACACAGAACTTCATCCATGACTCAAAAAAAATCTCTTGCATCCAACTAAACTCCTTCTCATTAGTAATACAGACATAACTCATGGGAGGTATCGCAACGTCTACCTCAACACAGATACCCGTGAAAACTAGATGAGACACAGACTCAGTCCGTTGATCAGAGCAACGAAATCATCCAATCATGTAGGAAATTTCATAGAGAATTGAATGTTATTTTAAAAGAAAGGGGGATACCGAGAAAACATAACCATGATGCAATTGACGAAGGGTCGCACTAAATATGTAATTCAAAACCCCATCAGAAGAAATAAATGGGATAATTTCTACACCTTCTAGAAGCTGTGGACAAAGCGATAATAAAATATTCCTCCGATCCAAACTAAACCATAATATGTCTTTGATCGAGTAACCCAATGTCAAGACATTCATGAAGTTCAAGATGAACTTATTAGAAAATATGATTTATTTTGACTCAAAATTTGTGTCCATTTGTTCAATATAAACTCATTGAAGTGGAAGAATTTAATTTATAATTAAACCCACATACGTGTAAAAAATATTTTTCCATGAAATGAATTTTTTATGAAATGATGGTCTCATAATTTATATAAAAATTTTATTTTTAAATATTATTATCTAAATAAATATATATAAAAATATATATAGTTTAAATTAAATTTCAATCATTCATCCATTGTGGGTATTTTATTAATTTATAATATATAAACATTATACTCTTCCAAACAGGTTATACAAAAAATGTTATATAAGGCCAACAAATGGAAATCTAACAATATATATTATAACTTTTATCTAAATAAGAATAACTTAATTTAATATATTTAAATTATAAATAATTTAATTTTAAATACAAAGAAAATAATAATGGAAATTAATCTATAAAAAATTATTGAAGAAGTTTAAAAAAATCTGTATTTTCACTATGCATTGAAAAACTAATATTTTTTTGAAATTTAAAAAATTTTAACTTCTGATAATATCAATATTATTTATTAAAAATTATTTTCTTGTTTTTAAATATATTCTCTACAACTAGTAAACAAAATAATAATTTTAAATTTTACTCACAAAAAATTTGCAATCTTTTTAGATGGGAATACCATTTTTTTCGAAAACAGATCACATTCATTCAAGATGTTCATCTTTATTTAATATTTTATAAGATAACCATTTATTTATATTATAGATTATTAAATCATTTAATTTTCCTATTTTATTTATTCATACTTATAACCTTCAATAAAATGGCTAGGTTATAAAGGCCATGTTTTATGAATAATATAATTGAGTATCATATTTCATTTAAATGATGTCTTCAGTGAAGCATATTATATAATAAAAATTGAATTTAATTAAAAATAAAACATTACAAAAATTAATAGGTTATAATTCTCATCTACGACTTAATAATTTCACCCAAAAAATTTTATATTATATACTAATGTGAAAACATGACAGGGAAATTTGGTATCATCACCAATTTGGGTTCGTAGGTTTCAACGTCAAAATTTTGGTATCACCAAATCATATTGATTATATAAGTTATCTTATTTCATAAAAAAAATTCATTATGATCTGTGATCTTTATATACTGCTCCTATTATGAAGTGCCTTTCTCCAATGTTACCACCTATTGATTTAGTATATGCAATGAGTTTTGTATGAACTTCCTCAAAATGGATACATGTATCAAATCATGTACTTGAGATTTGTTAGGAGGGAGTTGTAGTCATTTTTAAACTTATATGATGAAAAAATGATATCAAAAATTTTGACATATCTACAATTAAATTTTCCCTCTTCCCAAGCCTCATTACTTTCTTCCATGGTGAAATAAATATGAAAAACTTTTCATAGACCCCAAACACCATGTCTATATTAAAATATACATCATATATTATCAATGAAATTTTAACTGATTTATACTTATTCTAAATTTTTTATACCGCCAGTATCATATTTGGAATAAAAAAAGATACCATATGCATCTGCTCTCCAATTTTGTCCAAGCTTGTTGGAGTCTAACACCACCTTCCAAAAAGTGCCTCATAGGATTCCATTTCAATGATTGAATGGAAACTATTTTTATATGATAACTATATTAGGGGAATGTGGGGATAATAAAAACTATGGATATACATTTAATCAGACATCAATATATCATCTAGATTTTAGATGTTTCATTCATGCTAATTATCCTTACATGGGTGATAAGTTGTACTGAAATTTAGTTCTCTATCAAACATATACTAAATGACTATCTATAACCATTATTTAATACCTGAATCACAATAATATAAAATAGATAGTTATACACATTGAAATATAACCAATTCCCTTATATATGTCATAATGAGTAGTTCTATAGTCAAATAAACCTTGGCAGAAACAAAATTTATAAACATTGTTAGGTGATTGAATAAAACACATATGTTGATATTTAATTGTAAATCCTTTGTAGTTTTACGATGAAATCGATGCCTTCATTTTCCAATTTCTATAATGGTAAGGGAATGGTTTCATCATACCATAATAATTTAATCATTTATCCATGGTTTGTTTTCATAACACGTATCATGATAAAAATTATCCAATATCCATCTTCTTGTTATCCAACCAAATGTTTTTCATTAAATCACTATACATAATATTTCAACCTGAATTAATAGAGAAAAATGAGCTAAGATAATCATTAAAAAGATACTTCTATAACTTGGGTTCTAATCTGATATATATCTCGGTCCCAATCTTTAAAAACACATATTCAAAAACATATAACTTTATAATATTTACTAATATATTTATTTCACATCCTCCTCCTCATAAGACTACATAAAACATTAAATAATATATGTTTTAGATTTAATTAGTGAAAGTTAAGAGCAATATCCATAAACTATTACCATTTCAATTATTTTGAAGACTATAAATATTTAAACCTGGTAAATTATCATAATTAATTGAATTATTGGATCCTTTATATATAAAGCATCTTCAACTTATTTTTATTTAAATGAATTTTAATGGAATGAGTAGTTATAAGTCCCCAGCCAAAAACATTATAACATCTTGAGTAAAATCATGAATTCACATAGAAGATCATTTCATTTTTAGAGTTTTTAGAATTAGATCAAAACTATTACATAACAAAACCGTACAAATGAAATCCAGACAATTCCCATAGTATCCATTTCATCCATAACATAAAAACTTTTAAAAATAAACATAGTTTATTTTAATGTTTATTCACAATATCATTTTCATGATTTCAACCTTGACAGTATTCTCATTAAATAAAATTATTCTATTTAGAAATAGGGAATGAGAACAAAAATATCTTTAAGGGACATAAAAAGAAAGAAAACATTAGATAAATTTAATCATGAAAAACCTATATAATATTCTATGAGTAGATGAAACAAAACCTTTTCGTATGAATAACACTCATACCTTATCCTTGCTGAAAAACTATAAAACCCAAAAAGTATTAAAAAAATTGTGGGAAAAATATAATCATATATATAAAACCCATTCCTTCCAATTTAAATTGAAAAACCATATGGTCCAATTCCAATATTATTATTACCCATTAAATTGTACATCTGAAATGGGAATCATCATTTTTATAATCTATATCAGGCTCACTCGTGAGATTTAATACTGATCAGGCTTTCATATAAGCTATAACGGGCTCATCTGTGTGATATAATTGGGATAAACCCTTCATATAAGCTACTTCAGGAACACCCTTGAGCAATAATGGATATATCATGCTTTCTAATTTCATACAATTCTCAAGTATAATTTCATAGATAAAATATGCTAATTATAATACCTTTTGAAAACATTTTCTAATCCCATATGAAACACATTTTCATATAAAAAGTACCATTTTCATTTCAGAACCTATTTTTAATAACAATTAACCCAGAAAATAGATAAATGGAATTTTATTTTCTTTTTAAAAATAGTACAAATAATAGAGAAATCCATGTACCAAATAACTGTTATAGTGGTAGATAAGTTGATATCATTGTATACAAGAAAAATGTTAATTGTGTCATATTGTTACGAATGTAAAACACTCCATAATGAATATTCCATTGAAAAAATTTAAATAAGATTAAATATATACATAAAATGTACTGTATAATCCTTTTATATCCATATAAATAAATATAGAAACTCATATCAAGGGTGAAATATTTTATTATTAAATCATTAAATTATCAAGGTGACCCATCTGACTTTGAACATTTAAATATTGATATCCATGAATTAATGTAATTACCAAAATAATAAATTACATTAGTATAGAAAAAATATGTATATGAAAATTTATATTGTATGTGTATAAACCCTATAAAACCATATTGGTGCATATTAACATGAAATGCCTTTATGAAAGGATAATCAGTCAAAATCCCATATCTCGAGTCCAACACGTCTCATACGTTCTCTACTTTCCTGCAAATTAAATTTATGTTAACTTATAAATTCATGATAGTATTTTCAATGTTCATTAATATTTTTATATCACTTATTATCTTGTTATAAATGTACAAATTATTTATATTCATATCATACTTCTTATTAATATTGAATACCTGATTCAAAAATGTAATTGTTTATAATGTAAATTGTCTATGTGGTCATAATTCAAAAAATATATAATATAAAACATTATATAAATATATTATATATTCATTATATAATTATTTATAATAATATTTTATGAAATACTAAAAAAACTTTCATGGGGATGGTAGGTCATACGTACGAAAGAACACATTTAGCATTTTTTATGTGGCATTGGAAGTGTAAAATTAAATGAATTGTATATAAATATATATACACATATAATATAATTACCATAGAGTGATTATGTTAGTAATATCATTTAATTATTATAAAAAAATCATTAATATATTTAATGTGATGTTTTAACAATCACATCATTTTGAGGAGGTAGTAGTACACACGTCCCCAAACGAAGTTCTCATTTAACAAACAAATAGAAAGCATAAAGGTATGAATAATATTACATATCCAGAATAAGAAATTGTTTTTAATATACATAGTAAAATATTATTATACTTGAATAATAATTTTAAGGCTTTAAATAAAGGTGTTCAATTAATAATAAAAAAACATTATTTAGGGAGGCAGTTAACCGACATAACATG
The DNA here is from genome assembly GCA_963277665.1 of Viscum album. Taxonomy (NCBI): domain Eukaryota; kingdom Viridiplantae; phylum Streptophyta; class Magnoliopsida; order Santalales; family Viscaceae; genus Viscum; species Viscum album. The sequence continues at coordinate 638,472,363 of OY728143.1, forward strand.
GACAACAATTTTGTTTATTCTAATAAGAGGAGGTGAGAAATGAAATAAATATGATATATTATATTAGAAACATAATGATATAGTATATAAATTATTTTTTATTATTATAACATTAATGGATGAATTATTTTAGGAGAATGTAGAAAAATAAATGAAATTAATTGTGGTTCTTTGATTAAATTACCTATTGAATATCCCCATCATTGAAAGACCCTTAAGGACCATGGATTTGTACATTTGGTGATAATAGAAGAACCTGTATGTAGGAGAGTGTGATTTAGATAGGTTTGTGTAGATATTTGAGTATTGAAAATAATTTTTGTGTTGAAATATGGTGGTGGAGTGGTGATATTTTTACTTGAGGAGAGGTTGGTTCCACTGATTAATTTATCAATTATTTTATATTAAAGCCAACCATATAATGGTGGAATTAAATTAAAATAAAATGGTTATAGTTATTGTTCTATAAGATGGTCAATGTCTATCCACACATCAAAAAACCATTAAATATTGTATTTTTATGTATGTTAAGCTTCCATCTTTTTTACAGTAACTCTTTTTAAAATTTCCTTTTTTCTACACTAAATAATTTTTTATCGTAGTAATTTTTTTATAACATAAAATGGAATTGAATATTTAAACTAATTTGGACTGTCATATTTTAAATTTGGATTCCATTTTATCAAATAGAATTCACATAATTATAATATTTTATTTAAAATAAACTCTTCAATAACAACTAAAAAAAGAGGTTTTTAAACTGAAATTATTAAAAGTATGAAATGATTCTACAACAATTTTCAACATGAAATTGATACAAATGTTCTAAATTAGATAAAATGGTAGAAAATTATATTAATTAAACTAATAAAATAATTAAAATTAATATATATATATATATTTAGTTAAATAAAATGACCATGTAGTTTTGAATTAAAATGCATCATTCTTCACTATTCATTACAATATGCATTTAATTAGAAAAATACCAAAAAATTAACTAGATAAATTTTTATGTCCCAAATATAATGAATAAGATAATTTTATCAAAATTAAATTATAAATGTGATTTAAACATATTTTAAAGGTTTACTCTATCAAAATACAATAAATCTGCCATTGTTGAAAAATAATTCTACTATCAAAAAAACTGAATTTTTTATATCATTACTATAAAAAATATAATTTTAATAATAAAAATTAAATTTAATAAATTAAATATATTTTTTTAATAAAATAAATCATGAATTTTATTATAATTTTATAAAGTCGCTTAATTTCATTTAATTTGTTTATTTGGACAACTAAATATTTTATATTCAATTGGTTTTGTTTTTTTATTTCTATTTAATTTTCAAACCAATGAATCCTCATATAAATTTCATTAAACCCTATTTTCAGAATTTAGTTATTATAGATCATTACAACAATTCAAAAGGTTATGTAATAACTACATCTTAAAATAATAATAATAATATAATATAATATTATTCACTATAACTCAGTCTTTTGTGTTACATATGATTTTGGAAAAAACCCATTAGTGTGTTTAGGGTACTCTATCAAACATTGAGTCCCAATAAGGTAGAAAATTAATAATTTAATATTAATAAAAATTAAAATTTCATATTCTATAATTACCTGGGATGTTACATCATTCCCACATTTTGAAAATTTAATCCTAGTAATTTTAAATTTGGTCTTTGTATCTAATGTATTAATATTCAAGATTACATCATTGAAATAACACATTAGAATAACAGTCAATAAAACCTATACATTAAATGAAATAAACTTAAGTATTATGGTCAACCAAGATATTTTATACTATGGTTCCTTGTTTCAAAACATTGACATGGATGATAAAACTAACTATCAAAGACCAATATAGAGTGAAAGAGAACATATAAATTGGAATGTTATCTACCTAGAAACCATAAATATGTGATGGTTCAATAAAATTGAGAAAAATAATAAATTAATTTTTTATATTATTTAGATATATTTGAGGAAGTTATTTACATTATAAAATAAAAACATAATAAACCATACATTCTTAATGTATTTCTATTTTATGAGAATATTTTAATCTGTATTATATTCATTGAATTTTGATGTAAATACCTAGGAATAATTTAATCATAAAATATCACACTAACAATAATAGATATCAATATATTAAAAATGAGGTCCAAAAGTAAAGGAAAACTTACACATTTTAAAAAGACTTAAATATATATAACCCCATAAACCATCTCCTAGAAAGGTCCTTAATAACATCTTTTCACATCACATAAAACCTCAGAAGGTGTCTCTAAAACCTTGAACATATGGTTATACTTGGAAAAATATTGGGATCTCGGGATATTCCATCACTTCCCCAGATGTCTCAACAACAACGACGGTTGTAGAAAATGATTTTCACAACCCATTTTGTTTCTCATCGTATTCATTTACTCCCTACGCAATTATCATTGGAAACAATTTTACATAAAGTACCAACTCATTGAAGCTAATGAATATAATTATTGATTATCTATTTATTATCTCAATGTTAGACTACGCAATACTATTTTCCTTGTATTCATTAACTTTGTGACCGAAATTACCACACTGATAACATGTTCTAGATCGTCAAATACATTCCAGAATTTTTTTTACCACAATTGGAACAAAATTTCAGCTTACCTCCAAAACTATTTTTTGGCTGATTCATTACTTACTACCAACTTGACCATTTCATACTAATATCATTTTTGGCATGTAAATTTCAAAAAACTAAAAGTCAACATTCTCATCCCAACCAACCACTTTTTCATAAATTTTATTTTCATGGGAGGCCATAACTCTTCATAACCCATGACTCAATCCTGTGTAAAATCTATTAATTTTACTCTTAATGTCTCAAATGAAATCCATAATTCACATCTCCAATATTTTGAAGTTTTCTTCATATAATTCTACAGAGTCATCATCCTTTTGATTTAATTGAAAAAACCATTTCTCTATCCTAAGATGAACAATTGTTGGGAAATATTTGTCATGTAAAATATTCTTAAATTCTTTCTATTGCATGGAATCAAAATCATTTTTCTCTCTAGTATTATTAACCAATGACCAGAATCAATCATCTTAACCATCAAAACGATAGATTAATAGAGTTACGTATTGATGTAACAAACAAACTAGGACATAAAAAATGTTCTCAAGGGTATAGATCGATCATTGAACTACCACATGGTTAGATTATCTGTTGATTTATAGGTTATTTTTCATAATAAAATGTTCCACTACTGACATATTCCTCTGTGTTTGATCATGATTATCTCATGAATTCTTACCATAACTATTCATAACATGATTCTACCACACCATCTCTGATAAGAAAATGTTTATCTCCCATCTGAACACCACATGGTGCTAATTTGAAGGGTTGTTTTCCTCGAAATTCCTTCCCTTTAAAGAATTATAATTTCCCCTGTACAAAACCATTTTGATCATACATAATTTAGATGAAGAAACAAGGTAATATTAAAATGCTATATAATTTCTACTTAACTATAATCTAAAATCCACGACTGTAAAGAAATTAACAACATCCTTAAATCAAAAGATATCTAACGTGACTTCTGATACCATATATAAGGCCCAAGACTTAAAAATTACTTGATCTTGAGTTATTTCAACAATTCACATTGAGGTTTTTTAGTGTTAGAGTTTGTTAATATTAAATTTTTATTATTACATAACAAAATCATAGAAATACATAGTGGAAACATCCAACAGTTACCATTTATTCCATAACCTATTATTTTAAAATGATACATGGTTTCTTTTCTTCTTTATTCATCATATCTTTTCATTGATTATGTCCATACCTCTATTCCCCACATGATCACATGAAAATCTATAATATCATTGGATGATAACAAAAAATCTCAGAAAGGGACATAGAATGAAGGAAAATCATTAGGATAGTTCAATTTTTTTTACCAATTTAATATTCTTTGAGAAGATGAAATGAAATTTTTTTAAATGAATAACATGCATATTATTTTCTCAATGAAAAACATTACAAAAAAGTATTTAAAACTGCTTTAGGTGATATTGAGAATCATATACAAAAAAAAGTATGATAAAAATTTCAATTAGAATATCCAAATAGACAAATTAAAATATTATTATTACCTAAAAAATTGTAGATGTACATTTGGGATCAGATTTCATATAAGATATATCAGGATCACTCATGATCTATATTGGGGCTCATCAATTCATATAAGCTATAAAGGGCTCACCTATGAGCTACAATGTAGCCTTACCGTTCATATAAGTTATGTTGGGCTCACTGTTGAGCTTTAATAAGGCTCAACCCATTGTATATTCTATATCAAGAACACCCATTTCATATAATTCTCATGTAAAATTTCCTAAAAAATACATTCACCATAAAACCCTTTTTTAAATTTAATTTAATCCCGTATGAAAAAAATTCGATATTAAAATACCATTTTTATTTGTGAACCCATTTTCAAAACCAGGAATCCCAAAAGAAATAATCATTTATTTATTTTATTTTAAAAAAATTATGGCTTATATAGAAATCCATGCATTAAAAAATGGTTATGGTATCAGAGAAGTCATTTTCCTCGTATTCAAGAAAAACATTTCATTTGTCATTTTTTAATGAATGTAAAATGAATTATAAAAAATATTCTATTTTATAAAATTAATGAAAATAAAAATTTAATTTAAATTTCCTTTATGATAAATTTATATCCATATAAATAAATATGTAAATTAATATCATCATGAAAAGATTTGATAATTTTGTCCTTAAATATACAAGGTGTCCAATACCACAATGAACATTTAAATAAAAATTTCCATGAATTAATACATTTACCATGGAAATAAATAACATTGGAATTGATAAAATATGAATATTAAATGTCATGGTGGATTTATATAATAATTATAAAAGAATAAAAGTGCATACTATCCTGAAATGCCTTAATGAAAGGTGGTTGAGATGAAAACCCTTACCTCAAGTATTAAACCTCTTTTACATTCAGTATCATCCTGAATAATAAACATAAATTAATTTTATAATATCAGGAAAACAACATTAATCTACACTATTCCTTTTATATCACTTATTATCTTTTTGTAACAAATACTTAATTATTTTTGTTCAAATCAGATGTTTTATCTATATTCATCACATGAGTCTAAAAATTTACTTGTTTATGATGTTAATTTCCCATTTGGTCATAATTCCAACACCAATAGAATATAATAAATTTTATATATATCATATATATTCATTTTAATATTGTTTATAACAATCTATGTATACAAACTAAAAAACTCCTCATGGAGATGGTATATTGTATGTATTCATTGACCCAATTTTTGTTTTTTCAATCGTATTTAAATAGTGTAATTAAATTAAATCTATATAAATATGTATATATGTTTAATATACTTATAATAGAATTAAAATTTCATTTTTATTATATATTTTTAATAAATAATATTTAATACATTACATGTGATGTGTTAACAAATCACATCAATTTAACGAGACAGTTGTCCACATATCCCAAAACATTGTTATCATAGGACAACAATATAGAAAGAATGAACTATTTTTCAATAAAAAAATAGAATATGAAATAGGTTCTCATATACATATTAAAATATTATTTTAATATAATAATTTTTTAATGACCATCTATGAAGGTGGTAAAGTAAAAATAACAAAAAAAATCATTCATAAAGGTGATTAACCAGCATAACTGGGAAAAAAAATTTTTTTAGTTTAATAAGAGGAGGTTAGAAAAGAAATCGATATGATATATTTCATTAGAAACCAAGAAATAAAGTATATTCTTGTTTCTATAGTAATCATGAGAATATGGATGAAAGAAGTGATGAGAATGTCTAAAAAGAAATTAAATTAAGAGATTTTGAGAAAATTACCTCTGGAAAATCCCCTCCTTGAAAGATCATAGAGGAACATTGATATATTCTATTAGTGATTATAGAAGAACATGGATTTGGAGAGTGTGAGAATGAGAATTATGGGATTTATTTTGGTTATCTACAATTATTTTTGGGTAGAAATAAGGTAGTGGAGAGGTTGTGTTTTTACTTGGGGAGATGTGGGTTTATGTGATAAATTTGTTGATTAAATTTTATTTAATGACAACCATATAATGGTGCCATTCTATTACAATAAATTTACTTGTAATTAATGTTTTATAGGATGTTTATGGTAGATCCACACCTCATAAAACCATTAAATGTTGCTTTTTAGGTATGTTATGATATTAAGTTTTAACATTCACCATTGTCGAACAACACTTTTACTAGAGTAAATAAATTTTTACCAAGGTAACTTTTTTATACCTATAAATGAAATTGAACTTACAACCTAATTTATAATTTTTTATTCTAAATATAAAATCAATATTATCTAATAAAATTCACCTAATTAGAAAACATTATTTTAAATTAATATTGCAAATAAAATTAAATAAACATGTTTTTAATGTGAAACGTTCAAATGTTTAAAAATTATATATATATACATTTTCTACATAAAATTGATTGCACTGAAGAAAATTGAATTAAATAAAAAAACATTTTTTAATTACACCCTAAAATTATTTGAATGTACTACCTAAATATATAATTAATTATATAAAAAATCATATTGGAATTAAAAAGTAGTACTTTTCCCTATTCATTAAAATAACAATTTATTTAAAAAAATATAATACATTCAACCAAAGGAAATTTTTTTATTCTAATTTTAAATTTAAATTTTATTGAGTCATTTAAACCATATAAAACTGAAAAAAACTAGATTTCAAAGAGGTTCCCCATCAAAAATCAATATGGTATCAATTTTTTTAAAAAAATGCTTATTTTATGTGAAAAAATTAATTTTCCTTATATAATTTAATGAAACATAATATAAGAATTTTAAACACAAAATTAAATATATTAAATATCTATTTCATTAATTAAATTCACCAACAATGATTTTATTATTTTATGAACTCACTTATTTGTATTTAAATTTTTTTTTCCAGATAAACAAATCCTTTATATTCAATTGTTATTAATTTTCCTTTATAAATAATTTTCTATCCAATTAATTATGAAATTTTCATTTCTAAACACTATTTTTATAATGTAATTAATATCATCATTTCCATTGATTCTAATAGCTATGAAATAACTAAAAAATTAAATAATAATTTTACAACTATATTATTTTTAGAAATAACGCTTTTTTGTCGTCAATGTAAGATTTTGGAGAAACCCATTTTTGTGTGTCGGGTGCACTATCTAACATATATTCCCATTAATGAACAAATCACATTAATAAAAACAAATAAATATGAAAAATTATTATTCTATAATTACCAATGATTTTGTAGTAGTTATAGTCCTTGATCATTTCAAAGAATCTTCCCAACTATATGTTATTCTGTTTTTTTTGTGATTATATATTGAAGGCTATTAGGATTTATATATACATTACACATATCCCCATAGAAAAACTTTCATCATATTCTTAATGCAATGATCACTATATAAATCTTTGGGTCATGTGGGGGATGGGTTAACTTATGGTCAGAGATTGAGAATCATGAAAAACATTTCACAAGTAGTAGCGGTTTGGCTTAGTGGTAAGAACCCTATAATTATTCATTAAAAATAAGGGTTAAAAAACTATTGGGTGTAGTAATGTAGCAGTACTGTAGGGCACTGTATCAGTGGTGGCACTAGAGCAGCGGTGGGTCACTTTACCAACGGTGGGTACTATGCAGTACTTTAACAGCGTGTTTACTGTAGCAGTACTATTCACAGAATGGGCCTTGGGCCAAAAAAATGGGCCTACAGGCCATGTAATTGGCTAAATGAACACTAGGGATTCAAGCTATGTAATGGGTCTACAATATTCCTAGTTAAATAAGTCATTTCATTGATTTAATAATAAAGGAGACTTCAGCCACAACCATTTTAAAATATGAAAATTATTTCACAAATAATTTGAAATACTCAGGTATAATAAAAAAACTATAGATATTCATTACAAATATTGGACTATCGAGTATATAATTTCCATTGTAATATAAGGGTTCAAAATTATACCATCATTGGGTATAGTATACTGAAATAATGAAATATCCATAATTAAAGGCACACATTTACTTTAAATTTAATATGGAGAATCCTTTCTCAAATCTCAGAGACCAATACAAAAAATTCTATTCACAATCTTCCATGATTTTGAGGAAAATCCAAATATCATCTATAAATACAGCCCCAAATTTATATTGGTAATCAATAATGATTGTATTCTTCAAATAAAAATGGATTTTTAGAGAATTAGTGATACTAAAAGTAATTATAATGAACTCATAATATCCATACATTCAACTAATGGTAGTGTGAGAAATATTGTCCTTCTTCACACATAATTGGTGGTATCTCAACAATAGATATAAATTAGACAACTTATGATCCCTATGTAGTTGATGGAACATATCATCTATCCCGTGAAGGGGATACTTGTTCTTTAACATGTTTTTTTGTGTTCCTGATAATTCATACTGGTGCACATTGACCCATCCTTCTTCTTGATAAATAGGACTCATGAACCCCATAGTGATGTACTTGGGAATATAATATTAATTTCCATATACTCTTGTAACAACATCATTAGATCTTCTATCTCTATGGTTTCCATTATATATGATTTCTAATTTATTGCTAGGGATCTATGTATATGTTTAAAAAATAACTCAATTTATCATTAAAGAGGAAAACGATGAATCTAATTAGAGAATAAATCAATATTTTAACTTATAATGGGAATGTATTCAAGAATGATTCACATATTTTTCCAAAATTTTTGGTTTAAAAATTCTATTTCAAAAGTCATCAATATCATTTCTATTATATAATTTTCATGGTTGAAAAATCCCCCTAATTAAAATTGCACATAATCATATAATGACTTTGTATTTGAAATGTAGTCTCCCTACATCAATAGTTGTTATTGGTTTTTTTAATTGATATTCACTCCATTCCAAAAATATCATTGAACCTAACAAGAGGATGTATAATAATATTATATGGAATATTACATAACATAAGATTTATTTGGGAGGTGTTATTTACTTGGAATGAATCCATAACTCCATATTATATTCTCATTGATAACTCAACCCCCATGTTCTGAGGTGGTGTTTAAATAGTTCTACTAAACATTTATGTTTTAAAAGTATATCTATAACAAGGCTAAGAAATTATTTTGAATATTACTAAATGAATTACTATCATAATTGTGAACACATAGTTTTCGTTATCCAATTCAAACTTAGTGATTCAATACACCCTTTCGTGGGGAATTTGGTGTTGTTGTAAATGATTTCCACTAAAACTTCATATTTTACGGTATTTTATTTTATAATTACAATGTCACATAGATTTTATCATTATAAAGTAGAAATAATAATGATTTCGATTTCATTTATTCTTCCTCATTAGTTTTACTTTTTATTTCCATATGTAATTGACAATCCTGGTACCCCTATTTTCAACACATGAAGCATCATCCATTTCCACTTAGGAAGTTTCCAGGTTACTTATTCCAAAAATATATTCAAGTGGGAATTTGGGATTCCCTTTCATTTATGGATATATCTCTTAATAATCATGAAAATAATTATTTTTTATTTTTGTAACTCTACTCCCACTACAGAATTGAGCATCACTGATCTCCAACACTATATCTAGGGTAGAATGAAAAAATAAATAAATATCGATCAGTGTCTCGAATTTCCATTTATATTCATATATTAATATTTACCTCTTCCATGAAATGACCCCCTTATATTATTTTATAATAAATTTTTTTGGGTATAACTTGAAATCCTTGGGATATTTTCCTCATAGGCCCAAATAGAATCTTCTAGATATTTCTTCAGAATTAGTTAATCTGTATCTATATTAAAAATAATGTTCAAGGAAAATATTTATTTATTAATATTATCTTCATTTTTTACCAATACATTTAATCAAGACATTATTTTTGGATATTTTCGATGATCAGTTTCCACTTCTGATTAGATTATCTCCGAATTATAGAAACGGTCACTATAATAATCTCATTCTTCCTGCATTAGAGGATTGTGAATATGTTCTCAATAGTGCCAATACATTGTTCAGTGGTGAGGGGATTATAATTTATAGTAATTCAAGCAGGACTTAATCACATTAAATATTCAATTTCAACATTATGAATCTTAGGATGAGTAGGAATTTCAACATGTCTCATCTAATTTTACATAACTTTAGCTATTTGAACATTTACTTCCATGTTGTTATCATATCCTAACCCCATGTCATTTGTCATATCATTGGGGAATCACCATATGTTTTGTCATGTTTGTTATTGAAAATCATTATCCAATTTCCAATGATGAACTAGAGCATATAAAAAAGAATCATATTATAATTAAAAAATTTACACATGGTAAACTTTTAAATATGGAAGGCATAACTTAAGAATGATAAATTTATCATAAAATATCAATATATAGGTTTCATCCTATGTTTCAAAAACTAATATCACAGTAATGTTTTGTAGCATAATAATGTGTTCTAGTACAGTATAATTTTTTATAAAGAGTTTATGAATTTACAAAACATATAAATTGGCTGTCTCAAACCAAATGTCCACCAATGACTAGTGTCACGAACCATATGATGGTTGAGTCCAACTCAATGAACTTTTTTTCGGTTATTACTCTAATATACTACATTTCATAAATCCACATCCTCTTTTCATATACAAAAAGGATTCTGATTTTTCATAACAATTGTATCTATACCTAAACATGATTACATGATATTTTCCTATACATTTAATTATCCATATAGATATCCTTATAGTGGTTATTATGGTTCCCACTAATTATTACTAATTATAATTCCAAATACTAACTAATCAACCCACTTCTAACAAGTATGTTAAGACCTAAATTTTACACATAATATTAAATTATTCATAAACAAAAATAATAATAATAAATACATTACAATAAATATATGGTAGCACTGCATTTAGATGACTAGGTGAGTGCTAAATAAAAAAATCATAAACATGGAATAATTGTCTTACCCTCTATAGTGAGATCCATAATTCAAGTTGAGCTCCTAAAATATAATGGGATAACTTGGAGAATTTATAATGAAAGGGTTAATATAAAAAATATGTAATGAAGTACACATGATAATGAAATATAATATGCTAGTCAAATGTATAACATGATATCATAAAAGAGATTCCTCGTGAGTAATTTTATGGAAACATAATATAAAAAACATGGTATAATAAATTCATGGAATCATAGGAAATTGGGATAAAACATACAACAAAACAAAAATATGATTCTTATATAACTACATTGATGAAATAAAATGGTGAAAATGTCCCCTAATATATTAGGTTAAAAACTAAATCCCATATATTCCACTTCATGAGAATAAATCATCGACTAGTATATTTAATTATTATATGGGTTTACCCATCATAATAAATCATTGATCTATCTGAGAAACGTAAATGAAAAATTCATTAGTTGTAATAGAAATATTTTGAGAAAAATGGGTTTCATTATCTTAATTCATATCATAAACATTTTAAATTTAATAATTAAGGAATTTGATAAATTATAATAATGATCATATTTTCTATAAAATGGATGGTTAATAATAAAGGTATATATATTAGTGAAATATGTAAAAAAATTATATCTATTCCTTATCATTAAGAGAAATATATATAGTATGTTATAGATAAAATGTTAATAACCTAAAAGAAAGAGTAGTTTAAAGAGATCCCTTACCACAAACACAATTTTTCATGAGAATCATTATCTACTAGAATAATGAAAATAGAAAAATAATTTAATTTCAAAATAACTTTTTTCATATTTTCTCTTTAATTTATTTTAATTTTTAGCATTCCATAATCAATTACGTAAACAGTTATTTCCACATCTAATGTTTTTAGGACGAACTACACATATGTCCAAAATCACTTCGGTAATTTGAATAAGGTAAAAGAGTTCATTAAATATTCATATCTAAAAAAGTAACCATTTTATTATTATATTTTTTATAAATAAATTCTATATTTTAAAATATCCATGATATATGGTAATTAAAAATAGCGTACGTTTCAATCATGGAGACGGTTTCCCATTGATACGAATTATTAACATTTTCAATTTTTTGGAAGTTCCAAATGGGAGGAAGGTATGTATTATTTTAAATTTCAAGGATTAATATTATATCATAAATATTAATGTTTTATTTAAATAAAATTACACATTGAATCCATGCGATATTGTAGTAATAAAAAGTAAAATTAATCACATCTCACGGTGAGGTGGTCATCCTCTGTATATGTGAATTACATTATCATTTTTAATGGATTGAATGTTAAAAATTATTTCATATATTATGTTTAAAAAATATTAATTTTTTAATTAATATCATATATAAATAACAAATTATTCCCAGTGATCATTCACAAAAAGCGTAAATGAATAAAAAATCACATAACTTAATGAGGCGAAGAACTTTCTTACACACGAGCATCAGTATCATATATTATTCATAAGGTAATGTAATAAATTATATGTGATATTATAGTTACAGTTGTTTAAATATTTAATAAATATCCGATATAAAAAATAAATTCATCTTCATATAAATCTATGAAAAGTGGTGATGAAAAAAAATATACTAGATCGCTCAGCGGTAGTCTGTTGTATACCCGATCAACATATTTTTTTTTACCAATTGAGAGAGTAAAATATAATTTTAGATAATTAACTAAAATAAAAACATAACTTTATATATAATAACAATATTTTATTATACTATATTTTATAATAGTATTTTATGGAGTTGGAGGAAAAATTAAAAAAACACTCCCTTAAGGTCGTAAAATATTCATTAAACAACTTCCATTAGTTTTCACCAATCGTGGATTTATGATGACAAGAGGAATTTAGTATGCAGATTGGTATGAATTTATTTTATATATATAGTTAATTTCAAAAAAAAAATTCATATCTCTCATTTAAATGTGAGGGTGAGGCATTTTTTTTGAACGGGGGATAAAAGACATTGAATTTTTGAAAAGAATGTATTCATCCACCATTTCCCCCATGAAAAATGATCAAAAAAGGAAATTTCAAAACCATATAATATATTTTCTATAAATATGACAATAAAATAATAACAAGACATGTTTCCATTCATTTTAGACCTTATATTTTTATTTGAACACCAACGTAAATCTATTTTTCCTTTACCATGACAAATAATTTCTACTCTTTTAACTACTCATTAGGGTCATAAAAAATTGAGCACATAAAAAAATATACATTATATTAATTAATAATATTAAATACAATATAAAAAATTTGAATCATATAAATGGAAATTTTTATATTAAAAATAAACACACAGTCATGTCAAAGATATATTTTTTCAATAAATGATGTTTTAAAAAAAATATGATACCATATTAAATATTTAAAAATTAATAAGAAGTGTATAAATTACCATTAATATTTATAAACAGATAATATATTACTTTAAATCAAATGATCTATCTTTAGTGGTTATATTAATTATTTAAAATTGATAAATATTGCACAATTTAAAATAGTTTTTAGAAAAAAAATGTGCATTAAAGATGAAAAATATACTAATAAAAAATATAGTATAAATAAGATTTAAATTTATTGAATTTTATTTCATATAATATATATTTTTTTATTTTTAATAAAAATAAAATTATAATCTCACATAAACAATTAAAGTGAAATGTTTATTTTATAAAAATATGTATTTCACACTATTGTATACAAATTATCATTTTCAATAAAATGTGAAATGTTCACAATAAGTTAATATCAATATGTTGATTTGAAAAATATTTTTCATTTCTTGAAATAAATTTTCTATAAATGGTAATGAACATAATTTTAAATTATGAACATAATGGATGACTAAACCACCTATAAGAAAAATTACAGTATTTCATAAAACATTTATTTTTCTTCCAAAGGGTTAATAATTTTTTTATTTCAGTAGATATAAATTTAATTTATTTTATGAATGTGTTAAAAATATAATTTACCTAATTTATTTTCATCATATTCATACCCTCAAAGATTACTACTGGCCTATAAAGGCTAAATTTTATTATTATTTTAGTATAGTATTGTGTTTCATTTAACATGGTGTTTTGTGCATTATAATAAATAGAAGATACTAAATTTATAGAAAAATAGAATATATCCTAAGCTCATGAAATTTTATGTCCCTCATCTATTATTTATTATCTTTCATTATTCATCATGTTACTAGGATTTAAAGTCACCACACTCATTAATGTATATCCTCTAGTGAAAACGGGGACTTAAAAGAATATATGGGCTTTAAAAATAGAAATTAGCTGGATTTAAAATATATGAATATTTTTTTATGTTTAAAAGTTATTTATAAGAATAATTTTCACATGATACATAACCATTTGATCTATTATTTTATCAATATTATATTTATTATTATAAATATAATGTGATAGTCAATTATATAAAGTTAGGTCGCTATGTCAGGTTAAGAAGATTTGAAATTGAATGCATTCCCAACATAATATTTGGAAATTACATGTGTCACAAAAAAATTAAGGTTGTGGACATTGAATTTAATACCATGGGGTTATATGGTTTGGCCAATGTCAAACCATTGTGGCATGGATCCTAGTATTTTGTGTATATGGACAAGATTCTGTATGGTGACTAGTTCCACGAAACACCTTGATGTGGTGGCCCAATGTCCATATCCATTTTCCATTGTATACTTGGCTCACTGTTAATGGATTCTAGTTTCCATCCTTATAAACCCCAACACATACATGTAACACATCCATAAGTATCTTCTACCATTCCAATAACACCAACCATCCAGCGGTCATCCCAACTTGCATTGGCTCACCACCACATGGTGGTCTCCCCATTCAACACAAGCCATAATTAATCACTATAAAAAATAATGAATGGATAAAAATTGAAAACCATAGAGTTATATCATATTAGGTGTTTCAATCAATGGAGGATGATTTCACCATTATTTCAAAAGAAAAATTATAAAATCATAAGGTATTAAATATGTATAATTATCTCCAACCTAGGAATTTCTAATGATTTATAATAAGGAATAAAAAAGTGATCAAATTAAAAAATAAGGGTTCGAAAACACATGTTGGAATTTATTTAAAATAAATTCCTTCAAACATAGGATTAATAGAATAAAAAATCATGGATAATGTGACCTTCCTTACGTATAGATTGTTCATTAGAGAAGTCCAATAATGAATTCAGTTACATTTGATTTTTATGGTAAAGAATATAAGTCTTTAGCTTTATATATCAATGAATATTTAATATCAACCACCCTATGTATCCCTATCAAGTTTACGGATTTATATATATTAACACTAAAATAAGATAAAATTTGATTTAGACACCAAAATAATTAGGTTTAGAGTTATGAAAAAAAACTGAAAGCATGATCAGTATTAGGATCTATTTTAGATAAATAAAATAATATCACTCATATGGTAATCTCGTATTTGGAAAAGAACCATGGTTCCATTTATCCCATTTTAAAATCCCCATTCTATATGTAACTGTAGTTTCAAATATCCCATATATAGAACCATTATTTAAGGAAAAGCATTATTAACTTTATTTTTAGGTTCGATGAAAAATAAAGTAATTTTTAAAACTGTGTGAAACAACAATCAACAAAATTACTTAATTAATAACCTGAAAAAATATTTAAAATATTATAATTATCTCAGTAATGATAACTGAGGTCACTATGGTTAATGATCAAAATAAGAATAAATTATTTATATCTTGATGAATCATCATTAAACCCATATAAATGTTCATCAATAATCACATCATTAACAACTTTTAATAAATAAGTGGTATCATGGATAATAAGATATAAATGTGTTATCTCTATACTGTTTATGTATGACTATTATTTGTTCACAGTAAAACATTAATGCGGAATCATATTTCAAATTTTAGTAATTTATTATAGAAAAAATGGATATGTACTACTTTATTAACTCTTTTGTTGATGAGTTCATGGAGTATGTATTTTTTGATAATTATTTAATAATAAAATTTATAACAAATCATGATATTAAAAATATGTTCGATTAAATATATAGAAATTAAATGGAAGGAAAATAATTTTTTTGGTTTCTCTATCAATTGAAAATTAAAAATGTACATGTAAAAAATTATAATATTTTTATCCAGGGAAACTTATATTATGTAAAAGGGGAATAAGAATAACTGTATAAATAATAATACTGCCATAAGATTTAAACACCCACTAAGGTAAGTGTTATTATCTCTGTTTGATAAATCTTTTACAAATGATGTTTGGGAGGATGCTTGTTAGTTTAGAAAAACATTAAATCTTATAATGAAAAGAGGGGATGGTGATAACATTGAAGAATTGATAAATATATCAAGTCATAATTCTGTTAAATAACTTAGTATTATCATGGGGATATCCAATAATTTATTTGAATGCTATATAGAATGTATATTATCCCATTTATATAATTTTTTCTAATTGAGTATTTCTTTTTACATAATAATGTGTTGATGAATGAATACATTTTCTAAAATTAATAACAATAAATGATGAAAATAATAAAAAACTAAAATTTAATCTTCTATTATAAAATAAACATATGTTGAGAGAAGATATGGAAACAGAAGAGTTAAAACAACAGATTTATTACTCAAATAACATGTTTAAGAGAGAATAAAATTTAAAAAAATCAATGTTCAATGATGGATACAAAGTCCACTAAAATTAAATAAATTAATTCTATAATCAATGATCATTAAATAATGTTAAAATTATCAATTTTGAAATTTAGAGATTCATCACATGGAATCCTTAATAAGTAGATTATACAATGTGGGAAATATGAACATGGTGAGTTAGTATAAGGATCATGAAAATTAGTAATTGGTTACATTGGATAAATTGTGGTGTTAAAATTCGACTACTTTGGATTTATTGGACACATTATTGATTTTTCCTCATGCTAATGTACTCAAAATTACAAGGAATCCTTTTATAGAATCTAAATGCGTGTAATATTTTTGAAAGTATATATTTTATATACTAACCAAGGAAATAAATATATATTTTGACACAATGTAGGTATTGAAACATAAATCAATAAAAATCTTTTCCTGGTTAAAATTTATATAAATAATGTAAGGAACAAATTTAAATTTCAATAAAAATTAATTCATTATGTTATAATAATGTGATAATGTAGATCGGTTAATAGTCCACCATACATCAATGAAATTGGTTATGAAGCCATAATCATAGAGAGAATGAAAATAAATATCATGAAATAAAAATTATGTTGTATCTTTTGAATAAATGAATGTTGAAATCTTAAATAATGTATCCCCTTGGATAATTAATATTAAGGTGATTCTATTTTCTATTAATGTGGATAATAACGCTGCATGAAAAAGTTGATTCCAAAAATATACAAGAAGGAAATGTGTGATGGATAGTGAAAGACCCCTTATATAGGTGGGGGAGGATAATGAAGGATTCAAAACAATTTCATAGAAAATGAGACTTGTACATAAATTAATAGTCAAACAATAGGGTTAAATCACATGTTAAGTAATATAATGCAAAAAATTATAATATATAGAGTCAAAAATGTTTAATTTTTATCATTCAAAATTAATAATACTACAATAATCTAGATGAAAGTTGGAAGGAAGTTGTTGGTTTATTATAGAAACCGCATTCTTCTATAATAGGATGTTATGAAAGTACCACATTCACTATATACATATTTTTTATAAATAGTATTATGAGTAACATGAATAAACGGTAGATTTGATCCACAAGTTAGATGAATTTAAATATAAAATTTGGCCTATATTGTGATCTTGTAAGTTAAGTTGATCAAAATAAATTTCAATTGGTATTAAATCCATATCCTTATAAATAAGTGTTATCATACATAATCTAGATAGTCAAAGAGTGATGGAGAATTTTAAGTTGTATTTATCCTAATTTGATGGTAATATGGGATCAAGGAAAATTTCATTAATTGGTATCATATAAAATATGTTGATAAACATGATGTATCAATTGGTTTATTATGTTTTATGCCACACATCTATTATTCCCTGTTGTTTTGTTCTAAAAATTTTGTAATGTATGGTTTAGATGTCAGAGAGATTTATTTAATGATGTTATTTTCTCTTCATTTAGATATTTATTGAATTATGTGAGTTCAATGGAAATCATTTATATAATTCACATTAAATCATGTTTCCTATATTTTTTGCAAGCTCGGAATGCATAAAAGATTTATTGATGACAATTTTCAATGTTGTGAATTCACTTACACGGAATCATTGAGTGTAATGGTATATATAGACGGTTTTTTAATAAATTATTATAAACCATAGTTAATTTTATAAGTAAATTATGTGAAAATAAAGAAATTTATTACAAATCATAGATTACACAACTTTTCATATCAAAAATTGAAAAAAAATTTGATGTAAAGTATATTGTTACATATATGGTAAACCATGATAAAGTATTAATAAACTCGTAGAAGTAAAATTTTATGATGACCTTCAAGGATAATATGCCATAAACATTTTAATATAAGAATATTTTATAGGGATATTGATAAATATTTATCCTCATATAATACCATTTTTTTAAAAAAATAGAATACAATAATATTGAACAACATTATTGTGAATTTTATTGTTTCATTTTTCTATTTGATATTTTTATAGTTAAATTTTATATTCCATCAAAATTAAAAGATAAATATAGTTTCTAGAAAACAAAGGAACACGTTATTGGTATAATGAACTAATTCATCCATATTTTTAGAAATATTCACTGATAGGTGATGAATCTTTTGATTCTATTGCAACCAAACTATATGATCTCATATTTTGACAATTGGATTCTGTTAAAATGGAGGATATAAATTGGATATATTCTTTTTGGATGAATAATATATATATATATTTATTCACTTATGATCAGGTGGAACTCTAAATAATCTCATTTCCTTGATTTATTTTGATTTTATTTTTTATTTTTTTAATTACTAAAAGTTATTGATATATTAGTTTTCACTGAAAATGTCTTATTTTTTATTTTAATTGCATATAACAGTATTAATGTAATATTAAAAATTAATGTGGAATCAAGAACATATTATTGATGTGATCAATTTGTTTATAGGTCAAGAAACTATAACTTCTAAACCATTTATTTTAACGATGTCTAGGTTATGTGTAAATTAAAACAATTATGGACATTAAATAGGTAATTAGGGATTGATATACATGTTTCTAAATTCTCATCTAACTTGTTTCAAGTACATAATCTCTTGTTTCGAAAAATCTAAATTAAGGGGGTTAGAATATTTTTAACATCGTAAATTTTTTATTTAATATACTAATATAGGTTAGATATTGTTTTAAATGTGAATAATTTCTTTGTTGGTTTTTATTAATATAGTGAATTTTATTATTCCTATGCATTGTTAAATGTTATAACATTGTATCATATATATTCCAACCAACAAAATAATATTTTCAGTGAAAAATTTCATGTCTTATTACTCAAATTTACACGATCTCTTAAAGAGGACTAATATTCCTTATTTCAATGAACAATTTTGGTTTAAATAATGAATCATGAAGTCTCATATAGGTTATTATTTTTAGATAATATCTAATAATTTATATTATATGTTAGTTTTTTGTAATTTATACTATTTGTAAATAAATTATAGAAGCAAAAACATTATTTGTTTATGAGTTATGACAGGAGTTATTCTCATTATATGTATGGTGAATTCGAATACCGAAAACCAACTAGTTTTTATTTGATTGATTATGATTAATTGATTTTAAAAATATAGATATGAGTCATAAATATTAGTGTCAACTTTTTTGTCATGATTGTAGTTACACAATTATATAAAGATAATGAATTACATTTACTAATCAGAATAATTTTGAATTCCAATTTATTTTTAGATTCTATAATTCTATATTATTTTCTATTTGGGGGAATATGTGTATTTTTCATTCATCATGTTTCATAGAAAATTTAATTGGGATAAATATGGAGTGTAATCACTTTTAAACATAAAAATTTCAAGAAATATAGAAATATATTCTCTGGAAAAATAATTCAAGTTTGGAATTTATACCTAGTGGGACAGTTCCTCAAATGAATCATTGATATATGGTAAAATATAATTTTTTATAAATACATGGTGATATAGAATAATTAAATGATCAGATTTTATGGACTGTTATTAACGTTCTACTATAATAATATGGGTGAAAATCTATTTATGATACCTAACATATTACAAATATGATCTTGGATTATTTGACCAAACCAATATTTATATCTGAGAACTAACTGAATAGATTTATTATGAAATAAATGAATAAAATCAACGATTTTAAATAAACTTATATAGAATTAGATATTGTAAATAATAATTGAAATTCAAGTATATATAAAGGTAATTTGATATGAAATTATGATAATAGTGAAAAAATATATATCAATTTATAAAAAAAATATATTCCTTGAAGAATTTAATATATTTATAATTTTTCTAATGGAATTTAAGAAGGTTATAATAAAATTATAATAAAATATAAAAAAAAGAATCTTAAGAAATTAATTTATATGAATATAAATATCATGGACATATATGATGTTATATTATGACACTTAAGTAAAGGGAATGCCAATTCATGATAATAAGAAAATATAAAATCTACTTCGTATATATACTAATAAAATATAATAGATAACAAAGATCCATTATCAGATTATAGTAGTGGCTCAGATGGTGATGAAAATGAATGAATTTAAAGGTATTACACTAAATGTAAATATATATAATAAATATTGGATTGATATCTTCAAATTTTTTCTAATTTATTGTCAAATTTTATTTTTCATTTTTATAGGATATTGAATGTTTGTAAAATTATTAGGATTGACTTCCTCATACATTGTATGAGTTGAATTATTTTTTAATGGTTGATGACATGTATCTAGGATGAGATTACTAAGAACAACAATATTCGTGTTTCGTATCGGAATGAATTATGAGTGTTAACTATTGAGTAGAAGTCCAATGATGATTCAATCTATAATATTGTGTCTAATATCTCAATATATAGGACGTAAATTTTTATACAATCTATAGAACAAAAAATAAATTTTATTCCCATCATATCATTGAAAAATTAAAAATTAGTGATCAATATAATCTATTAAATTGAAACAATGAAAAAATTATAATCAAACCATACTATGTAATGAAATATTTTTATGAAATGTAATGTTATTTGAGATTAAAGTTATGAATTGTTGTATATTGAAGAAAACCCCTGATTATTGGTGATTAAAAAATAATCTATTTTACGTAGAATTTTTAAATCATTTTCACTAAATTAATGATATTTGTTCATGATAGAAATCATTTTTCACTAAATAATGTTCATCCCATCAAAATCAAAATTATTTTTTAATAATTTATCTTTTTACAATTATTCATAAATGTTTTTTTGTGATTTGGTAGTAGAAATAATTATTATTATTTTATGAAATTTTTTTAATGAATAAATAACTTCATCTACATTGAAACATTTAAATTAAATTTTTTCATTTTTAGCTATTCGAGTTTTTTTCTTATTTTTATTGAGATATTTTTTTATTTATTGTTATATTGAATAGAATAACAGAAACTAATTTGTTTCCAGTGATTCTTATTTTTTATTTTCATATTCTGATAATTTCTGGTTGATTATTATTTTTTGAATTTTACATTCATGGAAGACAACCAATTTATTATTTCCAAAATCTGAAATATAATCCCCTTTGATAGTTATCATAATTACTTATTCATGTTTAATATATTATATTATTCTATCAAATTAGATAAAAAACATCTAAGATATCAATTATAATGTCTGGTGGACCTAGAGATGGTTTTCATCATTCATCGAGAATCTTTTTTTTCTTTCAAATATTTTATTCCATTCAACTAATGATTATTTCTAATACAATATGGTACATTCATGTGAAATTTAAACTAGAATGATTGATCATGGTATGTTGATCAACAAATTGTTCTATTCCAAGGATGAAAATTTATTGTATAGTGATATAAAATTTCAGGGATGGGAAAGTATTAAATTTCCTAGTATATATTATCAATTTCATTATCCAAAAAATTTTAGTTAATTTTACTCAACTGCTACTTATTAAGAATTTCATAGTGTAATGATGAATATGTTCAATATTCAATATTATGAATTTACCTATAATGAGAAGAATTTTTCTAAAGTTGTAGCTGTTATACGTGAAAGAGAAGTTACATTTATATCACATAACTTATTAAATGTTTCAAGATGAATTTTAAATGTGAGATATTGGGAAACCCTATTCTATGTGTATGAGAGTGTTCAAAGTGCATGTTACTCCTAATAATAAATTATAATAAGAAATCATTTCTTTTATAATGGAAAAATATATTAGTACAAATAACATTATTGAATATTGTTTTAAACATAAATTTCATGATTTCATAGAATTAAATTAATGAAAAAAACTTCATAATTTAATTCAATGTTTCAAAATTTTCATTGGGAGTATTTTTTATATCTTTTAGAAATGATGTTGTTTTTGTGAATGTTAAAAAAAATTTCAAAAAACTATTACATTAATCAAATTATAATCATATAATAATAATTTTAATGTTAATGAGAACATGTTTTATAGATTAGAAATTATATTTAATTTTTTATATAGTGATTTTAGAAAATATAATACTGAACATAGAAATATATGGTTAGAATTAAGGAAATATATGTAATGTTTTTGTTCAAATAATATATATTTTAATTCTTCTCTCTTAACCAATAATTTAAATAGTACTCTATTTGTTTGAATTTAATGATAAATAATATATCATTTATTTAATATAAACCAATATATTTTTTTGGAATCAAAATTAGTGTTGAAATTAATATAAAATCCTTTTAATGATTAAAAATAAAAATAAAAAATCATTATTGTTGTGTTTTTAAAAAATATACGAGAATTTAATTTTACTAATTATTGCAATTTAATATTATGGTATAGTTTTAATATTTGGTATTGCCATAGTTAATAATATGTAATAATATAAACATAATTTTGGGTCATAATGAATAATAACCATTGTATATAATTATCCCAATATTTTAGGGCATAATGAATAAAAACGTTTAAAAAATGGATTAGGCTTCAATATATTAAAAAATATTTTCCTAAGTGACATTTATTATTTTTACATCATACATATATATATATCTTCGTTCACATTATATTATCTAGGAGCCATGTGACATGAGTATGGAAAATATTATATAATAATGGTTCATGTTATTATATTTTTTCCACATACCACACTTATAAATGGAATCCCTTAATATTATATTACATACACTAATTTAGACTCATATAAAAATTATTACTTTCCCTAATAACATCCCACCAATCCTCAACATGATATTATTCTATTGTTCTCACTATAAGAACACCTAAAGAAGATGTATCATGTTTTTGAAATGAGGTAACCAAAAGTATTAGTATATGCTCTTATCAAGAGTTTTCAATTTCTTATAATCATAAACCCACTATGAATCTAAAATAACCCAATTAAGATAATTAAATCAAAATATGAACAAAACAAATTAATTATTATTTTAATGTTAAATCTATTTTCAATCTCATTTCTATTATATTTGGAATAAAAACCTTGCTTGTGTGTACATACGACTTACTATCGACATGTAGAAAATTAATTCATCCATAATCTCCATTATAAATGTACAGTTATAAAGATATTAATATTAAATATATTCATGATTTTTATGATATAATTAGGATTCATGAAATATAATATATACCATACCATCTTACTAATCCATATATTTGAAAATGAATAATTTAAGATTTGATATGTATTAGAACCAGGAATCTATGATTGTTAAATATATATAATTATATTCATGTTATTATTAACTTTGTTTATATTATGAAAAAGTCATAAATCTTTTTCCTATTATCAACATACTAATATAATTTTAAATAAATTATTTCAATTATAAAAAGTGATCAATATAAGTAGGAACTATTAAATGAACTGTTGATTAATTATTATACAATTACATTAAAAAATTAAATATATATGAAAAAATTTCATACCAAATTATTTAATAATATTATATTTAACATTCATGGGGATATAATATTACAGACCAAGTGGAAGTCCTAGGGAGTGGTTAATTATATAATATCATTTTACATAGTCTTTTCCATGTTTAAGTACCAATTAAATGGAATTATAATATATTTTACTTTTACACTCCTTATATTCTCATCTAATATAGTTATATATTTATTTTATAGTTTTCCCATTAATTTTCCTATATTTTAAAATTAAAATGACTTGGAAATTTTTGTTATGGAAATCCATCCTTATTTTTATTTTCATCGAGAATATTTATTCCCAATCTCCATGTTTATAATAATATTTTAAATAATTTTTTTTGATGATGAAATGATTGTTTAATGTCATTTTAAATTAATTTTGACTTTATTTACTAAATATTAAAATGAATCTTCTTATAATTTTTTGAATGAGGCAATACATAAATAATACAGTGAAACAAATTATTATTTAAACATTTACTAATTAAATTTTTATTTATTTCAGCATAATAATAAATTAATTTAAAAATCAATTAAAATTTAAAATAGTTAATTTAAAACAAAATAATATTATCAATAGTATGGAGCTTCTTTTTAAAATGCTTATAGCAAATAATGTTTTTTTTCCTCATGTTTTCCATGCAAGGATTGAATATTATTTTATAGGTATCTTTAGTAATGATAACATCCCTTGTTTATTATTATAAGTCACTTAAGATATACTCTAATGATATCATAATCTTTATTTCTTAATATAAAAAATGATCATGTTGTTCTATTTTATAATGACTAGAAATGTCAATATTTCATAATTTCATATCAAATATGACTTTTATATATATAATATTTAATGAACTATAAATCATTTCATTCATGTGAGGAATTTTTTATAATTAGTAGTAATGTGAGGGGACCATTAATGACCCATGATCTATCTGTAGGTGTCTGGAGAAAAACAACCTTTTAATTTTTTCTACATCATCACTATTAATATATTATATCATAGAATGTTTCCTTAATGACAAGATTATGATGTTGGGTGTTATGTATTCAATCCTTATGATAATTATAAATGTAATCAATAAAATTATTTATGTTGTCATGTAATCCACATATATATATATTCATATATTATGATATTAGTTATATGAAATATTTTATTAACTTTTATCTTTCTATATAAAACATTTCTTATTTAATATATGATAGATTATACAAAATACAGTACATTACTAATCATATTAGATTACAATTTATCATATTTTCTTTCCATTGGATATAATGAAGGGAAATGTGAATTATTTAAGGGATGTATTTGATGAAATAATCTTATTTTCACTATTATTTTATGTTTTCTTTTATATTTACAAATGTAATATTATAATAATTTATGTATCTATTCATAAAATACATTAATAGTTTTCTATAATTTGTGATGTGTATAGTGTTTCAATATAGTAAGATAACCAAAATATCTATGTTACTAGATCCAAGGTGTTATAATGATGATCTCCTATATTAATAATATGGGGAATAGTTTTATTAAATCCAATTTGTTTCTCCCAGAAAATGGTGATAAATATACTATAGTGATACGAGACATCTATTTCTGATATTTTCGTTAATTAATATGAACATAAATATGATTATGTTTATTTTGGACTATATAATGTTTGTATATTCTTTAATATTGATGCTTGAAGTTTTTCTTTATTCATTTTTTCTCAATGGTTTTTTAGTGAAGATCTAAAATATCTATTAATTTATGAGGCATGGGTCTATAAAAAGGTTAAAAGAAAAATAATTTAATGTGAAAATGTATATAAATAATGAATCCAGTATATGATTGGAATAAAAAATATTTTTTGTATGTTGAACGAAAGTTACAAATAAAATATCTATAGAATATAAGAAGATATCTACAATGAATTAAAAAGTATAAGTATATGTACAATCCGAAAAATATTATTTAATGAAGAATAATTGAATCACAATTAAATAATTTTTTATATTTATTGGGAAATTTGGAGTTGATTGGAATAGGAAGGATAATGAAGTTCAAAATAAACAAGAATAGAAAATATTAGGATATCTATCATTTATATTAAATAAATCTAAATCTAATATAACTATAGATGGTGAAATTTAATTCATAAAGTTGAATTAAAAATTGAAAAATAATAATTACGAAAAATAATAATTATATACTCACTAATACTCTAGTGACTATTATAAAGACAAATAAATATATTAAAATAACTGCAAGTAAGAAGATATAATTTAGAAATAGCCTATCATAAATGGGAATAATAAACTATATCTCTTTTTCATTGATATTTTTAAACCATTTTACGCTTTATTATAATGACAGACAAGTCAGAGATAACATTAGAATATGTGGAGGTTATGGTTTTGGTCACCCATACCCCATTTCATTCTAATGAATAATAATATTAACAATAATATAAAATTTCCTCTTTATTTTCATGTTGTTTTTTAATTCTAGTAAATTCATCAGAAGATCAATCTAAATATATATGATCATCTTGTACTGTAGTAGTTTAAAATCAATTGAAAGCTTTCATTAATGATTCTCTATAATAATATAAGATAGTAGATCAACTGGTATTTTATAAATATAAATCTCTCAATGTTATATGGTAGAATGTAATTGAGGTTAAAAAATTTCTGCACGATTAATCCTATAATAAAATTGATATCATGGATATCTCAAAAAAAAATGTGAGTTTATATAGATGTAAAATTAATGCAGAACGCACCATAGCTAATCAAATTAAAAAATTAGATGAATGTTAAGGAAGTTTAAGTATATATAATCAACAAAATGTGATTTTATAACCATTAAGTAGGTTATCAAACAAAATATATGTTCTTCAATATATTAGTTAATGGATAATCACTTCATAGAAAACTATGTAGGTTTTAGATAATTCATTGGTGTTAAAGAATGTCATTGATTAAAAGTTTTAAATGAATTCTAGAATAACAATTCATAATGAGAATTATGAGTAACAATTTTTAATATATAAATAATATATATGTTTGAAAAGAATTAGGACAATGAATTTCAATATTTACATGATCAAAACACTACCAAAAGAAAAAAAATTTTGGAATCTAATATTTATTCATGTCATTATGAATGAATGTTAGAAGAATAGAGAATAATTTAAATTCATAAATGATAATTATAGAATAATTGTATAGAGAAATATATAAAGTCACCAAATCCTCATTAGAAGTGACAAACACAAAATAGAAGTATCAAAAATTAATTTCCAAATCTCAAAAAATGGAAAAATCATAAATATTATTTTATTTTTGTAATGATGTTTTCTAAAACCATGAATTTATTTTAATTCATTTATTTTTTTAATTATGAATATAATATATTTTGATATTATATATGACTATTAAATTAAATAATAATATATTATTCAATGATTTATCAAAACATTTCTCCTTTGTTTAACATGATTTTCCCATAGACATAACATGTTTTTATTTGACAGTTCGACGATAGGTGTGATTACTGAAAATTATTGTGAAATAAACATCATACCCTATATTACCATTAATATAAAAGAGGATTGGTGACAACACTAGGGTGAAAATCAAAAGATAAATGTGGAGGCCTATTTATTATTTGATTCGTTTCACTTAATTTTTTATATTTCATCATCCTTTGTTTTTATGTATTTGTATTAATTTTTTTGGAACCAAAAAGTGGTAAAAACATTATAATATTATATTTTTATTATTATTGTGGTGTAGTATTTTTTTTAATGAGAGATACTTGTGATGATTTGGAATATGTAAATATTCCCAATGATAAACATATGGGTGATCTATCATAACAGAAAAAGAGTAATTATTTGGAATTCATTTCAAACCTTCGTTATTATTCATTTATTATATTTCATAATAAAAATATTGTCACAATGATTTTTAATTCAAAAGAATAATTTAATATACATCATTTTGGGAAACATATTACACTCAAGTTGAAAAACATCAATATATATATATATTTTTTAATTTCTATCTGTATTTTGTATAAGCTAAATGTATATTCCACAAAAGTGATGAGATATATACAATTTTTTGAACTCCATAGGATTTTGTGATAGAACAATAAAATAATATTTCCAAAATTTGGAGGAACATTCATCAACTCAAGATGAATCTTTCGGGGTTTTTTTTATTAAAACCCAAATATCATCGAACAAGAATGTTGAATTTTTTTCCAACTGAGGATTTAAAATTGATCATTTATTTTAGGAATGAAAAATTCAGTGTGACATTGATTTTAATTTGATTGTGGTTAGTAATACATTATCTCATCCCCTAGAGTTTTTCCAATTCTATAGGCTTGATTTTTTCTTGTAAGATCTTCCATTATGTGATGTTTCATTGAAATAATCTATTTTTTTTGTAAAAATATATTTTTATCCTCATAATCCATGAGATTTAGATGAATTTTTCTACTTATAATCACTATTATTAATAATTTTCTAAGTATATGAAACTACATTTTTTTACCATGGAGTATCATGATGTAAAATATACATTGTAATACTACCAATCAAAGGGAACAATGACTTTCTCAAAGACAAGGATACTTATTTTGACTATTTATTGAATAATTTCTCAGATTAGAAATTATTGCTGATGATTATCTCAATATGAGAAGATAAAATATTTTTTAACATCTTGAATCCTTTGATTTTGGGGTATCTATCCACCTATCTATCTGTCTAAAAATTAAATACATCAGTTATTTAAAATGTTTTGATATATAAAAAACATTAATGTTATTTTTGAATAGTTCTTCAGAACTCAAATTTTTATTTTGATTGGATTATTTATTTTATTTTTGATAAAATCATTTTACGAATTTTAGTTTTAACTACTAATTAGCTTTTCTATTTTTTCATACCATTATTTTATATTGTTAAATATTATTTGGTTAAAAATTATAAACTAAAATCAATAGAATAATTAGATTTTAAAAAAAATTTTGTTTTGTAACAAAAACTATTCACCACCCACTTATATATACCGTATCATTCATATTAAAAAACAATTATTTTATATTTGTAATGGTCTTTAATTAATTATATGACAAAGAGTAAATAATAACGATATAATTTTTATTGACATGTGTTTGTTAATATTCTACAATAAAGGATGTTTTGGTTTATGAAAAGTTTTACATCATTAATATTGAGATAGAAAATGTTAGAACATACATGTATTCAAAATATACAGATACTAGACACTCTAAAAAAATCCAAAAAAAATTGTTTTATAAAGGATTAGTGCTTATGATGACACCAAAATATATTTTATTTAGAAATATTGTAGATTAATATAGAAAATATAGAGAATGTAAAAATTAAATTAAAATAGAAATTTTATAGGAATGAATAAACCATTAGTATATACTTTTATTTAGATTATTTCATTTTTGAATCCAGGGTCATTTTTCTGGTACAATTGTACACGATAATTTATTGGGGGATAATATTACGAACAAATATTTTGAACAATATTTTTATCATTTTCATTAATAGAAAATATCATTTAATAGATGATAGATTAGAGACTATGGATGAAAATAAATTGGCATAATGAGATTATATGTTATATTATATTAAAATAGTTTTGTTGGATAAATATAGGATGTATTGTATTCCCTATATTCTCAACATGGATAAATTGAAATGTAATGCGAAGAAGGCCACTCAAATAGAACGACTGTGGCATGAATAGGTTGAAGAATCATGACCATACATGTAATTAATTTACATGGTTTTAATTATTTCAACTCAATCTTATTATAGTAGTTGAATATAAATACTATTTTCCTTATATAAATATATTTATGGGTTCAATACATAAGAACAAAATTAGTATAACATGGAAGATATAGAATCCTAACATCTTTGGGAATTAGGTATATATCATCTCAACTTGTAAAATATAAACAAATGCATTATTGAAAATATCCATACCATGTTTGTAAACATCCAAATCTTTTATAAGTGTATAGGATATCATGGGGGCATAAGAAGATTGGGGTGAGATATAGAGATGTGTAATGGAATAAACAACACATATCATGATGAACATGTTACCTATTATTTAATAGGTATTTCAATATAATATAAAGTGGTTATATAAATAATAAACATTTAATCATGATATATGATGATAACATAATATAAACATTGAAAAGTGGAAACATCATTAAAAAAAACTATATAGACAGATGTCATGGAGAAATGCCAATATATCAAAATGTTATGAAAATTTCCCAAAATGGATTAGGTTTAGTCCATAATCCAATACATTTAATATCATTATACTAAAACATTTCCCAATTCCTTGGATCCCTATGTAACTCGTGGTGAACCCATCACATTCACATCATGTACATGGATTAGTATTCAACATAGATCATTCCACATTGGATGGTATTCTATCACATTTAATATCATGATTAGAGAATATGTAATACATACATCAATGATACAAATAATACAATTGATATGTATTTCTATGTTAATAACCTATAAGGGGAATTCAAATAGTATTCATAATAAAATGGTTTTTCATTGAAAAAGTAACGGATAATTTTGGTAGCATAATGGGTTTACAAACTGAATCAATGGAGTGATTAGTGGTCGTGAAAGTGGTCAATATTCACTTGGAAATCACAAGTGATATAAGATGGATATTTATAAACATATTCAAAAATGAAAAATTCATAATTAATTAGAAAAAGGGAAAAAATGTTTCTTGAAATATTGTTTTACATGAAAAAATAAAAGGATAATTTCAGCATTATGAAGGGGGTACAAAATGAATCATTGGAGGGATAATGTAAATTGAAATGGGTATATCACCCCAATTAAATCATATGTTATGTAAAAGAGATATAGAAAATCATATCCCCTAAAAACTAATTGTATGAAAAAAGAAATTAAATAAAGAAGGTTCTTGATTTAATTGGAGAATTATAGTGTAATGAACTGCTAATTCTCATTGTATTGATAGTACAATCAGTAGTTATTTAGACATATGCAATGTCCTCAATGAACCAAAGGATGGAAATAAAAGTATAATGCTTTCAAAGTACATGGAGGATAATTTACCACTTAATAACTATAACATATAACATAAAAAACCAACAAAAAATATATCACTATATGATGCAGTAAATAAACTAATTAGATTAATGAATTTATTTATAAATAAAAACAAAATTATGAAACAACATAATACAACACAATATCAAATTATATAATGGAAATAAGAAAACAACCAGACTTCATTCCTCAAAATCTTCAATCTCGCACATCACTATGTAGTCCAAAGTATCATGACTTGGTGCTAAATAAGTTTGATACTTAGCCTTTTCCCAAGTATTATAAGGTAGCATCTTGAAAATCACTAAACATCCAAAGCAAGAGAGAGTATAAACATAGTAGGGTTTCCCAATTACTTTCCAACTCACACAACTAGGATTCAATTTTTATAACATTATATAAAACAATTTATATAAAAAAATATATTAAAAAATTTATAACAAAATATAAACAAGATAGAAAACCAATTATGACAAAGTGAAAAAAAGGTAATTGAAAATATTTTTCAGTAAGTTATTTTCTAGAAATAACTAATCAAGGATTATAAAAAATAAGTATTTTATTTTTTATACCCATTCCATAGTTCCCAACACACCCCCACATGTATTCTTCATTCAATAGTTCCATAATCATGAGTTGTCTCTTGTATAAACATTTTGGGTCCCACTAACACCCACACAAAATCTAGGGTCACATACCTTGTACCCCGATGGTACACATCCATTACTCATGGATGATTAAAAATAAACTCACACTAACACCATGTATACCAAATATTTCAATTAAAAAAATAACCCACTTCAATAAAACATGAATTTTATTGAAAACAAAAGCACATATAATTTCAATGAAACATTTATATTCAATAAAACTTCCCCATTTATTGGAAACTTTTAATCCAATTCACGTGCCAGCATTCCTAAAAATAAATCTCCATTTTTAAAATCCATATTTCAATACCAATAACCAAATCACTCATTAAAAATCCCTAATTTTCATGATTTCCATAACAATAACTCAATATAGATTCTAATTAGACATCAATAACCAAATCACACTGAATTATACATAATACATTAAATTTGAAATCATGGTTATCAGTTCTACTAAGATATGTTATGTGTGATTCCACTTAACTCAATGGTTTTGAAGAAACCCCAAAAATTATGAATATAGTCAAAGGGTCTTGGTTTATTTTTCAATGATATTTCATTAGATCTCCTCTCCTATAAAAAAAATCCAACTCCCACCTCAATTAGAAAAGACAAACCTAGATCTACCCATAATGGGAATATATCACAGAACCAATATGATAAGATAAGTAGTTCTAATAGAACACTTTTTCGGAGAGATATAGCACAGATATAACAAATATCCAAAGCCGATAAGATTGATCATTAATAAAGAGTGACACTAAAAATTTCATAGAGAGAGTCTAGGTTTGAGTGAAAAGAGGAACTAAATGAATAGACTTAGCAGAACTACCAAATACAGGACATTAAGTAGGTTTTGTGCCGGCTTCTAACATTTACCCCATAGTCACGACAAGCAGGTGATGCTTGATAGGTACGCCAAAAACCCAATGAATCAGGTTAAAAACAATTTATAAACACTACACGATGTGTACCTATGTTTTGCGATGTGTAAAATCTCCCAGAGTGACCCCAACATTACTACTTTCCTTTGTCCCCACATACACGATGTGTATATCCGTTACACAGAGTGTACGAATGTTGAAACCTATAGTAACCCCAGATAACCATATAAAAAGAATTATATATAAAAGAGGACTTATAAAAGGTTTAATAATTACTTGATAAAGGTAACATGATTTCATAAACATGAAATCGACGGCACTATAATCAATCCACCATTGGTCTTTCTTTAAATAGAAAGTAGAAAACCCATGCATCCATCAATGTTTTATGGACATTTTATTTCATTTCCTTCTTGAATTCATAAGTCTCTTCTGGAATCCGACCATGATGCCATAAAACACAATCCATACCAATTCATTTTCAATACAAGACGTTCTCTTGCCTATCCAAATTCCACATGTGTATTTGTATAAATAAAGAATCCAAAAATAGGTCACATGGTCAGGTTCAGTCTGTTACATTTTAAACACAAATACATGGAACACATTATGCATTGAATTGAACCATTGTGGTAATTATAGTTGATACAACACATCTCCAACCCACTCTAGTATCTCAAAAGGTCATATTTTTTGATGTTATCACTTCCTCTTCTTCCCAAAATGATGATGTCTAAGCCTTGTATATATCTTCAAGAACACTTGGCCACTCATAGTTAACGAAAACGATAATTGAAAATTATTTTCATAAAATTTATAATGACCCTGATCCATCTCTATCCTCATTCTAATCCACTAGATATTCTCCAATGGTTCCTAGACAAGTCTTGGACTAACTAGTGAGGTCTCACCTATTTCCACCCAACACTATGGAGAACAACAAGGACACCCTTACAGTGAATCAAACAATTCCATGTATATCAAGGCATGATAGATATTATTTTTTGAGAACTCCACAAATGGTATATGATTTTCCCATGAGCCACCAAAATCCATTAGACAAGCCTGAAACCCGTCATCCAACATCTGTTTCATATTATCAAACTATATACATGACTATTGATAGTACGCCATGCTTATAGTCAATTAAGACCAAGGGGATTTTTGTAAGGGTTTCCATATAAATGAGATGTGAACCATGGATCTCTATCCAACACAATAGAAAACGATATGTCATTCATCTTCATTACTTATTTGATGTTAATTTTGGATAGATCATCTACTGTATCTGTTTCAAGAATTTGGATAAATGGGCCAACTAGGTATGATGATCCACTATCAGTCAAATGTCATCGTGTTTCTAAATCGTTCATGGATGACCTATAACAAAGTCCCTCACTATATTCTCATATTTCCACACTGGAATTGGTAATGACTGCAACATTCTTGCAAGCCTATGGTACTCATTTTAACCACTGGATAAGTTATGCATTTCAATACAAACTCATGCACCATATTTTTTAGGATACTCCATCAAAACTTCACCTTCAATTCCTTGATCATATTCTATGTTCCTTGATGTACATCCTATATTTTATGCTGGTAATAATGAACTATTTTTTTCTAATATGCCATTGGTACAACCATTTGATCTATAAAACATAAAAATGAACTTCCATAATGTTTTCATCCCTAAATGGTCAACCCACCACGGAGTATTGAACTCATAAATAGGTTTTCTGCATTAGCTTTTTGTGCCTCTTTTAACATATATACCCAATCAAGAGAAATAATTGTTGAAAAAAACAAAAACATCACCCTGGTCATAACATTCCACAAGCATGTAATATAGGAACAACATTAACTACCAATCATCTGAGGCTTCTTTCGCTGACTGAGTATATGGATTTCTACTCAATACATCTTCAAATTAATTCCTTTTCTAGGTGTATAGATCAAGTCACTTTCCAAGAAATATAGACACTCCATCAATATCATTTTCCTAAGACTCAAATATTACATTGAGAAAATATGTTCCACACTTTTATGACCAATAATCACATTGAATTTCTCCCCGAGATAATAGAGTCTACATGTTTCAATGCATGGACAACTTCAGTTATCTTCATATGATGTGTTTGGTAATTCTTCTCATGTACCCTCAAATTCCTTGAACCATAACCAACCACATGGTCTCCATGAATGATAACATAGCCCAACCCTAATCTTAAAACATCGGAGTACACCACATATTCAGGTCATTATTCTAGATAAATCAAGATAAGAGACAACTTAAGATGAATGTTTAGATAATGGAAATAATTTTTGAATTCCGATATCCACTGGAATGTTGTATTATTATTTTTTATATATATCCATGATGATTCAAGTAATGAGAAATGATGAAAAAATCATCAGTAGTAGCTATCTAGACTAAGAAAAATTTTTATGTCAAAGACATTTTTTAGTGGTTTCCAGAAGATAATAGCTTCTATATTTTCAAGAACAAAAGAATCCCATTTCTCAAAAATGACATGCCAATGAAAACATACTTCTTGTTTCCCAAAATCACAAAATGTAAATTTGGAATAAGAATAGAGATATTAAAATTTTTGTAAAAATACTGCTTGGTGTTCCTCAACGCCAACCCTTGTATTTGAGTACATTATAATGCCATCCACAAACACCACAACAAAAGAATCTAAATATCACGGAATTATCTAATTCATCATAGGAATAATGACCACTAGTGAATTCTTCAGACTAAAT
This sequence comes from Viscum album, assembly GCA_963277665.1. Taxonomy (NCBI): domain Eukaryota; kingdom Viridiplantae; phylum Streptophyta; class Magnoliopsida; order Santalales; family Viscaceae; genus Viscum; species Viscum album. Next base: position 638,508,366 of record OY728143.1, read on the forward strand.
GGCATGACTACATATTCGTATTGGCCATATCTTCTTCAGAAATCTGCCTTTGGAATATATTCCTTCCAAAATGACAATTTGATATATTTTTATCGCAATTAAATTTTAGAGAACCATTGAGCTCATCTTAATTGATCGAAAAAATATTTAATGGGTGGAAGTGGATATCTATTCATTAACGTTACATGATTTAGATTATGATAATAGACACACAAATGAAGAGTTACATCCACATTCTTCACAAACAAGATCGGTCGTACCGACAAAGACGTACATGGCTGAATGAACCACTTGCTCCTCCTCTTACTTCACATTCATTTCACTTAACATTGTTGGTACCATCCTCTAATACATTAGGTAAATAAGACTATTTCCTGGAATGTGGTCCATCATAAACTCTAAATACCATAGAGTTGGTAACACTAATATGTTTTAGAGAAAGATATATTAAAATTGATCTACAACTGCTGGAATACATTCTTACTCAATCTGTTACCATTGATTCAAAAGTAAATGATTCCAACTAATAAGAAATCATTTCCACTGTTGGTTTAAACAAGATCTTTTCTTCTTTATTTAGCATCCCCTCTCCTCTAAAGCGTTTCTCAATTCTATCCTTAGTCATGAAACTAACTATTCTCCTATAATAGTCGATGTGATCCTTGAACATTTTCAACCAATCCATACCCAGGATTACATCGTAGACATGAATATCCAATATTGAGAAGTTCCATTTCAACTCGGCCCCATCAAACATTATAGCATATTATTTACAAAAAAATGATTGAAATTATCTTTCTCTAAGATGGTATTTCAATTTTTAAACATAAAGAATCACTTCCATAATTATAAATTGAAAATAAATAGCATGAGAACCACTTAAATAATTCAATGAACTAGTATCAAAGAGAACTTGCACAAGCGTATAATTCCAAATAATCTGACATCCCAGCATAGTTGGTCCATCCTTATCATTAACAATCATCTCCTCGTCTCCATACAATCACTTCATCACTACACTATTCACCATTCTGAGTTTGTACGATTTACCTAGTTGAGGAGTTATGGAATTTCTAGAATCACTATGGCTTGCTCTGATCTTCTAAAGAGACTGATTATGTTATCCTCACTCTGTCAAAGCATATGATACTTGCGGCCCCTAAGATTTGTATTGAGAACTATACCTTGGAGAACTATGAAAATATAACTTATAATTCCCCATATTAAATCAGTTATTAAATGATCTATTTTTCACCACACAAACTCTTTTTATGTTGTCATGTGAACCACATTGAAAACATCCTTCTATTTTCTTAGATCATGGATAAAGGTTCACTGATCTAGCTGTCTGATTCTGATTTCCACCTCCACCTTGGAAATAGGTCTCCATTTTCCGATTTCTCCCAATGTTTTAGTTCCCACCCTTCCCAATTGGTATCATCATACCTCATTTCATGGATCATTATATATCAAATTCATCCATAGTCACTTTGTTAACCATATCATATAATTAGTAATATGGAGTACTGCAATCTTCATTTGAAACTCATTCCTTATCCATGATTTGATGATGCGGGTCTACAAGGATGAAATTGGCGTTGATTCTAGTGAAAAATGCACAAAATTCCAAAATTTAGCCACATAATCTATGATCGAGAGATTCTATTAATTCTAAATAAATAAGTCCATAATTTATTGGATCTTGAATGTGTGAGGGTATAATTTTTTTTGAACAATTCCTCAAAATCCTACCATGTATGGATATTATTAAATTTTTCATGAATTGATAAATTCTTCAACTTGCGTGAAAGATCGTCAAGAATATAATTCACCATCATGACATTGAAATAAAATGGTGTGTCAATGAATTTGAAGATATGATTTATCCTTCTTATCCATACCTCCGTTTTTTGTTCATCATCACCCCAGATGATATGTGGATTCTACATAATGAATTAGATTGTGTAATTTATATTCTGTGGCTCATTCCTTGTGATCCATGTATCCACATATTGAAAAAAATGGAAAATATTCTAAACCAGCCCTTTGTTCACCCATAGTTCAGGTACATCCACATTCCCCATAGCTTCTTTATGTCGGTTTTGATAATGCCTATTGTGTGCCATTATAAAAACCAACATCAAACTCTGTCAATATCACTCTCTAGAAATGGATGGATTATAATTTCTAAATATTTCACATAAACTATTAGAACATTGATTTAAGAAAAAACATTTTTTCAATGTTCACCAGTTTTTTAAAACATTCACCTTTCTTTTTGAAAATAAATCCATTTTCCAAAGACCATAATAATTTCATTTTTTAAAATCATTCATTCAATAAAAATTTATCCTTTTTCAAAAGTCATCTTTTTTTTCACAACATGGATCATTACTCAAAATGATGTATGAAATCTTAGTGGGAATTAATTTCGTTGAAAAGCATTTCATGCTCATCTCATTAGACAAACCCATGAAAATATGATTTCCACCGTTCTAGAAAAGTCTCAAAACACTTATGTACCCAACTCCTTGGTAACTTGATGTTAATAATAAACAGGTTAGGTACATTTTTTTTCAAAACATTTCATGTTCTGGCAATACTATACATTTCTAAGGCACCAAACAATTTTATAGACAATAAGGAATTCCAACTTCAAGATCATAAAAACTATGGAATAACTATTAGGCATGGACCAAACATATTAACACCTTTTTTAATGAACCACTAATTCTCGATGGATTGATTGTATAATGAGTCATTACTAGGTCTTATGCAAAAACCCCAAGGTGCCAAGGGCTAGCAATAAATGACCAAATGGTTTCATATTATGTGTGGGATGATTTACCCTTTAATGACTAAAACCAATAATATAAAAAAAACAATGAAAAACAACTCACTATTTGATGCATGGAATAAAAAAATCATTTTAATATTATCTTTATAAAAACAAACAAATGTATTCTAAATAAAAATTCAAATCAATAATAAAGTACACAATGGAAAGACGACAATTAAAATCCATGACAACATCTAGACTCCATGTTACACACGCTCTATGCTCAAACCACACAATTTAGTCTAATGTATCATGACGTGGTGCTAAAGAAGTGTGATACATTACTTTGAACAGGTCCTGAAAGGTAGCATCTGAAAAATCACCAAATTTCCAAATGAGTGGTGAGTATAAACTCATTAGGTATTCCCAATTACTTCCCAAATCACAACACTAGAATAAAATAGTTAGAACATTATATAAAATAGTTTATATAATTTTTTTACTATAATAGTTCATAACTAAATATAAAATGTTTGAAAACCAATTATAACCATGTGAAATAAAAAGTAAACGAATCTAATTTACACGATGTTATTGTCTATAAATTACTAATCAAGTCTTATAAAAAAATTCATATTTTTAGTCTCGTATACAAATTCCATAGTTCACAACACACCCACACATGCTTATTTCATTCGACAGTTCCATACTCATGAGCTATATCTTGTCCAATAATTATGTGTCCGGCTGACTCATTCCCCTGATCCAGGGTCATGTTCCTTTTACCCCAATGGTAAAAATCCCTTATTCAAGGCCCGTTAATAACGAAATCACATCAACACCATGTATTCCAAATATTTCCATTACCAAATAAACAACTTCAATAAAACAAGGATTTTGTTGAAAACTAAAATCACAACCAATTTAAAAGAAACATTTCATTTCAATAATACATTCCCCTATATTGGAAACATATAATCCAATTATTGTGCTAACATTCCAAAAAAATTCATATTTTATAATCCATATTTTAAAATGGAGAACCAAAGCACTCATTAAGAATCCCCAATTTTCCAAATTTCTCAAATTGTTAGCCAAGATGGTTTCCAACAAGTGTTTATAAACCAAATAAAAATCAATTTTTCAATATACATTAAATTTGAAAGTATTTTAAACTATTTTATTATGTGGAGCCTAGAGTGAATCCACCTACCACGATGGTTTTTGTGAAAACCAGTAAAGGAAGAAGAACGTTTATAAGAACAGAGTTGATTATTCAATGAAACGACATTAGATTCATTCTAAAATCAACAAAAAATCCAACTCTTAGCTTAATTGGAAAACAATACCCTAGAACTAACCATAATGGGCATTGATTGTAGAACTAATGGAAGAGGAGAAGTTGATATAATAAAACAATTACTTGGAGAGACGTACCATAGATTCAATGATGATCAAGAAATGATCGGATTGATATAAAAGAAAAAGTAACCAAAAATATATCCTACATAGACTCTAGGGTTGAGATAAAGGAGTCCTAGAAAGAATAGTCCAAGAGGAACATCCAAACATGTGACATTAATCTAGGTGCATGCTGACTCATAGCGTGTACCCATGGTAACAACGTGAAGGCCACAGTGGATATGTACGACGAAAAACCCATCTCCTTTAGTAAAAAAATAATATTTAAACATTACAATACATGTAACAATGGTTCACAATGTGTTAAAGCTCACAGAGGGACCCCACATTAAGACATTACTCCATCCCCAAGAACACACTCTGTACTTCAGGGACCCAGAATGTACCTGCCACGAAACCTATAGTAACCTATGCAGACAACATAAGAGGATTTTTAACTAAAAGGGGATATAGAAACGTTTGAAAACTTACCCGATAAAGGTAAAAAGATTACACAAATCACAATCCAGTGGCACTACATAGATTATCCCTTATATCAACATATTAATGACTTAGGAGAAGGTTATAACATAGAATGATGAGTCATATATGATTGTAATGAAATAAATTGGAATGTAAAAGGAACTACACTATATTTTAACCAAGAATGTATAGTTTTATATAAACATAACCTATTAATATTAAAATGGATAAATACCAAAATGGTGCTCGGATTGAAATAAGGAGAGTCCCTTTCCTTGAGATTGTGTTTCCAAAAAACATTGAATGGGATTCATTAGTTATTGGGGGAATCATGGGAGAGTTTTATAGTAAAAATTTAAGAATATAATCATGATATAATGTTTTTTATTGATGATAAATAAGTTTTAGGTTGGGTTTTTATCCCAAAAAAGAGGGGACTGATTTATTGTTTTCTATGCCCTAGGTTTGGACTCTATAAAATTAATTATTCATCCCTGAAAAATAGTTTATGTTTTTTATATATTGTTTCTTCCAAATATGATTGGATTCCCCAAAAATAAAAGTCCATTAACTGATTAATTAATGTAATCACTTTGGTGATGTCTATTTGAGTCATGTTTATAATGAATTTAAATTAAAATTCAAAAATATTATATAAATTTTTGAGGATTTATAATGGTTTTATAAAAATTTAAAAATAACATAAAAACCTATATTAAATTGGACGTTTAGATTTATTCTTACTTACGTTTTATGGAACATATTACATAACACTTTGGTAATTATGATGTAATAATGTGTACTGTATATTTATATAATATTTAATTTTTACCCAGAAAGATGATTGGATCAGAAAATTATAAAATATTAACCATTGGATAATTTTTACCTAGTCATTGCAAACATAATTTTTATTTTATCAAAATAAATATAAGAATATTTATATTTATATTGATAAATTAAAAATTTGGTTTATTTAAAAATATTTTTTTGATAATAAATATATTTAACCCTTATACAAATTAGATTTTCTATATAAAAATTACATTTAATTTGTATATAATTTATTCTATTTCAATATAATAATTTTTTAAAGAATCATCAAAATTTGTTTCAATTCATCCAGATTATTTTCTTAGTTGAAATTTAATTTTTCAAAATATTTCTATTATTTTTTTTCATATTTAAATAATATTTTTATAAAACACATTACATAATCATTTATAAAGTTAAAAAATATAAAAATATTCATAATTATATTGAAAATAGAATATAAATATTCATTCTATTTAGGTTAATATTCATAGCCCTTCACTACATAACCAAACATGAAGAAGTTAATGTGTGTGATTGTGAAATTTTCTTCAGGGGGTTTTATGAACATGGTTTGGCCATCATCTCGATTAGCTAGAAATTATCTTGTAAATGGTTTCAATCATTCTATTTATCTTGATTCCTGTATTTTTCATGTTCAAAAGAAAATACTAAAGATGAAATCTCCTATAAATGCTCTGATAAATTTTCCTCAAAGGGGTTGATCATACTAGAAGAGGCCATCACTTAATTTGTTTATGTCAACAAGGATTTTTGTTAACCCATAATATATATTAATAATATGATCACTGCTAAATATATATGTTTCCAATATTTATGATTCTTAATGTTATTTTTGATTTGATAGAATATTTTTTATAAGAATCCAATGTGGCCAAATAAGTGAATGTTTTTTCTATAACCACATTGCATATTGAGGAATTTTATTCGACAATATTGGAAATTTCATTTGTAAATGGTCAGGTTATTACTTTTTACCCATTGGGAAAATTCAAGCACATAATATTCATTTAATACAATTAAATAGAAGATGGTAATTCTATTTCCAATCCTCTTTTTCTTCCCATGTATCTTCCTCAAACATGTGGTTCGACCATAAAAATTATCCCATCTGAGCTTCCTTATTTCATAGTGTTTTGTCTCTATGGTCTTAGATCATTAACATTTTCTCCTCATATGATACATCATTATCTAATGGTACCTCCTTCGGATTCACTACATGTGAGGGGTATGCTATATAATTTATCATTAAGGATACATAAAACACATCATGTACTTATGAAATGGTAATTTGAAGTTAGAATTGATATTCCACATCCCCAGTGTGATCTAAGATAAAAAAGGTGAAAACATATCTTGGAATTAGATGTCCCTTCATCCCAAACATCATTATATTCTTCCATTGAGATATATAAATTAATAATTTGTCTCCAACCACAATCTCTATATCAAATCTCATATTGTAGACATAGATTTTCTTTTTTGTTTGGGAACATTTTATATGATTTTAATTGTATTGAACCTTTTAATAAAATATTTTATGGTATCAAGCTGCATTATTTTTTTCTCTCTAAATCCATCCTTTGATGTTATATTTTGGAACCAACTCCCATTCATTGATTCATAATGCTATATTTTAATAATATAATTGAATATATTGTTATATGGGAACACTGCTAGGGGAATATGATTTACTAAATATCCTTTTAAATCTATTGAGCATGATATCAACATAACATCAATTATTTATTATATCCTCTAAAACTATCAATCCATATATGGATGATATGTAGTGTTGAAGATCAGTTTTGTATTCAATGATTTCTGAATGATTCCAAAAAATATTTATGTTATCCTCAAATTTTAATTAGTTATAATAGATATTGGAACTAAATAAATTCATAACACTTATATTATATATATATATAGGTGAGTTGGTTATGAGAAGAATATTCATTGATAGCAACTAAGAGTAAGAAAATTTTTTTGCAACTAGCTACCACGCAGATAAATTTTTTTCCATTAGATTTACTGAGTTGTTTTAAAACCAAATCCATGGTTTTTAATTCCCATTGTCATAAAAGCATAGAAAATGGAAGTGTTAGACCCTTAGACTTTTTTTGTTCCACATTTAAATGCATACATACCAATAATTGAGATATAAATTCTTTATTTTCTCTCTTGATTTTATCCAATGATAATTTTTTCATTAAACCATCGTATATCTTATTTAATTCTTGATGAATAAATAAGGACATATTAGGACCATCCATCCGAAATTTCAATCATTAATATAAGTTTTTATTGGACACATATTTTTTTATCAAAAACATATAATTAATGAAAAATTTACTTATATAATATTCACTTACTTATTCCATAGAAATTGATTATCATTATAATTCTAATTGATTCTATTGAGAATAGATGTTTATGAAGATATTTTAGAATTGAAGGAGGACGATCCTTTTTTTATTCCAATATCCATTTTTTAATGATTGAGATTTTTGTATTCCTTATTGTCCTCCTCATGGAAATTTTTTTGGGATCCTAAATACTCAAATATATTTATACATTGTTTTCTTATCAAAAATGGTAATATATTTAACATTCATAATACCTGATCATATTTAAAAGTATCCATTAGAAAATATTTTCCATATCAAGTTTGAAAATATACTTGAGGATTTTATATTCATTATATATATCACACTTCTTCCCATATTGAAAATGTTTCCAAATACTTAATAAAAAGATAACCGAGGTAAATTCTAGATCATGTGTTGGGTAGTTCATCTCATGGATCACTAGTTAGATGGATGAATATGTTATCAGTTTATAAATTTTTCACATGTACACAACACAACGCCCTTTCAGATGCATCACTTAAGATTATCAATCTATCACCACTACTGGGTATTGTGAGAACTACTTTAGCGATTAGCCTTTTTTTCATATCTTTAAATAAAACCTCCAATTTTTTAATATATAAAAATGTCTTTTTATACTTATCTTGTATTGGGGACCTATACATATTGATATGTTTCTAAAAATGATGATAATACCTAGATAATTAAACAAAAATATTGATTTTCATCCTAATATTTGGTTTGGGCCACACTTGAATCAAATTTTTTTAGGATACAATGATGTATCATTACTGATGATTACATTCACATGGAATGTCACTTAATCCTACTATAACTGATATTTACAATAATTTTTCCCATAATTTCTTTATTCAAGGTCATAAATTCCGTCCTAAAATACTCCACATGTTCCAAAATTCTCTTAATGTTGGTAAAAATATTATTAATAAATACAACTAAATTTTTTTCTTGGAAATACCTAAGCACTCTATTAAGTAACTCAATAAAGATTCCTTGATAATTATTGAGTCTAAATGCATCACTATGAATATGTATTTCATGTAACATTTAAAAAATTTTGTCTTTGTGATATCCTTATTCTTTACATATACACGATAATATCCTAGAAAAAGAAATATCATTGGTAAATACTATATCCTTGCATTTCTAATTGAAATAGTCAGCAATCCATTGAATATGATACTTGTTCTTTATCATGATCTTGTTGAGATAGTTATAATAATTGTAGTTTCTTTTATAAACAACCTTAATCTTGATGAATTTACTATTTAAATCCATTATAAATCACTTTGGAATATAAAAACATTATGTATATGTTTTATGGTTTTATATTAACTTAATCATGTTGAACAACATACATTATATACAGAGTCTGTAATATATGAAAATCCATAGGTACAAGAAAAATAATTTATACTACATAAACTTGACCATAAAAAAATAATAACTAATATTGAGATGTTTTTATTAATGATGATTTAACCTCCACCTTCAAATTTTATGAAATATGATGGAAATATGTGATACAGATGGTGATCTTATTCTATTAAAAATATATGTTGGAATTATATATGGAAATCCCATACATTCTGAAATTTATTGAAATATGGATTATGAGATTATCATAAGGTTCTTTAGAATTCTCATCCCACAAATTTTGATAGTAGAAGAGTTTTATACATTTAATGAAATAATTTTCAAATTTTCCATTTTTTACATTAGTTCAACAACCATGTTTTGTGGTGGTGATTGAATAATTCAAAAAACCAGGAATGAGACTAAATAATTCATAAAACGATAAAAAAATTTAATTTTTGAATAAATAAAAAGCCTACATATCACTAAAATATTGAAAATATATTCCTCTATAGTTTAGTGTTATAAGATCTCTCTTACACATTATTACATAGGGGTTTCATTCCTCATTTGTTTTCTACCGTCATATTATTTTATTGAATCTCATTTATTTAATGATCCATGAAGGTTAGACAATGGACGATATGGTGAGTTTGATTAGATTAGTCCATCTTTTATTTATTTTTAGAGTCCGCCCCCCCAATCTATAGATAGATATCCTTACTTGAAACACCCAAATAAATTAGTTTTCCACATTTGTAAATTTATAGGGTTCTTTTCCTCTCACCTTTTGTGGGTGTAATGCTGAATTTTTTTTTCCAATTTTATATTTATTCATCGAACTACCATAATTATACTCATATTTATGATTCTTTTCCATATGAGACCCTTGAGAGTCATTGTTCTCTATATCTATTTTGAGGGAATTTTGGAAAATTTCTTTATAACATTCATTATCTCCAATTACTATGTATTTTCATAGACTCAACATCAGTCCACCAAAGAATTTACAACCATACATTCTATGTTAATGAAAAATATGGATTCATGTCATGAATGTATTGTGATTTTTTCCACATAGTCCCCAATAGATTAATTTACCTTTTTCTTTAGACTATTGAATTCCCATAAATTTATATTTCACATAGGTCATGGAAAATATTTATCAATTTTTTTCTATAATTCACTACTCAATATTACATCAATATCGTTCATGGGATTTGTAAACTTTTCCAATATCCACTATTTCATGTATTCTATATCCCTAAAATAAATAACTAGCACAACCTTTTAATTCATATATAATTTAATGATAGAGTATATCTTTTTAATGAGGCTCTTCTTTTATTCTAAAATCAAGGGATTAAAAGATCCCCCAAAATTGGGAGTACATTGTCCTATAATGATCTTAATTGAAAAATCCTCATTTGTAGGGGTGTGGGATTTTGTTGTCGCAACCAATTTCAGGATTTTTTTAAAAAATTAATAAATTGAGAATGATTAGTCATGATTTTTTTATTCATAATCCCATAAGGATGGTAATCTTGATCAATAGTCCTTACATTTTCACTCACATTAGTTTTTTTCATTGATTGTCCTATTTATATCCATTTTTCAGAATAATATAAAAGTAATATATGATAATATTTTAATTATTATATAGTTAATAGGGAAAATATGATGTTTAATGAGATAAATTAAAAATGAAATATACTCCCAAACATACGAATTAGTTGGTTTTAGTCTATGTTATCCACAATCCAAATCCCATAATAAATTCTTATGGGAATTTTTGTTACCTTAATTATTGTTCTTAATTAGAAATATAAATTTACTAAATAAAACCAGAGGGCATATCTTCCTAGTTATTGAAATTATATTTTAATTAATGATTCATTTTTCTTTTATCACTTATTTATTCCATGATTAGGGGGTCTCATTAATGAAAATTAATTTTTAGTCAGTCGGTACATAATTGAGTCTAGTTCAAAAAGGTGTTTTGAGGGTTGTTATCCCACTATATAATTTCTCCAAATTCAAATCATCTTATATTATTTATAAATATATTCATTTTCATAGACACCACTAAATATATAATATAACAAACATTAGGGTTATCTCCTTTAATTTTGTATTGTCCATAATGATTTATCTAATATTTTATATTCCAAATGACAAAATTATTGGTCATTCCATTGATAAATATATGAAAACCATCATCTTTAAAACATCATTTCATGATTTATTATATAAAATAATGGGAGTAAAACCTAGAAGATTATGAAAAATGTATTATTGGTTAAATAGTTACATAAAATATCAAATTCATACACTTATAGAACAATATTAATGAAATATTTCATAGTTTCTTCTAAAGATACATTACTGTTTAAATTGTATTTAATGACATCGAGATATACATAATAAATGACTGATATATAAAGCCTAATATAACAATCAGAAAATAATAAATTTATGATGTATTAAATTTTACTGATTACAAATTTTCAATTGACATAAATAGGTTGAAATAAAAAACATAATCATTAAATTTTTTTATATAATGAAAATATAAAAGGAAACATGGGAAATAAAAAAACATTAAATATGGAATCATAATAATAGGTGAAGTATAACCTATTATTTATCATAAAATGTTTGAAATTTCCAATAATTTATTAGGTTTACATATTATTAATATACATCAAGTATCATGATACAAAAAAATAACACAACACATTAGAGTTCTATAATATTTTGGGGCACTCGTTGCTATTATATTATTTACATGAATAAGTGTTCCACATCGAATATTGGAAAAATGATAATATATTGTCACATTAATATGATTATTTAGGGATTTGGAATAAATTTATTGATTTCCCCAATGAAATAAGGTTATTTATTTCTATATGAGTACAGTAGTGCGGAAATGGGGATTGGATTTTAAATACAATGGTCTTGAATGGTAGGATCATTGGATAAATTTATTTTCATAATATGGGTATATAATGAATCACTAAAGGGATTATTTTGAGTCATTATGGTATCTGATTAAATAAAAATAATTATTTATTTAATATGAAATTCTAGAAAATATTCTAAAATAAATAGTTATTAATTTAAAGGTATTTTAAATGAATGGTTATTGAATAAATATTTTTCATATAAAATCACTAATTAATCATAGAAGGATAACATGATATATAATTTATTATGAAATAGTTTGATTCAATTTAAATGGGTCTCTCATCACTTGTAAATAATAAGATATGTAAGAGTAATTTTTAATATAAAATTCCATAAATACGAATTTGAAGGAAAACACATTCCTTATGAAAGGTCCTTAAATAAAGAGGAGAAAATGATGGTCCATTACATCAGTATAGGAAATTATTTAGTAGAGATTATAACAAGGTTGGACATATGATCTCCAATTATAAGGACTTAAAATTTATAGACATGTTACATTTATAATGGAATTAAAACTAATCCAATTGATATTACAACGGCTAAATAAAAGGAATTTTCAGGAATGGAAAAGAAAAGAAGGATGTATGTGACAATGACATGGTGTTTCCAAAATTATGGGTTGATTTTATAGAGAAATTGAATGCACAATGTTAGTACAATTGATAAGAATGGGATGGTTATTTTTATCCATAAAGGGTTTTTAGAGATGACAAATGCGATCTTGGGTTGGGTAATATAGGAAAAGATAAGGGTTTGTTTTGTTATTTTCCAAACATGTATATGAAATGCTATATAATCAGGTAATCAAAATATAAATCCTACCCATATCATTTCCAATGGATTCTTCATTTGAGTAGTGCTTTTAATTATTATATATGATTTTGAACCAATAAAAATATAATAAGGCCCCTAGTTATAAGTAATTTCATCATGCTTTCAATGAATTGCTTTGAGAACCAAAAATCATAATATAGGTTTTTGTGTATTAATATAGGTTTTATAAATTTTATCAAATAAACTAAAAAAATAATTTAATGGTAACATATTTTCATGGTCATTCATACTTTTTATGGAACATATTACATCATTTTGGGTTCTTTATTTTGTTATAATACGAAGTATATATATATATTGTATTTATGTTTTAACTTCAGATACATGATGTCTCATAAAATTAAAATTAATTAACCATTTTTTAAATTCAATATGATTATTAAAATAAAAAAATGCATCCAAATAATTCGATTAAATTAATTAATTAAATATTTTAATTAAATGAAAATTTTATTGAAATATTATAAAATTTATTATAAAGAAAGTTTTATAACCCTAATAAAAATTTTATTTTTAGTTCATAAAAGTAAATTATCATTTATAATTAATATATTATTTATATTAATTTTATATTATTAAAAACATTTAAAAAAATGAATTCACCAATTGGAATTTCATAGTTGAAATTTCATATTACACAAAAAATAAAATTTGAGTTTTTCATATTGAAATATAATTTTCATTAAACACATTACTTAATAATTTATAAATTAAAAAGAAGAATATTTAAATAATAATTATTTAATTGAGGTGAAATTATACATATTCATACTGAAACATCAAAATACATATCCCATTTTTAAACCATCGAATTATTTATGTGTAAGGTATGTGATGGTGAGATTTTATTTTGGTAGTTCAGTGAACATTGTTTGGGTCATGATCTTAATAATCTTGAACTTCTCCCATAAATAGTTTTCCTCTACATTTACCTATTTAATTTCATCTGGGAATTGATCAAGGGAAATGATGAGAGATGATATATTCATTTTAGGATATGATAAATGGGAATCATATGGTAAAATCCCACCGGTTTAGGAAATTTCTTATTATGATTGTGTCAATAAGACTTTATGATAATCCCTAATATGCACTAATCAAATGATTATTGTTCAATAAAAATATTATAAATATTCAAGAATCATAAAATTCTTGGTATTTTGTTAGCATGTAACATATAATAGTCAAATATAACAAAATGTGTGAATGTGTTTTCTTTAACCACAATACCTAATATGTATTTTTTTTAATCAATAAAGAAATATATGTTAAAAACACTTTGACATTAGATTTATATTTTATAATAATGGGTGAGGGAATACATAGAAGCATTTGGTGTGATATTTTAGAATAATTAAGAAATAGAGTTGTAACAGTCTTATTAAAGACTTGATTATTGTTAAAGTGAAAAATTAAAATGCCATGAAAACTTATTTTATAGAATAAAATCAAAACAAGAAATTTAAAATACAGAAGCAGAGAGTACATTATGATGAAGATGATATAGAATATTAGTGAATCTCAAAAATCGTGATTTAATGGGATTACCCAGAAATAAAATGAGTTGTTCTTTGTAGGTAGTATGAGAGAATATAAGATGGTAAGAATAAATATTATGAGAGAGAATAGAAAATTTATAAATTCCCAAGAAATAATAATTTTACAGGAATATGTTCACCATGAATAAATGAAAAAACTATTTATGATTATTAGTAAAATCACATGATATGTTTCACGGTGTTAATAACTAATTTTTTTCAATTTTGAGGATCTATCATTCAAAATAAAAATATAATGGGTGTTTTTCTACTATAATAATATTGATGTTAAATGATATTATCACGCATCACCCATGATTTTCAATTTTAATATAAGATTTTTTTATTCTAATTATTTTCTCTATCCTACTGCGTTACATTCCTCTAGAAATTTCAATGTTTTTTTGTATTTATAGGTACCAAGGTTATTATACATTATTCATGAAATCCATGTGATACCAAAATGGGAGGGATTTAGTTAAAAAGGCTCATTTTTTTTGGTTGGAACATATTAATCAAAAAATTATATGTTTTTTTGGTTCCATGAATGAATTATACATTTTTCCTACCATTTAAATTAACAATGCATATTTATAAACACTTAAAATAGTAAGACTATTTTTAAATAATTTTCATTTTTTTATTTATCTAAATCCTCACCCTTTTACCTCCAATTAATATCAATCTTGATATGAAAAATAATTCCATCATAGGCCGGAATCCTTCCTCTCAATCCTCTTCTCTGTTGTGAATTGTAATTTTATCTCTATATATATAGTAAAACAACATTAGGATTTGTTTCCTCTTATTATTCTCTAATTGGTTAAGTTTAGATTCATCCACCTTGTATGTGTATCAAACTAAAAAACACACATTGTACTATTTGGTTCTAATCTGGATATGGATCTTGATTCTCATGTGGGTGATGGGTTATCTAGGAATTTTCCACCCACTATACAAGGCTTTATACCATCCCCAGCCGATTAGAGGAAGTTTAATCATTTTATTTACCATTTATATTCTTGAACCATGACTTGGATTATATTTAAAGTCTTGTTATGATATAAAATGTTGGCATTAAATATTTAAAATTACTATTTTAAAGGTAAATCAAGATTCAATTTATTTATAGTTAATTATAATTCATATTTATATTACAAAAAATATTATAAATAATACTATTAATCCCTTTAAATATTGATTTATTTCTAGTTTCTCATATTATAAGTATCAATAATATTTTCAGCTTGAATTTGAATGTTTTATTCAAATTTTAAATGATATTTATTATTCATAAAAATGATGATTTTGGACACTAATTTATCTAATAAATTATAAGATGTTTATCAATTAGGGTTCAATGGAATTTGATAGTTTATGGGTTTTAATGAATGATTATGAGGCCCAATTGACACCTTTAAAATAATTGTTTCTTGGAATTTCATTAATAATGGATATTGGAATTTGGTGTTATTATGAAAATACATTTTTATTTTATATGATTTGGGATTTTTTGGAATAATTTATATATGTTGTACATTATTTCATCATGGGAAATATTATTATTAAAAACTAATATGTATCCATTGTAATTGGTTAGGAAGTAAAACAAAACTATGGGTTATACACCTTTAGTTGGTCTAGATAATTAAACATGATACCTCCACAATCTAATAACATTATAATACTTCCACTAATTTAGGTTATCCATAATTTGTGAAATAATGTTCTTGTTTCCCTTGGCCTAGTGACATTGGGCTATTTTCCCATGTTTTTTATGTAAATTATTTATTTGATTGTTTTTTCTACACTTCCTCTTATACACTGATGTAATATTTTCTTACTCCATGAGAGTTAATAATCATTAGTTTAATGGTTTTATTAAAGTATATGCAAAACAATTTCTTTAAAAAGTGTCAAAAAAAGCTGTACAGAATTGGGTGTTTTAAGTTATGGATAATTTAGCCTAAAACATATTTCAATTTTATCGCTATCATTTAAGATAACTATGAAAGTTGTTATGATAAAATTACAATATATATTTTTCTATGTTTCATGTGTTTATATATAAAGACAATATTTTTAATAAATTATTTCAAAATATCAAAATGTGAATATTTTATATAAATACTATGTGTTGGCTATGATTCCTTATTTCATTCATATAAGGACATCTTGATTATTCTGGATAATATATCAGGTTCTATTTTAGTTGTATTATTCTCATGATTCTTTTTTGGTTTGAGGTTGTATGGTGGATAATTTGATTCATGTGGAGGTATTTATTATTATTTTGTTTAGCTTATTGCTTTTAATGACTAGGCCATTATATCATTCATTTATTTAATTGGTGGTGAAATTTATATGTGAAGTTATGGATATTGATTATAATGGTTTTTATGTGTGAGTGATTTTATGGTCAATCAAGGGATTAATATAATTATAATTTGTTTAAATTTTTTATTATTCCCCCATGTTTCTATTTATTTTAATTGGACTGAAAATATGAGTTTTGGATGGGTGTTCATTGAATATAAAAAGATTTTTGGTTTCTTAATTGTCTTGTTAAACAATTTTTTAGATAAAAAAATGTCACATTCCTATATCATATTCTATTAGTGATTTTCAGTAGTTTCGGGATATCCTGAACATGACATGGGTATGCATTCGAACTGTCCGGTTGCCCAATCCAGAGTTGCCACAAAATTGATTACAAAAAAATGTATAAGAACATATGTACATAAATTTTATATTTTTTATAATTACTTTGATTATTTTGGGGATTATAATATATTTCACATAGAACATATAGGACTCGGTAGATACATGTCAGACATTCCAAGATAGCTCTTTCGCATTTGAGGTATAATGTTTCTATGAGAAGTAATGATTCAAGACATTAGTTTGCTATTTATATTGTTACATCTAAAATGTGGTCTATTTGGTTATTCAGTATTTTAGGGAATTACAAGGGCTGTGGAAAAGTAGTACCAAATGATATAATAGGGCTATAAATCAATGCTGCTATATATTATATAGTTCATGATGACTCCCAGTTCATGTTTCACAATGGAAACATGGTCATCCTATCCATTTGGAAAGGATATAGATAGACACTAGTCCCATTTTTAAATTTTTTATTCAACATACAATTTTTTTAATACTTTTTTGATCAATTTTTAATTAATTTATTTTCATAAACCTTGAATTATAATTTGTAAACCATGTTTTAAAATTTTAAATTTTTTATTTTATTTAATTATAGATGAATTTTCCAAAAATTAAATTTGACTATAATATATGTAATCTTGATTTCAATAAAATTATATCAAAATGAAATTGGTTTTGTTTTAGGGATCAGTAAATATGGTTTAATGGTAATCAATGATGGTTAGTTTCAAAATTTTCATTTTTTAAAATTTAAAAATAGAATTAAAAGTAAATGATAGGTCTTTGTTATAAAAAATATAATTTATAAATTATTCAAGAAATAATGGAGATTCATTTGATTTTAATAAAGTATTTGAGAAATTGTTTCTATTTTTTTGGGATAATGGGAAATTAACTCATAATTTCTTTCTAAAATGATTTTCATAGTGTTAAAAATAATAAAATTTATAACTGTTGACATGAAATTTGTGTTCTTTAAATCATAATATAAACTTTTTAAAAAAAATGTGTTATTTTTTTGGAATTTTTATTGATTTTAATTGAATTGTTAATTTTATATTATAACGTATGGATTATTTTGGGAATACAACTGATGGTACTTTTATTTTAACTACGTGATATTTAAAAATAAAAAATTGTGTTTATTCCTACAAGTATTATTTACTCATATATTTTTGTTGTTGGACTTTTTATAATTGTGATACTTATATATATTATATACAATTATTCTAATAGATCCATTATTTTCTAGAACTTCCATGGTCTTCCTTTATTAATGATCATCTATGGGTACCCTACTATTATACTTAGATGGATTAATGATCATCTTGGAGATGTTTTTATTTAAATGACTTGTCTTAGTTTTTGTGATTATTTTTCTTTCTACCCTTTTTGTGTGATATTTATTTTTAGAGAATATGAATTATTTTCATTGTGAATATGGAATCATAATTGGGATTAGTGTTACCACCAGTGTAGGTAGTATACTAGATGGTATCTTATCATTATATATGGGTTCTCTATGATTTTAGTGCTCTGGTTGTGATGCCCCATGTTGTTTCAACTTCGACACCCATTCTATGTATATTATTGTTTGTTTTTGATTTTTTAATACCATATATGATATAGATATTATCATTTCATTACATATATTTATTTGTTCATATTTCATTTAGTCTAGTTCTTTTGTTGTTGGGTTAAAAAATTTAATCTATTTGATAAGCCCTTTTATTATACTATTTATCATTTTTATCCCTTTAAATTATTCATTCCATTGTGATTTATGTATTAAACAATTTATTTTACTAATGATATTCAATATTAATTATGATGGTATTGATAATTGTAGTTCATGGTAATGGAAATATATTTCTAAGAGTTTATGAATTAGTTGGATCTTTTTATGGATGGGAAACCACTATGGATGACACATTTATAAAAAGGATATTAATTTAGGGTTTTTGAATCTATTGACTTGGAATGTTCCTTTCTATAGGGTGTAATCATCAGTCTTTATTTTTGGACCATCTTTTGGATTCATTGATAACCACTCTAACCAAATTAAGTATTTTGTCCTTATGGTCATCATTTATTCATTGGGATGTATCTTTAGGACTAGAGATAAAATATCATTTGAAACTCCCAAATGTTCACAATTCATGTTAGTATCTTCCTTCAATTTAAAGAAGGTTCGTTATTGAGTTGACCACTCCCTTTCATTATAATTCCCCTCCTTTGTTAGGAATAATTAATGGTTTTCTATGAATAAGGAATTGGACAAAGGTGATGCAACAAATTTTCATATTGTTGATGATTTTTTAGTAATTAAATGTAATTAAATTTTTTCTTCGATTTTCATCATTAGTTTCATTTTTTGGAAGTTATACAACATTTATTTTTTAAATGAATAAATTTTCAAATGCATAAAAGTAAAAAACTAAAATATACTGTAATATATTATCCTACATAGACATTGGTCTTTCAATATTAATTATATTTATTTCTCTTTGAGTCATTTTGTTTCTCTCATCTATGGTGTAATTCATTTAATGTTATGGATTTTTATTAATGTTTTCATGGTTATAAAATATAGTATGTGTGAGCAATGGTTTGAACATACTAGTGTCTATGATTTTTTAGTATATACAGTTATCAGTTTTTTCTATATGGTCTTGTAAACCGTTCAAAAAAGTGAATCTGTTTTGGTGTCTCATTGTCGGTGGCACATTTTTGTAAAATGATTTAGCCAATATAATAAAAACACAATAATATTTTAATAATCATTAAAAATTTTATTTTTCCAAATATTATCCCTATCTTTTTTTCCTTAATTTATCTCATCACCACTCATTCCACTTGATCATGAGACATGACTGACGATCCCCCCCCCCATAAATTTTGTGCTCCTTATCCATATACTCTCTTCCTTATTGTGTTTGTGGATATTTATTAATTATTAGGTTCAAATCACTTTATTTACTGTTTCCTCTTCACATCCTCTCTTTTAAACTTATATTTCACCTATTCACAAAAAATCACAATATTTGGAACACTATGTTGTTTTTGGTTGTTATTTGGTAATAAATATTGATGTTATTTTCTTATATTAGTTCTATAGGACTTATTCCTTATAAATTCAATAAATTCGACTATTAGCACTCAATTTAAATTATTTTTCCCCTTATAAATATCCTTCAAATTCTAGATCCACTATTACTTATGTTTTTACTCTATATTTCTAATATCAAAATATTTTTTTTAAAATATGTATTTGTATTTTTGAAATGGATAATAATATTTAAATTGAATTTATATTAATGAATTTTATTTTCCAATTTAAATAAAATATCTGAAACTATTTTACCTATCCATTGACATTGAATGTTTAATAAATTTCATTAATGATATTTTTAAAATTTTATCATATTTTAACAAGATTCGTGGTTTTGATTATTATTTTAAAAGGATGTGTGATATTTTTAAGGGTATCATTAATTTTTAAAAATGATTTATTATGAACTTTTAGTTTTATTTATATATTTCTAAAAGAGTTTTAATTGGATTTAAATTTTTTTTTATAATTTATTATCTTAAGAGATGAATAATATGATTCATCGACACTTTTAAAATTATGTTGTTCTTTGAATTTCATTCTTATAGAATGTGGGTTTATTGTTTGAATCCTTCCTTAATTTATTATTGAGTTTATTAATTTTTGGTATTTGTTTAATCACCTAGTTATGTTTCATTTTCTTGTTTTGTAGTGGCTATTATTAATCATACCTCACGAGAATCCCCAATACTAGTTAAAAAATTATATAATAGGATAGGTTTCCCCATCACTAGTTATAATGTTGAAGAAAATATGAATCCAACACTAGAATGTGATATGTTAATCATTAAATAAAATAGTGTATCCCTAATTAGTGATTTAATGTCCCAATTTCCCAAGACATAGTGAAATTGTAGTTTATCCCAAATTTCTTGTTTTAAATTATGAATTACATGGTTTGTTCTATAGATCCTCTTAAACTATATTGTTTTATTTTATTATTCAGTGATAACTATCCCTGTTTAGTTATATAAATTTTTTTAAATAATATCGTTAAAACATGTATTGAACTATTATAATAGAATGGATGTTTTAATTAAAGGATGAATTGTTCAAATATTTCTTTACAAGTTATTATATTCATTTAAAGAAAATAAAAAAATTAAAATAATCAACAAAATTTTATTATATTTTATATGTTTATGTCTAAAATACCTATAAATAAAAAATATTATAATCTATAATTATATGAATAAATTTTTAAATATTATGATTGAGGTGAGGTTTTCTTTTTTTATTCCTTCTGATCCTTTTTGTTCACACCTCTTAAAATTCAAGGTTCATGTTCTGGTCCTGAATTCTCAGGGTGAATATTTTTTATTAGGTTGGTTGGAAAGTCATGGAGTCTTATGGAGGTACATTGGTAATTATTTTTAATTTATTTTATATTGATACATCCAAAAAATAGTCCTTCACTACATTCATTTCATTAATTGATAGTGTAATAAATTTGTTTACTTATGAACAATAGATCTTATAGTTTGTCTCTATGAAGGAGATGAAGGTGGGGTTTGGGATTTCATTTACATTTAAATCTCATAAATTTTTTAATCCACTTTTTTTTCTTTTTATTTTTTCCATTGAAATTCATCTTTAGGATAGGTCATTATTTAATTTTATGATATGACATTCTACATATTAATCTTATAGATTTGGATTTATTTGGGGAATCTACTCCAAATTTCATATATCAAATTAAGTTTATTATTGTGCCCAACATAAGAACTAGCAAATTTTCTTGACTTAGGGTCTCATAAATATAGTTTCTAAAAAATATTATCATGGTATATGACAGTATACCATCCATTAATATTCATAATATTTTAATTATTTTTGAATTAAATTTCTTTTAGACAACACAAAATATTTTGTTGTGTTTCAATATTAATGGGAATATTTGAAAAAATTATTTCATGTGGAACATATTGAACTAACATTGAGAAATATTGGAATGATAGTTTAACCCAACTAATTTTTAATGTTTGGTGTACCTGATATATTTATAAAAAATGCTGTCGTATTTTTGAAGAATTGAAAATAAAAGAGAAAATTAATATTACACATATAAATATTTCTAAAAGGACATGAAATTAAATAAAATATATTTGTTGATGGTAGTATCCTAAGAATATAATATCATTTATATATTCAAATAACATGGAACATGAATTATAAGAACAATTCAATGGAAGAATGATTCAGGACATGTATTTGTAATCACTGTTGAACATTCCTAGTTAGTGGAAAAATAATGATTACCTCATTGATGATTCCTTCTAATCATGGATTAAAAAAATATTCTTTTAATATATTGGTTTTAATTGATGCATATATTTTGTAATTTAATTTTAAAAATATTTAATTTTAATTTTATTAATATAAAGGTATATTCAAATTTATTAACTATGAAATACATATTTATTGTAGGGAATAGAAGAAGAATAAGTAAGGGAGTAATCCTTTGGACGTAGTGCACCATCCCTAAACACATTTCAAAGTTTTCTCTCCTTGAAATTAACTTATATTGAACATACATTATTCCGATTAAATTTTTCATTATAATGGAATTCAGAACACAATTTCTATATAGTGTGTTTCATCATTAGAAATATCTTGTTCAAGTATTCTGTGTTCTATAAATTGGTTATTATACATCACATCTTCGTAATTGTTGTTCATATACAACTATATTATTTTATGGATAGATATATAAAATTAATTCCATTAAAATGAGTATGAACATCTTATTATGCGTGAGTGTTAAATTTTTCAGGTGAAATAAAATGATTTATATCTTGAAACACCATAATCAACCTTCACTTTGTTTTGTTAACTGGATCATTTTATTTTATTACATTTATTAGATAATTTAAAATACATCCCTCTTAGTGTATATACTGTTGTTTTGTGTGTTTGTTTTGTTTACCAATTTGGTATTCATTTTTTATGGTGTAATATATTTATATTGAATAATTATTGAACAAGTCTGAATAAATCTTATTAATATAGAACTAGAGTACTGTTATAATAGTTTCATGATGTTACAACTACATTAAGAGATGTATTCAATTATATAGGTATCATTACAATTATTTTTAAATATAATCAAAGAGGATGAATAAATTTCTATCAGAGCATTTTTTTCCATATAATTCATCAAGTCAAAACATCAAGATAGGATCAATTTTTCCTCAATTTAGTTATGGGAAGCGTGATAGTCATGTGATAAAAAAAGTGGGGGATATTATTTCCTAAAATGATGAAAAATACATAAAATATTGCTGCTATTATGTATTTAATTTCATCTATGAAATTCCACAACATTCCATCATCTCAGGAATTAACTTCCATGATATAAATAATGGTAAAAATGTTCATACCGATATCCAATGAATCAACAAAAAAGTCAATTTATTAGATATTATGTTAGGATTATATATTTTCACTATATTCTGACATTATTTTTGGGAATGGATAAGACAATAATGGGTGGGATTACATTGGAGGTTTAAATATGTGACTATGATTTATAAAATGAAATACAAAGAGTTATTGAATGATTTAAACCATGTCATATGTCATATAATAATGTAAATAGAAAAATGATGGTGAATTTTTAAATACATAATTATGAGAAATAAATCACAATGTTATAATACTGAGTAATCTTTAGTGAAGCATGGTGCAGGAATTTCTGGGATTGAAATATCTTCAACTTTTTTTGGATTATTACACTAAATAGAAGGTATTATCACAAATAAAAAGAGAAAAAAATTTCACGAATACATTGAAATAATAAAAATCAAGATTTTTAAATTTTCAGTTATGTGTGATACTTTATCATTGGTAGTATTCATCATTTAATATTTATAATTATTCATCATATTTAATTTTATGTTGTTGATACTGTAAAAATCCCGAAAAGTTTTACCATAATCATAATGTGAAAATATTTTAAATTTTATTCTATATTAATTAACCATTTACCGTTATATATAATTTGAGTAATAATAATGTTAATATTGAAATAGAATTCATATATGTGATGTCAAAGTGTGGAATGTATTTAATAATATACTATTCTAAAGACAATTAATTTTGTTTACTAATCTTAAATATAACATAAAAACTTTAACAATAAAATGTATAATAAGGAATGAGCTATGTTTTATTTTAAAGATTATTCTATTTTATAGATTTTGATATTTAACAAGGAAATTTATATATCACACCCTTTATAATCAAATTTGATACCTCCAATCAATATCAATTTTTTTCTAAAACAAAAAATCATAAGTTTAAATTCATGTTTCATTTAATAGAAGTTATCTTTATGAAAGATATATCAGCACAGTGGTAAGATAAAAAATGTTATATTTCCTAATAATCTTTTTCACTAGTAAAAAAAATTGACAATGATCCA
Source organism: Viscum album (assembly GCA_963277665.1). Taxonomy (NCBI): domain Eukaryota; kingdom Viridiplantae; phylum Streptophyta; class Magnoliopsida; order Santalales; family Viscaceae; genus Viscum; species Viscum album. The sequence goes on from OY728143.1 coordinate 638,533,159, forward strand.
TGATCATAATTATATTAGTAATATATTGGAAAATATATAAACTCATTAGACAATTATGTATTTTAATAAATCACAAAGGGATTTTTAATTTTATATAAATAATATTATTCCCACATAATCATTTACATACTATATAATCAAACATTTAATCAAAATAAATTTAATAATAAATATCATGTTCAACAATAAATGAAAGGTTAAAGTGATGATGGTTTCTTGTAAATCATGAGAACACTTGAAGAAGTTTTGTTGAGAGATATACAATTTAACCATGCAGGTGGGCATAAGAATTACCATATTCAATTTTTATTTGATTACATTATGAAAAAAATAATCCAATGAAAAAAATTTCGGGTGTACAAAAATATTGTAGGTAATATGGGAAATATTTTATATTTTTAATTCCATCACACAGATATGAACACATTAAAATGTTTTTACCTACTCGGTTAATTGTAACATACATTAATCAATCAATAAAATTTTTAATGATTGCATTTGAGAGATAAATCAGGATCACCCATTATCATGAAAAATTAATATGTACTACTAGATACATAAAAAACAACATTAAAATAAATATTTATAATATATTATCCATTTAACACAAAAATAAATTAACATTCAAGCTACATGTAAAAATTATGTCTAATGATATTTTTTTCTTTTACGGCCCTTAAAAATATTTAATAAAGTAATTGGATATAATATATTATATTGAATAAAAGTTAAATTTTATAGTGGGTTTTTTAATTATTATCATTCATAACTATAGTAAATTACTCTCTTTATGAATATGTTAAAAAAGACTCCCTTGACACTGTTGTAAAAAATAAAGAATAACCTATTTGGAAAACATTTTAAAGAAATACTTATAATCATTCTAAAGAAAGAGAAGCAGTGATTAAAACTAAAGGAAAATATATATTATTTTATAAATAATATACCAAAATCATTTAAATTAACTTTGGATATTATAGATCAAAATATGAGAAAATTTTAATGTTTTAAAAAATTGTTTTATATGAAAAATTACTTACCTGTAGTATGAAACAAAATGTAATAAAAATCCAACATAATAAAAATGTAATAATTTTATTGTTTATTAATTTCCTTTATAAACATATAATATTCATTATTCTCTCTTTTATATCATTAATAAAAAATTAATAAAAAATAATAAATCATTTTATTTCATGTCATACATTTTTTGGACATTTCTTTCAAGAAAAATAGAAATATATTGGTTGGGCATGGTTAAATGGGTATCTATAACATAATATAAAGAATATTAAATATAATATTATTATGATATTTATATATAAAACACTATTCTAAATCATATAATGAAATACATACATGAAAATTGAACAACCTGACTTCATGGAGGTGGTAGCCCACACATACTATTAATTGATTTTATAATTTATTAATAGAAAGAAGGATAAGAGGTGAAGTAATATATTATCTTTATATACTAATAATTATTTCATTAATATTTTACATATTCAATTATCCCCTTGGAATAACCATCCTCATTAGGATGTGAGGAAAAATTAAAACACCGCATTATAAGGGAGGTACTCTACACATAAGAACATGTAATGATTTCATTTTCTAGAAGAATGAAAAATATATAAAAAGGATGTACAATAATCATAAAAAACTAGTTTATAGAATATTATAATTTCATTACATTATCATGGTAAGGATCATTTGAAGGTGATGGAATGAGAAATAATCATGAATCACACGGTAAATAATTACACATAAAATTTTAAAATATTCATTGACATGTACCTAATGCCTTCATAGGTTATTGTTTTTTAGAAATAGACATCTATGTTTAGTGGAAGTATTTTGGGAAGGTATTTGTTTTGTGATTTTCTGAGATAGTGTGTGCAAATTTTTTTTGGAATAATGAAAAGGGGGTTTTTAAGGGTAGTGTCACTCTTGTAGTTTTTCTAATATTTTGAATGCTATAACTACCATAATTAAGTTAATGTGGATAAAAACATATAAAATAATGAAAATATTCTGATAACGACCAAAAAATATAATCCAATAATATTTATTTTGATATTTCTTCAGGTTAATAATTACTTTTATCCTAATTTTAAATGTTTTTACCTTTACTATGTCGATGTTTTCATTCACATTTTTAATATTCATTAAGGGATACAATTAAATACAAATATTCAATAAATTTTGACAACATGATTCTTAATAAAAAATAAATTTTTAAAAATTTAACTTTACATGTGGAAGAAAATAATTTTAATATTAGTGGTAAAAATGGAACGATATTTTTTTTCATCGAAATAAATGTTTTAAGATAAAACATATTATAAAAAAATCAAGAATAACATTTATTAAAGAGGAATTAATATTATTATTTTTAATAAATCAGGAATAATTTTAATTTGAAACAAATATCGAAAAGAAAGGTAATTCATAAAAAATTTAAAATAAATAACTATTTTTTAGAAAACATTGTTTTTAATCATTCAACCCAAAATAAATCATCACATGATTTTTTTAACAGTTCATATGAAAATATATTAGATATTTTAATTTTAAAAATTGAGTATATTTAATCTAACTGAATTTCTAGATTTTATAAATTTAGTATTTGAATAAAATAATATTAAACAAGGATATAAAGGTATAATGGAAGAAAAATGCATACAACTATGCATTGTGGCTGATGACTTGATGCATTTTTCAAATTCGGGACAAATGTAAAATACCCACTTTTTTTATTGTGTAACTATTTGATTTCTCAATATTAGAGCCATTTTTTCCTTCTTTATCAAATTTTCTTATGTTATAATATAACAATAAATTTTTTATTTGTGAAATAATATGAAAATATTGTAAAAATGTGAATCGGAAAAATATAATTAAAAAAATTAAGAGGACATTTATCTGAATTATGATTAAAGTTTCACTGTTTCAAACATTTATCCCCTCTTACAAAAGCATTATCTTCACGATTTTATTTATCACTAAAAAACTAATAATATTTTTCAAAAATAATATTTTCTTATTATAATCTTACTCCACAAATAATGTAGTTTATAAAAAAATCACATTACAAGAAAGTAATCTTATATTGTTGCACCTAAACGCTATGGTCTAGAATTTTAACTATCTTTCTCTAAGAATAAATATTTTCTTCTAATTGTACAATATAATTATTCATATTAGGAGTTTTATATGGAACATAATCCTTTTACAATGAAATATAAAAATTATTATATTCCTATGTCAATTGTGGTTGAAATGATTCTTGATAAGAAACATATCCCACAATTTCTATAATTTCATGTATAAGAATGCATTTTCTTAATATATTTTACTTTTTTCAAACTACATATCAATATTTGTGGAAAAATTAAAGGAAATATATTATCTCCTACCTATAAAAATAACTTCTCTCTTATTATCTAAATAAATTTTATACCTACTATATGATTCCCTAGTATGCTTCTAAATCATAGTTACCTTTTCTATCATTTACTATACCATTTCGAGACCAAATAGATTTCATTCTCATACACTTTCAAGACATGTTCGTGTCTCATGCATTTTTAATAATAATACATCAAAATATTCCATATGTATTCTTAAATAGATACATTATTTTATAAAAATTTCTACAATTATAAATGTAAATCCAAAAACAAATGATTAGCCCACAAATAATCCTAAATCATATCTTCTAAAGTCTGAGTTTTTCAAAATGATTATCTATCAAAATGAGGATATAAAAGTTTAAGTGAAATTTTTCTCAGTAGCCATAAATATATAATGTCCCTTACAATAGTGATGTAAATCTAGGATAATGATCAGATATAATAATGATAGGCACTCAATGTAATCATACTATGAATGTATGATAATGTATTTAAATATATTCCAAAACTATAGCATCTCTAATAAGAAAAAAAATGTCTATATTAAGTCAAATGATCAATAATAATCCATAACACATTATTATCATGGGATATCATAGGTAACACCCAAAGTCCATGGTCATATACTATCATTTTATTTTAGGAACAAGAATATGTTGAATCATCCTATCCAAAAAAATTCAAGTAGTTTTTACCTATTGACTCATCAAACATTACACAAGAAAATCAATAATAACCAAATTTATTCCATCATATAAATCATATTCTTGGAGGTATCTATATATCATAGTGCTCTATGAGGAATATAAAATGGAGTTGTCTGAAATTATCTCAATAATTATATTTTCAACTTGGTTAACATAAAACATAAAAATAATTTAAAAATATCATAATACATTCATTATCAAATTTATATTCAATAAATACACTATTATTAAGAAAAAATATCTCTCATAAAGACCTCAATCTTCCTTATGAGAATTATAAACTATTCTTGACTAGGATGATCACATTAACCACTGAATTAATTGAGTGATACATCATGCATATATAATTTCTAAACTAGTATCTGTTAAATCATTAAAAAATGGATATTTTACAAAATGATACAATGTTATTAAATTAATATATTATCATATCTTGGAATCATTAAATTTTTATTATTACCAGTTATTTAGTGAATCGGACAATCAAAATCATTCATTAGATCTAGTGATCTTATTTTGTTAATTTTTAACACTTTCTATGTTAATTTATGCCACAAATTTTACAGAACAAATATATTTCACATTTTAACCCATATAAAATAACAGTCTATATTTATCATGAAAAACAAATTCAAACATTTCAATATAATGCTTAGGGTTATTCTATTCGTGGATTATCAATTGAAAGGAGTAATATACGATTAAGAAATTATCATGAATCATGAAACAACCATGTCCCATTATTGATGAATTTTTATAAATAATCAGTTAAACATTAATTGATGGAAATTTGAACAATGGTGTATTAACAAATAATATTTTAAATTTGGGAAAATAGTCATTACATTCAATTTTTCGGATAATTTTACCAACATTTTGAATTTACTTTGTTAGTGGTATAGATAAAATATTAATGTTTTAAAAAACCATTAGTAATTTCCCACTAATCCAATAAAAATTCAAATCTCAATGAAATTTTTATGTCTACAAATATCTTCACCCACCTCTATTTTCACAGGAACAATATATAAACCATCATTAGGTATAATTTTATGATGTAAATAAATCAGTTATCACTAGATGTGCCATTTTATAAATTTTCTATTAAAATTTTTTTCATATACAATTTTCAAATATAACTCCAAAGATATATTTCATATTTCCCACAAGTTTAAGAATAAAATTTAATTCGATAAATACATATAATACTAATTTTTTTCAAACATCACATAAACCTCTATTCATTTTTCACCATATACCTACACTCTCGACTTTTGTGACTAAAACCCATATTGTACATAGAGGATTCAATTATAACTGTGGATTAATGGAAATAATTATCCGATAATTATGTTAGTGAATGAAATTATTTCATTAGATTCATTTTAAATAAATTTTATGTTTATATCAGTATATATTTCATAAAATTAATAAACTAAAAAATAATATGATGTTCTCAATTAATAAAAATTTATTCCAATTTATAAGAAACATATTACTCTATATTTATTCTATATAATATCTCTAATTTAAACCACATAATCTATTCTTCTAGTAATGTAATTTTTAATAATTTTAATATTAACTAATTGAAATAGAATCATATTATTGGGTGATATTATAATTTCAATCAGGGAAAACATATATTTAAATAAATGAGGGAAATGTCATTAATATTTTGGAAGGAATAATTAATCATTATAATTGATTTTTCAACTAAAACAGGAGCATAAAATTTTAATTTAGAAAAATGAAAATAAATAAATAACAATAACAACAACAAAAATATTAATAATAATAATAACAATAATTGAATTAATGGTTATAGAAATCATAATGTTTGACATCTGGATCATAACATATGTGCCACATCCAAGACATAACTACTTCCATCATGTCCATTTACCATAAATTTTTAAAAAATAAATATGAATAAAAGAAATGCCTGATAAATATTTTATCATATAACCCAATGATGAATCAAGGGGACATATATTATGGTGCCAAACCATTCAATTTTTTATGTTCAATAAATTCCTCAAAATATAGTGTGAAAATAATACATAATCAAGGTTTCCAATAACTATCCTCGTGAAAATAATATCATAAAAATTTTAATTTAATTTTCACATGATTATAAATAGAATATAATTATCCAAAACCAAATATAAAATTACTTCCAATGGGTAAAAATTCATATTAAACTATTATTGGTAATCAATAAACCTTATTATCTAAATAAAAAATAAAAAATTTATATAGTTTCTAAATCAATAAATTTATTTTATTTTTATGAAATAATCCATAATAATAAATCTATATAGAGTATGGGGTAAATGGTTAAATAAATATTTTCCCAAATAAATTAACTTATGGAATCTATTTTAACACCCTTCAATCAAATAAATTGGAAATGTTTCAATCAAAAACTGAAATCATTAGAAGAAATTGTTTCCTATTCACTATTGGTAGTTCGGAATGAAAATAGTTGTGAAAAATAATATATTTGACAGAGAATAGTATTTTATAATCCAGTAGGAGTAATAATGTGTATGGTTGTAAAGTAACATATCCACATTGTTAAAAAAATAATATTATAAGGATATTGACCTAGTTGAAAAAAAACATTGAACAAATAATGCTTCAAACTATATATCACTCGAAGGGATAAAGAGTAAATTGTTTTCAATCATGAATTCAACCATAAAAATTATATATATATATATATATTTTTGGATAAATCAATATATATAAACCATATATGTGTAAATCCTTTTTATTTTTTAACATAAAATAGTGGTGAAAAATTAATAGATCTTTTGGAAAACTTTTTTATTATTGATGTAAAATAAAAGCATACAAGTTAAAATCAAAAAAAATTTAAAAGTTTAAGTGAATGATTTTAGAAAAAATTATTTTATAAAATATTTTATAATAATTTATAATTTTAAATGCAATATTTTATAATAGAGAACCATAGGGTATAATAAATCATTTTATATCGCATCATTCCTTTTAAATATTTTATAATTACATTTTTCTAAAAATTAAATTGTCTAAATAGTAATTAGACTATAATTTTAGTAATTATATTTTGTAATAAAGGGTATTATAAAATAATATATATTAATTTTTTTTTGAAAACCGAGGAACAGAAAAACAATTTTCAAGATTAAACATTTTAATTGAATGATTGGAGAGTTTGGTTTTTAATATTTGTTAATAGAAAAATACTATATGAGGTAGTAAATATTTGAAAATTTATCATAATGTAGTAATGAAATAATAATTAAAATAGTTATATAATAACACAAAATACAATGAAGGGTTTAATTTATAAAACATATGTTAAATTAATTCAAGAGAATGAACAAAGATAAATAATCAAATGTTCAGTTACCAAAACATTTTACTATTGGTGTAATAGTTGAATTATTACCCATTGGAATAATAAAATATTATTATACATGGTATATCCCATGAAATTAAAAAATATTATTAAAATAATTCAATTGGTGGTAAATAAACCATACACGGAAAATGAGGATCATAAAATTGATTATATATCAATGAAAAATAATTGAGTCCAAAAAACCCTTCATATTTTCCTCACATCCGTAAAAATTATTTTAAATCAAGCTTCACATACTTTTCCAATATAATTACATAATTCGGAAGCATAAAAATAAAAAAAATCATTTATAATCTTAAAATAGTTACATTCACAATATGATAAATAATAATTTTATTTTTAACATATTTTTCAAAAAAGAAATTGTTTAGATAATTTGAAATAATTTCTTAATAAGAATGACCAAATTAATTATTATTACAACACAATACTTCAAAAATTACATAATGTTACTTTTATGAATGATATATAATAATTTATTAGATTTAAAATTCCATTAATTTTTTATAACTCTTTATCCTTTAATAATAAGTCAATAAAAAACATTTTTCGGTTTTTATAGACTATAAAAACATATTTTCATAATTGATGTATAAAGTATCAATTTAACACATCTTTTCCAATACTTGATTCATTATTTATAGAATTAAATAAATATATACCAAAATTTACGTTCCTATATTCATGGATGATAAAAATTCATTGTATTTTTTTACCTTTTTGGTTGCACTGAAACAAACAACAATGTAATATTATTAAATATATAAATTTTTGATGTGAAAATTGAATTAAAATTATAAAATAAACATAATTATCTTATTTATAGGATATTAGTGTTACATTTTAAAATTTGAATTATGTAGAATAAGAAGTAATGGAAATTAAAAATATTGTATATAATGAATAAAATATGCTTGTTCTTGGTATGCTGATTTAAGATGACAAGATATATATTTATATATTATTATGTTTTTCAAAAATATGTTATTAAATTTTTATTAAAAAATAAATATTAATATCAAAAACATATTTATCCCTTAAACTAATTATTTTTCCCATCAATGAATGATGAATAAGAAAATTCTAATGAATCATTCCATGGAGATCATATTCTCCATATACTTATAGATACCGATTTAAAATTCATAGAAAAAGAATAATAATTAGTATGGTATGTAATTATATAATATTAAATATTTAATTCATTTAAAATTTGTATACTAAACTCCATTTTTTTATAATTTGTGATAGATTGTGATGAAAAATGAATTTGTTTATTTGTCAAGGTTGTAGTCCACACAGACACATGAGTCAAATTTTCATTTTTCATAAGGGTAGATTAGAAATGTAGTAAATGATAATATACATATCCTCATAAAATTCATAATATAATAAATATATATGATACCATATAGGTATTGTAAAATTATAATTTTAATGGTAATTTAAAAGGGTTATATGATAATTAAAAAGTATTACTCACGAGGAGAACTATGAAATTTTTATAGGTGATCCCTCAGAATTTGAGTGATTTGGTTAAAATGTGTTTCAAGAAGATAAATGGATAAATAAAATATTCAATGATATAGAAAAAGTGTTTCATTACGAAATCAAATTTTAAGAGTGGTATTGAGTTGGTTGGAGAATGCCCTTTTATAAGTAAAAAAGAGGTGGTATTTAGGTAAATAACCATAATTTTTTGTAATGGGAATTCACGGTCTAGGAAAATAAAAAAAGCATAAGAATAATTTATTTAATATGTTGTATGGTATAAATAACTCTAAAAAAATATCACACATTTTTTTAATTTTTTTAACTCTTTATCATTAAATTTTCTACTTTTATCATTTTAAATTTTAACGTGATAACTAATTTTTACATTAGTAAATAAATTTTATGCAAAATAATAAAATTTACCTTTTTAGGTAATATTTACTATATGATTAAATTTTTTTGAATATATTTAATAATATTTCATATATGAAAATAATTTCTGTCAGTTTTAAAATAGTAAATATATATTGAATTAAGAAAACTGTAGTGAAATATGTAACTTATTTTTCTAAATATTATTTATATGTTTGTAAATGGAACATATTATTTCAAAATATATGACATTAAATATTATTTTTTTAAAATTTAATTGTATTGTGAGTTTTATTTTAGGGAAATGTGCTCGATCTTCAATAATGGTGAATCATTAAAAAAGTTGTATTTCTATTATTAAACTAAAAACAATATATTTATAAAAATCCAAAAATTTCACCTTAAGATAATATTTAAATTTTATATATAAATATCTGTTTATTTTACCATCAATAAATTATGAAATTTCTGAATTTGCCTTTTAAAAACATTAAAATATAATTAAAAATGAGTCCATATGAAAATAACACTTTAAAATTATTAGATATTATTATTTTTATATTTTATATATTAATAAAAAATGGAACTAATATTATATTAATATAAATAAATTTGTTTCATTATTTATATTTATATATATTCTGAAAAGTTAATGTAAATATTGTTTACAAAGACTGTATTTTAACGCATTTATTAGTCTTTTTAATTGTTTGTAAAAACTATTTTAATTTTTTATTGTGTTGGTATTGATAATAAAAGTATTACTTTTTCTGTACATATATTTATTTGTTATGTAATATTTTGTTTTACCCACTGATATTGAATAAACATTTTAATTATTATATAGTATTTCACTATTCATTATGTTTAACTATTGTATGTGAAGAATGTTATTGATCAATTTAGGTTTTCAAGGAAAAAAATTCCATTTCAATTATCACGGTTTTATATTATGTCACCCTTAAATTAAATTCACCTAAAAAATTTTATTTATAAAATACTAATAAAAATATTCTAAGATATGTATATATATAGGATAGATATATGAAAATATATATTATTTAATAAGGTTGGTATATTAACGTAATTGTTCTGACTAGAAAAAAAAAATTTGTCCATCCATTTTGTTCCGCAAAAATTTTTTTCCCCACATAATTACTTTATATATTTCTACATATTCCACAGAAAAATATGTTAAAAATTATTGGGTACCATTCAATTAGTGATTTTTTGAACAATTTAAAGTTTTGGGAAATTAAATCTTCATTCCATAAACATATATATCACGTATACATTAATGAGACATCATCATTATCTTAATTAGTGTGTTTGGTAACTCAACTGACTGACTAAAAATTGTTTTTTTTATTATAACGCAATCACTTTTGAGGAAAAACTGAGAAACCAAACATGACTTCACCACTTCACCACATCACCACTTCACCACTGCACCCCTTCAATACTTCACCACTTCACCACTTCACTACTTCACAACTTTAGCACTTCACCACTTCAAACATACAATACTTCACAACAAACAAAAATAAAGCACAATGGATAGACATTCCATGAAATCTACAAGCTGACAAACCTTCAAGCTATAGATGACATTCTAGGAGAAGGCTGAGAGATAATCATGATATTTCTCTGTTCAAAATTATCTAATTAGGTTTCATATTATTACATTCTCTACACTCTCAATGGAATCCTTTATAAACCTAGATCCTTTGAAAATGATCTAATAAAAAAATAAATGTGTAAATCATTAGTGATGATAAATTGTAACTTTAGAGGACTAGTATAAGGTAATTACATGAAATTTGATTCCTTGAAATATATTTCCCATTCAAACCATCACATTTCCATAGAGATTGATCTAATTCATTCCCTATTTGACCTATATCATTAGTGGTTCAATATATGTTACTTTAAAAGTTTTATAATTTAAATATAATGGATAAATGTATTTAATTTAATTTAATAGGGGACATGATTTGAATATCATTTAAATATAATTATGTTTTGTGCTTATTAAAATCCCATACTCAAGAAAAATTATATATAAGTAAAAATAATTGAATGAATACAATTTTTTATTATGGATTATTTTTAATTTGATATTGATATTTTTAAAGAGGTAATGAAAATGACTATGTGTATGGATGTTTGAGGTGACCAACTTTTTTATACAATTTTAAATATAATATTCAATATAAAAAAATTAAGCATTGTATATATGTGGATATTTGTATCTAATATAATATTACAATGTTTGGATGAATTTTAATGTCATTATATCAAAATGAATGAATTAGGAGTGATTATAATGAATATTAAGATATAAATAATGTGTAATTTATAAACACACATCATGTACCTTTTCCACAACATTTATTTTCTATCCTGAGTACAAACCTATGAAGCCGACCTTAGAGAAGACATCGTGTAATACATGATCATTCACTTTGTATACAATTCAATAAGTGGTTGGTGGATGACCCATACTCTACACTACATGTGTGGAAGTATAAAATGTCGTGTACCCTCACCAACCAGCCGAAACCGCATTTAAATTCAATGGGTGGAGTGTTTGGCCACATACCTATAGGGGAACCAAGTAACAAAAAATATGAACTGACTACACTCCATGTATATAGAGGTATAAGCAGTGTAGTCTCAAAAATCCTTAAATAGTGCTATACCACTATGTTCATGGATATACACCCATAGGGTATATGCTTTCACTCTTCCATTTGATCTTCCCCTAGTCCATTTTGAGTAATCGTTTACTATTTTTCTTTACCCTTTTTAAATTTATTATTCAGATTCATCCCATTTATCATTTTCTCTTCTTATAACCTTGTTAAGGGTTTAGATTCTACCAAACCTCTCAACATGACCATGAAACTATGAGGGTAATCTATTTGTGTTGCGGTTGTATTAAGATTATGGGATTGATGTAATTATCATTTGGGTGTGATTATTTTTTTAAGTTCTTCTTTTTATGAAATCTGTGATGATTTCATTTCCAAAATAATAGTTTGTTTCATATTGGCTCATGAATGACACCAACAGAGAAAACTATTAGAGTTTCTCTTAGTAAACTTAGGACAATTGGGGGAACCCTTTTCCACTATTTTAGGGGTAAATATCTATAATGTGTTTTATGCAATTATTCAAAAAACTGGAGATTAATATAATAATCATGGTTTTATTTGTTTTCAGAGCCGAAAACAATAGTTAATTAGAATACCTTTGATAAACATGTTCCTTTATAATCATAATACTGATGAATTAAAATTACAATAAAACCAAATCGAATTCTAACCCTAAAATTAATGTCCTCAATTTTTTGTACTTTATTCAAATTTCATTGAATTTTCAAAAAATTGTTTCATTCATTCATCATTCCCTTCATTTACTTTTTTGTATGCAAAATATACATAGACATGATAACTAAAACTAGTAAATTTATTCTTTATTTTCTCTATGGTATTTAACCTAACTCCCACAAACTACCTAGTTATTCGAATCAAAAGGGAAAAATAACATCAAAATAGACAACACCTAGCAATGAGAGTGGTATGGAATTAGAGTCTCTCACTATAGTGGTATTTTACATCAAAATAATCCAAGAGATATCATTAATGGATGAAAAATTATAATATTTGTAATATTTTTGATTTAGTATAATTACAAATAATAATGACATAAATGGGAATTATAAAAGATACATATTTATTTTAAATTTTAAATTATTTTATAATGACTACTAATATTGTTCAATTTTTTTTTTCAATTATTATCCATCTTCATCTATTAGAATTGTCATTATTATTCAAGTGATGACCTCATTGAAACATTATTTTCATTATTCCTCATAGGTATTATGATCCCTTTTACATATTATTTAATATAACCTCTTTCATGATATATTAGTATAATATGAAAAACTACATGAACATGTGAGTTTTTATCATGTAAAAAATGAATAAATGGAATCATATTAAAATAATCGAGGGATTTGATTAATATGTCTGTACCTTTTAACAAGGATACATATCTTATATCTGACCATCTAAACCCATAAACAAATTTCACTGCCTTGAATGGAAGCCACATTACAATCCTATTTATCCTTCCTACCCTAAGTTCTTAATAATTATTCATTATTATTCATTTCATCTTATAAGGGGTAGTTTGGAAATTCATGGAATAATTTGTTGAGGGACCATGAAATTAAGAGTCTGGTAGAGTTGCCTTTTTTATTTTCATAGAATGGTTCCAAAACAAATTTTCATTATATTCCTATGTGGTTCCTTAAAAATGTGTTGAAATATTAAAAAGGGGATCTATATTAATTCATTAAACATTATGATGGATTAAAATTATTGTTTTAAATGAAATATAACTATGACAGTAACCATTGCATGAAATTTTGGGATATGTACTTCCATTGCTCATTGTTTTTTAATATCATTCATTATTATTAATGTATTCAACCTCCCTTTTAAATAATTTGATATTATTTTTAATATCAAAACCTAGCAACCCTTATCCTCGAAATCATTTGAACATTATTGAATGAAATCATTAAATTTTTTTTGTTTAATTTCTATAGTGTAAAATGTGAAAAATTTCAAGCTAATTGATGGATTTTATAAACATTATGTTGAGAATTAATCAGATTAAATGATAATGAGTAATGATTGAGTCATTTTTAGTGAGTTAACTCATCATGTTGAATATGTATTTTTGAAAATTTGATGAATTTTAATAAAAGGGGGTGAATGTTTTTACATAATGTTTACTTTATAAAAATGCATAGAGGAATATTTTCATTCCACAAATTGGCTAGCCCGAGTACATGCACATGTATCCAAACAAAGATAACAAATTGTGTATTCCATGATTACACAACATTTATGCCTTTACAGAATCAATTGATGGTCAAAATTGAATTTACACACCATGTGTGGCTGTAAAACATATCGTATATCCCACCAACCGACAAAAATTGTATTTAAATTTAGTGGGTGGTACGGTTGGCCACCAACCTGAAGAGAAATAGAGATAATTAAAATTTGAGTTGACAAATTCCATGGAAATATAGGTAAACACTATTTAGTATAAAAGTGTATTACTATGGAAGGATTTATCCATGTTCATGGTAAGACATCCAATGGGAATGTGCTGCTGCTTTGTTGTTCGATCTTCCCTGGGTCCATTTTGAGTTTTCATTTACCATTTTCCTTTATTGTTTTTGTTCTGTTTTAGTGTAATTCATCTCATTCCCCTTTTTCTATACACTCATATCCATGGTAGGGATTGGGTATCTCCTCAACCCGCACACCAATACAATGTATATAAGATGTTAATCTCTTTCTGTTATGGTTGGAATAAGATTATGAATTTTTTTATATTTGAATTCGGTTGTGTTTATTTTATTATGATCTTCAATTTACTATTAAATTAATGAATTCAATTCCAAAATCACTATTGGTTTCATATTTGACCAAGAATAAAACCAACAGATAAAACTAAGGGTTTTGTGATAGGTAATCTTATGACCATTGGGGGACCTTGATTCCACTATTTTAAGGGTAAATAACAATAACATGTTTTCTGTAATATATCACTGGAGCATAATATTATTCATAAATTCACGACATTTTTTATTTTTAGATGAAGAAACTAAATTTAAAAGGAATCACAAAGGTAAAATTTAATTTATAATCTAAATACAAAAGAATTAAATTTATAATAAATCCTAATTGACATTCAACTTCACTATGTTTGTTCTATGGGTTTTTATATTTTTATTCTTTTATTGAATTTTATAAAAAAATTAATTCATTAATCCTTACCATATTTCAAAGTTTTTGTCTAGATAATCAAAATATTCTTCCAAACTAGAAATGGTAAATTTATTCTTTGTTTCCTCTATGAGATCAACCCCTAATGTAACTAACTAAATAGTTAGACAAGTTATTAGGGAATAAAAAAATAAAATGTTACTGCAGCATGCGATCATAGTGTTATCAGTCTATTGAATGTATAACATGATCATAAACCATCTGAATATATAATGTTCTTGGTTAAAAATTACTAATTAAACATTTTTATGTAATTTTTACCCATCTATATCAGAATAAATAAATATGAATTGTCAATATTTTCACAGTAAATAATTTTAATGGATTAATATGTAAGTATCCCCCAAACCAAAAATATATAAAGTATGGGGTATACAGTTATGAAAATGATTTCCTCAAATTTTTTATTTATGGAATATATGTGAACACTTATAAATCAATGAAATAGAAAATATAGAATTCAATGAATTAAATTAATTTGGAGAAATGTTTTTTATACATGTTGGATGGTTATAAATCAAAAATAATGTGTTGTATTATATCTTTGATAAATATTAAAATTAAATAATTCATCAAGTTAACAAAAAGGGATGGTAAAAAACAATATATCCCTATTATAACAAACAAATCATTGATGGAAATTAAAAAAGATGAACAAAATCCTTGAAGAAGAATGCATCAAATGATATCCAATAAGAAGGGATCTAGAGCTAATTTATTTGATACCATGAGTTCAATATCCCAAATTATTAATATATAAGTGTGTGTGTGTGTGTGTTTGTAGATAAATGAGGAAATATAATTCCACTAATTTTAAATTCATTTTAAAATAAAAATTAAAATGAAGGTGAATAAATAAAAGATATTTATTAAAAAAATTAACATTGAATTTATATAAAATGTTTTTTGTCACATTCAAAGATAACATTAGAAATTGTTAAATGGATGATTTTTAAAACTTCTAATTTTAAAAATAATCAATTATTATAGATCTTTGGTTATAAAATAATGGTCTCTAATTGAAATTTGAAGACAAATTTGGAATATTTGATGACGAATGTATCATTTTTAATATATTTAAATTAAATTGTTTTATAAAAAAAATATTTTAAAATTATTATTGAAAAATAATTTTTATTGAAAATTATAATTTTTTAATAAGATTATAAAATACATTGAATATTTATTAAGTTATGATAACACATGCAGTAAAAAATAACATTCAATATAAACCGTTCTTATTCAATGATAGAATATATGATCTACTATTATACGTTATGGGAAACCATTACCATAATGTAGGATATATTCAATAATTATTTATGTGTTAGAATTTTAAATATAGAAAAAATGATATAATTCATCATAATTAAAATAGGGGTTTAATGTACATAACTTATGTGAAATAAGTTCTTGATAATGTTCCTAAATCATCAAATGAGTGTTAGGTTACCATAAATGCCTACTATTGGGGTAAATGTTTAATGAATATCCATTTCAATAACGAAAAATTATTTCTTATGGTATATCCAATATAATTTCCCTAAATATGATAAAAATAACTCATTGGCTAGTAAATCAACTATACAAGGAAAACATGGATAACTAAATTTATTATGTCTCAATGAATCATAATATAGACTATAAAAAACCTTATATATTTTCCAAACATCCTTGAACATACTATTTCATCTTATGTCACAAACATATTCATCATAATAATATAATTTCAACCCAAAATCAAATCAATTTTCATTTTTTAAAAATCTTTTATATACATTTTTAAAATGAGTTCTACTTATTTTAATTTTTTCTTATTTCCATATATTATTTGTTTAAAATTTAAATCATATATTAAAATTTCACAGTTGAAATGTCCATATATATTATTATAAAAACATTAATCATTAGAATTATATTAAATTAAATTTTATGTAGAAATTATAAAATATATTTAACATTCAAATTCATTTAAAATATTTTTAGTCCCTATACTTGAATATGAAATTGAAAATAAACTTGTTTATATGATTCTTGATGATACATGTGTCTTTTTTTTAATAAATGAATTAAATTTTAATTTATCAAGTAGAAAAGTATTAATAATTAATTAAATATTTACATCTTATAATTCTAATATTATGTTCCCTTGGTCATTCATAATATGAATTCATGGTATTATTCATGTAGATCATTAAACAGACCCAAATATTAACCTAACATGATCTTAATGAGGGTTTATTTGGTTGTTTTGTGGTAATATCATTAACACAGGATCATAATTATCATATTTACTATCTATTTATGAAATATAATATAATTTAATGGATTTATTTGTATACGAGATAGATATTAAAATAATAAAATGTATGATTAAAATGAATTTTGTCTTAGTATTAGAATTTAAGGAGGTTAATTTCATTATTATTTGTAATTATAAAATATTTAATGAGGTATTAATTTTTTTCACCAAAACATTAATAGTATCATAAAATCATATTTATCCATAAAACCATTATCATGAGATTCCATATAAGGGAGTAAATAAAAGAGGAATTGCTTGTTCCATAAAGATGGTAATCAATGTGTATGAACAGATAATGACATCATTTTCATAAAAAGGGATAAATTTTTAATATATTGTATCATTATAAATATTAAAAAAATTATAAATATTAAAATCATATATTAAATTCCATCTGTATACCTACCATGGTAGTAAGGTAATGAAGAGAAACATGTTTATTCTTGGATGTGGTAGTGAACACATACTCACGAATCATGTATTCATTTTTCTAATGGGAAGAGGGTAAATGTGGTAAATGAATATTAACATTACATTATATCATATTTTATATAAATAAAAATTATTTTAATATTTAGATATTAAGAAATTATTTCAGTAAAGGTAAGATATAAAATATATAACTTATGTAAAATGTATTACTCGCATCGAGAAGATCACAACCTAAACAATCTAGGTTTGTGTTACCAGCAAATGACTAGATGTAAAAAATAAAAGACTAGTTCTATTGAGTGAGGGTATGGAGATAGAATATATGAATTAAAAATTTAAATGGGAGTCTATTTACTAAAGAAAATGTATCCACACAACAAACTATTTCAATGAAATATTTTAATGGAATAAAAAATGGTTTTAATATCTAGTGTGAATCAAAGAATTACATAATATTTACGGATAACATCTAATTAATAATGAATAAATAAAACATTTTAAGGATAAATCTATATACTCATATATTAATTAATTCCAAATATAACAATAACAAGAATATTGAAATTCTGAGAGTTCCCTGAACTTTATCTCTAACACCAACAACCATACTAGACATATTCATCCTAGTATCACTATGGTCAACTAATGTCATGACCAAATAACTTTCATCAGCATAAGACAAAACAAGTGTAATCAAATCCCATGAAGGGTTATATATATACATAACTAATAATTCATCATTAAATCCAATGTGGGATAAATAGATGATACATGAAAATTTATCTAATCAAAAAAAATGATGGAAGAGAAAGATATATATAGATTTATACAATTATAAGAAAACTTGATGACAGATATAGTAAATATTCTTCTTTATAACACATTCCAAGATCATGATTTATCCTGCAACTCCAAAGGTCCATCTCTATTACCCATTACCTATTTTATCCCTCGAAGGATATGGTGTGGAGAAACCACACCTATTCATATCATTATAGCGATAGGGGGAAATATCTAATAGAAGGCTTTTACCCTAGTGTTTCATGTTGGTACCACTCATAAAATATAGAAACATGGTCTTATTTTGAAATATAGTTAGACAATTTAGAGAGAGTAAACATTGTCTGGTGTGATAGGGGGTTCCACTAAGTAGATGGTGTATCCATTCCGAAGTGTGTTATGGGGGTTCTAGTTAGTAGATAGAGGACTAAAACCTAGTGTGTTATGTGGATTCCATGTAGTATATAGTGGATTGGAACCATGTTGAACAGTGGGTGATTCAAGTAGTGTGTATATAAATATGTTTGACAGTATCCCTTATGAGATAGGGGTGGAGGACATCCAATTATAAAATCCCTTTGGTGATCCTTCTAGATGCCCTCTAAGAGTCTATCATCACTAAAAGAATCATCACACTTGAAATACCACATGTTAAATCACAATTTACACATTGTGTCATTCCATAATTTCCTATGTTGAAAATTTAAAATGGTAGGATACATGAAATATAAAATAAATGTCCCAAATAACAAGATACAAAACATGGAAGTCCCATAGAATGGTATGATGCGTGCACATGGGGTCACATGTCTTGTGGCCAAGCCTAGATACCTAGATGTTTCCTCTTTTACATATGTCTCAGATATCTAGGTAGGACAACAAGGAATGGATTAGTATAACATGAGGATTCTACGAAACCAAGGGTATCCCCATATATTCATGTCCTTGAACATGTATAAGTTCATATTCCTATGTACAATGGTTGTGTCTGTGTAAATTAATTCATGCTCGTGTAACTACTCATGATAGATTATTTGGCCAGGACATTGTACTCTTATCCATGCCCATGTTCCTAGCCATTCCCATTCCCATGTAATGTCAAGGTATATTGAATACCTCATGAATAATTTGAAAGGGATGTTGTTTGGTATTCTAGGGGTGTGATTGTTTTCATAAATTGAAACCCTATCCTCCACAACTAGGATACTACAAGGATTGTTTTATTTACAGTACATTCAATATAGTTGGTATATAATTATCAGTTTCTTCTGTCTTGGAATAAGAGATCGATCAATTGCCAATGGGCCACCATGTGACTTGTCCACCTTCCATCACATGTTATTTCCCTGAATCAAAATTAACAATGTGTCACTTAAATTCCATCCCAAAATATTTTTAAATATCTATCCCTATAATTTTTGGGAAGTATTCCATGAATTTTGATGATCAATAATTAATTAACCTCCCATGATAATGTTGAACCACAAGCACATAGGTTAATGGGGATGAACATTAATAATTATTGGGATATAAGAAGATAAACCAGTTGAGGATTTTTTTGGAAATTTCTTCTCATATAATTTTAAAAAACATGTTGTATCCAATATGATTTAATTTGTGAAAAAAAATATAATTGAATCAATAATATAAAAAAGAATTTTGTCTTTTGTGAAGATCAATAATTCAATGATCAAGTGAATATGATAATAAATTCATTATAGAAAAATTTATTGAATATGGAATCCCAAAAGTATCATTCCCTGACTCAATTTGGGATCAATAATTGGGGAATAAGGTGTATTATAGTGATGATGTTTATATGTTTCACTAAATTCCTCTCACTACACCTCAATCTTATCACCATTCATCTTCTAATCCAGATCTCACATTGATGAAAACTTATTTTACACCTTTAAATTCTCCATGGGTTATGTGTATATTCATAGAGATTATTGATAATGGGATATTTATAGAGGTTTATATTTACTTCATTAAATATAAAAATGTAATTTATTATTTTAAACACATATTCTATTGGTCATCATCCCTAGAAAGTCTAACCACATATAACTATAGGTTTTCTATAGTGTATAATCTATATTACAAAGTCAACCAAGATCTCCTATTTCACATTCATGTTTCCAAAAAATGGGGAACCCATTCAAATAAAAATGATACATGCATGATCTGTAAAAAAAATATTAATGTTTTAAATATAATAATTTTGGTTTCATGAAACACAAAAACCTCACCCTGGATTTTTGGATAAATCTATATATATAAGAAAATACATAATGGATAAATCTAACAAAAAATGGATCTAACAATATCCCATATTTCGCGATATTTTACATCGAAACACAAAATCTACACCAAAAGGTTGGGGTTATTGTTTTTATATTTGACTCCCTTGTTCTTCGGATAACTCTACAATGGTCCCATTCTACCACAACATGAAAAATGAGGGAATGGTTCATTATTTCCAGGTCCTCTTTCACCTATCGATGATCTCCATTGGTTACTCCATGAAGGTGGATCAATATAAATTATATAATCTCCCAGATCATTAATGTGTATTAGATCATGGAAATATCTCTACAATTGTGAAATATCAAAAACATCATACACTTGATCAAACCGTGACAATAATTTTATCAAGTAATAATCCTCTCCAAATCATTACAAGATGTTGAATGACAAGAAAAACTTCTGTGATTTTTTCCCTCCTTGACCAAAGAACAACAATCCTTGTCATTGAGTGAATTTTAGAAAAAGATCTTTTCCCTATTTGATCGCTAAGGACCAATGATAGCGATTATCACAAGATTTTTATATGCTCTATATTTTCCTCTTGAACTCATCGATCAACTAAACCTTCTCTATCATTGCATAAAAAATATACAAACTAACAAGTGATGTCTCACCAATCACATTCTCACATAAGGATGACCTTATAGGATTCCAATTAAAGTACTTGAATGTTTTCAAGACGATAGTAGTGGGAATACCATTACAATCCTAAAACAATACCAAAGAAAAGTGATCCACACAACTCCATCCAAGTTCTAAAACATAGGCCCTCAGTGTATCCTCTTACACATCGATTATTCACTCGGTATTCTCATCCATATGGTAGTGAATCATTAATCAAATCCTCAAATAGGAAATGAATGCCTCCGATAACCCCCTCCAAAACCATAAATTACTATAAGAATACATGTCAAAGACAATCATCGAGGGATACCAATGAACATGTATAATTTACCACAAAAAAGCATCCCTAGAATCTCCAACAAGATCTAATATCTAATATAAAAACAAGTGTCTAGATTTAGTGAGGCCGTAAGAAATCAGAATATAGAATCATAGAATCATGATTTCTTATGAATCCCCATCACAAGATTCAGGGATATTCTACCCATTTCACCTTTTAAATTGCAAGAGCTTATGTAAAACTACCAAAGACATTTTTCTTATAAATTACCTAATTCCATGTGAGATACAAATAGAATAACTGAACTATTCTTCACCTCATGTCAGCCCTCCAAATCATAGGCTAAATTTCCTTTTATATCTTTTCCACACATGGATATACATCTAGGAGTACTATGAAACTCCTTCATCACCTCCTTAAAAAACATGACAACAACAACTGTTCACCCTTAGTAAAGAGTTAACTTCTTTCCTCCTTCATAAAAATCATTAATTAGGTCTCTTTTGTGTATTTGGTTACATAGAATCTAACCATCAATGTCTCCCAACTAATTCTCTCTCACACACAGATGAATTAGAGTATTCACCACTATCATCGAATAGAATTATACAACTATCTACTCTAACAGGGTCATCTAAAATGAATTAAATTTTATACTGGTGTCCTCCACTAGGAAATATAAACAATTTTTACTAGGGGTATGTATTGTCAAATTTCATTTAACAAGAGTATATAATATTAATTTCATAGTCCTGCGTGAAATTATAAAAACACATCTATCTCAGATTATGTTATATCTAGGTGATGATATACTCATGGATATGGTGGTTAGAGTACGCAACATAGAACATGCCCAGAAGTTAGTGCCTACATATTTCTTGAGGGATGAAAACTATTGACAAATATAGTTCATGAGTCACAACGATCTTCTTATGGGTCCGAAACTCATTGTCCACTAAGTGATCATTTTATACATAAATATTAATAATAAATTTGTCATGTATATAGATTAATCACAAACCCTAATGTAATCTCTACCCTCCTTTAGAAATATCAATATAAGATCACTATAAAACTTTAGCTTTATCAAATTTAATTCTCTTTAACACTACTTGGTCAAGATATATAGCTTCACTATCTATGCTAGAGTTAACAAGGAGGCTTCAATAAAAGAGAAGACTTCCAAAAAACCCTTGTATTACCCCACCAATAAAAGAAAACAAATCATATCTAACACATTTTTGGTTGTCTCCCAATAATGAAATTCATCAACATTTTATGGTCCATAGATAAAACCTTATTTGAGATTAAATTATCCAAAAATTGATCCATGTGGATCAAAAAATATTACATTGATAGTTTACCATAAATTATATTTTATTGTTGTATGATAAGGATAATATATTTATTCTCTACATGATACTCAGATGACATAGATTAAATGACTATTTAATTAATGAATAAATCCATAAATTTGTTCATGTATGGGAAGGTGATCCAATTCTTATGATCCATTATCAAAGTGGGGTATTTAATCACACCAAAATGAATCTCCATGAACATGTTTTTTCTATTCATACATAAGAATGTCATCATTGTAATATCTACCATACAAACCATCAACCTCCGGTATTAGCATCTGAGATTGATCTATGAGAAACAACTCATCCCTCCCATGTTTTTTAATAATTCTTGAACTATCATTAATGGATAATTTTAATTTATCATTAATAGGTCTTAGAGATGATAATATTCGAAAATAGTCAATCTAAAATCCCCTTTTTTAAAGAAAACAATGGAGATTAATAAGGGGAAATAGTAGTTCAAATGAAACACCTCTCTAGAATGTCTCCCAACCAAAACCTCCACTCATAGAGATTCATAGCTTCCATATGATATATCATAGATAATATTGATGTCATCTGGTGTTCTAACTCAATATAGAGGTACATATATATGTTTATTGGTAGTGCTGAAACATCCTTGGGAAAGATATCTCTGATGTCTTCCACAATTAAAGGAATAAATATTCTTGGAGAGCCCACTATTCCTTGTGATAAGCTCACCAACTGATGGCTAATTGATCAAAGCTTCGTGATTGCAATCCCACATACATATCCATGAGATTTATCTTGACCGCAAAGGAGAATATCAAACCATCAGTCTAAAGTCAACTGAATTATTTGTTATTAAAATAAATATAGACCCAAAATATCTACCACTATTCCATTCCCAATAGAATTTAACATGGTTTCATTCGGAAAATCATGATGTCCCACAAGATAATATCTCTAGCAATCTCCATCTCACACAAAACAAATGTTTGAGATGTTGATGAATCACTCCATATAAGAACCAAAAATAGCTACTATAGTGATTAATTATCAATTGGGATCTCTAGATATTACAAAAGATATAGGGTGATGAAATAATTACTTTCACATGTGTCAACCATTATTAAAAGAAGAGTAATAGATACAAAGATATTACCTCCATTCATCTCTTATGTAGCATAGTCATAAGCCTCCAGAGATATAGCAATTCATGGCCTTAACATCTTGCTCCCTAAGCCTAGTGTGGGCCACTTTGTGGTTGTTGTGGGAGTAAATTATAGCATATCACTCCACCATCTCCTACAACCACCAGATATCTTCCCTATCCTCTTCTGGGATCACCTCTTTATAGGTTTCCCTAGAAATGTATGGTAGATCCCTGATTACCATGATGAATTTCAATAGTGGTACCTCTACTATATACTAGTCCTCTTCCTTAGGCTATATAGGGATTTTATGATACTTGTGACCCAACCCATAACAAGAATACCCACACCCATATCTCAGTAACTTGAGTCCTCTATAAAATCACGGAACCCTAAATCATCATGCCTATATTAGGTTATGGGTTGGTATCTAATAGGGATACCTCAACGAATGACTTTTTTTAGAATATAGAAAACCCATGTCATTATTTATATTCCAAAAATGGTTGAATACAAAAATGCTTATCCCAATCCAAACATTTACTACCTTTGGGTCTACTTCATTGTGGAAACATAGTGGTCTCTAATGTTAGAAGCAACATATATTGGTAAGACATCATGCATTATTAGCCTCCCCAATGATACTAAATTCTAATCAATAGGTGGAGGAGTTAATTTCTTACTTCAAAAAACCACATGATATGGCCCCTAAACAAAGGCCTCAACACTCCTTAGATATTCATCACAATCCTTATTCAGTAACCTGGATGGTTGTCATCATATTGGAATCATTAATGTGATCATGGCATGCCATATTTAGATGAGAGTATATATATATGGGGATATGACTCAATAAGGATTGTAAAAAGAATCAATCATATATGATGCATGTACTAAAGTTCTCTCTAACCATTGTTTCTTTATATCGTGTCAAAATGTGGGTATTCAGATTCCCAGTGAATTTATATGTTGGTCATATAACCAACATTCTAATCCATGGTCTCAAATATACATTCGGGAAACTCTAAATCCATTTTCTTATGTTCTAAAAAATTCATAAAAAGGGGAAAACACTGAAACAATCCAATGTAATAAACTACTCTACCATGACTACATTATGACCTAATACACCATGGAATGAATGGATAGTCGAAGGGTGGGTTTGATGACCCCATTCCCACCTCAAATAGATTAGATGATGGAAAAAATAACACAAAATTTATAAATAAAATAGGTGGAATTTTCCAAACAAAACTATTTTCGATCACACACTCATCTCCCAAAATAGTATACAAGAATAAAAATTTTCCATTTCAACAAAATTAAAACCCTGTATAATATAACCACTAACTGAAGAATATAACTATGATAGAATAAAAGGAATTTGTAATGGGTGAAAATTAACACACAACTACAAATGAAGTCTCAACCTGACAGTAACCGGAATAAAAGATGGGAGTGTCTATGCAATACTATCTACTCCCCACCACTATACATGCCATACGTACCCAAGTATCACTATGATCGAAAACATTTTACTGGAAAAAGATACTCTCAAAAGAATGAGACATGAAAATTTATGAAAATACCATCAATATGTGAGTATATACTTAGGAAGAAGGATTTCAAGAGACACAAAAGGGAAATATATACTGATATAATAAGATTCATCATATCCCAAAGAAGCAATGATTTGAAACAATATATATATATATATTGTCAATAAAAAGAAAATCATAAAACGAGATGAGGGACATTTATCACTACAAAGATAATGAATATGACACATCTAGTTGTGTCTTCAATGGTCTCTATATGATTTAAAAAATTTAACATGTAAGTCCAAGATATCCATTACAAGGGGTCATGCCTTTCCACGTCTCCATATACATAAAGGTGACAATTTCTAAAATATGAAATTTTATTAGGGGTGATAAGTGGTACAACACAGTAGATACATGACCATAACCATGCGGTGAATAGGGTTTTAACTTCTTAGATAGCGGACTTATATCCTGGTGTGATAGGGTGTTCCCCATTGTGGATGGAGGAATCACACTATAGTTTATCATTCAGTTGGAGTCTATTGAATTAACCAAGTAATATCTCCCTAGTTTTTTAGGGGGGGACTATAGTCACAAGATGGAGGGTTAATTCCCTAGTGAATTTGGGGGTCCATGTTAGTGGGTATAAATATATATGGTGGACCCAGACCCTCTTGTTATTGGTGGGTTTCTAACCCTTACATCTCTATGATAATCCTACTTAATCTCCACTGACATTAAAGTGTCACATGAGTAATTTTCTTTTTAAAAAAACCTCATGTAAAATATCAACATCAACTATAAAGGCTACTGTCACATTCTATGTGGAAAATATCTCCAGATTGACTTCTTGAGGGAATGAATGAGTTTAACAAAAGGAAATATCATGGTGGATGTCCATGAGAAAAGTACCTAACTTTCCCTTATGGTCTCATAGTGTGTCTCCTCACATAGATACATGGTCATGTCCTAGGATTCACATAACTTATTTAGACATGTATTACTATAAGGAATCTATGACTACTAAAAAACATGTTTTGTCCCCCTGGGGTACTCATCTAATATGGTTTGTGATCTTATAAATCATCATATTATTATGTATATATATACATGTCGATGTTTTATGGGACATGCCAATGAACATAGTCATGTAAACATACTGGGATGTTCTCATGTAATCTTGTTGATTCCTATGGTCTTAGTTATTATCATTCCTATGTACTGATAGAGCCCACATGGGAAAACTAGCATAGGGTCACACACCTTGGGGTTGGTCTACACATTGGGAGATATTTTTCTTACCACGAATCCCATACTACTAAAACCATTTTATTATACACCATGTGATTTCAATATTTCATTATTTGTAGTCATATTTTTATATGAAAAATCAATTACTTCATGTGTATACAGATCCACTATCACCACCATCTAATCCAAATTTAGACAACCTAAAATTGAAGATAAACACATCTGATAATTGATTCTCAAAATTTAGTGGAAAAAATTCTGAATCTGATCAACCATCAATGAACTATTCTTCATCCTATGCCCCTAGCATCCCTCATCGCAACTATGGATCCAAGAACACAAAATATCAATTATGTTTCATACCAGAAAACAAATAAATCTATATCTCATTGATTTCTCACACAACTGCTATGAATTAATGGTTTTGATCATTCATGAACCCACCCTGGTATTGTAAAACCATATCCCCATGTCCTAATGGTTAGAATGTTATGAAAAATAAAGATATATTCATATAAAAATGGATAAATAATAATTATGCAATTAACATCTTAAAAACATGGAATAATCATGGGATAACGGGTGATAGCAAGTAAAATAAAAAATATAGTTAGATATATATTTAAAAATATTGTGAGATAATGCATAGACCATAAAATGGAATATCAAGTGAATTACATATTAAAAACATTCAATAAAAATAGATTAAGGAGATAAAAAACAAATAACACATCCTTACTTATTTTAGGATTGTTCATTAATGAATAACATGTTCTCCAATAATGATGATTATCTGTTGTATTTGATGTCTATCAATCCACCCTGATCTTATCAATTTTTTCTTCATATCTCGATCATCTTAATATGAATTCCCATTTTAGAACCTCAAATAACCCAAGGGTTATAGTATAACCCATTCAATTTTACATAATGGGATATTTATTAATGATATTATTTAGGAAATTTCAAAATAAATAAATAAATAAAATTAATTATTTTAATAAATGCAAAACTCAATGGTAAAAAATGGAATTACTCACACCGACCAACCATAGTATTCACCTCTTGTAAACCACAGTTTCTACAATCAACCATGTTATTAGATTTCCCACTAGAGGATTCAAATAATGGGTAATTTTTTACCAAAACGATGTATGTGCATGAATTAAAATATATATTAATATTATTAATATATTAATTATTGGTAATTTAGATACTCAAACAACATATTGGAAATGAGTTTTAATCAAGAAATATATAAATATATATATTAGATAAAATTCTAATATAAACACATTTGTTACAAAGAACGTTGATATTTTCATAGAGGGTACCTTGAAAATTGAGGGATTAGGAAATAATCATGTGTATATATTGTAATATAAGACATATGGGATTAAATGGAAATTAAATATGTATGGTATTATAAGGAAAATAAATTTTTGGTGTTTTATTTAATATATGTGGATATGAAACTTTTATATGTTAAGGGGGAGAAATGTTTAAAAATGCAATCAACTATATTATAATGTGATGTCAATCTCAAGAAATATTAATTTATTTTTTTAAATGGATAAAGGAAGTGATAAGGTTGATAAATCCTATACAATTCAATTTTACACATGTTTTAAACCAATTTTCAACACATTAAAATTTGATTTTTCACATTACCATTTTTTATTTTACAACCTTTTCTTTTTTATATGATAGTAAAAAAATTTATTCCTAAAACCCAACCATAATTAAATATTTTTTTCCCACTAAAAAAACTTCCAATTCTCTGTAATATGAGTTAAAATTTTAATTTAATACATGTTAATACTTTAATATCTAATGTGTAGGGAATTAATGTTGTTATTATAGAAAATTTGACTTATGATTTAAAACCTCAAATATGGGCTTAAAAAATAATATTTTTAAAACAATAATATAACTTATATGAGATAAATTTTTCTCGATAAATATTCTTGAGTTTTACATTATGCATACATACTAATGATTCAATAAAAGTATTGTATTTTATAAAAAAAATTATTTAAACAATTAAAAAATTAAAATATTCTAAACTAATAACTAAATTTTATTATCAAGATAATATTGATATAATGAATATAAAAATAATGTTTTATTTTTCAAAACAATGTAATGAAATATGATAATTTTACTTTTAAATAAAAATTATAATTATAAAGAAAATTTTATTATTGGAAAATAATCTTTTAATTTTTTTACTTTTCCTATTTTTATTTACTGAAAATTTAAAAACCAATTTATTATTATATAATTAATATCAAAAATACATTTTACCAATGATGTATTTAATTTATTTAATTTAAATATATAACTTTAATATTTTTAAAATGGTTAAATTTAATATTATCTATCCTTCTAAATAATTATTTAGTTATACTAATTAATTTTTTCAATGAATTATAATTGATAATGATAGTAATTTCTATTTCTATGTATATTTCAGAATTTGGCTAGATATATATTAAATTATAATTTATATGAATATGATTTATTATTAATATATTATTTCATAGTTTGTTGTAGTTCTTTTATATATCTGAATAATGTTATTGAACACCTTATGTTTTAATTTAACTAAATATATTAAAATCTCACAATTGATGTGATTAATAAGATCCATGATGAGAGTGGGTGCATTAGTCATCCTAGCAAGTATAACCTAAAACATTTAATCCCCATATTTAGTAAGGAATTTTGTTTAAAGAATTCATTTGTACTTTACATTCAACTAATCATCAGCAGATAAGAGGTAAATATTTGAAAAATAATGTACTCCATGAATATGACAAAAAATGTCATCAATATGAAGAAAAATTTACTTTCTCATAACAAAGTTGTTATTGAGTAATTTATAGAAAATTTAAAACCCCATTAAACAATATAACTTATTAACAAATAATATTAGAGCACCCCAATTTGAATATAGTGAATGAATAAAATCCATTTCAAGAAACACTTGTTTCATATATTTTAATTACTATTACAATAATGGATCTATTAGATATGGTGGCATCAAAAATTTGATTAGATTATGGTGTTGAGTCAATGGTAATTTCAACCTTCTATTATAAAATAAAACTATAAAAATCATTAAGAAATAACAAATATATTTCTTTAATTTTTTCATGTTTCTAATTTTCAATATTAAATATTTTTATAATAACGAGGATAATAAAATTCTCCAAAAAATTTAATCAATTTAATAGTTTAAATTTATTTTATCAATGATATTTAGTCATTCATCATACTAATTTAAATACACTCTAAAAATGTAATATAAC
Source organism: Viscum album (assembly GCA_963277665.1). Taxonomy (NCBI): domain Eukaryota; kingdom Viridiplantae; phylum Streptophyta; class Magnoliopsida; order Santalales; family Viscaceae; genus Viscum; species Viscum album. The sequence goes on from OY728143.1 coordinate 638,563,758, forward strand.
AACATTTTTAATGAAATCAATCTATGAATGTTAAACTAATATTTAATCACCACAGAAAATAACACTAAACAAAAAAATCAGACTGACCTCAAAATTTAATCGAAAACACATTACACATATAATCAAAGGAATATGCTTATGAATGTTTCATTCCAAAATACAAATACATTTAGTTTTAAATAATGTATTTTCTTCCTTTATCGATGTAATATTTATTCGTAACCTAGAAATCCAATAAAAATAAAAGAATGGGTAGACCTCAAAATCAAACAATCCACTGGTATAATCTGAGTAAATCTGAAATATACCTTATAATACTTCATTATATGGTCCACATTTTTTCATTGAAGTTATGAATAAATTTTCCTTACGCTTCTCCATATATATTTTTTTGATTCTTATCAGTCCAAATATTCTACGAACACACATCAATATAAAAGACAATATCAATGTATTTAAAACATTAAACATGCTACTTATCATATTTTTTATGACCCCTAAACTAATTCTTTAAATTTAAATCATGATTGAAATATCATATAATAATTATCAACTATACTTTTTATATAATATAATAAACTCTAAATGATTATTTTTCACATTAATCACAAGAAGAGAATTTATAATATTTATCATCAAATATTTTCAATGGATTTATTTCCATTACTCAACGCTTGGTTAAATTATTATATTTTATTTTTCATAAATGTTTACAAACATAATCTCTACATCCACAACACTTAATACAACAATATTATACCTTTTATATTTACTTTATCTAATAGGAACATGCTTACCTAGTTTCTTTCCTGATTAAAACATATATATCTTTAAATGATGGTAAAAATTGAATTTTGGTTCAGATTTGGAAGATATAGTTAAATTAGATTCATTAGTTTAATAACATTAATTCTTGTTTTACTTTAGTTAAAAGTATTTGTTTTCAATTAAATGTTGAAAACCTATAGTAAAATACTTCTCCTGAAAAATATCACTAAATATTGACAACTAAATAGATTATATATCATCTTTATCAATGGTATTTTTAATTACAGAAAACTAGAGATCATGATCACCGTCAAAAAATAAGAAGTATATTATTTTTTCCCAAACAACTAAAAAAATGGTTGACAATTTTAGATCATTTAGCCATCCTTCTACTATAACATAAAATTAATACACAATAATCACTTGAGAGTGTTATTTATATAAATTATCCTCCATATAAAAGTTAATATATAGTTAATTCAGAACATATTGTCACAGATACCACCATTAGTATCCATATACAACTAATATTACATTCCTACAAAAAAACTATTACAATTACAAAAATTCATGGTTGTTGATTTAGATAGAAATTATACTCTTGATTCCTTTCCATAGCAGTCATCATGTTTCTTCAATAAAAACAATAATGAAGCCCAAATAAGAGATATAATGAAAAATATGAAGCCCTAATGTTTTCCTATAAAATTACATTGAGTAGTTCGAAATCCCATAATACTTTTTAATAACATTATATCCTCTATTGTAATTTAAATGATTAATGTGGTACAAATTATAACACCATATAACATGAAAAACCTATAATTACATTATTTTTAATATGGGGTTCACATTATTAAATATTTAAGATCCTTCCAGTCAAGTGTTTTAGATAATTAGTAAAAAATATACTTATTAAACCCATTAAAAATTAAGTAAATATTTATACTAGATATTCTTTTTTCCAAAAAAATCATATAATTCATTATCCACATTTGTGTCATTCAAAATAGGAAATTTTATTTTAGGATGAATCCCTATAGTGGAAATATAGTGCTATCTATATATTATAAACATTTATAGGCCCAATTAATATCAATATATAATTTCATATGAGAACAAATATCATTGTAAGGGATAGAAAAATAATGAATCTTGTAGGTATATTTTGAAATTCATGAAGTGAAATAATAATTTTACATTTTATATAAGAAATGATGTGCTCAAGTGATCACTTAAATACTTGAGAAATCATCCTCCCTTCCAAATTATTTTCCTAAAATATATTACATGTATTAATACTTGCAAAATGATAATCAATATTTTCATGTGTAAATCATGAAGACATAGTTTTAAGAAATTTGTAAAAACATAATTTTCATCCAAAAATGGGTAATACACTATCCTATCATAAAAACATCATTATATTACATTATGAAATAAAAATATATTAATTAAGAATAATTTTATAAAATATTTAAATCATTATTTTATATAGGGAATTTTTCCTCGTAAAACGAATAAAACCACTCTTACAAAAACTATAAAATGTTAAAAACATACTTAGTTAAATCTAAAAAATAAATTGTAGGGGACAGAATCATTAAAAAATGAATTATTGAGGTATATCAAGAACATTATTATTCATTAATAATGAAAAATAAATCCTAAATTCATAAAACATGTAAGATCGTGAATTTTCATAATGAAATGTCATATATTTATCTGATTAACACAACAACAGAATAAATTTATGGTATCACGTAAAAATAATGATTAAATCATTTTTCATTTAAAAACTTTTCATCCAAAATTCAATGAAGAGTGAAAAATAGGATACATTTTTAAAAAAAATTGAAAACTTGTAGAGTGTTCTACATATTGAATTATGTTCCTTATAATGATAAATAATTATCATTTAGAATGCATTAAATGAAATACTAAATTCACAAATTTTGTAACGTCCCAAATAGGGTGACACACTCCGATACCCCAAAATGATTCTCTTTGTGACCTGAGGCGTGCACTCCCTAATACTTGAGGCTTCTGACATGAAGTTATGGTCAATATCATTCATTGAGAGACAATACCCACTTTATCAATATTTTTTAATAGTATAATAAATAATTATAAATAATGATATAACCAATAACCATCAATTTAATAATCCCAAGATAACCAAAAATAGAAATAAAAAATAAAAAAAATGAACAATATATCTATCATGGAAAAGTACACACCATATTTAAAAATGAAAACAAAAATCAAATGAATATGAAAACTATCAAGAAGTTCTTGAATCCCTTATTGTTTATCTCATCCATTTTCTTTCCCAACTCATCCATCTAATATAAGTCTATTGAACATTTCTTTTCCTACAAACATGTAGTCTATTTGAAGACTAATCATGAATCCTATATAAGGTGTGAATTTTACATAATAGGGAAACACCATTGATGTATAAAACAACATCAATTAAACATAGTGTCTGTCGTTTTTTGATGAATAAATAAAAAACTGTATACTTTTATTCAATTTTTTAATAACAAAATCCCCCGTGCTCTTAGGGACTCTAGAAATCTCAATACATATTTATTTAATGAAAAATGTTATACCATTAGTAAGTGATATCATCCAAATTAATTAAATTTTTATTATTAATCATTTCAATTTATATTTGAATACCATTTTTACCATTGAAAATATCAATGCATATCATACTTCTATTATTACCGTTCATCATCATAATTCATACATTAATTTCATTATTACCATTAATTATCTTAGTTGACATATTAATTAAACTATTATCAATAATTGGCTAATTTAACATTTGAATTTCAAATTTACAATTCAATATATCATTTCACATCTAAATTCCATTATTTCCATTAATTGTCACATTTCCCATACGAATACCACTATTACCATTAATTGTCTCTAATAACATGTGAATGAAATTATTACCATCCTTTGTCTCATTTAAAATATTTCACCATATCACAATTAATTAATTCAAAATTTAATTAATCAAATATATAATTTCATAATCACATAATTATATTAATTAATTCTGTAATTAATTAACCATAATAATTTCATTAAAAATTCAATAATCTGTTTATCACACAAAATCTAATAATTAACTCAACATTCAATTAATCACATCAATTATATTATTTAACTAAATAATTAATTAAACACATCATGAATTATAAGTCATAATAATATCCATTAATAAATCCTACTATTAGTTAATCCAATTTCACATTCATGATATCACATAATTAAATATAAAATTATTTATTCCATTTCATCAATCTTAATAACTCCATATGTAATTCAAAAAATAATTATTCAAATCACAATACCAAAATACCGTAACTAATTCGATGCTTAATTGCTATTTTTAACAATCTCAGTTACTCCATAATTATTTCAAAAAATAATTATTCAATTCAAAATCATGATATCCAAAAATTAATTTAACTTTTTATTATTAAATTATTAAAAATAAATTTATAGTCATGTAAAAAAATTCTACAATTATATACATGTATATGAAATCAATACATAGGTATTGGAATTATAGTTTAAATACCTTAGGATTTAAGAAAAAATCTCTTGATATAAAATCATCATTCTGAGTGATACAATGAAAAAGAATGAGTTATTGATAAAAATCCAATATCGAATATTTAATTGAAATCAAAATCTAACAAAGATAGATATATTTTTAGATCCAATAGAATAAAAACACCCATATTTTATCTAGAGAGTGGATTGGTAGGGAGATAGATATATAATTGATAATAAACCAAATACCTGGGGAGGTGAAGATCATCAATACTCTATTGGATTTTCTGAGAATGGAGGTTGTGAGCCCTAGGAATGCATATCAGGACCTCCAACAATAAGAGGAATAAATTATTCCATATTTGGGGTTGATATTGGTTAATATTTTAGTTCGGGTATTTTAATAACTAATTTGTTGGTTAATTATAAATCCTCTTACTATTTTATGGTATGTGCACAAGGTTTCCATAATTATGCCCCTTTACCATGAACCTCTTTAAGGGGGAGTGGAAGAATTTGTCCTTGTACAGAACACAGGTTAAAAAATCATGCTTTAGCCATGTGAATCCCCATTATTTTGTTTTTAATGACTTTATATGCATTGAAGCATGACTAGGGAAGCCTATGTTCCCATCCCGAACATGCACACATTATTTCCAAATTTAAAAATTCTACTAAAATTAACCCCAGGGTAAAACATTAAATTTATTAAAACTACAAAATAGTGTACCTGTAAACATTTTCCAGACTTCTCTAGAACAGATACGGGGGTTTCACTCTCTTACCTTATAAAAACTCACTCTCAATATTTACACCAAACTATTTATATGATAATGAGTCAAAATGATCAGGCCACTAAGCCCTCATTTCTATTTCTCACGCCAACATATCAACCTAAACATCTCAATGTCTACAAAATATGAAAAGTATAGGCATAGTCTTCCCCCAAATCCCTTTATCACTCTGATCCAACTTACGTATCATATTCCACTAATAGGTCGCATCAGTCTCTGGATCAACATCATCAACATTGATCACATGATACGGGTCCAGATGATACCTCTAAATAATTTATTGATGAAAAATATTATACATAAAACTATACATTTGTTGAAGATCTAGTTGGAATTCCATTAGTCAGATTCATTAAATAACCCCAAATAGTCCAACATTCTTGGGTGTCATCTTTCCCAGTCTCTCTATCTTGTGGTGACCCATCCTTGGTGACACATAATGGAATACATGATCACCACCTTAAAACTATATTGATTTTTGATGTCTATCAGCATATAAATTATTTCTTCTCTGATCCATATTCTTATTCTTTCTAATCAGTTGTACCTACTATAACATCTCTAATATGTGACTCATAATGAACAACTTTGACTCACCTATATCCATCCAGAATAGATTTGATCTGCATGGGATATAGTAAAGAGCCTAATTTGGTGCCACATGAATAGTTTTTAGATCACTGTTTTTAGGATATCTCTACAAGAACTAGGTTATTCTCATAAGACCCACCGAAGTGTATAATAGATACAAATATAATATCCTCAATAAACATTATATTACGCAATGATTTTATATATTTTTGTAGGTAAAAATATTTAATCATTAAAACAAGCATATGATGTACCTTCTATAAGATCTTCCAGAAGTCTAATGTAAGGAGTGAGTAATGTTCTAAAACAATATTTTTTGGAACCTTGTGAAGACGAAATATCTCCTAAAAATATTACTATCCTAAAAAATCCATTTATAATTTATCCCAAACATGAATGAAATTGGATGCGTTAAATAGTAATTCCTCAATAAACCAAATGGAGTCATTCTTATGATGAGTCCGTAGGAGACCCACCAAAAAGTCCATGGTAATGACATCCCACATTCATTTCAGAATTTAATATAGATGTAGTAATCCAACATCTCATTGATGCTCATACATCACCTACTAATATTTTTAACATATTTTTATGAACACTTCTTACTTTTATCTCATTCGCTGCCACCAAAACTATCACCATAGGTCATGATACATAATTATCACACCACGATGTACTACCCACATCAAGGAATGAAACTCATTAATTATCTATTATCGCATGAACATTTAAAACACATCCTGATTTTGGACATAGATGATATTATAACCATCTATGGTGAAATCATAAGGTGACTTCCCACCATCAATGATGTCCATCAAGGAAAAATAATCCAGATCCTCATATTGTCTATCTGCAATCCAGATTAATAGTATAAAAACCTCTAAAATTGATACAATATTAATCTAATCTCGGATCTCCTAAACCATGATATGCATTTCATCAAGAAAATTAATCATCATTCACTAAGTGCTAGACAATTGAACTAAATTAGTATGATTTTTTTCATAAAGATTCTAAAACACTATTCCCCACCTTGGGCATAAATGCAATATCAATATAGAAGGACTCTATATAATTTACCAATCACTACTATAAATGATTCAAATATATCTTAAAAAATATATAAATTATGATACTAATATCTTTATACATCGTAAAATATTTACCCAACAAATAATGTAGCCAATACATCAATTCATAATCAACTACTGCTAACATGAGGTCATGAGTATGGTAGTTCCATTCATGGAGCCTTACAAACTGAGACACATAAACCACAATTCAATTTCCATTCCTCAACACTACTCTAATCCCAATCCCAAAAGAAAAAAAAATACACATATACTCCTCACTTAAGTTGGGTATAATCATGAGTGGTTCTGATGTCAAGTGATTCTTCTACTCTATGAAATCTTTAAAAAATTGTTAAAACTATTATAATATTATCTCTATCATGTTCAAGAATTAAATGTTCACTTCCAATAATGAAAAGTCCTGGATAAACCTATAGTAATATCCAGTTAATTCCATAAAGATATGGATATTTAAAATGTTATTATGTTTCTCCCAAAATACCTCTACAAAAAACATCTCTAATTCCACTAACTCAAAATCTTCATAAATGATGTGACCAATGAAGGGTACATGATGAAACCAAAAATGAAACATAAATAGCATGGTATATAATTCATTCTATCTCTATTTACATATGATGGTTTGAAGATATCAGGGGTGATCGTCACAAGTCTTGGAGTACACCATGTTGTCATCCTGAAACACAATTACAAACATATCTAGGTATAGGAAGACGATTCTGTTCATCATGGAAAAAATCTCTATTGGTGCATTTTTTCACCCAAAAAGAATTGTGACTTACTCATATAGTATATACCTATATATAATTAAAGTACACTGTATATTAGATGTTCGAACACTCAACTAATGATATCCCAATATAAAGATGGTCTTAGAGAAGATACAATCTCCTCCCAAATGGTCTATAATATCATTGATACACATAAGAGGATACCATTTTTTTCAAAATTTTCCAATTCATCTTAATTAAATCAACACATAAGAAGAGAGTCCCTTCAGCCTTCATAAAAATAACACATGAGAACCCCATGATGATGTAATCAGATAGATAAATACTTTAACATATAACTCTTTGAATTGAAACATGATCTCTTCATTATCCTCTAGTTATATTCAATATGATGGAAAATAAAGTGGCTCAGCCAAATGCATGATCCCAATTATAAATTCCACATCCTTATATTGTGGAATCCCTAAGAAATATTCAGAAAAAAAAATTCATGAATTCATTCCGGCACATGTGGAATGAAATTAGGTTTTACACCTCTATCATCAAAAAACGAACATACAACTTGGGCTGCAAGCTCCCCTTGTGGCTAATGAACCGGACCTACACATATCTCCTTGGTAACCCACTCTCTATGATGAAAATAAGTGTTACCCTTAGGATACATGAAATTCACCCACCTCCTGTAATAATATATTTGTTCTCAGTCAGCTACAAACCAGTCTATTCAAGGTCAAAGCCTAACATGTAAATAATGTAAAAAATCCCATTGAAAATGATACTCCCTAACCTTGAGAGAACACCACTTTCAGAAACATTGGTCTCTAATATATATTCCTAGAAGTGGGCCTATCGTCAACACAATGCTAATGAACACCACTCTTAGGCTCAAAACATTCAAATTATATATAGAAAAAAAATTATATACTAGTATCAAATAAGTAACTAGATAAAGTAGTAGTTATATAGGTAGTAAATCTAATTATTGATTGTCCAACCTCAATATACACCATGGAATGTTGAACTGTACGTAACAATCCTACCATTATTTCCAATGATACATTGTGAACTCCCTGAGATCCTCTACATTTTTATAGGTTTTTCATTTATATAATCACATTGTAAACTCTCCCAACCTCCAAGGCTACTATAAATTCATCGTCTATACTAGTTGTTGTAGAAGATCCCCATTCTACTCCCTGGTTCTTCTTATCTCATCTATCATAATCAGTCTATCACTGGTTTTTGCAGATCCAATATTTTTTACTATTCTACCAAAAGATCAAAACTCTAATGGTGGATATGGATATGGCCTACAATAGTGGCCCATCCTTCTAAATTGGGGGAAAAGAACTTAGGCTAGATCATGAGCAACTCATCTGTCACCATGTCTACTACACCTACTATTACCTTCACATACATTATCTTAATGTTTATTTCTAGTCTTGGGATTCATATCTCATGATTTTCCTATATAAACCATCAATATTTCAATTGAATCCTCCTATAGGTTACCCTCAGTTATGAGAACTAAATCCACCACCTCATAAAACATATTTGACCAAAATATGTAAACATAGGACATAATATCCCATTTATTTTCATTTATAAAAAACCGAAACACAGTTCCCTCATAACCTAAAAATAAATAGATGAAATAACTACAAGTTTTTAAAGAATCTAGTATATTCCATCATGCACATATGCTCCTGAATAATCATTATGATATTAGTTAGTCTCTCCTTCCTCAAAATCTCTGGATAGAAGTTCTCCAATAAATTATCAAAGAAAACATTCCATTACATACCCTTAACGTATCCATTCGATGCTATAAATTCCCAATAATTATTCAATAATACTCATAGTTTGTATGGATCCTTCTTTACTATATTCTAATTGAAATTCTCCAAAAATTCATGTATATTCTGGATAGAATCAATCAGGATCTTTACTACCACAGGTCCACCCTCTATGTTTAGGGTTGAATGGTATTGTAAATAAATCTCCTAGGTATGTTCAGATATACTACTAGCTGCCCACTCTAGGTATCTATATATAAACTGAATGAAGCATGAAAAGTTTACCCTGAACTATTCTATTATTTCCTCATCTAATATTATTGGTTCCTCGGGTTCCACTGCTTGTGGAGCTTCTCTGGATATATCGTAATATCTTCATCTTATTAAGGATAATCACTAGGGAATATCTATACAATTTAAAACAAACATATTAATACAAAAAATAAATCATTAGAATATTTTAATTGAGGGTTTTGACATGAATCCAAAAATAGTAATTACAATTTTCTTGCCTCATTTTCAAAACTGTGGAAATATGACTACCAATAACCATCCTGCATCTATGATATGTGTAACAAAGGAAAAAAATTTATCATATTATTGTCTCTCATTAAAAACCCATTTATCTTAATCTTTCATAATTTTATAGAATTTATATTTCATATTTGGTTGCACTTCAATCAAGATACATAAGGAAGGAAAACATTTAATCATCCAAAACATACCCAATTCCCATTTTCCCAAGAGTTCCTAAAATGTCACATTTTATAATAATAATGAGTGCCTAAAAGGATGTATAATTACTCCACTTTTATGTCATACTAATCCAAAAGTCAAATCACATCAAATATAAGTAATAGTAATCACATCTCATAACATGTTTGTCACTGGAGGTTAAAAAGAATCAAATATAACAACACACATAAATAAAATACATCTCACCCTTTGTCCTTAGATTTTACCCTTGTACATGGGTTAGCTACTACCATTCATGGGATATTTAACAATACCTAACTCATACAATTATTCAATCTACCTTTACCAAATAAAAATGTAAATGAAATAGAAAAGAATATGATATGATAACAAATTTTAATTTCCTAACCTTGGTTCCACACGAAGGTGCCCGAAGCCAGTTCGCCGTGTGACCATAGGTGAGCCTCATCATTTTCTAGATGCTACCTAATAGCAGTGAGTCACAATATCAATCATGAGGAAACTATGCCCACATTATCACAACTGTTGAACAATGGAAGAAATAAAAATAACCAATGATATACCCTCTAACCAACCAAAATAGAATCACAAGATGTCATAGAAATATGATATCATAATAGAATTTTAGATATTAAATCCCAAATTACATTACAGTTGTATAAATGAAAAACTAAATTTGAAGACATTGAATACTATGAAACGGGTCCTGAACCCATGTCAGGTCCTATAATCCATGCTGAAACCCTACTATTCCATCTAAAACATGGCCTTCTCCTTTAACCTATCCTACAAACATGATGGTTATTTCTGACCCAATCAGGCATCATGATAGTGTGTGAGTAAAACTATGCAGGCCACCACCAATAGTGATTAAAATATTATCCAGTCAACATAGTGTATGTAGTTGTATATAGAATAAATAAAAAAATTCTAACAATTTATATTTATCCAATTAATATTTCTTTAACCACATAACCCATTAATATCCTGAGGGAACCCGAACTATTAACACAGACTCTGGGGCATTCTAAATCCTGAACTAACCCCAAGTGATATCATTTGTATGACTATAGTTTTAACCATTCATCATTTATATTATTATTTGAATTCCATTATTTCAATTTATCATCCCAACTCATTTCTAAATTCCGTTATTATGATTAATCATCTCAATTCACACAAAAATATCATTGTTACCATTCATTTTATGAATTATCATAAGAATTCCATTGTTAACATTAATTATCTCATTTAACATATGAATTTCATTATTACCAGTCTTCGTGATATTTCAAATATAAATTTCATTCATACTATTCATTGTTTCATTTTATATTAGAATGCAACTATTACCAGTCATGGTCTTATTTTATATATGAATTCCATTGCCACGATTAATTATCTCATTTCACATATTTCACCACAGAACCATTAATTAATTATTCAATTAATTAAAAAAAATTCTCAATTGAAAAATAAAATTATTCTATTAATTTATTCAACAACTAATTAACCACGTCAATTTTTTGAAAAATTCAATAATTGGTTTATCATACCAAATAAATTAATTAATTTAACTTCTAATTACTCCCAATAATTTTATTAATTAATTCAATAATTAATTAATCAAATCATGAACTAAATATAGAGAAAATATCCATTAATTGATTATACATTTAATTAATCTAATTTACCAATATTGATATCATATAATTAATTCAAAAACTAATTATTTAATTTCAAAACACTTAATAACTCCATAAATAATTCAATAATTAATTATTAAATTCCCAATATGTTTATTACATAATTAATTCAACTATTTGTTAGTCAATTTTATCAATCTCAAGAACTCTTTAATTATTTCAAAAATTAATTATTAATTTCTCAATCCCAATATACAAAAATTCATTCAATAATTAATTATTTTTTTCAGGAAACTCAATTCATAATCTTCTAAAATCAATTCTTCAATTACATACACATAATTGAAATAAAAACATTCTTATTTGTTTTATAGACCACCTAGGTTAAGATTAATGCCAAATCATCGAAAAAAGAAATCCCTAATTTTAGTAGAAGTATAGTGTAGAATGGGATATTTATTCAATATATAGATCCACGATTTAAATGAATCAAAATATAAAAATCCAATATATTGATATAGATACAAAAATGGATAAAAATCCCCTAATTATCAAGAAAAAATAACTAGAGGGAGATAGAGATCTAATCAAGAATAACCCATGTACCATGGGAGGTGTAGATCTTTAATATGCCTTATGATTATCCAATATCAGAGGTATAGAGCTCAAAGAAAGCATATAAGAACCATAAAAAATAAGACGAATATATTACACCCAATATTTGTAATTATTTTTTTTTGTTAAAATGGAATATCGTATGTTTTAAAAACTAATTTTTTGGTTAAATAAATATTTGTGGAAAGTTTCCTATGAACGGGAGAATATTTTGACAAACTATGTTCCTTAACGCTGAGACTCATCTAGGGGTAGATGGTTTCTCATAATATGGTTCAAGTTTTGAGATACCATGATCCATCCATGAAAATACCATCTATTTTTCATCACATCGTTTGGTGGGATTGGTGCACGGTTATGGAAAAATGATTTCCAAACATGCATTTTCACATTTTATTCCAAAACATCCACATTTAACCAAATAACACCCTAGGATTAAAAAAACAAAAATAATGAATATAGTACATGAAAACAATCCATAGAATTCATAAAAAAATTTCCTTCTTACACATTCATAAAAATTATAAAATATTATATTGGATAAACATTTTTAATTATTGATTTAAAATAATCATAAAAGTGTTAAAACAAAATTTAAAAAAATTAATATGAGATTTTTATATTAATATTATAACTAAATAATTTTAGAGAACATATATATAGAGGTAAAAAAATAAAAACCCATTATAACTCAAAAACTATGTTTTTAAAGAAAAATCCATAACATATAGTGTGACTAAATACAAACATTAGCTCATATATAATAATAATGTATTTATTTTATAATTTCATAAGATTATTTTTCATTAATATTCACATATTTTTATAAATATTATTTAATTTATCATTAAGCTATATAAAATTACATAATATAATAAGATCATGTTGGATATTTTTAGGATATTTCCATCATAAATGGAGAACAACGTCCCTGTGTTAACCAAGTGGTAAGAGATAATTTTAATATAATTTCAATAATATTAATAACAATTTAATTTTTATATTTTTACTTGAGATAAAATTATATAACATTTTGTTATAGGTACATGTGAAAAATAAATCTCATCCCTTTGTATATGTGATATTGCACAAAAACGCTTGCAAGTCGTTATCATTTTCCCACGAATGGAATTGAAAGAGGATAATTAATATCCTATATCTATAGAATCATAATTATTTAACTTTTATATTATATATCCATAAAATCCATCATGATAAACATCCTTGAAACTTGGTGATAAAAAATGAAGTCATCGCTTCGTATAAGTGGTATTTAACATGTACGCGCGAGAAATGTTTTAATTTCCCTTAAGATAGAAAATGATATGAAAAAATTAACAAAATATAATAATATTAATATTTTTAATATTTGGAATATATATATATTATATTATATTATTATTTAAACAATATTTTAAGCATATTAAAGATGATGTAATCATGAAACTGTCAGTAAATAATTATTCCTATTCTTCGGAAAACCTCTATTAAATCAAAGAGTAAGCCATTATAAGATACATTTTTGGTGAGACCATAATAATTATTATGTAATGTCGGATGTTGGTAATATATTTAGGTAGGTATTTGATGATCTAGTCTTTTCCATGTATGTGATGAATGGGGGATATGATATTACCTTTTATAAGTAAGGAAAATGTCACTCTTTTAGTTTTTCTAAATGCCTTAACATTAAAAACGCCTTCAACATTTTAATGTTTCTATAAACAATCCAAATTCAATTATAATTTTAGAAAGGCTAATATTATAAGGCACCAACCTTAAACCTTACTTAATCTTGAGTTATTACAAGATTACACATTGAGGATCTTTTCGGGTTTAGAGTTTTAGAGAATTAGATCATAAAACTTGCATTACATTCTACATGTAAACAAAGTGGTTACATAAAGATAGTATTCTTCTTTCCCATCAATGGAAACATATTTAAAATAAAACATGGATTCTTTCTTGACACTTCCTTGACACTATAATCATATCATGTACCTTTCCCTTGAACTGTGAAAAACATTTCAAAAAAACTTGGGATGAGCATAAAAAGCTCCGTAAGGGATGTAAAAATATGGAAAGGAAACAAGGGTACATATATACATAAGAATGAAATCATACTTTACCCATAAAACATAAGAACTTTAACATACCCCATCAAATCATGAATAAATCATAAAAATCATAATACATAACGGTAACTTTAGGCATTCATAACATTCTTATGTAGGGAGTAACCCTCTCGGTTACGTTTGGAATACCCATCGCAGTATATTCCCTAAATCTCTTCGGAGAAACATTAACGTTTCACTCCTTCACGTTAACCAATGCATTGGAGAGCTATATCGGGCTCACCCGCCCTTAGTTTATCACGGAACCACCCGTGTTCATAATAATGCCCAAGAACCTCAACATAATCGTATCACATAAAACATGCATAAAGGAAACATAACATTTCCACCATTCAATCACAAGATGTCAATACAAAAAATTAATATAAAAAAATTATGAAAACCATTTTCAATACCAAAGAAAAATAAAAGAAAAACGTGGTATTTATTTTTCTTTTAAAAAATGTATGGCTTGTATAGGAAGCCGAAACTCAAATAATGGTCACGACGGCGGAGAAGTCGTTGTCACCGCATACGTATGACAAAAACATTCCCTTTTTTTGTTTAATAAAACGCTTCGTATAAAAAATCTTCCTTTTGGATAAATGTAAGAGTCAAAGGGGTTTTATTACCGTATAAAAGAAGGTTGTGTATAAAACAAAATATGCCTCAATGAAAGGAGATTGAGACGAAGTCCAATACCTCAGGTCCGACTTGACTCGGTCGTTCTATAATCTCCTAAATAATAAACTTGAGTTAATTTCTACTTTTTTAATAACCTGTTTCAAGTTAATTATACCTTTTATATCACTTATTTCCATGTCATTAACACTATTTAATTATTTAAGTTAATAACGGTCGTTTTAACGATCATTGGTACTTGAGTCAAAAATAAGCCCTTTATAATTACAAGTTGTTCATGTACCCATTATATCCAGAATGGTATTCATGATGTAGATATCATATATGTAATATATATCCAGTACATTCATGCATTTATAATATTACATAATCATTTAGAGGTAAGAAATGAAATGCACCGTTCATGGAGACGGTAAGCCGTACGTACGCATGAACGCTACTTTCATTTCTATTTCATATTTTATAGAAATGAATCATAATTATATAAAGGTATATTATACTTCCAGTATAATATCATATATAATATCATAGTTACATCCTTTATACATCCCACATATGGTATTTAACGAATCAAATCACTTTGAGGGGGCGGTAGTCCGCACTTCCTTAAATGAAGATATCACGTTTACCCATAATGGAAACCATAAAGGTATGACAAAAAAAAGAAAAACACATAAGCTTAAGGAAAACGTAAAAATATTATATATCATATATAAATATAGTGACATCTTAATAGCCACCTTTGAAGGTGTTAAAAGAATGTTGAACAATCATCATTTCGGGAGGCATAAATTCACCATCCACGGAAACAGTATGTTCGTTAACCATTAGATGTAGGTGTGTGTAAGTGTAGCTCGAATCCTTGTTATAACAACATCCTAGTATATTGAGGTTACTGGAGTTGTTACAAAATAAAAGAATAGAAAGATTTTAGGGGGTTGGAGAAGCAAAATAAAACAAAAGGACTCAAAAGAAGACATTACCTTAAAATCGGGTAACTCCCTTTGGTTTTAGCTAAAAGGATTCCTTGGGAAGACTACTTCCCAATGTGAGGCTTCAAGGAGTAAAAGAGGGAAGTGGAGAGACAAAATATGCAGGGGTTGGCCGAGCCAAAGGCTTTGGGAGTGTGGGTAAATAGGTAGAGGTGGAGGCCATTTATAAGAGGAGAGGAGGGGCACTCTCGAAAAGTAAAGATATGTTACTTTATTTTAAAAATAGTTTAGCATTAAAAATGTCCCACATTGATATAATTATAGGATAAGGTGATAAGGGTTCGAATTCCACTCATCCAATAGGTTTTGGACATGTGTAGGTCTTAGATATTACATTATCTTTCCATTTTATTTAAATCATTAAATAATGAGGTCATCGCTGCATCATCATGATGTCATAAATAATTTAATTTATTTAATGTTTAAAAATTATAAACAAAATACAATTATGTAGGAAATATTTTTATCTTTCTAATGAATATTTATAGTCAAAAATCGGACTTGTATAACCCCATGTAAAAATAGTTTTAGTAAAACACGTTATGTGTGTGTCATTTTTACTTTAACATTTAATAAAAAGTTATTTATGTCATTTCCCAACCAAAGTGGCTCCATGGGGACCCCAAGTTGACCCATGGATTGTATTGGTCGGCCATGACACATCCAATAAGGGTAGGACATGTGTCTAGGTCATTTCATTTTATTAAAACATTATTCTTACCTTAAACTACACTAATTACCTCTAATCGCGATTAAAAACTTAAGAGTTACTATTCACCAAAAAATTATTTTAATCTTATTGAACCACATTTTAATTCTTAATGACAACCATGTATGTCGGATTTTTGAAATTCAGAACACAATGATGGAAAAATTTCATTTAAAGGGAAAAATCATTTTTTATAAGTACCACTTAGTGGTTTCACTATTCATCAAAAATTGTTGTTTTTCAGAAAATTACCAAAAAATCACCCTAAGCTCTATTTGATACTCCGAATTCAAAAATGAATTATATTTTACAAAATTCAAAACATATAAGTCACATTAATTAATTTAATTATTAATTTCCGATGTCATGACAAATAGCGTGTTTTTATGAAACAATAAGTATCAAAATATTGACAGTAGTTTAAGTCCAATTTCAAAGTGAAATTGATTCAAATGACCACCATTGGATTAAATGGTAAACATATATTATAATTTCACTTCAAAAACAATTCAAAAGATAATCTAATCATATAAATAAATTAGATTAAAAATCATTTTTGATGTAAAATGCATTATTTTTCACTATTCATTAAAAAAATGAACATTGTTTGAAAAATACCAAAAATTCACACAATGTAAATTTTGATGTCCCAAACATAAAGAATAAGTTTATTTTGACAAACATAGCATATAAAATTGTCAAAATATAGATTTAAAAATGTTTTTCCATCAAAAGGCAGTAAAACAATCTTTTTAGAATATTATTGTATTTCATGCATAAGATTGTATTTATTTTCATTTTAAGCCTCTAAAACATTATCTTAATCATTAATAGATATAGATAAAAATATCTATTATTCATTACTAACTTGGGATGTTACATCCTTACCCCCTTTTGAAAATTGCATCCCCGCAATTTATTTACTTATCGAATAAATGGGGGTACTTATCCCTCATTGCATTTTCCGATTCCCAGGTTGCCTCTTCCATAATGTGGTTTTTTCACAAAACCATTACCTGATTAATCACCTTATTCTGTAACACTTGCTCCCTGTGGTCAAGAATCTTGACAGGTTGTTCCTCATAAGATAGGTTCTCTTCCAGCTGAACTACCTCTGGACTCAAAACATGAGATGGATCTGGCATATACTTTCTCAACATCGAAACGTGAAAAACATTGTGTACCTGAGATAAACTCGGAGGTAAAGCCACTCTGTATGCAACTGATCCAACTCTATCCAGAATTTCATATGGTCTAATTAACCTTGGACTCACCTTTCTTTTCTTACCAAATCGCATCACACTTTTCCAAGGAGAAACCTTGAGAAAAACATGATCACCTACCTCGAATGATAGATCTTTCCCCATGTTGTCCGCATAACTCTTCTGCCTACTCTGAGCTGTTCTCATGTGTTTCTGAATCTGCTGAACTTTTTCTGTCATCTCTTCTACCAATTCTGGTCCCATCAACTTCCTTTCACCCACTTCATCCCATAAAGCTGGAGTTCGACACCGCTTCCCATATAATGCCTGAAATGGAGCCATCTGTATACGGGAATGAAAACTATTATTATATGAAAATTCAACCAAAGAAAGTGGTTAGTCCCAAATTCACTGATAATCCATAGAACAAGCTCGTAGCATATCCTCCAAGGTATGAATTGTTCGTTCTGACTGCCAATCTGATTGAGGATGAAAAGTTGTACTAAAATTTAATTCAGTACGCAACGACATCTGAAGGCCTTTCCAAAAGTTAGAAGTAAACCTGGGATCATGATCAGATACAATGGAGAGAGGAACTCCATGTAACCTGACTATATCTTTAAGATACAAATGGGAAAGTTGATCTAGGGAAAAAGTATCTCATATAGCAAGGAAATGTGCAGATTTAGTCAAGCGATCAACAATAACCCAGATTGCATTATTACCTCGAGATGTCTTCGGTAATACCACAAAAAAGTCCATAGATGTATTCTCCAATTTCCACTATGGCACTGGTAAAGGCTGAAGCATCCCTTTCGGTATCTGCCGCTCTGCTTTAACCTGTTGACATGTCAAACACTTCACAGTAAAATCAGCAATATCTCTTTTCATTCCATCCCACTAGTAATACTCCTGCAGATATCTTTACATCTTAGTACTGCATGGATGAACTGAAAACGTCGAACTATGAGCTTCACATAATAAATCTCTCTTCAACTGTGAATCACAAGGCACACACAATCTCTTACCAAATCTCAAAACGCAATCATTATCAATGTTGAATTTAGGCAACTTACTTTTCTAAACCAGCTCTACCTTTTTCTGCAACTCACTGTCTTGCTTCTGTGCTTGCTTAATTTTATCTGATAGAGATGATCTCACTGATACCTGAAACAAAACAGAAGAACTTCCTGCACCAACAACTTCTATGCCAAAGTTCATCAAATCCTTAACCAAAGGATCACGTTCCAAACGCAACATTGCTAATGAAGCATTACTTTTTCTACTCAAAGCATCAGCCACTTTATTTGCTTTTCCCGGATGGTAATAAATTTTACAATCATAATCCTTGATTAATTATAGCCATCACCTTTGTCTCATGTTCAATTCTTTCTGAGTGAATATATACTTTAAACTTTTTTGATCGGTATATATTTCACACTTTACTCCATACAAATTATGCCTCCAAATTTTTAAAGCAAAAACAATAGCAGCTAATTTCAAATCATGTGTAGGGTAATTTACCTCATGAGATTTCAACTATCGTGAAGAATAAGAAATTACATGATCCTTCTGCATTAGGACGCAACCAAGTCCTTTCAATAAAGCATCATTGTATATAACAAACTCTCCATTCCTGGAAGGTAGTGCCAAAACTGGAGCATTCACCAATCTTCTTTTCACTTCTTGAAAACAATCATCACATTCTTTTGTCCAGATAAACTTAAAACCCTTACGAGTTATCTTAGTCATTGGACTAGATACACGTGAAAAATTTCTAACAAACCTTCGGTAATAGCCTGCCAAACCAAGGAAGCTACGAATCTCAGTTACATTTGTGGGTCTTGGCTATTCTTCAACAACTATTGTTTTAGTAGGATCAACAGTTATGCCATCTTTTGAAACAATGTGACCCAAGAAAGAAATTTTTTGTAACCAAAACTCACACTTTCTTAATTTTCCATATAGTTTATTTTCTTTTAAGGTTTGCCAGATAACCCTTAAATGACTTTCATGCTCCTCTTTACTTTTAGAAAACACCAAAATATCATTGAAGAAAACAACCACAAACTTATCACCTAATTCAAATGAGCCATCACTAAAGTAAACTGCTCAATTCTGATTCTGACCATCTTAGTATGGTGATTTGGAAGGTCATTTCCCTCTCTATGCCTTCCTAGAAAATCGGTTATGTTTCCTCTATGAAAAACCATTCTGAACACATAAATATCTTAGGCGAAGAAATATGGTAATCTGTAAATGCTATATCATTTCAAAAAAAATATTTTTGGATAATAAATTAATAGATTTCTAACTCCTAAAGTTTTCTAAACCGACCTATGATACCAACTATAAGGCCTAGTATTAAACCTTACTTAATCTTGAGTTATTACAAGATTACATATTGAGGATCTTTTCGGGATTAGAGTTTTAGAGAATTAGATCATAAAACTTGCATTACATTCCACATGTAAACAAAGTGGTTACATTAAGATAGTATTCTTCTTTACCATCAATGGAAACATATTTAAAATAAAACATGGATTCTTTCTTGACACTTCCTTGACACTATCATCATATCATGTACCTTTCCCTTGACCTGTGAAAAATATTTCAAAAATACTTGGGATGAGCATAAAAAGCTTAGTAAGGGATATAAAAATATGGAAAGGAAACATGGGAACATATATACATAAGAATGAAATCATACTTTACCCATAAAACATAATCACATTAACATACCCCATCAAATCATGAATAAATCATAAAAATCATAAGACATAAAGGTAACTTGAGGCATTCATAACATTCTTACGTAGGGGGTAACCCTCTCGGTTATGTTTGGAATACCCATCGCATTATATTCCCTAAATCTTTTCGGAGAAACCTTAATGTTTCACTCCTTCGAGTTACCCAATGCATGGGAGAGCTATATCGGGCTCACCCGCCCTTAGTTTATCACGGAACCACCCGTCTTCATAATAATGCCCAAGAACCTCAACATAATCGTATCACATAAAACATGCATAAAGGAAACATAACATTTACACCTTTAAATCACAAGATATCAATACAACACATTAATATAAAAACATTATGAAAACCATTTTCAATACCAAAACAAAATAAAAGTAAAACAAGGTATTTATTTTTCTATTAAAAAAAGTATGGCTTGTATAGGAAGCCAAAACTCAAATAATGGTCACGGTGGCAGAGAAGTCATTATCACCGCATACGTACGACAAAAAAATTCCCTTTTGTCGTTTAATAAAACGCTTCGTATAAAAAATATTCCATTTGGATAAACGTAAGAGTCAAAGGGGTTTATACACTGTATAAATGAAGGTTGTGTATAAAACAAAATATGCCTCAATGAAAGGAGATTGAGACGAAGTCCCATACCTTGGGTCCGACTTGACTCGGTCGTTATTTAATCACATGAATAATAAACTTGAGTTAATTTTTACTTGTTTAAGAACCCTTTTCAAGTTCATTATTCCTTTTATATCACTTATTTCCATGTCATTAACACTATGTAATTATTTAAGTTAATAACGGTCGTTTTAACGATCATTGGTACTTGAGTCAAAAATAAGCCCTTTATAATTACAAGTTGTTCATGTACCCATTATATCCAGAATGGTATTAATGTTGTAGATATCATATATGTAATATGTATCCAGTACATTCATGAATTTATAATATTACATAATCATTTAGAGGTAAGAAATGAAATGCACCGTTCATGGAGACGGTAAGCCGTACGTACGCATGAACGCTACTTTCATTTCTATTTCATATTTTATAGAATGGAATCATAATTATATAAAGGTATATTCTAATTCCAGTATAATATAATATATAATATCATAGTTTCATCCTTTATACGTCCCACATATGGTATTTAACGAATCAAATCACTTTGATGGGGCGGTAGTCCGCACGTCCTTAAATGAAGATATCGCGTTTACCCATAATGGAAACCATAAAGGTATGGCCAAAAAGAAAAAAATAGAAGCTTAAGGAAAAAATAAATATATTATATATCATATATAAATATAGTGACATCTTAATGGCCACCTTTGAATGTGTTAAAAGAATGTTGAACAATCATCATTTCGGGAGGCATAAATTCACCATCCATGGAAGCTGTATGTTCGTTAACCATTAGATGTAGGTTTGTGTAAGTGTAGCTAAAATCCTTATTATAACAACATCTTATTATATTGAGGATACTGTAGTTGTTACAAAAGAAAATAATAGAAAGAGTTTAGGGGGTTGGAGAAGCAAAATAAAACAAAAGGACTCAAAATAAGACATTACCTTAAAATCGGGTAACTCCCTTTGGTTTGAGCTCAAAGGCTTCCTTCGGAAGACTTCTTCCCAAATTGAGGCTTCAAGAAGTAAAATAGGGAAGTGGAGAGACACAATGGTCAGGGGTTTGCCGAACCAAAGGCTTTGGGATTGTGTGTAATGAGGTAGAGGTGGGGCCCTTTTATAAGAGGAGAGTAGGGGCACTCTTGGAAAGTAAAGATAAGTTACGTTATTTTAAAAAGATTTTCAGATTCAAAAGGTCCCACATTGATATAATTCAAGGATAAGGTGATAAGGGTTCTAAATACACTCATACAATAGGTTTTGGACATGTGTAGGTCTTAGATATTACATTATCATTCCATTTTATTTAAATCATTAAATAATGAGGTCATCGCTGCATCATCATGATGTCATAAATAATTTAATTTATTTAATGACTAAAAATTATAAAAAAAATACTATGATGTAGGAAATATTTTTATCTTTCTAATGAATATTTATAGTCAATAAATCTGACTTTTATAACCCCATGTAAAAATTGTTTTAGTAAAACACCTTATGTGTGTGTCATTTTTTACTTTAACATTTAATAAAAAGTTATTTATGTCATTTCCCAACCAATTTGGCTCCATGGGGTCCCCAAGTTGACCCATGGCTTGTCTTGGTCGGACATGACACATCCAATAAGGGTAGGACATGTGTCTAGGTCATTTCATTTTATTAAAACATTATTCTTACCTTAAACTACACTAATTACCTCTAATCGCGATTAAGAACTTAAGAGTTACTAATCACCAAAAAATTATTTTAATCTTATAGAACCACATTTTACTTCTTAATGACAACCATGTATGTCGTATTTTTGAAATTTAAAACACAATGATGGTAAAATTTCATTTAAACGGAAAAATCCATTTTTATAAGTACCACTTAGTGGTTTCACTATTCATAAAAAATTGACGTTTTTCAGAAAATTACCAAAAATTCACCCTAAGCTATATTTGATACTCCGAATTCAAAAATGATGTCTATTTTACAAAATTCAAAACATATAAGTCACATTAATTATCTTAATAATTAATTTCCGCTGTCATGACAAATAGCGTGCTTTTATGAAACAATAAGTATCAAAAGATTGACACTAGTTTAAGTCCAATTTCAAAGTGAAATTGATTCCAATGACCACCATTGGATTAAATAGTAAAAATATATTCTAATTTCACTTAAAAACCAATTCATAAGATAATCTAATCATATAAATAAATTATATTAAAAAGTAGTTTTGATGTAAAATGTAGTATTTTTCACTATTCATTAAAAAATGAACATTGTCTGAAAAATACCAAAAATTCACACAAAGTAAATTTTGATGTCCCAATCATAAAGAATAAGTTTATTTTGACAAAAAATAGCTTATAAAATTGTCAAAAGATAGATTTAAATATGGTTTTCCATCAAAAGGTAGTAAAACACTCTTTTAAAAATATTAGTTTATTCCATGCATAAGATTGTATTTATTTTCATTTTAAGCCTCTAAAACAATATCTTAATCATTAATAGACATAGATAAAAATATCTATTATTAATTACTTACTTGGGATGTTACAAAAATATACTTATAAACTTTTATCTAGGATTACATTTTCTACCCATATCAATTATTTGTATCTTTATGTAAGCAATTTACCTTTTATTATGGTGGAAATTTTTTACCAATATTTTCATTCATTATGTCCAAAAATGAAATTAAACTAGTTACTAAATTTAAAAAATAATAATTTACAATATGATACCCGTTATTAGATATTTTTTTTTACGTAAAATAATTTTATTATAAAATTTAAATATTAGTGACTAATTGTTTCTTCAAAAAAAAATTTTTTATTTATAAAAATGAATTTATAAAAAATTAAATTTAAATTATGATTCAAATTTAATTAATTGAATTATTTTTAATGAATTTTTTATTAATGTTAATTTATTTAAAAAAATATAACATATGATGAAATAATTTAAATAATTTAAAAAAACAACAGTTTTTATAAAAACTATATTTTTCAATATTCAACCAATAATCAATCTCTTTATAAAATTCCCAAAAATTTAAACAAATTAATATTTGATATATGGATATAGAAATTTATTTCCAATTTAATGAATTTAATCTCTATAAATTATAATTTTTTAATTTATATATGACCATATAATACATAGAAAATACCATTATTAGAATAAAGAAATTTATTTTTTGTCTTTAAAAATAATATAATATTATTTTGAAGAATGTGATTCAATAAAATATATTAAGAAATTTAAATAAGATATTAAATTCATTTTTCATTGTCATTATATAGGTTATCATATTTTTTGAGATTGTTCGGGATTTTCTAAAGCTACTAGGTTTACTAATTTTCTAAATAGTCGAAGCTACCTATTTCTTCAATAGCTCCTAATTCTAAAAACATTAATATTGTTATGATTTTATTTTTAATTATAATTTTATCGACTATATATTTTAAATTATTATCTATTTGTAATATCAAAAATCACACCTGGATTTTCCTCTGTTAAAAAAAGTTTATTTTTATTTTTACATCATCACAAATCCTGATCATATATGTTAGGACTTATCCCTATAAAAATGAAATTGTTCTAATATTTCTACATGTGTAAAAAATTATATAGGTTTTTAGTTGAATTTTTTTTAAAAAGGTATGATATTATGATTTCTCAAACTCTTTCAAGATTGACATACATCATAGTAAATGTCTATGCCCTCATCGTTGAGAGTGTGTAGTTGATCATGTTGTTGTCATGGACTACATTCAAAATGAATCAATAATTTATTAATATTATATCTTAGTGGTTGTACTGGGTCACATATCAATGTGGTATGTCTGAGAGCTTCTCTATTTTTATCAATTTCTAATATTTTGGTTTTTTTTCTTTTTTTAAATTTAAAATAGAGAATGATATTTCGAAATTTTATCTTAATTATTTACAAGAAAATATGGACATCAAACAAATAATCATATGGTGAAAGTAAATGTATATAAGTATGATCACATAGGTTCATCATTTTCCACAATGTTATCATCCAATAATTCAGTTAATATATTTTCTCAATTTTAACTTTATATTAGAATTTTGTAAAATAATCTACAAATGAAGAACTACATGTGAATATCTATCCTACACCCTCCATATTAAAAAAAATTTGACCACACTAAATTATTGAATACACTATCTCTATACCAAACTACATTGTGTATTGTCTGTATATGGTCTTTGTAATTCCATTGGTATACAATATAGAGCATTCAAATAGAGGGAGAATTCACTTGATAAATTTGATAATATATCAATTCAGTAGAAAAAAAATTATTATAATAAAAATTATTATTAATATTCAACTATTATATCTATTATGAGAATAAGATATTAAATAATTATTAAAAAGTGATTTTTTTCTTTTGTAATCTCCCATAGGTACATATTGATCATTTTAAATTTATAATATATGGTCATAATATAATATATATTTTACGCCTATTAAAACCAAGTTGAAGACCAATATATTCTCATTAAGATATTGGTGTGGGAGCCTCACTATATTAATCACATATGTATATTTTGTTTGGTTTTTATATGTAAATATTTAAATTGTTACAAATTAATGAAATTTGTATTTAATGAATTTAAAAATAAATTAACAATTAAAACATAAAAAATAAGGGTGAAAGGGGTAGAATATGGGTTTAATCATAATTGATATTAATTAACCAATATTTACACATCAAACACTTAATTCAATATCATTCCTCAATTTATCTTTTATATTTTAAATGAAGTAAAAAATCATTTGATAAACTCCCAATTCATATAAATACCACAACCTCTACATTGAATATGTAATGAACTATCACAATATACACACTTAGTATCTCCAAAATTAACTTCATCATGTGTCCTTAGTACCCTAATTCACACAGTTCTACTAGTATATCATTTAGATTTAGATATTGTGAAAATATGGTTTGATAAATTAGACAATAATTGACTACATCTGAAAGTGGTGAATATTATATATATATATATATAATAATTTCATCATGCATTATAATCATAAAATAATGAATTGAAAAAATGGAATCTAAATTCCCATGTGTCCTTCAACATAACCCTAGTAATCAAGTAAGACTTATATAGTAATTTATTTATAGAGATTATTAAAATGATTTGAATGATGATAATAACATACGAAAAATTAGGTGGAGAAGAGAAATTCATAACTAAACAAGGAGAAGAAAAAATTAATTTAAATTTCATAAATTTAAGAGGATTCATAGGCTTTAATTATTTGGAGCTAAATTCCATGGATAATAGTATATAATAATTGTTTATATCCATGGAATTATTTTTCATTATAGTTTTTATTTTGAAGAAATATCTTACTTCAATTGGATGAGTCTAATGTGAAAAAAATTTAGGGTCATGACATACATTACACTAATAATTTATTTAAAACATCACTCTTCCATTTCTGAAATTATAATCATTTTAGGACATTTAAAGTAAATGTCCTTTAAATATTCATCAATGTAGTGGAAAACTATTCTCTATAATGTTCTCAAGTGATGATATGAATGCATAAGAATTCATGGAATATAAATTGGTACCCATCTTAAATGACTTTCTTCATACACCAGTATATGGTTTGATATATGTTTCTGATGTTGGGACATATTTTTGGATAAATTGTGTTTGTCCATATAATGATCCAAAATATTATCGACCAAATTGATATTTTTATAATTGGTAAAAATTATATTACATAGAAATCCCAATAAAAAATATTCTTGTTAATTTATAATGATACATTATTCACTAAAAAATTAATAAGAATTCTAAATATTAAAAGGATAAAAAAATAAAAAATGATAATAAGGTTTGAAATTTTTTATATACGTGATCTTCTAGAAAGACCAAAATCATAAAATATTTTATAGAAATAAAAAATAATGTAAAAAATATAAAATTAATTTTGTAGATGAAAACACATAAAACCATTATATTAAATATAAGGTAATAAATAATAAGTTAAATAAGAGGTACTTATAATAATTAAGGTATGTATACTTTTAGAATAGTAACATGACAGTTTTGATAGTAATATGACTGTTATGAATGTAAATATTTTCATATTAATAGTAATACCACGTTTCCAAATATAAATAATATTTAGGTATTTTATAAAATAAAATATTACATAATTTCATAATGATATAAGTAAAAAAAATTAATAAAAATGGTAAATTAAATGTTGGTATTTTTGTTAAACTTAAATGCTTATTTAGTGTTTTATAATTTATATGATTATTTTAATGGAAATTTAATTCATAAAATATATTCATATATTAATATTTTTTCCATTATAATTTTATGACAATTTAATTATACCTCAATTCATTTTTAAGGGGTCTCAAATTATAAATTTAAAATCATTAATTTTCCAATAAATCGTTATTTTATTTAAAAAATAAATTTCATATATTTATAAAATTAATATCATAAAATGAGATCCATTTGTTATGTCTACACAATAAAATACTTATGGTGTTTTTATATATTTTTCTAAAATAGTTGAATTTTTGATGAACAATGAGGTACATTAATACTATTATTTAACTTAATAAGATAAAAAAGGGTTTTTTTAGTTTTGGATAATGTAAAAGCCCATTTTAAGAAATTTATTGATCCATTTTATGTATTTATTCATATTAATCAAAAAAATAACATTATTGAGCTAAAATATTAATGGATTGAATATAATAATGAAAAACACCATTCTCCTCCCCCTATAAATACCACCCCTCCTCTTAACACCTTATATTCCTTTGATATTATAAACAATACACAAATTAAATTTCCAAGCATCTTAAACATGTACAAGATTTAATAGTCTCAAAAAAATAAAAAACCCATGTTTCTTGAAGTGGTTCTCAAAGAGAAAACATTCTAGATGTAGAATCCTCGATACTATTCTTTTAATATCATTTATTTTCCTAACATATCATAAAATCCCTTATCCAATGTAGAATTATTACAACAATATAATATATGTCCTCTATTGTTTTTTTTAGTAGGTTAATTATCATCAAATCTTTTCTCTTATATTTTTATTCTAAAAACAAAAACCCTGTGTATGATATGTCAGTTCAATGTCTTCATGGATGATGAGTTTTTATTTTCCATTACCTACTTCAATTATGGTCATAAAATATTAGTATGGTTCAATAATATTTTAATATATATATATATATATGATAACATGTTTTATTTTTTTTATGTAATTTATATTCCTAAAATTAAATAAAACAAAACTAGTTCTACATTTTCTTTTGAAATCAACTAAAATAATCTACACATTTTTCATCACCATTTAATCAAAAGAATCACCTTTATAAAATATACAAAATGATACATGGGACTATATGTAATAATTTATGAGAATTAATAATACATCATTTAAAAACTAGATAATTAGCCACATTTAATTTTAACATTGAAAATTATATATAGGTGAACTGATATTGAAAACCAAGAAAATGAACTCTCTCAGAATGATAAAATTTAACACTATAACTCATATAAATGGGCATTAAATAACTTGATAAAAATATTAAAAATTAAATAAATTTATAATATGGTATGAATTTATTAAATAATGAATCTTATTTGATTATCCATTATATTACATTTAGGTAAAGAACAAATTCCAACCTATGTTAAAGGTTTTCTCAAACCCAACTCCATTCCTTTATGTTATCCCTATTTCATGATATATTTTGTATTAATATTAATATAAATTTCCATAAGTAACATTTCATTATTCTTCCCTTTTTTTAGGGACATATTTGTTTCAAAAGTTATATTATTTAAAAGACAATGATATTTTAAATGAAAACGTCTTTATAAAAAAACATATTTTACTCATATTGAATATTTATTCTGCACACTATTATGATGATTAATAGACCACAAATCATTTACCTCTTTTATATTAGATCCCAATTTCTATTAATGAAATCATTATTTTTGAGACACTTATGAAACCCATTTCATTATATTGTCTAATTCATGACTATTATTTTAATATGATCTATCTTATCTAAAAAATTATGTACGTATAATGATGTGACAATTGAGATCATATATATATATACATCAAAAGTGTTGGGTAATGTGATAGAATTATTGAAATGATTTGTAATATCTATTAACATGATTCTATATTTTTTATAAATTATTATGTTATTATTATGAAAAAATTTCATACATGAACATCATGCTATATTTCTACACAACTATGTGTTTTATTTGACCACTAAGACTTCATGACTCATTTTTATATATTTCCAAATTTTTTTCCTTTTTTCATTGCTTAACTCATTATTTTTATGATGATCCAATGATTATGTTATGATGATTATTATGCTAACTCATGTTATATTTATTGATTTCACTTACTCATGCTCTTAATGGTATTTTTTCTCACCCCATTCATTGTTCTATTTTCTCAGGTGACTAAAGGTACATATGGGAACATGATCTTCATTATGATAATGAAGTTGATTTGAAATATTTTTTTTGTGTTTTGTTATTGATAATGAATGTATAACCCTATTTTTTCATAAAAAATTAATGACCCATTAGATTCAATATATATATAAAACAATTAAATTTTTTATCATTAAAATGATGAAATTTTCATGTAATAAAATGTAGGGTCCTAATATATAATATAAGAGAATAGTTTAGTTAATTTTAAAATTAATATTAGAGAATGTTACTGAATAACCTTAGAATACGACAATGTATATAGAAAAACACAATAATATTTGGTATTGAGAGAAACTAAATATATAGATCCTATATGATATTCTTCTAGATCAAATTTAAAAAAAATATTTGATTATCATTTTTTTCTTTTGTTTTGTAAAAATAAATTAGTATTTTATAAATTGGGGGGAAGCAGGAGAAAATATTCCATCATCCAATGTGAAGGAAAATTCAATGATTACGTGAATAACATGCTCGACACCATAGTACGTTGAGTTTAAAAATCATCAAAATGCATACTTAGTTTTATTAGGATATAATTAATAAACTCAACTATGTGGAATATAAACCTTTAGCTAAGAAGGAGAAACAAACTGTTGAGTACTTTATGCATCAATAAACACTGAAATTTAGTATTTTTTTTGAGCCACTTATTGTGGACATGTAGGTTACCATAGAAAATAAGATAATTTCTATAATCCCCAACTTTAGGATGGAGAATATGGGTATAGTCATATATCATTTAGATGGAAAATCACGTTAATTTTTGGAATTTTTATTGAACACCAATCCAAAAGAAGAAATCGAATATATAAAGGGGGAAGACATTTGAACAATTATGTAACATGTTTTTCCATTGAACTCTTCTTATAATGATGGAGATATAATTTATAAAGATTAAGAAAAAGGTTGATAAATCTATCCTGGATTACAATGTTAACTTCATAAGGAATGAAACATACCCATTGGGTTTTGATATCTGAAGTGAAAGAGAAATATATAGTTTCATTAGTGGTAAAACCTATATTATTAAATGGATCATGATATCTGATACATCATTAGTTAGGAACTATTGGTAGGATGAGATCTCAATATGATATGGATTTTAGATAATGGTCCCATGGATATATAGGTACGAAATGAGGGATGAAATTTCAAGATTGAGGGTCTAATAATAAAAGTTGAAATAATGATCAAACACAAACTTTTCAGAAATATAGGATGAAACAAGATGGGAAAATCCTAAAAGGGATAGGAAGATTATGTAAGTGTTGAAGAGAATGCCATTATGATCATGAATGTCAAAGATAAATTATTACGTTAGAAAATGTAATGGTATAAAGTAGATCACCTACCATGGTTAAATTCTACTAATATAGGGAGAAATGGAACCATGCATTCTAGTGAAATAAACCATAGTTTCATAAGGGTAATCATTGTTAGTATCCATCAAATACAATGGAGTAAGGGAAGGACTATTATATAATAGCTACTATATAAGATGAATAATATGAAGTCATCCAATATAAAACAACTATTTACTCATCAATTAAAAATGTATAATTGGATTATAATATTAATCATTATTTTAGATTATCCATGTTTTATAGAACTATTGAATCGAAGCCCCGATAATATGATGGTGTTGAAATATTCAACTTTTATTGTATATGGGATGATTATTCTAGTAACTCTCATAATAATTCCCATTTTTGCATTCGAAACAATAATGGGAATAGGATGGATCTCATTATTTTGAGAACACATCAAATATTAAGAAAATGATATATATTTTCATATTCAATATCATAATTTACTTTCATAAAAATTCTAAAAAGATAATTTATCTCATTTGGATAATACCTCAACTATGTGGGTGTTGATACCCTACGAACAATAATTCATTTCATAAGGGGTTTTGGCAATGGAAAAAATCAAATATGAAGAAAGACCAACTTTGAGGGGATACACTGATCTTTTTCCTAATGAGTTACCTAGACATCACCTAAAATGTGAGGTATATTTCTCAAAATAAATTATACTCATATCCACTCTAATATGTAAATTCTCCTATATTATATCCCTTATTGAACTAGATGAGTTAAAAAAGCATCTATAAGATCATAGAGAAAAAGCAGTCATATGACATAGTGAATCATCATGTAGTTACCCTATTCTCTTTGAGAATAAAATTTTTCGATGAATGTGGATGTGTATCCATTACCGTGAGATCAATAATATGACCATAAAAAATTATTACCCTCTTCCAGGGATTGATGATCTGTTAGATCAACACTGAAGTGATTGGAACTTCTAAAAACTACATAATTTCTGAATATATCATCAAATAAATTTGATATCGGATGATATTCAGAAGACTTCTTTCCATATAAGTTATGGTATCTCAGAGTTCATATTGATACCCTTAAAAATTACTAATTCCCCAACAATCATCATGGATTTTATAAATAGTATCTTTAGAGACTAACTTGAAATTATTTTGGTGGTGTTTATTGATGACATTATAATTTACTATATGAGTAATAATGAGCATAAGGAGGATATAAGAATTATGCTGGCAACATTAATGAAGGGGAAATGTTATTCCAATTTCATAAAGTTTGACCTATTGATGTGGTAGATCAATCATTTAGGTCATGTGATAATAATTGATTGAATTTATATAGACCCTGAAAAATTAAGGGAAACTAATTAATTTCTAGACCCACTATTGTTTTAAAAAAACTATCTATCTATAGTATTAGCTTGTTACTACCAATTTTTTTTGGATAAATTTCTCATAGTTGTCTAGCTAAATAACTATGTTAATACTAAATTCGGTAATGTAGTTCTGTATGGTTTAATTTTAGGAATGCATCAAGGAGACTATTAAGTGGAAAATCATAGAACATGTACTCACAGAAACAATATGGGAATTATTTTTAATATATAGTGATATATTAATAAAATGAATGTTTTGTGTACTCCTGAATAAAGATATAGTGATCACTGAAGCATCATAAAATATTATGATAGTTGAGAAAAACTATCCAACACATTATCTAAATATAAAATCAGTGATATTATATTTAAAATTCTAGTGGAACTACCTCTACGGTGAGAAATGTGGCATATATATCAAAAACAAAAGACTAAACTATATATTCTTACATAAAAAATAAACCTGAAAATGGTAGACAATTATAGCTAATCAATAACTATTATTTCACTATTCATTTCCATGCATGATGTAGAGAACCTAGCTTGGCATACATGGACATTAAACTATTTTTGTGGAATACTTAATACATAACAAAAAAATGACACCCAAGGACTGTAATAGTTTAGTGTCTTTGAAAACACATAACATAATATTTTAATCACGGTGAATGATCTGCAACATCTCCCATAAAATATCATCCATTTTTTTATTACCTAAAAAAAATCTTTATATCCTGGGGAAAATATAACATAAAAAGGGTGAGATCAAATGCTCAGTATTGGTAAACATGGAGAAAATAAAATAAATCATATACAATTGAAAATATAAACATGAACATAATGTTTAATCATCAAGATCTTGAGTTGTGAATTAAATCTTGGAGTACGTAAGGCATAGATAATAAAAGAAAATTAATCATGATAAAATTGAATAGGAATAAAACATGTAATTGTGGAATCTATTAAGCACATGATATTATTTCTATATTAGCCAATGCATTGCTTCCAAGACCATCATTGTGTACAAAGTCCCTTACTGAATCGAGTTCACTCCTTATTCCAGTCTTTTATCACTAAACCAGATTAACATGTCGTTCGTGCCATGTCTATCTCATGAGATATAAATCTTTACCCAATTCATTGTAGGGATATAATGTTCCCTACCATCTCATAATGAAATCATTCTTACTTGTGCCCCAAAATAAACATAAAACATTCATCATAACCCAAAGAATAAAATAGATTTCATAAACATCATCCCATCATAACATAATCCATATAAAACAAATGGATAACATTTCATCATAATAAGAATAAAAACATATAAATAATAGATAAATTATACTTGAAACATAAACATGCCAAATAATTTCATCTTATATAGAACATAGTTTTGATAAAACACTTGAAACAAAATCTTGAGGAAAATATCATTTCTTCTTAAAAATTATTTTCTTTTCCCAAAATGCCATGAAATTTAAAGAGAAAAATATTTTTTTAAATAATCATGAAATATTTTACAAGATTCTTTATAAAAATAAGGATTTTTGAAACTGAAAAAATCCATTCATGTCGTATAAGTTAAAAAAACATTCTTCTCGTACTTTTGTCAAAAAAGACAAATAGTACCTCGTATGGTAAACAAAAAAATATTCCTTCCATTCGATGTGGTAAAAGTCAAAAAATAGTTAAAAATGAATTTAAAAATACATTGAAGAAAATTAAACACTTTGTGAAAACAATTTGAGAAAATATGGACATGGATGATAAACATAACCCAAGTAAATACTTACAAATAAACAATCTTAGATAAGAATGAGATTGGAATAATTATCCCTTACCTTAGGTCCAATTTCTTCCATGCGTGTCTGAAACTATTGTATAGTGGGTTTAAAGATATTATTTACTTGTAACAGAACCATAATAATATTTATGATATCATATATGATTCACTTATGACTTTATATTACCTCTTCTTTTGTCAATTCCATTTTAAAGCAGCATTTTGGGTAAAATTGTTTCATTTATCATTCTTGTTTGGAATTGTTGTTATTGATATTATTATTACATATATCATGATTTACTTACATCTAGAATTTAAATCATGATTTATATATCATATATATTCAGTATATATATATATATAACAGATAGATAAATTAAATGAAATACATTGTTCATAGAGACAGTAGGTCGTACATACGCATGAACGTTATTTTGGTTTCCTTATTGACATGAATGGAAGTAAATAGATTACATATATATATATATATATAGTATCATTATTATGTCATATATTTCATTATTATTCATTGTATATACATTATAATCATTCTTGAATGGTTAACATGGAGAATGAATCTCATCGCAACGTGGAGACGGTAATCTGTGCATACGCACGAGTGATGATATCGTTACCATAATTATTGAATGGAATTGGAGTGGATGATATAATATCTCAGAATTAGTATCATGTTATAAGAATCATATATAGTTATTCTTTACACCCTTATACCCATCCAAGTAGGGTGGTGGTAGAAAAATATATTACACCATGTGCTGGAGATGGTATTCCAAACGTAGACACGCGCGGTGATTTCATTTTTTAGGATGGAATGAAGGTAAAAGAGGGTTGTATCATATTTATAATAAAATATCAGTATATAAGTAATACTGATGTAATTGATTTATAATGATACAACTAAAGAAGAGGAAGTAGAAGAAGAATGAAATTTGAAAGAATTGGTAGAAGAGATTACCTCCTCTTGGACGTGCCTCTTTTAAAAATCCTCTTAGGGAACTAGAGATGGTATTTTTAGTAGAACAAAACCATTAAGATATAACTGTAGAGGTTTAATAGATAATTTGGTAGGGTTTTTCTGACCTTTGAGGCTCAAAATTGTGTAAAGAGGAGAGGGTGGTGGTGCCCTTTTATAAGGGAGGAGAGGGGCCCCTTACAAAAAACATAAAATATTATTCTATAATAATTTCATATTCAGAATATAAAAGCTCCAATGCGACTTATTTTGATGCTACGGTGGGTATGGGTCTAAATAACCTCAACCAATAGGTTTTAGACAAGTTTAGGTT
Organism: Viscum album; assembly: GCA_963277665.1. Lineage (NCBI taxonomy): Eukaryota > Viridiplantae > Streptophyta > Magnoliopsida > Santalales > Viscaceae > Viscum > Viscum album. Next base: position 638,599,499 of record OY728143.1, read on the forward strand.
ACCATTTTAACCTTATCATTTAGATTTAGCTCTAAGTTAAATAGTATAACTTTTACTGTGTCTTCTTGTATTCTTACACTATATGGTTAATAAACATAATATAAACTGCACATAGAGCCCCAATTGGTTCCTTAATGTCATATGTATTATTATATTAGTATTTTTTCCAAACCATTGATTTTTAAAACCATTATATCAATTAATAATACAATATTTCTTTTATAAACACTTCTACGTCAATTTTGACAATATTTTGTATTTGGTTATCAATAAATTTATAACAGCATTATTACTTCAAAATAAATTAATCTCACAAACCCTAATATGTTTTATTAACATAAAAAATAGTTTAATTCAATAAAAGAATCAAATTACATTTATTTTGGTGTTTATAATATCAATTATGTTAATATTTCATTATTAAGATAATTACCGCAACATCATTATGTCAATATAAATTAAATTATTTAATGTCTAAAAAATAAAAATCAAATACAATTATGTTGGAATTTTTTTAGGATTGTAATGAATATTTATAGTCGAATTTATCCTATGTATAACCCAGTATATAAAATTTTTAGTTATTAAACATTGATTTTAACTCTTTTAACTCTTCTTTAAATAAAATAATAATAAGTGTCCTAATCGAACCCAAGTGGACCAACGAGGTTCATATATTATTTCTAAGGTTTTTTTTCATCGATTTACACATTTCCAATAGAATTAGGAAATGTGTGAGTTTAATAATAATATCACATTGACCCCTAATTACCCTATTTACTTACAACAGTGGTAAATAAATGTAAAAATTTATTATTCACATAAAATTATTTTAATCATAGTGAACTACATTTTACTCCTTAATATTAACCGTTTCTATCGGATTTTCTAAATTCAAATCTTAGAAGAGTTAAAATCATCTTTTATGTAAATTGGAAAATTCTCTTAGGAGGTGGGTAAAAGACAGTGAAAAGTTCTATAAAATTTTTATATATCTTAAATTATTATAAATTGACTCCAAGGAATTAAATTGAACTTATATAGGTATTATGTGTCTATTTTTACCTAAAATAAAGTTAAATAAAATAAAAAATTATTTAAATACAAAATTCTGTTTTATACTATAGCTCAGTGTTTTTTCACTATTTATCAAAAATTGAATGTTTTCCGAAAAATACCAAAAATTCACCCTAGGCTAATTTTAATATTCTGAATCCAAAAATGAAGTCCATTTTGAATGTTGAAATTTATAAAATTTCAAAAAGTGGGTATTACTATTCATAACATCTAGTTCATAATAATATCATAATAATATCTCATATAGTGAAACTCGGTATTGCGTAAAACACACGACATCAGGGATTGTTTTTCTGGTGTGCAAAACAAGACTAGAATAGTGTGTGCGTATAATACAAGCTAATATAGTGGTGTTTATCATGCAAGCTAATCTTGGTGTAGCGTACTGCACAAGACATAAAAGAAATTAAAAATAATATATCTCATAAAATCTCGGGGTGTTACATTCAACCCCCATTAAAATTGAATTTTCCCTCGAAATTCGTTGGGGTTATAAATGGTTATCTAATTGAAATTTTCTTTCATAGAAACCCACATCGTAAAAAGGTATATGAAAACAACATTTTAAAAAGGAACATTAGAAACATAACGGATACCCAATGTAACTCATCACTGGGTTTCCATATATGAGAATATTGGTGAAAATATTGATATGGAAGAGAAATCTAACCATCATGTTCTGATAGAGAGTGGTAGAGAACATGGCTATGAAAAATCCAATAATCACAAAGCCATAAATTTGTGATGATCTAAGGTACCACACTGATTCATCATATATGAGGGTACTAGGACAACATTTTTGTTTTTCAATATCATTTCCCTAAAGTTGAAAATTTTGAATTAGAAGAAATACCTACTTGATTTTGGTACAATCTCGCCATTGGTCGTTCCGTGATCAATTTCCACATCATCTCATAAAGAAATGAAGTTGAATTCTTCATTCGTGATGTGTTAGCAGATCATGTGATAGAATGATAGGTCATTCAATCTGTCTCAAACATAAGGTTAGCAAAAGATATATACGTAAGTCCATATTATGGTGAGATTAATCATATATGGTTTCAAAAATGGAATTATACTTCATTTATCATACCACCTAATAAAATAAAACTAGTTTCTACTATCCGGGGACTTCCTATAGGCAAAAGGTAGGCAATACAGGCCTGTTGCACTTCGTTTGTGGGTTTGATTCCCACAACCTTTTCCGACGCGAAGGGTTGTCGCTCATCCTGCATGTTGTACCTTTTTTCTAAAACTACAATATTATAAAATTCGTGTTATAATATTGAAAAAATTTCTAGCCTTAAACAATTCTATCATATTTATAACTTAATTCACTCCAAAATTTAGGCTTATCCAAAATACTTTGGTCTAAGCTCTTAGTATAATGAAAACGATTACATAAAGGTTCATATAACAAGCATGTGAATACTATCATTTATCCCTCATATATCATAATATATATCTTGTTGGTCACATTCAAAACATGTGAATACCTTAATCATGTATTCTTTTGAAACAAGAATTACCATATAACCTTAGTGAAAACGTGAATGCTATCAAAAGTTAACTCCTTCCAAATACCAAAATCCAAAAATTTCTATATACTGAAACCACGATATAAATTTTTCCTTATATTAGTTACGATCTCATGAATACTATCAAATATATTATTTTCTCCGTATCCCTTCATTATGCGCATATCATCTACTTTCCAAAAATATTTTAATCACTTATCATGGTTACCAGTACCATAAAATTATTGAAAACTATAATAGACCAATTCATAAATATTCCAATATTCCACGATAAAATATACAAAATTATTTTGGAATCCCATTACAGAAACACATAATCATTCCACCACATAATTGTAATATTCAACATCACCAATAATGATCGCATGTGACTTCGCTTTGTCCTTTTACTTAAGAGGTTGTTGATGTCGGTCACCATTAACCCTTGGATTAGGGCATTGAATAGAATAACGCCCCATTTCCATTCGCATGTAGCATTGAAGTGTTGGTGGTGATTTCTATGTAGTCTTTTCTATATTCACATCATTAGCTACCCTTTTTACATTACTTCGACACTCAACTGATGGATGACCTTTTTTCGAAACAAAAAACATTTCCAGTCCCATTAAGACAATCTCCACCATGCTTCTTTCCACACATTGAGAATAAAAAAACATTCATCTTCTTTTCACCATTGTTTTGATATTTTTCCTTGAACTCCATCGTTCATTTCTTGTAAAAACTATGAGATGGATATATAACACCGACTTCCAGTTCTACCTTGATACCACAATGCTCAATTTATTCATTGGTACTAAAGTCTCTTGTAGCTAATTCCCTTCAAAGACTTTGTTTTAAGACAATGAAGAATTGATCAACATTAGTTTTAGGTTGGTTGATAATGCCAGATACATACCTTGGAAGCCATGTAAAATTCACCTCATATATAACAACGGATTCATCATCATTTTACTTATGCTCAAGGAACTCCTTTTCCATCTTTATTCGAAGAAAATGAGGGAAGTAATGATTGAAAAAAAAAAGTTCTTAAACTCCTCCCATTCCATGGATTCAATTTCACATTGTGGCCTTTTGTTCTTAATTAGAGTCTACCACTGGTCTACTTCACCTTCTAAACGATAAACATCCAGAATGACTTTTTCATGTCTCGAACATCGATTTATGGAAAATATATTTTCAATGGTTCTGATCCATTATTCAGATATAAGTGGATTAGAAGACCCACTGAAATAAGGTGGATGTGGCCATATGAAGGACTCAGTAGAATATTGTTCCCTTCTCTACTCATTCGAAAGTCTAGAATGATCATAGCTTATGTAAGTATAGAAATTAGATTTTTTACTCCATCTACCATAAAATTGGTTTATTCAGGAGGAAAATCATTTCATTTCCCATTACATTGATCAACACGGTTTCTTCATGTTATAGCCATCGTCTAAAACCAAAAATGAATTTTGTAAGAGGAAAAAATCATGCTAGGAAAAAAAATTAATAAAGGGGTAGTACATTAAATATATAACATCTTAGGATAAATTTTACGATATTTACCGTAATTCTAGGACTATAACTTATACTTATACTTAACCTTAGAAACATCCCTATGCATACCTTAGAAACATCTCTAGGGATTTCACTAAAGTTTTCGCATCCTAGTTTCCAATGGTTAACTAAACCATTCCTCTGATACCAACTATAGGGACCCAAGATTGACGTACCTGGAAATTATATTAATTTTTTGGAATACTTAATTCATAACAAAAAATGATACCCAAGGACAGTAATAGTTTAGTGTCTTTGAAAACTCGGAACATAATCTTCTAATCATGGTGAAAGATCTTCAACATCTCCCATAAATATATCGCACTTTAGTTTTCTTACCTAAAACATTTATTTATATTATGGGGAAAATAAAACATATAAAGGGTGAGCTCAAATGCTCAGTAAGTGTAAACATAGAGAAAATAAAACATACAATATACATTTGAACATATAAACATGAACATAATGTTTAAACATCAAGATCTTGATTTGTGAAATAAATCTTACAGTACATAAGGAATAGATCATAAAGGAACATTAATCATGAAAAAATAGAATGGGAATAAAACCAATAATTTTGAATCCATTAATCACATGATATAATTTCCCTAGTAGCCAAGGCATTGCTTCCATGACCATCCTAGTGGGCAACGTCCCTTACTAAATCGAGATCACTAATCGTTCCTATCATGTATCCCTAAATCAGATTAACTTGTCGTTCTAGCCATGTATATATCATGAGATATAAATCTTTACCCAATTCATTGGAGGTAGATATAGGTCCCACCCATCTCATAATGAAATCATTCTTACTTGTGCCACAAAATAATCATAAAAATTCATCATAAGCCAAAGAATAAAATGGGTTTCATAAACATCAAACCATCATAACATAATCCATATAAAAAATGGATATTATTTCATCATAAGAAGAATAAAACCATGCAAATAATATAGACATTGTACTGGAAACATAAACATGGTAAATAATGTCATCTTACATGGAAAATGGTTTTGAAAAAACACATGAAACAAATTCTCGAGGAAAATATCATTTCTTCTTAAAAATAATTTTCTTTTCTCAAAATTCAATTAAATTTTAAAAGAAAAGTATTTTATTGAAAATAATCATGAAATCTTGTACCGGAAGCTTCAATAAAATAAAGGGTTATGAAACCCTAAAAATCCATTCATGCCTCATAAGTTAAAAAAAAAATCTTCTCATACATTTGTCAGAAAAGTAAAAAAGTACCTTGTATGGTAAACAGAAGAATGATTCCTTTCATAAAATGTGGTAAAAGTAAATAAAGTGTAAAAATGACTTTAAACATACATGTACGAAAAGTAAACATTTTCTGTAAACATTTTGAGAACATATAGACATGGATGATAAACTTAACCCCAGTAAAAACTTACGAATAAACAATCTCGGATAAGAATGAGATTGGAATAATTATCCCTTACCTTAGGTCCAATTTCTTACGTACGTGTCTGAAACTCTTGTATAGTGGGTTTAAACATATTAATAACTTGTAATAGAACCATAATTATATTTATGATATCATATATGATTCGTTTATGACTTTATTTTACCCGTTCTTTTGTCAATTCAATGTTAAAGCAACGTTTTGGGTAAAATTGTTTCATTTATCATACGTGTTTGGACTTGTTGTTTTTGATATTATTATTACTTATATAATTATTTACTTATTTCTAGAATGTAAATCATTATTTATATATCATATATATTCATTATACATACATAATATATAGAAAATTGAAATGAAATACACCGTTAACAGAGAAGGTAGGACGTACGTACGCATGAATGTTGTTTTCCTTTCCTTATTGACATGAATGGAAGTAAGTAGATGAAATATATATATATATATAGTTCTAGTAGATTTATTATTTTATATATATCATTATTATTAATTATATATACTTTATAATCATTCTTGAGTGGTTAACTTGGAGAATGAATCGGATCGCGTCATGGAGACGGTAATCCGTGCGTACGCATGAGTGATGATATTGTTCCCATAATTATTGAATGGAATTGGAGTGGACGATATAATATCACAGAATTAGTATCATCTTATAATAATAATATATAGTTATTATTAACACCATTATACCCAAGCATGAATGGTGGTGGTAGAAAAAAATATTACACCATGGTGTGGAGATGGTATTCCGTACGTACGCACGCGCGATGATTTCGTTTTTTGTAGGATGGATAGAAAGTGAAATAGGGTTGTTTCGTAAATATAATAACATATCAGTATAAAATTAATACTTATGTTATTACATTATAGTGAAACAACTAAAGATTAAGAATTATAAGAAGAAAGAAACCTAAAAGAATTGGGAGAAGAGATTACCTCTTCTTTGATGTGCCTATTCTAAACTTCTTCTTATGGAACTAGAGTTGGTATTTTTAGAACACCAAAACCTCTATGATAAAACTATAGATGTTTAGAAGAGAAATTGGTAGGGTTTGGACAAGCTGGAAGGATAAAAATTGTGTAAAGAGGAGAGGGAAGTGGTTCCCTTTTATAAGGGAGGAGAGGGGCACCTTTTAAAAAACATAATATATTATTCTATAATAAATTTATATTAAGTTTATAATAGCTCCAAAGTGACTTATTTTGACTCACGGGTAGATATGGGTCTGAATCCTCTCAACCAATAGGTTTTAGAGAATTTTATGTTCCCATATTACCCATATAATTTAGATTTATCTCTATATTAAGTAATTTAATATTTACCGTGTCTTCTTTTATTCATACACTATATGGTTAATAATCTTACTATAAACAGACAATAGAACCCCAATTGGTTAATTAATGTAATATATATTCTTATATAATTCTTTTTGCTGAACCATAGATTTTCAGGGCCATTATATCAATTAATAATAGAATATTGTTTTAAAAAACTCTTTTATGTCAATTTTGACACTATTTGGTATTTTATTTTATATAAATTCATAACAGCATTATTACATAAAAAAAATTAATATAACATACCCTAATATGTTATATTAACCTAGAATATTAGTTTAATTCATAAAAAGTTTCGTATTACATTTATTTGGGTGTTTATAATATCTATTATGTTAATATTTCATTAATATGGTAATTACTGCATCGTCATTGTGTCATTAATATATTAAATTAATTAATGTCTAAAAAATATAAATAAAATACAATTATGTATCAAATTTTATTAGCTTTCTAATTAATACTTACAGTCGAATTTATCTTATGTATAACTTTATATTAAAAATGTTTTAGCTATTAAATGTTTATTTTTACTCTTTTAACTCATTTTAAATAAAATAATAATAAGTGTCCTAATCTAATCCATGTCGACCAAAGAGGTTCATATTTTACTCCTAAGTTTTATTTTGGTCGAATTACACTTATCCAAAAGAATTGGGACATGTTTTAGGGTAATAATAATATCACTTTGACCCTTAATTACCCTATTTACTTTTAACCGTGGTAAATTAAAGTAAAAAAGTTATTGTTCGCCAAAAATTATTTTAATCATATTTAACCACATATTACTCCTTGATATTAACTTTGTCTCTTAGATTTTCGAAATTCAACTCACAGAAGTAGCAAAATTAGGTTTTATGTAAATTTTCAAATTCTCCTAGGAGGTGGGTAGAAAACGGTGAAAAGTTCTATAAAATTTTTATATATCTAAAATTATTATAAATTGACTCTAATGTATTAAATTGAACCTATATATGTATTATGTGTCTATTTTGTCCAAAAATAAATTTAAATAAAATAAATAATTATTTAAATAAGAATTCTGTTTTAAACTATAACTCTGTGTTTTTTAACTATTCATCAAAAATTGAAAATGTTCAGAAAAATACCAAAAATTTACCCTAGGATAATTTCGATATTACAAATCCAAAAATTAAGTCCATTTTGAAAGATAAAATTTATAATATTTCAAGAAGAGAGTGTTACTATTCACAACCGCAAGTTCATAATAATATTATAATAATATCTCATTTAGAGAAACTCTGTATTGCATACAACACACACTATCGAGGAATTTTGCTCGGGCGTGCAACACAAGCCTAGAGTAGTGTTTGTGTATACTAAAAGATAATACAGTGTTGCATATAACACAAGAAAACCTTGGTGTAGCGTACAACACAAGACATCAATGAAATTAAAAATAATATTTCTTATAAAATCTCGGGGTGTTACACGAGAGAGGAGAAAAATGCAAATGATGCTCATAACAAAAAATAACATTCTATATTACCCAGGATTTGAATTTATAAAGAACATTTGTTCATGGAAATAAAAGTCATTGATTTGGGAATTCAATAAAAAAAATTAACTCACCAAATTTATGACCCAACCATCATTCAGAGAGGAGATCATGGAGGCACAAAGTGATGATCTTGATCTTCAAACGAAGTTTAATGTAGTAATGAAAGAGAAGATACAGGAGTTACAGATCATTAAGGATGGTGTCATCTAGTTTAGAAATTTTCTTTTTGTGGCTTCATCACCTAGGTAAAGTAAATAGCTTAACGATTATGCTCACATCTCATAGTTTTCAATCCATCCTGAAATAACCATGTTGTATTGTGATTTCAAGAGAACTTCATGTGGTAAAACATAAATTATATTTTCTAGATAATATCTAAATATGTTTTATATGTCATGTCACGACCCGTCCTCGGGCCCGTGTTGTGACTACCCCAAGCCCGCCTTCCATAGGCCAGGGGCTGGCGACTAGCACCAAGGCGTAAATCCCAACAAAAAGGGAAGGCATTGCCTTTGAAAAGTAAACAAGCACCACAGAGCAAGCAAGCGGAAAAGTAAACACTAAGTAAAACTGTACAAGCTATGCTGAAAGTAAAAAGGGGCCGGAAATACAAGCCCAACTGTAAAGTACAACTGAAAGGAAAAACAGCAACTAAAAAGGGAAAACTGCAGCGTCGAGCCGTCCTCCGGAAGTCCCACCTGAAGGGTGGGTACAGATAGCCTCCAATGCTCCTCGGGTCCACCTAACCGCTCCGAGTACGTCCCGCCCAGTGGTCCACCTCCAGGTACTGTCCTGCTCCGCACGCCTCCTCCACGATCAGCGATGTCCGTCGTCTGCAACCAACACCACGAAGTGCGGGCATAGCCCGTGCAGGGGTGAGTATAAGATACTCAGTAGGGACCCTGAGACCCCCTAAGGTCTCCCGAAATCCACAAAGGATAATCCACAAAGGAAAGATACAATCACGAAGTAACATCTGACACGGCTTAGGTATATGCCCATACATATACCTAAGTCTTCAATTCCCGTTCGGCTCCAACGTCCGAGCCCAAGCACAACCCAGTCCACACAGGAAAGAAAAACGTATACCCACGCAGGATAGAGCAACACAATCCACAAAGGAGCGTAACACAAGATTCAGCTCACACAGGTATACTTCTTCGGATGACGATAGAGATGATCATTGAACCATCTAACTCGTCGGACCCACGAAGGATCGATAGGTACTAACCTTGCAGTGACCCACACAGGATCGGTCCCACGCAGGACCTGTAGAAGTTGGCTCACACAGAACCGCTGAGAGATGACCCACACAGGATCGGGCCCACATAGGACCGGGCCCACGCAGGACCTGTAGGCGCTGGCTCACACAGAACCGCTGAGCGCTGACCAACGCAGGATCGGACCCACACAGGACCGGCAGCACTGATCCACGTAGGATCGCTGAGTGCATTAGTCGTCGCAGTCCGCTGAGGATCTCTGCACAGTCGTCGCCGCAGTCCACGGAGGATCTCTGCACGGTCGTCGTCGGAGTCCATGGAGGATCTCTGCACAGTCGTCGCCGCAGTCCACTGAGGATCTCTGCACGGTCGTCGCTGTCAAAGTAGCAGTCGCAGCCAGCACTAGGGTTCCCGCACACAGCAAGCTCGTTCGGGAAGGTCCGCTCCACGAGCCGAGAGGCTGATACATCAACTGACACGAAGTCCGAAGTTGATGTATCCAAAAGTTCCGTATCGTCAACAGGAACTCAACGTCGCAGACGGCGCGTCAATCAGACGCCCGGTCTGAGAGATATTGGCATTTTCGTCCCAGGGGCCCGGTTGGTTTTTAAGGCAAAACCAACCCGACCGCACTCCACCTGCGTCCAAACCTCGGGCGGAGTATGCCAAAAGATCCGTCTCACTTAGAGGAATTCAACAAAGCTGACGGCACGTCAATCGGACGTCCGTAGTTCAAGATATGAGTGTTTCCGCTCCGAGGGCCCGGTTGGTCTCGTGTACGAACCAACCCGGACGAACTCAAAGTATTCCGAAACCATGAGTGCGATATACCGAAACGACCGTCTCGATCCAAGGATCGCGTTGCCGCTGACGGCGAGTCGTTTGGAGGCACGAAGTTCAAGATAGGGGCGTTTGAACGAAAACGTCCGAAGATGGGGGGTACGGTCCCGGGCCGACCCGGCACGACCCCCCCCCCCCCCTGGGTCGGCCTGAACCGGGTCGACCCGACCCGGGTCCGACCCGGATGGCCCGGCCCGGCCCGGCCAGGGCCGGTCCGGCTCGGCCGGCTCGGCTTGGCCGAGCCGCGCGGGTGGAAGCCGCGGGCGCTGACCCGCGGCATGAGGAAGGACCGCGGCCCGCGTGCGGGCCGCGCTGGCGAGCCGCGGACGCGCTGAGCCGCGTCCGCCCGGATGAACCGGACCCGCGTGCCGCGGGTCCGTTTGGCCACTGCCGCCGCGGCTTCAGCCGCGGAGGATTTTGTCCGGCGGCGCGCCGGGGCGCCGCCGCCTCCGGCCGCCGGCAACTTCCGCGAGCCGCCGGCGTCGCTCCGGTGGCCCGTTTTCCATCCCGTCTGCGCCGTTGCTCCTCCCGGGATCCGTTCTTTACTGCGGGATCGTCAACCGTCCGCTGCGGCATGTTCCATCGTCGACCGTCAAATCCGCACAAAACGAAGAACGGCGGAGGGTCGTCGGGCCGTGTTCGTTCGGCCCGCACCCTCCGCGTTAGAGATAAACAACCGGGAGAAAAACGATCAACACATGATCAAACAATTTTAATTAAAATAAAATTGTTCATTGAAAACCGGCTTTTTTATTTTCAAGAACGTTCATGAGAAAATTAAAAAGGGGTAATTTTCCAAAATGAATCCCTACCTTGATGATCGTCGTGCGCGGGCGTTCTTCGCGGAAGAGACCGTCGCGGAAGAGATCGATCGTCGCGTCGTCGCGGGGAGGCGTCGCGTCGTCGCGGATTCCGGCGTTGAGTCGGCGAGCTCAACGAATCAAGAACAACAGATTTAAATTATTAATATTTAAATATGTGTTTCGTTTAAAACCAAAGAAAAGAACATGGGAGGAAATCCGAAATCACTCACCTCGAATGGTCGGTGATCGGAGATCGGAGATCGGAGATCGGAAGAGCGTCTCGGGCGAAGGCGTCGTCGATTTCCGGGTTCGGCGTTCTTCGCGTTATTCGCGTTCTTCGCGTTCTTCGCGAGGGAGAAGAAGTTGCGAGGGTTCTCCCAAATCTTCTCAAGCGTAAATAACCAGAGGTTAAGCGTTGGTCTTATTTTATTATTACGCCAACGAATTTGAAAAACTGGTTAAGAAACGATCCAACAATTCGTTGAATTAATTCAACGAAAGAAATGACCCATTTAATTCACGGAGGAAACAGCCCATTAAATTCACGAAAGAAACAGCCCATTTAATTCACGAAATAAACCGCCCAATTAAATGGTCCGTTAAGAATTTAGAAAACGCATCGGTTGACTTTCATTAAGACTGGTTTTCACGGGTGCGTTTCTTAGCGGAAAGAAACGGTGGGGCTCGTGCGGGCCCCACCTCACAAATATCCTACCAAGGGGGTAGGATATTTCTGGATAGTATCCTATCCAGTTCAACTCAGTTCAAGCCTCCTTTAAGTGGCTTCAAGTGGCTTCCAAGTGGCTTAAGTGAAATAAAATAAAGCTGTCGCAAAATTATTTTATTTCTTAACATTAAGCCCGAAAATTAAAAACCACACCCGAGCAAACGCAACTCCGGAAGAGGCGTTTCTAAGCGAATACTGGTGCTGTGATTTCATCGGTGCCCTCAGAATTCGATTCCAGGCACCGGTTCAAAAGTTAGAAAAACCCGCTCGTCCGTTCACTGAACGTACCCGAGCCAAACTTCAGAAAATGATTCCGGGCACACCGGGCCTCGGAATCAGGCCCCGTCAGAAACTGCGTTCTTGTAAAATTCCAATGAAAATTAAGAAAAAAATTTCCTTGAAATTTATGGGTCTTTACATTACTCCCACCTCAGGACTTTACGTCCCCGTAAAGATACATCAAAAACTAGGGAAACAAATGTGGGTACTGAGAACGCATCTGAGCCTCCCGCTTCCAAGTGCTCTCCTAAAGGTTCCCGTGCTGCCATCTGATGCGCACAAGAGGAATCGATCGCCCACGTAGGGCCCGCTCCAGTCGATCCTCTATCTCCACTGGGACCTCCGTAAAAGTCGCTCCATCATCCACGTCTAGCTCCCCATAGTTAATGATGTGCGTCGGGTCGTGCACGTATCTCCTCAGCTGGGATACGTGGAAGACATCGTGCACCCGGTGCAACTGAGGTGGCAGATCCAGGCGATAAGCCACCTCGCCAATCCTGCTGAGGACCTGGAAAGGCCCGATGAAGCGTGGAGACAACTTGCCGCCTCGGCCAAATCTCCTCAAACCACGTCGAGGTGAGACACGCAAGAAGACGTGGTCACCATCCTCGAACTCTAGTGGCCTCCGCCTCCTGTCAGCATATGACTTCTGCCGGCTCTGTGGTGTCCTCATCCGCTCCTGGATGAGCTGGACCTTCTCTGTCGTGGCCCGGACCATCTCTGGTCCCACAAGTGCTGACTCTCCAGGGTCTGTCCAGCACAAAGGAGATCTGCAAGGCCTGCCGTACAACGCCTCGTAGGGTGCCATCCTGATGGTGGAGTGGTAGCTGTTGTTGTACGCGAACTCCAACAAGGGTAGGTGGTCCTCCCAGCTGTGACCAAAGTCGAGGACACATGCACGGAGCATGTCCTCGAGAGTCTGAATGGTCCTCTCCGTCTGACCATCCGTCTGAGGGTGAAAGGCGGTGCTCATACGTAGTCGCGTCCCGAACGCCTCCTGCAACCCCTTCCATAGCCGGGAAGTAAAACAAGCGTCCCGATCGGAGACGATGGTCGATGGCACACCGTGAAGTCGTACAATCTCCTGAACGTAGAGACGCCCCAAGCTCTCCACTGTGCCCTGCTCTCGGATGGGTAAGAAGTGTGCCGACTTGGTGAGTCGTTCAACAATCACCCATATGGAATCGTGACCTCTGGAAGTGCATGGAAGTCCAGTCACAAAGTCCATAGATATCCCATCCCACTTCCACTCCGGGACCTCCAAGGACTGTACCAAGCCTGCTGGTACCTGATGCTCTGCCTTCACCTGCTGGCAGGTGAGGCACCGTGAAACGAACTCTGCCACAGCCTTCTTTATGCCCGGCCACCAGTGCTGTCGCCCGAGATCCTGGTACATCTTCGCCACTCCAGGATGTGCCGCCAACGGAGAAGTGTGAAACTCTCTCAGCACCTCCTCTCATAAGGCGACTGGTACCAAGGTACGTCCTCTGAAAAGGACATCGTGCTCTGCTCCAAGGGAGAAACCATCAGGTGCCTGTCCCGAGGATATCTGTGCACGCCGCGTCTCATAGTCAACATCCCCATGCTGTGCCTCTCTGACCCGCTGAAGAAGTGGAGGAGAGACTGTGAGAGACTGAAGGAAGGATGCTCCGTCTCTATCCACGAAGGATATCTGCAAAGCGGCTAGCTGCTCTGTCGCCTCCTCAAGTAGCTGGATGCCCGTCCTCCTGCTGAGGGAATCAGCCACCACGTTCCCCTTCCCAAGAGTATAGACTATTTCAAAGTCATAGTCCTGGAGGAACTCGAGCCATCGCCGCTGTCTCAGGTTCTGGTCCTTCTGAGAGAAGATTTACCTGAGACTCTGGTGGTCAGAAAAGATTGTGAAGCGCTCGCCCATCAGATAGTGTCTCCATGTCTTCAGGGCAAAGACTACTGCTGCCAAATCCAAGTCATGGGTAGCGTAGTTCTGCTCATGAGGCCTCAACTGACGTGATCCGTAGGCAATCACGGCCCGCTCCTGCATCAGGACACACCCGAGTCCGGTCCCTGATGCATCGCAGTAGACTACGTAACCAACTCCCTCCTCAGGCAACCCCAAGATAGGTGCGCTGGTCAACCTTTGCCTCAGCTCCTGGAAGCTCTGCTGACATCTGTCTGACCACACGAAGGGTTTCCCCTTCTTCGTCAACGCTGAGAGTGGGGCCGCAACTCTGGAGAAGTCCGGCACAAATCTCTGATAGTATCCGGCTAGGCCCAAGAAACTCCGCACCTCTGTCACGCTCTTGGGTGGCTCCCAAGCTAGCACTGCCTCGATCTTCGCGGGATCCACTGCAACTCCCGCCTCAGAAATGACGTGCCCCAAGAAGTGGACCTCACATAACCAGAACTGACACTTCAAGAGCTTGCCATAAAGCTGGTGCTCTCGGAGTGTGTCTAGTACAACACGCAGGTGGTAGGCCTGCTCCTCCTCCGTCGTCGAGTACACCAAAATGTCGTCGATGAAGACCACGACAAATTGATCGAGGTATGGCTGGAAGATCCTGTTCACGAGGCTCATGAACACTGCTGGAGCGTTGGTCACACCGAAAGGCATAACCAAGAACTCTAAGTGGCCATACCGACACCTGAAGGTCGTCTTCTGCACATCCTCATCTCGAACTCTAAGGTGATGATAGCCTGACCTGAGGTCTATCTTCGAGAACCACCGTGCTCCCTTGAGCTGGTCGAAGAGATCATCAATCCTGGGTATCGGATACTTGTTCCTCACTGTCACCTGATTCAGGCGACGATAATCGACACACAGTCGCAAGCTCCCGTCCGCCTTCTTGGCGAACAAAATCGGGGAAGCCCAGGGCGAAACACTGGGTCGGATGAACCCCTTGCCCTGCAAGTCCTCCAACTGTACTCGCAGCTCTCGAAGCTCAGCGGGGGCCATCCGATATGCTGGAGTGGATATCAGGGTTGTCCCGGGGTACATGTCAATATAAAAGTCTACCTCTCTGCGAGGAGGTAGTCCTGGAACGTCGTCGGGAAAGACGTCCGCATACTGATCCACCACTGCAGGGAAACTGGGACTCCGCACGTCAACTGCTCCCAGGATGAGGCTAGCCTACTGATGAGTGATGGGATGACCTCTCCTCTGCGTGAGTCCCTCCTGTGCTGCTAAGGCTCCCTTCTCGCTGGTGAAGGTGAACCTGCTCCCGTCGGTGCGCACACATCGCACCTTGCGCCTAAAGCAGTCAATTTGAGCATGGACCGTAGATAACCAATCCATGCCCAAAATGACGCCGTAAGGCCTCGATGCTGATACAAAAAGATCCCAGCTGAAGCTCTCGCCTCCTAGAGTAAGCTCACACTGCCGACACCAGTGCGTAATCATCGAGTCTGCTCCCGTAGGAGTCTCTAGACGCAAGGATCGAGCCAACGGCTCTGTCGGAATCTCCGAGCTCCGAACAAGGGCAGTGGCTATGAAAGAGTGACTCGCTCCTGTGTCTATCAGAACTGCAGCAAGGGTGGAATAGACACAGATCGTACCTCAAATCATCTCTGGCGCGCCGTGGTCGTAGGCCTCCGCTGCCTGGAGCTGAGCCTGTCTCTGCCCGCCAGCTCCCTGTGGTCGGGGCGGGCCTCCTGGTGGTGGTGGTGGCAGAGCCTCAAAGCGTCGCCCACCACCTGCTGCTCGGTCAGCTCCTCTACCTCGTCCGCCTCCTCCCTGCGAACCGCCACGGTCGACCCTCTGCCTCTGCCTAGGTGGCCCCTCCACCGTCTGCTGCCCCTCGGTACGACGGGTCGGGCAGTCACGAGCCATGTGGCCCTGCCCGCCGCACTCGTAGCACTGTCTGCCTCTTGGAAGGCTGGCTCCGGGCCGGGTGCCCTGCACTGCTGAGCCAGCGTCCCGAGGTCGCCTGCCGGAAGGTCTGGTCCGCCTGGAACCCTGAGTCATCCGCCGGCTACCAGCTGCCGAAGACTCCGCTATCTGCCGCCCTGCGGTGGGTCTCGCTGTGGACTCAGCCAGGAAGCTCTCGGTCAGGAGGGCTCGCTCCAGTACCCCTTCCTGGGTCGGGATGCTGAGGGAGATCAGCGATGCCTTGATCTCGTGTCTCAAACCCTGCTCGAAGGTCCAGGCCCGGAAGAAGGGGTCCCGTACCATGTCTGTCGAGTACCGAGAACGGTCGGTGAACCTCATCGCGTACTGAGCGATCGTCAAGCTGCCCTGCCGCAGCTGAAGAAGCTCCTGGATGCGCACCGCTCGGAGGGTGGCCGGGACGAACTCTGAGCGGAAGAGGCTCTCGAAGTCCGTCCAGATGAGGGAGGCCTCATCGTGTACCTGGAGCATCAGGCTCCACCAGCGTCCGGCTGCTGCGTGCAGTAAGCTCGCCGCGAGGATCACCATGAGGTCTGTTGGCGTTCTCACTAGCCTGAAAACTCGGACGACCGCCTCCAGCCAGTCCTCGGCTGCCTGGGGGTCCGACTCCCCACGGAACCTGGGTGGTCGCTGGCGCTGGAACTCGTGCAGAGCTCCGAGGCGTCGTGCGTCGTCAGCTGCCAGTGCTGGAAGCATCGGGGGCTCGGCGGGTAAAGGTACCGCCGGTGCCTCTGCTGTCAACGGGCCCTGTACCGAGGCCTCGTCGCTCGACGGGCTGTTGTCGCGCCCTACTCTGGGAACCCTAGCTGGCTGCTGTCGTCATGCCATCCTGAAAGGGAAACAAGTATGCCACGGTCAGAACAGTATACCTGGTGAGCTGACACAAGTAATCACAAAGAAAACTTGAAACACACATGCAAACAATGTTTTCGTACATTAAGTAAGGAATCAGAAGTCAGGGTCCTGGTGTATGGATACGTCGGCCGCCGCACCAACACTGGACTCCCTGGATTGATAACCACACTCAATACACTAAACACTTTTTCTTCACATAGAAGAAAGATCAGAGTCTGCGGTAGAACCGACCACCTCTGATACCAATTTGTCACGACCCGTCCTCGGGCCCGTTTCGTGACTACCCCAAGCCCGCCTTCCATAGGCCAGGGGCTGGCGACTAGCACCAAGGCGTAAATCCCAACAAAAAGGGAAGGCATTGCCTTTGAAAAGTAAAAAAGCACCACAGAGCAAGCAAGCGGAAAAGTAAACACTAAGTAAAACTGTACAAGCTGTGCTGAAAGTAAAAAGGGGCCGGAAATACAAGCTCAACTGTAAAGTACAACTGAAAGGAAAAACAGCAACTAAAAAGGGAAAACTGCAGCGTCGAGCCGTCTTCCGGAAGTCCCACCTGAAGGGTGGGTACAGATAGCCTCCACTACTCCTCGGGTCCACCTAACCGCTCCGAGTACGTCCCGCCCAGTGGTCCACCTCCAGGTACTGTCCTGCTCCACACGCCTCCTCCACGATCAGCGCTGTCCATCGTCTGCAACCAACACCAAGAGGTGCGGGCATAGCCCGTGCAGGGGTGAGTATAAGCTACTCAGTAGGGACCCCGAGACCCCCGAAGGTCTCCCGAAATCCACAAAGAAAAATATACAATCACGAAGTAACATCTGACACGGCTTAGGTATATTCCCATACATATACCTAAGTATTCAATTCCCGTTCGGCTCCAACGTCCGAGCCCAAGCACAACCCAGTCCACACAGGAAAGAAAAACGTATACCCACGCAGGATAGAGCAACACAATCCACAAAGGAGAGTAACACAAGATTCAGCTCACACAGGTATACTTTTTCGGATGACGATAAAGATGATCATTGAACCATCTAAGTCGTCGGACCCACGAAGGATCGATAGGTACTAACCTTGCAGTGACCCACACAGGATCGGGCCCACGCAGGACCTGTAGAAGTTGGCTCACACAGAACTGCTGAGAGATGACCCACACAGGATCGGGCCCACACAGGACCGGGCCCACGCAGGACCTGTGGGCGCTGGCTCACAAAGAACCGCTGAGCGCTGACCCACGCAGGATCGGACCCACACAGGATCGGGCCCACACAGGACCGACAGCACTGATCCACTTAGGATCGCTGAGTGCAGTAGTCGTCGCAGTCCGCTGAGGATCTCTGCACAGTCGTCGCCGCAGTCCACTGAGGATCTCTGCACGGTCGTCGTCGGAGTCCACGGAGGATCTCTGCACAGTCGTCGCCGTAGTCCACTGGGGATCTCTGCACGGTCGTCGCTGTCGACGTAGCAGTCGCAGCCAGCACTAGGGTTCCCTCACACAGAAAGCTCGTTCCGGAAGGTCCGCTCCACGAGCCGAGAGGCTGATACATCAACTGGCACGAAGTCCGAAGTTGATGTATCCAAAAGTTCTGTATCGTCTACAGGAACTCAACGTCGCAGACGGCGCGTCAATCGGACGCCCGGTCTGAGAGATATTGGCATTTTCGTCCTAGGGGCCCGGTTGGTTTTTAAGGCAAAACCAACCCGACCACAATCCACCTGCGTCCAAACCTCGGGCGGAGTATGCAAAAAGATCCGTCTCACTTAGAGGAATTCAACAAAGCTGACGGCACGTCAATCGGACGTCCGTAGCTCAAGATATGAGCGTTTTCGCTCCGAGGGCCCGGTTGGTCTCGTGTACGAACCAACCCGGCCGAACTCAAAGTATTCCGAAACCTTGAGTGCGATATACCGAAACGACCGTCTCGATCCAAGGATCGCGTTGCCATTGACGGCGAGTCGTTTGGAGGCACGAATCTCATGATACGGGCGTTTGAACGAAAACGTCCGAAGATGGGGTGGTACGGGCCCGGGCCGACCCGGCCCGACCCCCCCCTGGGTCGGCCCGAACCGGGTCGACCCGACCCGTGTCCGACCCGGCTGTCCCGACCCGGCCCGGCCAGGCCCGGTCCGGCTCGGCCGGCTCGGCGTGGCCGAGCCGCGCGGGTGGAAGCCGCGGGCGCTGACCCGCGGCTTGAGGAAGGACTGCGGCCCGCGTGCGGGCCGCTCTGGCGAGCCGCGGACGCGCTGAGCCGCGTCTGCCCGGATGAACCGGACCCGCGCGCCGCGGGTCCGTTTGGCCGCCGCCGCCGCGGCTGAAGCCGCAGCGGATTTCGTCCGGCGGTGTGCCGGGGCGCCGCCGCGCCGCCGGCAACTTCCGCGGGCCGCCGGCGTCCCTCCGGTGGCCCGTTTTCCTTCCCGTCTGCGCCGTTGCTCCTCCTGGAATCCGTTCTTTACTGAGGGATCGTCAACCGTCCGATGCGGCACGTTCCGCCGTCGACCGTCAAATCCGCACAAAACGAAGAACGGCGGAGGGTCGTCGGGCCGTGTTCGTTCGGCTCGCACCCTCCGCGTTAGAGATAAACAACCGGGAGAAAAACGATCAACAAATGATCCAACAATTTTAATTAAAATAAAATTGTTCATTGAAAACCGGCTTTTTAATTTTCAAGAACGTTCATGAGAAAATTTAAAAGGGGTAATTTTCCAAAATGAATCCCTACCTTGATGATCGTCGTGCGCGGGCGTTCTTCGCGGAAGAGACCGTCGCGGAAGAGATCGATCGTCGCGTCGTCGCGGGGAGGCGTCGCGTCATCGCGGATTCCGGCGTTGAGTCGGCGAGCTCAACGAATAAAGAACAACAGATTTAAATTATTAATATTTAAATCTGTGTTTCGTTTAAAACCAATGAAAAGAACTTGAGAGGAAATCCGAAAGCACTCACCTCGAATGGTTGGTGATCGGAGATCGGAAGAGCGTCTCGGGCGAAGGCGTCGTCGATTTCCGGGTTTGGCGTTCTTCGTGTTCTTCGCGTTCTTCGTGTTCTTCACGTTCTTCGCGAGGGAGAAGAAGTTGCGAGGGTTCTCCCAAATCTTCTCAAACGCAAATAACCAGAGGTTAAGCGTTGGTCTTATTTTATTATTACGCCAACGAATTTGAAAAACTGGTTAAGAAACGATCCAACAATTCGTTGAATTAATTCAACGAAAGAAACGACCCATTTAATTCACGAAGGAAACAGCCCATTTAATTCACGAAAGAAACAGCCCATTTAATTCACGAAATAAACCGCCCAATTAAATGGTCTGTTAAGAATTTAGAAAACGCGTCGGTTGACTTTCATTAAGACGGGTTTTCACGGGTGCGTTTCTTAGCAGAAAGAAACGGCGGGGCTCGTCCGGGCCCCACCTCACAAATATCCTACCAAGGGGGTAGGATATTTTTGGATAGTATCCTATCCAGTTCAACTTAGTTCAAGCCTCCTTTAAGTGGCTTCAAGTGGCTTCCAAGTGGCTTAAGTGAAATAAAATAAAGCTGTCGCAAATTTATTTTATTTCTTAACTTTATGCCCGAAAATTAAAAACCACACCCGAGCAAACGCAACTCCGGAAGAGGTGTTTCTAAGAGAATACCGGCGCTGCGATTTCATCAGTGCCCTCAGAATTCGATTCCGGGCACCGATTCAAAAGTTAGAAAAACCCGCTCGTCCGTTCACTGAACGTACCCGATCCAAACTTCAGAAAATGATTTCGGGCACACCGGGCCTCGGAATCAGGCGCTGTCAGAAACTGCGTTCTTGTAAAATTCCAAAAAAAATTAAGAAAAAAATTTCCTTGAAATTTACGGGTCTTTACATGTCATATAATTATTACAATATTATATAATTATAAATTGATGATGACAGCATTTTTATACCAAATTGGAAATTAGAGAATTTGTTAGTGGGATTTATTACTCATCACTTGAATACATCCAAAGGAAACAATGTGACATGGGTTTGGGTAGATCAGCCCAAAATGAACACCCACTTAATTTCTATTTTGGATGATTTACTTCTTAAATAACTTTCAAATATATATGTAAAGGAATTGGTGATGATACATGGGGTTCCACTTTCGATTATATCTAATCATGATCCAAGGATTGCATCTAATTTAAGATAAGTCATAAATATTATTTGAGAACTGAATAAAATATTATTATGACCTATGGCCCCAAACTGGGGGCCATTATGAAAGCAATATTTAAATGGTTGAGTAAATTCTAAGATTTTGGGAAATGTAAATTAAAGGTTGATTGGATCTGTATCTACAATTGGATAAGTTATCATATAACAATAATTTCCTCTCAATTTTTCAGATCTCTCTATATTAGTCTCTATATAGGAATGGATATATAAATCAAACTTATTAGGATGAAGATACTGATCATAAGATACATCGACATGATCATGTCCTGGAGATGCCCAATAAGGTTCAGTACATCCAACAACATATAATAGATACTCAGATTAAGTACAATATTTTTTTCAACAACCGTTGAATGGACATGTAATTTGATGTTGGAGAAGATGGTTTTCTTAGTATATCAACATGAAATGGATTCATGCAATTCAGAAAAAAGGATTGATTAAAACATTGTTTGGAAAAAATCAATAATTAAACCTTGGTAAATTTTCCCCTTTGATATCCTTGATTAAATAAGAGTAGGGGCCTTTAGGATTTCACTTCAACCAACCATGTACCAAGTACAAGATGTATTCTACCTATCCCACATGAATAAGTATAGAATAGATCCCTCAAATGTATTGAACTCGAAGGTGGTGTAGCTGGAAAAAATATAACCTATTTGGAAAAGTTGTGAATATTTTGGACAAGAGGGACACAATTCAACATAACTAGACCAGTCACTTGGTGAAGGAACTATAGACAAATCATAAGTATAATGAGGAAATATTGGAAATAGAGGAGGAACCAACAAAAAAATTGTTCTCAAAAATAATTTAAAATACATTACTTAGGAAAAAATCATTAATATTTCCAAATAATATATAGAGAAAACAAATTTAAAATAAGATTATATGAATAAGAAATTTTGGATCTGCTAAATCTACTAGCCCGATCGCACTCACGAAAAAGCAACAGAAATAATATATATTTTCAAAAAATATATATTAATTTTAATGTTGTAATTATATATTAACATGATTAAAAATAGATATTAATAATGACTAAATTAAATAATAGGTATTTATAATAATTAGGGAAACTATACCATTAGAATTGTAACCTGGTTTTTGGAATAGTAATATGACCATTAGGAAAAGTAATTCGATGGTTTGAATTGTAATCCCAACTATGAAATTATAAATAAAATTAATGTATAAAATAAAATAAAATATTATGGAATTATATAATGTAATATGTAAATAAATTTTTTAAAAAGTATAAATTATGTTTTCTATAATTCCTTGAAACATAAATATTTATTTGTAATTTTTTAATTTGTATAATTATTTAAAAATATTTTTATAAAATAGATCCATAAATTAATATCTATTTTTATAATATTTATGATATTATTTCATGATATCTTATTTAATTTTACAAAGGGTCGTGAATTCAATTGTAATATTAAATCCACATTTTCCATATAAGTGATGGTATTTAGGAAAATATAAATTATTCTTATTTAGAAAATTATTTTGATATATTGGAGTCCATTTTTCAAATCTACATGTTGAAAAATGGTTATGAATAATTTTATAATTTTTTTAAAATTATTAAATAATAAGAAAATAGTGAAATATAGTAATTTATAATATTTAATAGTATAAGACAAATGTAGAAATTTTTTGAGTGATGGGTGATGTAACAACACATTTGTTCAAATTCTCCAAAAACCATTTACATTATTAATAAATTTTAATCCACACTACTAATAGCCTTGAGGAAAAATAATAAACTAATTAATACTATAATAATAAAACACACATTTCTACCTTTATAAATAACACCTCTCACCACACCATATCATTACACCATATAATGCTTGTATCAAGTAAAAATTCTAAACAATTAATTTCCCATGACACTTCCCCATGTCCAAGATCTTCTAGTGTCAAAAAATAACAAACCCATTTTCCATAAGTAGGTTCTCATAGAGACTACATTGAACATGTGTAATCCTCAATCCTTCACTTTTAATTTCATTTATTTTATTATCTTCTCCTCACATCCCCTATACATAGTGGAATGATAACTCTAATATCAAATATATAATGGAATATTATATTTTAAGTGGTATATCCATCATCAATTTTATTCTCTTACCATTTTATTCTAAAAATGAAAATATGGCCAGTGATATGAGAGTTCACTACCTTCATTGATGATGAGATTACATTTTCCATTACAATATTCAAGGATAGTCATAAAACCATTATTATGGTTATATAAGATTTAAATATTTATATTAAAACGTGTTTCTTGTTTTGGAACTAATTTATAAACATAATATTTAACAAAATAAAACTACATTGTGATTGTCGGAAAAACATACAAATTAAAATAAATATTAATCCTTAATGTTTTAGAAAATGAATCATCCTTATACGGATAAAATATTTTTATATGGGACCATTTATGATTATTTGTGACATTAAATAACACTTACTTTCAATTAAATGTTAATAATTTAATTTTAATGGATTTTCATTAATTATATATAATTGAAATTATCTTGAAACCATTAAAATGAACGCACCCAGTCTAACAAAATTGAACACCAGAACTCATTTATACGAACAAAAGTGAGAGTAATAAAGATAAAATACGTCAAAATAATGTAAAATAGTATCTATTTTAATAATGACTGAATATAATATTATTATCTCGGATATAATGTTTATTTATAGAATTAAAATAGTCATATGTGTAGGGGATTCTCAAACCCAACTCTTTTTCTTTGGGTTATACCTATTTCACAACATATTATATATGAATATTCCTCTAAAGTTACTTAAATATTAATTAATTATTAATCCTTAATGTTTTTTGGTATATACATGATTTTAAATTTATTCTATGAAATAATACAATGACATTTTTAAATAAATCTTCTCTCATAAACACAATAATGACTCAACATGAGTTTTTTCTCATTCACTATAGAATGATGAATCTTAAAAAAACTTCTCTTTAAGGTTTTCATTTATGAACCCCAATTTTATTGATGTAATCATTATTGTGGAAATCCTTATGAAACCCATTCCTTTCCATGAGTTAATTATTGAATAAGATTGTAATATGTTCTATTTGGAATGAATGATTATGTAAATGATATAATGTTATGATAGGGCCCAAAATTATACATCCATATAATTCATTGGTTAATGTAGGGTATATAATGATATAATGTGTAATATACATGGACATGATTCTATATTTTTTCATAATATTGATGTTATGATAAACTACACTTGTTACGCATGAATATGATGGTTTCTTTATTCAAAAATATATGTGGAATTTAAATAGTAAGATATAATGTTTCATTTTTTTGATTTCAATAATCCATGATTTTACCCATTTATTATCTCCTGAGGTTGATGATGAAATTATACATAGGTCATTATGATAATGCTTATGCTCACTCAGATTATATTGATTCATGTACCATATTCATCATATTTCAAGGCTTTTAGGTCACCACTTTATTTGACGTATATCCATTGGTAACTACATGTACTAAGTAGAACATGAGAATTATAATGATAAATAAGATGATTTAAAGTATGTGTTTATGTTCTGTTTTATATAAGTGATGTATAGACATAATTCACCAAGATAATTAAAAATTGTATCATGGATTTGTAACCATTTTAGGTTTTTTATCTTTAAAATGACGTAATATTTTAGTATGAAAATGTATATTTTCCTTAGATAACATCCATAGTGGGTCTCTTTCATACAATATTGAGGTAGATATAGTGTATAGATTATACTCAATGGTAATCTAGGTGAGGGTTTATTTTCTGATTATCCTCAAATCTTTTTCAAATTCCCATGGTTTTCAACCTCAATTATTCAATGTACGGTAGTAGATGGTAATTATTGTTGATTAACTAGTCGATCTTGGTTGTGAATCAAGATATTCATGTTTATTGATATTTCGATATATTTTTACCAGGGACATATTCTCATATGCTCATGGTGATAAGGATTTATGCTATGAATTGGGATCATCAATTTGTTGTAGGATGGATCATTCATCTTAATTTATGAATTACATCATGTGGCTGTTTCCAGGTGTAATAATTATAATTATCTAGTTGAATTGAATATATAACGTAATCTCATGTATTTTTCATTAAATAAATTGACTTGAATCCAATAAATACAAGTATTCAAATTTTGATTTGGATTTTTTGAATATATCACAAGACATTATAGTGGAATTTACATTTAATAAAAAGATCTCTATTAATCACCATATATCATTCTTGTAAATTATTAAATTTATATATTTTTTCCTTGGACCCTCCTTCATTTATATCATGTTTCCCATAATAATGGTTGTTGTTTGGATAACTAAAAATTAGTGTCCGGATAGCGATGACAAAATGCAATATCGAGTTGGATCAATTTTTGTGTAGTGGACCATACGAATAATAGTACTATTGTGTGATGAATACCATGTATGCAAATTTAGTGTTTTTTGTGAGTGAATATTCAAAATATTAGTCCTTAGTTTCTAAAAAATATGAATATGAATAGATTTGTTTATATATAGAATTGATTTTTCTATATAGGATTCATTATTGGGTTATTGGGAGTGTGTTTATAAGAGAATTATCAAGGAATGGGAATGGGATTTACATAGAATTTTGGTGGATGTTTTAGATGATATAATTTTTCAAGTTTATTTGAAACATTGTTTTCGGGTCATAGAGTCCTCTCATGGTCACAGAAAAATTTAATTGTCTTGGGATCATGTGTATGATCAATGGAATCACAGTAACATGGAGAAAAGTTCTCACCATCAAAGAATCATGGTTGAATTTTCCATGATAGCATAGAGTATGAACAATCCTCAAGAATTTCCATTCAATTTTTCAGGAATCCAATGCCGCTAAAAAAATTCATTCATGTTTTTTCTTGTTAAAATTTAATAAACAAATAATAAATAATAAAAATTAAAACTTTTATGAATTTATGTAAATTAAATAAAAGATAATTAAAAATTCATAATAAAATTAAAATTAAAAAAATTAAATTAAATTCATCTAAATAGTAATTAATGAAATAGTAAAATTTATCTATATAACATTTATAGTATTTTGGTATTATATTAATTTATGAAATGAAAATAAAATTCAAATGTAATAATTTTCAAAAAAAAATTATGATCTATGAAATTTAATATTTTAATTCCATTTAAAAATGAAATTATGATCGTATAAAATAAATGCATGGCTTCTTCATTAAATGAAAAAATTAAATAATTCACTATGTTCCAATATAAAAAATCATTGTCCACAAAGCCCAAATTTAAAAGAAAGTTACAAATGGTACTAATTAAATGATGATTGATTTTTTAATTTTGTTAATTTCTATGAAAATTAGAGTTTATTTTAAATGTGTACCCACATCAATATCCCACACATGGACTATTTCCCTGATGGAAAATACACAGAGTTGATTTCTTAATGAAATTGAAAGGTGATGGCCCTAACTTATTTCAAATAATTGAACCAAAATTAGTGGTGTGTGTGGATCTATTTATTTATTAATTACCATATATCTTATGTGAATTGGTTAAACATTTTTATTTATATTTATGAAGAATTTTTTGTTTTTTATTTTTGAATTAAATAATTCATAGTTGAATCATAATGTTACTATGTTGAATTCCAATTTATCCACATCTCTTATGTTTTGTAAAAAATTCAAATATCACTTCCTTAATAAAGCTCCAACAAATGTTTTGAAATAAAATTACCCCATTCTACATATATGTTTAATATTCCATTCAACAGAATAATTTCATATTTAATTATTATGAATTTTAGATTATCTTATGGAATTTTTTCTCTTCCATGTACAGGTAAGTAACTGTGTAAATAAACGTATGGGTGTAGTCTCTTATTCAATTTTCAGGTATCATTGATAGGTGGAGGGGTGAATTTTTGATATCCTTTTCTTTTATATTTCCTTCAAAATGAAACAACTTTCGACTCCTGTTAAATATTTATTTACCTACATAACATAATTAAAATACCCACCCATATGAAAAAAATACAAGGTTAACTACCCAATAAGAGTATCTAGTCCATATCATGATTGGAAATTCTTCTTATAACACAACCTAATAGAAAAAAGTACATTGATGTTGAATAAAATGTGTAGGATCTTACATTACACTCATTAAGCACAATAAAAACAATTATAAAGTTATTTTGATTCTCCTAGTACAAAAATTATGTAATTTAATGTCACAATGCTTCTTGATCGACTCAAAAAAATTTGATCTTTTTAAAACAATTTTTCTATTTCCTTCCAAAAATCTTATAAGAACCCCCTGGACATTGTAATGTTACATAGTTTGATACCCCATTCTTATTTCCTTATTCTCTTTGACCTATATTGGTTCTCCTTTAATTTTTATGTTCACTTAAACAAGGCACTTAAAACATATTTTGTGATGATTCCTCACGAAGCTCAGTTCTTGAAGCTCACAACCTTAATGAAGAAACATTCTTTCATAAAACATACTTCATTCGCGATGATCAAATATCCCTTCCAAACATCACTGTGTTCCCGATTCCAATAACATTCTTTTGTATTATAGACTTCATGAATATATTTTCAAGAAACAAAATCTAAAACCATATTATTAATGCTCAAAACATTCAGCTGGGTAATTTCCTTCGTGAACTTTATTTCATACCACCATTTCAAAATACCTTCTTGAATCTAGAGGATTATTATTTTCAATAAGTATTTCTACATTTCAGTAGGTGTTAGAATCCCATTTTAAGGATTTTACACCGATTTTAGAAGCTTATAATCAAATCATAAATATTTCATGATACTATCTATTTTCTACTGTGAAGAACCCTATTTCAAGAATCTCTGTATAAATTTACCATCCATGATGCTTGTCGTAATCAGGGAGATCTCCACAAAAACCATCTACCCACCATGATACTCCACTATAAATGTTCATAACCTTCCTCATTCGTGATGCTCATCATTGTGGTATTGATCCCCATCAATATTCTTTTATCCTTCAGTAAACATACATCATGAATCCCAAAATCTTGAAACCCATTCCATTGAAAAATTTTAAGGAGATATTTGAGGAAATATATAACTTTACCATCCGTTATATTTTTTACCCCAAAAAATTGGCATACAATGGGAAAATTAGAAACCATAATATTATTCTTCAACAAATATGACCTTGTAGAGTTGCAGTCATCCATCAGCATCTTTATAAGGACACAGAATTAAATATATACCTAATCATGAATTAAATGAATAATACACATTGAGGATCTTTTCAGGTTTAGAGTTTTATAGAATTATGACATAACTATAACATCTCAAATATTACAAAGTAGATACTTCTACTGAGTTTCCATTTTTTCTATAAAATAAAAACTCTAAAAAACAAACATGTTTAGTTCCATATTTTAGAGAGCATGAAATTTCCTTGATTCCATCCTTGAACCTATTCCACTTTATGTTTTGTGAAAAATTTTCAAAAAATTGGGATGAGCATAAAAATCTCAGTAAGAGATACACAATGAAGGGAAACTGTTAGTTTTTCAAAACAAAAAGTAAATCATGAATACTTTATCATAAGTAATACTTTTCGCCTTTATGATGTAGTAAATACTCTTCACTAAATAAAAGATCATTGATTACCCTTTTGTAACCAAAAGATCATCATAAAACCCATATAAAGAACACATAACATATAAAGTTATCTTGGGACATAGACATTCTTAAATGGAATAACCATACGGTTGACATCCACACATGTCACTAAATTGAATAGACATACGGTCGACTTCCACACAAGTCACAAAATAGAATAGCCATATGGCCGAATTCCATACCCAATGCATTGAGGGGGGCGGTAGTCCGCACTTCCTAAATTGAAATTATCGCATTTATCTATCATGGAAACCATAAATGTATGCCATAATAGAAAAATACAGAGGAATAATGAAAACATAAACATAATATATATTATATAAAAATACAGTGACATATAAATTTATACCATGATAGGTGGTGAGAGATAATTAAATAATCATTGTTTTGTGAGGTAGCAGTTTGCCGTCCACAGAAACAGTATGTTCTTCACCCATTAGATAGAGGTGTGTGTAAGTGTATCTAGAATAATTCTCATAAAAAATCTTATTATATTAAATATACTGGTTTTGTTACAAATGACAGTAATAAAAATATATTAGGGGGTTGGAGAAGTAAAATAAAATAGTAGAACATAAGAGAAGACATTACCTTTAAATCGGGTAACTATTTTCGATATGACCCAAAGGATTCCTTGGAAAGACTTCTGCCCAAAGTGATGCTTCTAAGAGTAAGAGAGGGATGTGGAGAGATAATATTATCAGAGGTTGGATGAGACAATGGCTTGAGAGGTGTGGGTTAGGGGGTAGAGGTGGGGGACTTTTATAAGAGGTAGGAGGGTAAATTTTGGAAGGTCATGAAATGTTACTTTATTATAAAATAGTTTTTGGATTTTAAAGGTCCAACAATGATATATTTCGAAGATAAGGTGATAAGATCTCGGAATCCACCCATCCAATAGGTTTTTGACAAATGTATGTATTATATTTTACCTTATCTTTTCATTTTATTTAAATCGTTCTTTAATGAGGTAATCAATCCATCATCATGGTGTCTTAAATAAATTTATTTATATAATGTCTAAAAATTATAAAAAATTACCATGATGTAGGAAATATTTTTATATTTTCAATGAATATTTATAGTCAAAGAGAAAATTTATATAATCAAAACTAAAATTATTTTACTTTGGTGATACATACTTTGGTTATGTTTTCCTTTCTTTAAAAAAATAATATCATAAAAGGTCAATATCATAGTAATGTGACTCCATGGGGTCCCAAAATTGGCACAATGAATCCAATGGTCGGCCATGACTAAAACAATAGCATTAAGATAGATGGATGGGTAATTTCATGTTATTATGTTATTATTTTATTACCCTTAACTACACGATTACTAATTAATCACGACAATTAAAGATAATATTCGTCATTACTATTCATAATGTCCAAAAACAAAAGAGTATTAATTAAATAATCTGGACCCTCTAATTCCAAATATGGAATCTATTTTACCGAATTCCAAACACATAAATTTTAGTAATTAATTTAAAAATAAATCCCGTATTCAAAACCAAAGACGTGTTTTTAAGAAGTAAAATTTATCTAAAGATTGAATTGTTTTTACATACAATTGAAAAGTGAAATTACATCCAATTAATAACATTGTATTAATTGATAAAAGAATAATTCAATTAAACATTAAAACCAATTAAAAGGAAAATTTAAATATATAATTAAATTATATGAAAAAACCCTTTTGAAGTAAAATGCAGTATTTTTCACTATTCATATAAAATGAACATTTTTCAACAAAATACCAAAAATTTATACAAAGTAAATTTGATATTCCAAATTAAAAAATGATTTCCATTTTACCAAATTAAAATCATATAATTTTCATTAATTATTTTTATAATTAATTCCATCTTTCAAAACAAATAGCATGTTTTTAAGAAACAATATTTATCAAAAGATTGACACTTGTTATGTCCAATTTAAATGTTAAATTAATAACAATAACCACCATTTGGTTAAATGGTAAAATAATATTTTAACTAAACATTAAACCTAGTTAAAAAGATAATCTAACCAGATAAATAAATTTTATTAAAAGGAGGTTTTGTATAAAAGTATAGCATTTTTCCCTATTCATTAAAAAATGAATTTTATCGGAAAAATAAAAACAATTAACACAAAGTACATTTTCATGCCCTAATTTTAAAGGAGGATTTTATTTTGTTAAATATAACATATAAAATTTACAAAAAGTAGTTGTAACACCCCAAGCATCCACGATACGTTTCTCTTTCAATAATGCAATAGATTGCTTTGTACGTAAGTTCGAGATTCTGACACACTACGAAAAATTAAAAGTAGCTGTTATGAATATTATTAGACACCTTTTCAAATTATATAATGTTATATTTCAAAATGGACTTTATTTTTGGATTCGGAATATCGAAATTAGCCTATGTTGAATTTTTTGTATTTTTCTGAGAACATCCATTTTTGATGAATAGTGAAAAATACATAAAAATAACTTTTTAATCAAAATAATTTATAGTGATAAATTATAAAATTGATTTGTTTTAATGTATAATTAGAATATATTTTTACCATTTTATCCAATGGTGGTCATTATAATTAATTTCACTTTGAAACTGAACATAAATAGTTGTCAATCTTTTGATTGATATTCTTTCTTAAAAACACATTATTTATTGTGACAGCGGGAATTATTTATTAAATTAATTAATTCAACTTATATGTTTTTTATTTTTTTAAATATACATCATTTTTGATTTAGGAATACCAATTATTTCTTAGGGTGAATTTTTGGTATTTTTCTGAAAAACTTCCATTTTTGATGAATAGTGAAACCACTAAGTGGTAGTTAAAAAACAAATGTTTCGTATAAATGAAACATTACCACTTCTGTTGTTTGATTTTCAAAAATTCTACATACTTGGTTGTCATTAGGATGTAAAATTTGGTTCAATGAGATTAAAATATTTTTTTGTTGAATAGTAACTTTTATGTTTTATTAATAGCGATTAATGGTAATTAGTGAAATTTAAGGTAAAAATGATATTATAAAGATATGAAAATATCTTGACACTTGTCCTACCCTTATTGGATGAGTCATGGCCGACTAATACAATCCATGGGTCAACTTGGGGACCCCATGGGGCCACTTGGGTAAGAAAATGACATTAATAACTTTTTATTTAATGTAAAAATAAAATTGTCACAAACATTTGTTATTTTAATAAAACAATTATTACATTGAGATATATATGTTATCTTTTTGACTATAAATATACATTGAATTCTAAAAAATATTTTCTAGATCATGGTAATCTTTTAATAATTTTTAGACGTTAAATTAATTAAATTTTTTATGACACCATGATGACGCAGGGATTACCTCATTAATTAACGATTTAAATATAATGAAAGTATAATGAAAAATATAAGACTTACACTTGTCAAAAACTTATTTGATGAGTATATTTAGAACCCTTATCAACTTATCCTCTAAATATATAATTTTTGGACCTATAAAAATTGAAAATAATTTCAAAATAATGTAATATTTCATGACATTCCAAGAGTGCCCCTCCTCCCCCCTTATAAAAGGCCCACACCTCTACCGCTTTATCCACACCATCAAATCCCTTTGGCTCGACCAAACTATTCCTAAATACTCTATCAAATTATCTCTCTTACTTCTAGAAGCCTCACTTTGGGCAGATGTCTTCCCACAGAAGCCTTTGGCTCAAATCAAAAAGAGTTACCCGATTTTAAGGTAATTCTTCTCTTATGTTCTTTTGTTTTATTTTGCTACTACAACCCCTTAAAATCTTTTTATTACATTAACTTGTAACAACACCATTATATAAAATATAATATGATGTTGTCATCAGAAAGATTTTATTTACACGTACAGATACAGTCACAACCCGTCCTCGGGGCCCGTGCCGTGACTACCCCAATCCCCCCTTCCATAGGCCAGGGGCTGGCGACTAGCACCAAGGAGTAATTCTTGATAAAAAGTGAAGGCGTTGCCTTTATATAGTAAAAAACACACAGATTAAGAAATTAGAAGTAATCAATAAGTAAAACTGGGTACAATAGTAAGTGCGGAAAAGTAAGTTGTCCAAAATAGAAACCCAAACTGAAAGTAAAGTACAACTGAAAAGAAAGTACAGCAACTGAAAGTAAAGAAGTAACTCCGGGCCGTCCACTGGTAGTCTCACCTGAAGGGTGGGTTCAGATAGCCACCTCAGATCCATGGGTCCCGCTGTCCGCTCCGTGTACGTCCCGCCATGTGGTCCACCTCCAGGTACCGACTACTCCACTAGCCTCAACCACGATCAGCGTTGTCCGTCGTCTACATCCAACATAATGTAGTGCGGTCATAGACCATGTAGTGGTGGGTATACTATACACATTAGAGACCCTGAGACCCCTAAAGGTCTCCCAGAATCCACAAAGGAGAATCCACAAAGGAAATATACAATCACGAAGTGACATCCAACACTAATTAGGTATATGCCCATACATATACCTAAGTCATCAATTCCAGTTGGGCTCCAACATCTGAGCCCAAGTATAACCCAGTCCACACAGGAAAACACAACTCAGATCCAAACAGGAAAGCATATAGTAATCTAAAAAGGATGTCAAGTCAATCTTATCGAAGATATGATTGAAAGTCAAGACTCAGCTCACATAAGTATACTTCATTGTAAAACGATAGAGATGATCAGATATAGCCACTGATGCATCTAAGCCGTCGGAACCACACAAGATCGATAGGTACTAACCTCCACAATGACCAACAAAGTATCGATAGGTATTAACCCCTGTAATGACACACAAAGGATCTATAGGTACTATCCCCCCGCAATGACCACAATGGATCGATCGGTACTAACCTCCGCAATGACACACACAGGATCTGACCCACACAGGATCGGTATGCGCTGGCCCACACAGGACCACTGAGCACTGACCCACACAGGATCTAACCCACACAGGATCAGTAGCACTGACCCACGTAGGATCGGTGAGTTCTGTAGTTGTCGTTGTCGAATCCACAGAGGATTTCTATACAGTCGTCATTGTCGTTGCAGTCCCAGCCATCTCTAGGGTTCCCGCACACAGCAAGTTGTTTCGGGAGGGTCCTCTTCACGAGCTGAAGGGTTGATACATCAACTGACACGAAGTCCGGAGTTGATGTATCCAAAAGCTCTGTATCGTCAATAGGAATTCAATGCGACAAATGGTGCGTCAATTAGACGCCTGGTCTGAGAGTGTTTGGCTTTTTCGTCCCAGGGGCCCGGTTGTTTTTAAGTGAAAACCAACCCGACCATACTCCAAATGCGTCTAAACCTCGAGATGAGTGAGACAAAGGGTCTGTCTCACTAAGAGAAATCCAACACTGTCGATGGCACTTCAATCGGACGTCTAGAACTCAAGTTATAAGTGTTTCCGCTCCGAGGACCCGGTTGGTTTCGTGTACGAACCAACTCTGCTGAACTGAAAGTTCTCCGAAACATTGAGTGTAATATATAGAAATGGATGTCTCGATCCAAGGATCGCATCCCAGTTAACGGTGCGTCGATCGAAGGTTCGTAGCCCATGTTTTGGGCAAAAGACCGAAAGGGGTTCGGAAGTGGGGGTTTCGGGCCCGGACCGACCTGGCCCGAGACCTCCTGGGTCGGCCCGAACCAGGTCGCCCTGAACCCGGTCCGGGTCCGGCCAGCTAGGGAACGAATCGACCCGGTTGGTGTGGCCCTGCCCAGCCTGGGTGCGGCCCAGCCCGACCTGGGCGCGGACCGGACCGACCTGGTCGCGGCTCGGCCCAGCCTGGGCGGCCCGGCTCGGCGTGCTGGTGCGGCCAGGTGGCTCAGCCGAAATGGCTGAGCGGTTTGGGGGGGGGGGGGCGATGCCACCCATGTTGCATAACCGCGGCCCCCATGTGGGGGCCGCTGTTGTCCGGCCAGCCGGGGGTAATGACCCCCGACTTCTCCCCTGACCTGCCGGCCCGCTCTGGGTGGCCGGCTACTGCCGCCACGGGACCAGCGCTGGCCGGTCCCCCTGCTCCGACGCCGACGGCCAGAAACTGGCTGCCGCTCCCTGCTCAGCTGCGGCCGAAGGCCACGCCCTTGGTCCGTCTGGCACGGCGCGATAGCCTCGCACCCCTCCGCCGCAGCGCCGCTCTGGCCGTGGTGTTTTCGCAATTCTCCAGCACGGCGCGACGACACCGCGACCTTGTTTGTCTTCATCGGCACGGCGCGATGGCGCCCCGCATCCTTGCCGCACGATCCCGTACGGTGCGATGGAACCGCTCCATCTCCGTTCAAAACCAAAACAATGTCATGCATCATAATTAAGGGAGGAGGTTCGGCCGTGTTTTTGCGGTCCATCCCCCTCCCATTAATCGATAGCAAGCGGCTAAGATTAAGGAAGAATTTTCAAAAATTCACGAACATAAATACAAAAATAAATCCCCTACCTCGAGCATAGTTGAACGAAGGCTCGTCTCGGAATTTCACGTCACGGGAGAAGGCGTCGCGGAAATAGTATTGTCGCGTCTTGGATAAAAGATTCCCCAGCTTCATGTCGTTGATCTCTGAGGATCCGGCGTTCTGATCGACCTTCGTCGGAGGTCGGCGTTCTTTGCGTTCTTAAATTTCTTCTTCGAGGAAGAAGAACTTCTTGAGAAAATTCTCACAAGCCTTCACGCAAAACGAAACCCTTAATAAAATAAGACATGTCTTATTTTGTTAAGACACAAGTCAACGTCTTTGAAATTCAAAATTGAATCAATTAATTTAATTAAATTAATTGCAACGTTTAAACTGCCCAATTAATAGAGGCGTTTAATGTTTAATTAAACAAACGAGTTGACTTCATCTAAAAAGGGGGGTGCGGGTGCGTTACCTTAATTAAAGGGGCTTGAGGACGTTGAATGGGTGGGTCTCGTGTGGTCCCCACATCACTAATATCCCACATAGTGGATTAGTTAGGATGTGGGTCCCACTCAACCACATAGATTAGGTTCACACTTCCTTGAATAAAAATAAAATCTGTTGAACAGTATTTTATTTTATTCTTTAGTTAACCCAATTAAGTAAAACTCCACCCGAGAAAACACAACTCCAGAAAAGGTGTTCCTAAGTAATTACCAGTGATGTGATTCCATCGGTGCCCTCAGAATTCGATTCCGAGCACCGGTTTAAAAGTTAGGAAAACCCGCTCGTTCGGTCACTGAACGTACCCGAGCTAAACATTGGAAAATGATTCCGGGCACACCGGGCCTCGGAATCAGGTTCCGTCAGAAACTACTTTCTTCTAAAATCCAAAAAAAATTAGGAAAAAATTTCCTTGATTTTTACGGGTCTTTATATTACTCCCACCTCAGGGCTTTACATCCCCGTAAAGATACATCATGAACTAGGGAAACAAATGTGGGTACTGAGAACGCATCTGAGCCTCCTTCTCCCAAGTTCTCTCCTGGAGGTTCCCGTGCTCCCATATGATGCGCACTAGAGGAATCTACCATCCACGCATGACACGCTCCTGTTGATCCTCGATCTCCACTGGGACCTCCGCAAAAGTCGCCCCATCATCTATGTCCAGCTCCCCATGATCAATGATTTGTGTCGGGTCATGCACGTATCTCCTCAGCTGAGATACATGAAGGATGTTGTGCACCCAGTGCAACTGAGGTGGTAGAGTCAGGCGATAAGCCACCTCGCCAATCCTGCTGAGGACCTGGAATGTTCTGATGAAGTGCGGAGATAACTTGTCGCCCTGGCCAAATCTCCATAATCCACATCGAGGTGATACCCGCAAGAAGATGTGGTCACCATACTCAAACTCTAGTGGCCTCCGCCTCCTATCAGCATAAGACTTCTTCTGGCTCTGATCTATCCTCATCCGCTCCTGGATGACCTGGACCTTCGCCATCATGGCCTGGACCATCTCCAGTCCCACAAGTGCTGACTCTCCAGGGTCTTTCCAACACAGAGGTGATCTGTAAGGTCGGTCGTACAAACGTCTCGTATGGTGCTATCCCAATGGTGGAGTGGTAACTGTAGTTGTATGCGAACTCCACCAAGGGTAGGTGGTCCTCGCAGTTGTGACCAAAGTTGAGGACACATGCGCAGAGCATGTCCTCGAGGGTCTGAATGGTCCTCTCCATCTGACCATCCGCTTGAGGGTGAAAGTCAGTGCTCAGATGTATTTGCATCTCGAACGGCTGCTGCAACCCCTTCCAAAGCCGGGAATTAAAGTGAACATGTCAAACGGAGATGATAGATGATTGCACACCATGAATCCGTACAATCTCCTAATTGCAGAGGCATCACAAGCTCTCCCCTAAGCCCTGCTCTTCGATGGGTAAGAAGTGAGTCGACTTGGTGAGTCGGTCGATAATCACCCAAATGGAGTCGTGACCTCTAAAAGTGTGTGGAAGTCACATCAGGAAGTCCAAAGATATCTCGTCCCACTTCCACTCTGGGACCTCCAAGGGTTGTACCAGGCCTGCTGGTACCTGGTGCTGCACCTTCACTTACTGGCAGGTGAGGCATCGAGAAACGAACTCTGCTACAGCTTTCTTCATACTCAGCCACCAATACTGTCGTCTAAGGTCCTGGTACATCTTCTCCACTCCTAGATGTAACGCTAGAGGGGAATTGTGGAACTTCCTCAGCATCTCCTCCTGTAAAGTAGCCGTTATAATGGTACATCCTCTGAAAAGGATGGCGTGCTCTCCTCCTAAAGAGAAACCATCAGGTGCCTATCCTGAGGATATCTGTGCACGCCACATCTCACAGTTGGCATCCCCACGTTGTGCCTCTCTGACCCGCTGTAGTAGTGGAGGAGTGACTGTGAGTGACTGAAGAAAGGCTGCTCCATCTCTATCCATGAAGAATATCTGCAAAGTGGATTGCTGCTCTGTCACTTCCCCAAGTAGCTGAATGCCCGTCCTCCTACTGATTGCATCGGCTACTACGTTCCCCCTTCCAGGATTATAGAGTCTCTCAAAGTCATAGTCCTGGAGGAACTCGAGCCATCTCCATTGTCTCAGGGTCAGGTCCTTCTATGAGAAGATATACCTGAGACTCTGATGGTCAGAATAGACTGTAAAGAGCTCACCCATCAGATAGTGTCGCCACATCTTCAGAGCCAAGACCACTGCTATTAACTCCAGGTCATGGGTAGCGTAGTTCTTCTCATGCTGCCTCAACTAACATGATCCATAGGCGATCACGGCCCGTTCTAGCATCAGGACACATCTGATTCTGGTCACTGATGCATCGTAGTAGACTACGTACCCTACTCCCTCCTCCGGTAGCCTCAAGATAGGCGCACTGGTCAATCTCTGTCTCATATCCTAGAATCTCAGTTGACATCTTCCTGAACACACAAAGGGTTTCCCCTTCTTCTTCAAAGCTGAGAGTGGTGCCGCAACTCTGAAAAAGTCTGGCACAAATCTCCGGTAGTACCCAGCTAGACCCAAGAAACTCCACACCTCCGTCACACTCCTGGGTGGATCTCATGCTAGGACTGCCTCGATCTTCACAAGATCCACCGCAACTCCAGCCCCAGAGATGACGTGTTCCAAGAAGTGGACCTAACGTATCCAGAACTGACACTTCGAGAGCTTACCATAAATCTGGTGCTCTCAGAGTTTGTCCTGTACAACCCGTAAGTTGTAGGTGTGCTCATCCTCAGTCGTCGAGTATATCAATATGTCATTGATGAAGACCATGAAAAATCGATCGAGGTAAGGCTGAAAAATCCTTTTCATGAGGCCCATGAACACTACTAGAGCAGTGGTTATGCCGAATGGAATAACCAAGAACTCATAGTGGCCATACCAACATCTGAAGGCTGTATTCTGCACATCCTTGTCCCGAACTCTGAGCTGATGATAGCCTGACCGGAGGTATATCTTCGAGAACCACTGTGCTCCCTTAAGCTGATTGAAGAGGTCCTAAATACTTGGTAGCACATACTTGTTCCTCACGGTCACCTGGATTAGGGAACGATACTCGACACAAAGTCGCAAGATCTTGTCCTCCTTCTTGGCAAACAATATCTGGAAAGCGCAGGATGAAACACTAGGTCAGATGAATCCCTTTCCCGGCAAGTCCTCCAGTTGTACCCGTATCTCTCTAAGCTCAGCTGGGGCAATCCGATATGCAGGGGTGGATATCAGGGCTGTCCTGGGGTACAAGTCAATATAAAATTCTACCTCTCTGTGAGTAGGTAGCCCTGGGACGTCATCGGGGAAAACGTCTGCATACTGATCCACAACTACAGGAAAACCAAGACTCCGCATGTCAACTGATCCTAGGATGAGGCTATCCAACTGATGAGTGATGTTTCATCCTCTCCTCTACATGAGTCCATCATATGCTGCAAAGGCTCCCTTCTCTCCGGTGAAGGTGAAACTACTCCCATCAGTGTGTACACCTCGCACCTTGCGCCTAATGCAGTCAATCTGAGCATGAACTGTAGATAACCAATCCATGCCCAAGATGATGTCGTAATGCCTCGACGCCGCTACAAGAAGATCTCAGCCGAAGATCTCACCTCCTAGAGTAAGCTCACACTACCATCACTAGTGCATAATTGTCGAGTCTGCACCCGTAGTAGTCTCAAGCCATAAGGATCGAGCCAACGGATCTGTCCGAATCTCCGAGCTCCGAACAAGGGCATCGGCTATGAAAGAATGTCTTGATCATTTGTTTATAAGAACTATAATAAGGGTTTAATAGACACCGATAGTACCTCGAATCGCCTCGGTCGCATCGTGGTCGTAGGCCTCCGGTGCCTGGAGTTGTGCATGTCTCTACCCGCCAGCTCCCTTTGGTCGGGGTGGATCTCCTGGTGGTGGTGGTGGTAGAGCCTCAAAGCGTCTCCCACCACCTGCTGCTCGGTTGGTTCCTCTACCTCATCCGCCAGCTCCCTGCAGACTGCCACGGTCGACCCTCTGCCTCTGCCTGGGTGGTCCCTCAACTGTATGCTGCTCCTCTGTACGGCTGGTCGGGCTGTCACGAGCCATGTGGCCCTGCCCGCCGCATGCATTGCACTGTCTGCCACTCAAAAGACTAGTTCTGCGCTGAGTGCCCCGCACCTCTGAGCCAGTGTCCTGAGGTCATCTTCCTGAGGGTCTGGTCTCCCTGGACCCATGTGTCATCTGTCGACTACCAGCTGCAGAAGACTCTGCTACGTGCCGCCCTGTGGTAGGTCTTACTGCTGATGTAGGCTCAGCAAGGAAGCTCTCGATGAGAAGGGCTCGCTCTAGTACCCCTTCCTCTATCGGAATATTGAGGTAGATCAGTGATTCCCTGATCCCATGCCTCAATCCCTGCTCGAATATCCGTGCCCGAAAGAACAGGTCACGTACCATGTCCATCGAATAGCGCGAGAGGTCGGTAAATCTCACCGAGTACTGGGTGACCGACAAGCTGCCCTACCTCAGCTGTAGTCGCTACTAGATGTGCACCGCACGGAGGGTGGCCATGATGAACTCCGAGCCGAAGAGGCTTCCAAATTCCGTCCAAAGGAGAGACACCTCTTCGTGCACCTGGAGCATCAAGCACCACCATCTGCCTACTGCTGCGTGCAGGAGGATCGCTGCGAGGATCACCATGAGGTCAGCTGGTGTCCCCACTAACCTGAAAACTCGTACAACTGCCTCCAACCAATCCTCGGCTGTTTGAGGGTCCGTCTCCCCACAGAACCTGAGTAGTCGCTGATGCTGAAACTCGTGCAGTGCACTAAGGCGACGTGCACCATCAGCGGTTGGGGCTGGTAGCATCGGTTACTCGGTGGGTAGAGGTACCTCTAGTGCCTCTGCTGTCAAAGGGCCCTGTACCGAGGCCTCGTTGCTCGGTGGGCTGTCGTCATGCACAACGCTCGGAACCCTAGATGGCAGCCGTTATGGGGCCATCCGGAAAAGAAATAGGTCCACTACGATTAAAACAGTATACCTGGTGAGATGACACAAAATAATCACAAAGAAAACTTTTAAAACACACATGCAATCAATGTTTTCGTGCACTAAGTCGGAAATCAGAAGTCAGGGTCCTTCGTACGGATACGTCGGCCGCCACGCCAATACTGGACTCCCTGGACTGATAACCACACTCAATACACTTAAAACTATTGCTTCACATATAAAAAGATCATTGTCCTGAGTTATTTGGTAGAACCGAACTCCTCTGATACCAATTTGTCACGACCCGTCCTCGGGGCCCGTTCCACGACTACCCCAAGCCCGCCTTCCATAGGCCAGGGGTTGGCGACTAGCACCAAGGCATAATTCCCGATAAAAAGGGACGACATTGCCTTTATAAAGTAAACAAACACACAGTGTAAGCAAGTATAAGTAAACACTATGTAAAACTGGGTACAATAGTAAGTGCGGAAATGTATGTGTGCCAGAATACAAACTCAAACTGAAAGTAAAGTACAACTGAAAAGAATGTATAAAAACTGAAAGTAAAGCAGCAATATAGGGCCATCCACCGGTAGTCCCACATGAAGGTTTGGTTCAGATAGCCACCTCTTCTCCTCGGGTCCCACCGTCTTCTCCGTGTACGTCCCGCAGAGTGGTCCACCTCCAGGTACCGACTGCTCCACTAGCCTCGACCACGATCAGAGTTGTCCGTCGTCTGCATCCAACACAATGTAGTGTGGGCATAGCCCGTGCAGGGGTGGGTATACTCTACTCAGTATGGACCCTAAGACCCCCGAAGGTCTCCCAGAATCCACAAAGGATAATCCACAAAGGAAAGATACAATCACGAAGTAACATCCAACAATACTTAGGTATATGCCCATACATATACCTAAGTCATCAATTCCAGTTCGGCTCCAACATCCGAGCCCAAGTACATCCCAGTCCACACAGGAAAACACAACTCAAATACATAGAGGAAATAATTTCGTAATCCACAAAGGATTTCAAGTCAATATTATCGAATATAAGATTGAAAGTCAAGACTCAGCTCACACAGGTATACTTCATCGTAAGACGACAGAGATGATCAGATATAGCCACTAATTCATCTAAGCCTTCGGACCCACACATGATCGATATGTACCAACCCTCGCAATGACCCACAAAGGATGGATAGGTACTAACCCCCACCATGTCCCAATAAGGATCAATAGGTACTAACCCCCGCAATGACCCACAAAGGATCGATCGGTACTAACCCCCGCAATGACCTACACAGGATCTGACCCACACAGGATCAGTATGCGCTGGCCCACATAGGAATATTATAATTAATGAAAAATATTTATGTTATATATGTTAAATAAGATCCTAAATTCTATCTTTTATACGTTCCACGTATGGAATCAACGAGTCATATCACTTTGAGGGGGCGGTAGTCCGCACTTCCTAAAATGAAATTATCGCGTTTACCTATCATGGAAACCATAAAGGTATGCCATAAAAGAAAAATACAGAGGAATAAAGAAAAACATAAAAATAAAATATATCATATAAAAATACAGTAACATCTTAATAGCCACCATGAGAGGTGGTAGACGATAATTGAACAATCATTGTTTCCTGAGACAGTAGTTCACCGTCCACAAAAACAGTATCTTCTTCACCCATTAGATGGAGGTGTGTGTTAGTGTATCTAGAATGCATCTCATAAAAACATCCTATTATATTTAAGATACTGGTGTTGTTACAATAGTAAGGAATAAAAAATGTTTAGGGCAGTTGGAGAAGCAAAAGAAAAAGAAAAGAACATAAGAGAAGACATTACCTTTAAATCGGGTAACTCTTTTTGATTTGAGCCAAAGGCTTCCATAGAAGAAATTCGGCCGAAAGTTAGGATTATAGAAGTAAGATAGGGATGTAGAGAGATAATATGAGCAGGGATTTGACTATAAAATGTATTTAGAGGTGTGGGTAAGGGGGGAGATGTGGGGTCCTTTTATATGGGGGAGGAGGGTCACTTTTGGAAGGTCTTGAAATGTTATTTTATTATAAAATAGTTTCGGATATTAAAGGTCCCATAATAATATATTTCGAGGATAATGTGAAAATGGTTCTAAATCCACCCATCCAATATGTTTTCGAAAAGTGTAAGTCTTAGATTTTATCTTATCATTTCATTTTATTTAAATCGTTTATTAATGAGGTAATCAGTGCATCATCATGGTGTCTAAAATAAATTTATTTATTTAATGTATAAAAATTATAAAAAATACCATGATGTAGTAAATAATTTTATCTTTCCAATGAATATTTATATTAAAAGATTTCATTTATATAATCAAAATGAAAATTGTTTTACTTATGTGATACAAAATTTGGTTATATTTTCCTTTCTTTAAAAAATTAACATGATAAAAGGTCAATATCAAAATAAAGTGATTCCAGGGGGTCCCAAAGTTGGCACAA
This sequence comes from Viscum album, assembly GCA_963277665.1. NCBI lineage: Eukaryota > Viridiplantae > Streptophyta > Magnoliopsida > Santalales > Viscaceae > Viscum > Viscum album. Next base: position 638,642,892 of record OY728143.1, read on the forward strand.
GGCATCACATGGTTAGCCATGACTAAAAACTTATCATTAAGAAACATGGATGGGTAATTTTGTATTATTAGGATATTATTTTATTACCCTTAACTACACGATTACTAATTAATCCAGATAATTAAAGATAATTGTCATCGTTACTATTCATAATGTCCAAAAACAAAAGAGTCTTAATTACATAATTCAGACCTTATGATTAAAAATATGGAATCCATTTTACCAAATTCCAAATACAGAAATTTCAGTAATTAATTTAAAAATAATTCCTGTTGTCAAAACCAAAGACGATTTTTTAAGAAGTAAAATATATAAAAAGATTGACTTGTTTTTACATCCAATTGAAAAGTGAAATTACATCCAATGAATAACATTGTATTAAGTGATAAAAAATAATTAAATTAAAATTTAAAAACAATTAAAAGAAAAATTTAACTATATAATTAAATTTGATGAAAAATCTATTTTGAAGTAAAATATAGTATTTCTCACTATTCATTATAAATGAACATTTGTCAGAAAAATACAAAAAATTTATCAAAAGTAAATTCGATATTCCAAATTCAAAAATGATATCCATTTTACTAAATTCAAATCATAGAAGTTTCAATAATTAATTTTATAATTAATTTCCATTGTCAAAACAAAAAGCGTGTTTTTAAGAAACAATATTTGTCAAAAGATTGACACTTGTTTATGTTGAATTTCAAAGTAAAATTAATTACAATGACCACCATTACATTAAATGGTTATATTATAGTTTAAATTCACACTAAAACCAATTGAAAATATAATCTGTCCATATAAATAAATTATATTAAATGGTGGTTTTAACTTAAAATACATCATTTTTAACTATTTATTAAAAAATTGAATTTTAAGAGAAAAATAACAAAAATTTACACAAAGTACATTTTGATGTCTCAATTTATAAGAAGGATTTTATTTTTTCAAATATAACATATAAAATTGAAAAAATTTAGTTTTAAAAAAGGGTTTCCATCAAAAGGCGGTTAATTGACCTTTTGAAGAATATTTGAAAATCTATGTTTAAAATTAGAATCATTCACATTTTAAGCCTATGACATTTATTTGATAAATGTAATTAAATATAGCAATCATATATAATCATTTTGTACTTAGTTATTTTAATTCCCTCCATTAAAACATCTAGGAATTAACTACCATTTTAAATAATATTATTATATTATTAGTGTGCAACATATGATTTCAAATAAATTCGTTGTTGCGTATTGGGTACGCCATCAAACATAGAATTCCCTTTAAAGTAATATTATCATTTTATTCATAAATATTGATAAATATGAAAATTTCATATTCTTTATTTACGTGGGATTTTACAATATTCCATTCCAATAAGGGAGTGAAACGATTAAAAGAATCTTTTCTCCCCATTTCCTTCATAAATAATTCATTACATGTTCTCAAAAAATCATACGATATTTGTGGAATAAAAATTGACAAATCATAATAAAACTTATGAAGAAATGTAAGGTAAAATCTATTCCTTCATTTCATATATGTCCCATCAAATTGAATTGAATTTTTTTAAGAATAATTAATTATATTTCCTTAGTATAAAGATCAGTCTGATCCTTCACATATACAATGTAAGGTGATTTCCTCTAATCTAAAACATTCATAAAGATACAATCCAATAATTGAAAATTATAATATTCATTAACAACTTGGTCATAAAATTATCCCTTTTTGTATTTTTGTCCAACTAATATTTACAAATCACTGAACATTGTACCCACAAGAAATGGATATATTTTCCACAATTCTAAGCCTCCATGAGCTAAGTAGTTGTAGGGAAAATTAATTATTGACATAAAAAACAATACCATCCAAAATTAGTGACAAATTATATCCTAATCATTCTTACATAGATTTCATCTTTTTTATTCTCCATATCATCATACTTTTTAGAAAATGAGAATTGTTTTCCTAAAACCACCCCAAGAAATAGTTATATTAGTTCACACACATAAATGATAGATTCATAGCTTAGCCAAAAATCCCCCATTATGAATACTTTTAGTGGTATATAATTATGAAAAAATTATACAGCTTGAAAACACTACCCAGGGGTAAGATGAGAGAGTGGATAGACATACATACCTCAACATTTATGAGAATGAGGTTGAATTCCCATGTTCAACCTCAATTTAGAAAATTGTTCATTTGGTAATGTTTTCATGAATATGTCATCATCATGTTCTGATGTAATAATATAATGATTATTAAATTCATTTGTCTCCACATTCTCATTGATGAATTGTTACATTATGTTAATATGATTTGAATGAGAAATTCTTAACTAATTTTTCATAATATTTATTAATCATTTCTTTTCACATACTATGACAAGGGGTAACATTCCTTCAATAAGTAATTATTACATATGAGTTATCATAAACATAAGTTGTGTAGGATCATCAGTGGAAGATAAATACTCATATTCATCCATGCTAAGAGTTATTGAATTCGAATTCTATGTATTCCAACTAAAAAAGTTTCCACATAAATAAATCTCCATCGGATGTGGATCTTATATCATAAACTTATCATTCCCAATTAGCATCGGAATACCAATACAAGGAAATACATTTTGAGATAGGATACCTGATTCCAAAACATTTTGTGATATTTAAATATCAAATAATTTATTTTCCAGCTATTATAGGTAATTACTTGGGAACACTATGAAATCATACACACAAACTAACAACATAGACAATGTATGGTCTAGAGGAAGTAGAATACAATAACCACCCTATATTATTTCTAAACTCTTTCTAATCAACATAATTGGATTCACCAACTTTATAAAACTAGATTCCCAATAAAATTGATGTGGAAACTAGTTTTGAAATTTCTCGAAAACAATTATTAACATGTTCCTTACAATACTTTTCCAAACAAAGAAAAATGTGATTCTTATTTTATGAAATATTATATGCAAGAACATATTTTTTTCACCCAACATGGTAATATCAATAAAAAAATTCATATCATTAAAAAATCATTCACCAGATAATTCATCATTTCCATACAAATTAATGTCATCAAAATGAACAATTATGATTAGATAAAAACTCTTAAACCTCATTGATGTAGTGATTTATATCAAATATAATTTTCTTATGACTCATCATCAATAAGAATGTATCAATCATGGAGTAACATTACCACATAGGTTATATTATCCAATAAAAATATTTCCTCTACCATCAAATATGACATTCATCATTCCCAATAATAAAGAAACATAGTTTTTCAATGTAAACTTATTCATAAAGATCACCATTCAAAAATATATACATCACATCCATTTGAAATTTTTGGTATCCTCATTGATAAACAATAGAAATATAGATTCTGATTAATTCTATCCTTTCCACTAGAGAAAAATTATCATTAACGTAATCACATTCAATTTTTAAGAAAACATTGCAGACTAATATCGCCTTGATCTTTATCCCTTCGCATGATAAATTCATTTTATTCTGGAAAAATCATATTTTACCAATAAAATTTTTATTATTTGGATTCGGTAATAGTTATAATGTTTCATTCATATAAATCCAATAAATATCTTTGTTAATATCCTAAACCCATTTGAGATGCTCAAAAGCTTCATTCACATCATACAGATCAACTCTTGAATATAAATAAGTGTGTGTAATATCATTTATTGATATTATTGTTTTAAACTTCTGATGTTTTTCACTAATAATGTTCTGAGTATCCACTTACATCTTTATCATGGGTTGAGAGTATTTTGTTTCATCTTCATCTCTAGAAAGAGTCGTTTCGGAATCATCTTCTTTAGTAGTAATACCCATGTCATCAATATTATCCGAATTATTAACAAGACATTATTTATCCTTCACAACTTCATTGTAATCATAATAATTATTTTCTTTATAAAAATATTCAACAACATTCAAATGAGAAATATAAAAAAATCATATTTATTCTTTGAAACAAATATATCCCCTTTATTCTATAGTATATCCAGGACAAATTCAGTAAGGACCTATTTACTCTAACTTTCCAAGGATTTGTACATTTTTTTATGATTCATGGACTCCCAAAACTCTTTTACTGTTTCAAATATAGAGTAATTCCTTTAAAATTTTTATATAGAGTCATATATGAATATGTCATATTAAAACATCGGTTATGAATATACACAACAATACTCATGGATTTCCTACAATAGATGTAAGAGAGACTTTGTTCTAACAACACAGTTCACCCCATTTAAATTAGACATATATTCTTTCTTTCACCAAAACCATTTTTTTGAGGTGTGCATGGTGAAATAAACTCATGTGGATTTCCTTTCATCTAAAGATAAATTTCAAAATTTCTATTTTTATATTCACCACTATTGTTAGTTATTAACTTATTTTCTGAATACTTATATTCAATTTCATATGTCCTTAGAAAACATTTAATCATTCTTAGAGATTCTAACTTATGTCCCAAGTACATAACAAAATTATTGTGAGTGATTTCATAAATGAAAGTGACAAATTATATTTATAAATCTTGTGATTATTTTATAATTAGCCCAAATATATCATAATAAACAAGTTCCTGATGTCATTTTGAACAAATTTCAACTTTCTTATGCATCGAATTTGTAATATTCCCTTTTAAAATATAGAATAACACCATTCTCATCATCTCAATATATTAGGAATATCTCGGTCAATGTCTCTTTTTGAAAACATACTCATGTTTCTCAGACACATGTGTCATAGATTTTTATGTTGTAATAGATTACCCTCCACCATACCCAAGTATAAATAGTTTGGTATTTCATCGACATTCAAAAAGTATCCTTTTTTATGTAGGCCTCTTGTAACTAAAATTCTGTATTATTAATTTTTCAAAAAAACTCATTTTATTGAAACAACCTTGTTACCCTCATCTAAATGTTGTGAAACACTCACCATATTCCATTTCAGTGAATCAAAATATTTCTTTTCCTCTATTTCTAATGTTTATCTCGTTGAAAATTGATCTAACACCTTTGATTCTCTGAGATTAATCATTTCCAAATGGCACCATTCCATATTTGAATTCTTTTAAATTTATAAAAAATATGTCTCCTATAATATTATTTGAATACCCATAGTCACAAATCCAAGGATGTTCTCCTTTTATAAAATTAGAAGAGGTTTCCACAAGAATAACTTTCCTTTTCATTCATCACCTCTGTATCCAGATAATTGTTAATGAGATTTTGTTGTTGTAGTAACCAAAAAAATAGAACCCTTATCTAGTTTTTTTGTAGTTGTTCACATCTTTCAAAATTAGATAGCAGTGATTTGATTCTATTCATTACCATTACAACAACCATCGTAGGTTTCTTCTAATTTCTTTCTCTAACTTATTATATTTATAGTATTTACTCCACCTAAAACATTTCCTTTAATAACATGTGGAAAATTAGTACATTTGTTGTTAAAAAACACTTATCTTACATATTTCCAAATCCACAACAATATAATAATTATTCATAGAAATAGTTTTCTCCAAAATATTTTGATGGGCCAGTGGTGTGATTAATTTTCTCAGAAACCTTCTTAATGGAACATTTTTTAAAATGAACGACTTTTTTTCAAACATAAAATTCATTTTAATCTAAGAATTATTTCTATACATTTCTGAATAAGAAGTAATGAGAATTTTTCTAGAATAAATATTTACGTATTAAATTGGTTTTTTTGATATTGTTAACTATGATAACTTACATATTTTTCTGAGAACTTCCATTTTTTGATGAATAGTGAAAAATACATAAAAAAAAATTTTAATCAAAATAATTTATAGTGATAAATTATACAATTGAGTGGTTTTAATGTATAATTAGAATATATTTTTACCATTTTATCCAATGGTGGTCATTATAATTAATTTCACTTTGAAATTGAACATAAATAGTTGTCAATCTATTGATTGTTATTCTTTCTTAAAAACACATTATTTGTTGTGAGAGTGAGAATAAATTATTAAATTAATTAATTCAACAAATATGTTTTGAATTTTTTAAAATATGCATCAGTTTTTAATTAGGAATACCAATTATAGCTTAGGGTGAATTTTTTGTATTTTTCTGAAAAACGTCAATTTTTGATGAATAGTGAAACCACTAAGTGGTAGTTAAAAAACTAATTTTTCATATCAATGAAACATTACCACTATTGTGATTTGATTTTCAAAAATCCGATATACATGGTTTTCATTAGGATGTAAAATGTGGTTCAATTAGATTAAAATATTTTTTTGTTGAATAGTAACTTTTAAGATTTATTAATAGCGATTAATTGTAATTAGTGAAATTTAAGGTAAAAATGATATTATAAAGATATGAAAATATCTTGACACTTGTAGGACCCTTATTGGATGAGTCATGGACGACTAAGAAAATCCATGGGTCAACTTGGGGACCCCATGGGGCCACTTGGGTAAGAAAATGAAATTAATAACTTTTTATTTAAAGTAAAAATAAAATTGTCACAAACATGTGTTGTTTTACTAAAACAATTATTACATGGGGATATATATGTTAAATTTTATACTATAAATATTCATTGAAAATCTAAAAATATTTCCTATATCATGGTAGTTTTTTAATAATTTTTAGACGTTAAATTAATTAAATTGTTTATGACACCATGATGATGCAGGGATTACCGCATTAATTAACGATTTAAATAAAATGAAAGGATAATATAAAATATAAGACATACACTTGTAAAACATCTATTGTATGAGTATATTTAGAACCCTTATCATCTTATCCTCTAAATAGTTAATTTTGGGACCTATAAAATCTGAAAATAATTTCATAATAATGTAATATTTCATGACATTCCAAGAGTGCCCCTCCTCTCCTCTTATAAAAGGCCCCCACCTCTACCACCTTATCCACAACATCAAATCCATTTGGCTTGACCAAACTATGCCCAAATACTCTATCAAATTCCCTCTCTTACTTCTAGAAGCCTCACTTTGGGCATATGTCTTCCCAAGGAAGCCTTTGGCTCAAATCAAAAAGAGTTACCCGATTTTAAGGTAATGTCTTATCGTATGTTCTTTTGTTTTATTTTTATACTCCCCCCCCCTTAAACTCTTTCTATTCCATTATTTTGTAACAACACCAGTATATAAAATATAATAGGATGTTTTCATCAGAAAGATTTTATTTACACTTACACATACTATCACGACCCATCCTCGGGGCCCGTGTCGTGACTACCCCAAGCCCCCCTTCCATACGCCAGGGGCTGGCGAATAGCACCAAGGAGTAATTACCGATAAAAAGGGAAGGCATTTCCTTTATATAGTAAACAAACACACATAGTAATAAAGAAGAAGTAAACACTAAGTAAAACTGGGTACAATAGTAAGTGTAGAAAAGTAAGTCGTCCAGAATACAAACCCAAACTGAAAGTAAAGTACAACTGATAAAAAAGTACAGCAACTGAAAGTAAAGAAGCAACATCAGGCTGTCCACTGGTAGTCCCACCTAAAGGGTGGGTTTAGATAGCCACCTCAGCTCCTCGGGTCCCGCCGTCCGCTCTGTGTACGTCCCGTCGTGTGGTCCACCTCCAGGTACCGACTTCTCCACTAGCCTCAACCACGATTAGTGTCGTCCGTCGTCTGCATCCAACACAATGTAGTGCGGGCATAGCCCGTGCAGGGGTGAGTATACTCTACTCATTAGGGACCCCGAGACCCCCGAAGGTCTCCCCGAATCCAGAAAGGCTAATCCACAAAGGAAAGATACAATCACGAAGTAACATCCAACACTACTTAGGTATATTCCCATATATATACCTAAGTCATCAATTCCAGTTCGGCTCCAACATCCGAGCTCAAGTACAACCCAGTCCACATAGGAAAAAAACACATATCCACACAGGAAAGCATATAGTAATCCACACATGATGTCAAGTAGATCTTATCGAATATATGATTGAAAGTCAAGACTCAGCTCACATCGGTATACTTCATCGTAAGACGATAGAGATGATCAGATATAGCCACTGATTCATCTAAGCTGTCAGAACCACAAAAGATCGATAGGTACTAACCCCCACAATGACCTACAAAGGATCGATAGGTACTACCCCCGCAATTACCCACAATGGATCGACAGGTACTAACCCCCCACAATGACCACAAAGGATCGATCGGTACTAACCCCCGCAATGACCCACACAGGATCTGACCTACACAGGATCGGTATGCGCTGAACCACACAGGACTGGTGAGCACTGACCCCATAGGATCTAACCCACACAGGATCTGTAGAACTGACCCACGTAGGATCGGTGAGTTCTGTAGTCATTGATGTCGAATCCACAGAGGATTTATATACAGTCATCATCGTCGTTGCAGTCGCAACCATCTCTAGGGTTCCCACACATAGCAAGCTGTTTCGGGAGGGCCCGCTTCACAAGCCGAGGGGATGATACATCAACTGACATGAAGTCTGGAGTTTATGTATCCAAAAGTTCTATATCGTCAATAGGAATTCAATGCGATAGACGGCGCATCAACTGGACGCCTGGTCTGAGAGTTATTGGCTTTTTTGTACCAGGGGCCCGGTTTGTTTTTAAGTGAAAACCAACCCGACCATACTCCAACTATGTCCAAACCCCGAGATTAGTAAGCCAAAGGGTCTGTCTCACTAAGATAAATCCAACACAGTCAATGGCATGTCAATCAGACGTCTGGAACTCATGTTATAAGCGTTTCCGATTTGAGGGCCCGGTTGGTTTCGTGTACGAACCAACCTGGCCGAATCGACAGTTCTCCGAAACCTTGAGTGTAGTATACTGAAAAGACCGTCTCGATCCAAGGATCGCATCATAGTTAACAGTGTGTCGATCGAAGGTCAGTATCCCATGTTATGGGCAAAAGACCAGAAGGGGTCCGGAAGTGGGGGTTTCGGGCCCGGACCGACCCGGACCGAGACCCCCTGGGTCAGCCCGAATCGGGTCGACCTGAACCAGGTCCGAGTCCGACCGGCATGGGCACGGACCGGCCCGGTTGGCGCGGCCCGGCTCGGCCTGGGCGCAGCCCGGCCCGACCTGGACGTGGCCCGGCCCGAGCTGGGCGTGGACCGTCCCGAGCTGGTCGCGACTCAGCCTGGCCTGGGCGGCCCGGCTCGGCCCGCTGGTGTGGCCAGGTGGCTCAGCAGAAATGGCCGAGCAGTTTGGGGGGGCAATGCCCCCCTGTTTTGTAACCGCAGCCCCCATGTGGGGGGCCGCTGTTGTCCGACTAGCTGGGGGTTACGACCCCCGGCTTCTCCCCTGACCTGCCGGCCCACTCTGGCCGGCCGGCTGCTGCCGCCACGGGACCAGCACTGGCCGGTCCCCTTGCTCCGATGCTGGAGGCCAGAAACCGGCTGTCGCTCCCTGCTCAGCCGCGGATGAAGGCTGCGGCCTTGGTCCATCCGGCGCGACGCCATCGCGCCGCGCCCCTCCACCGTGGCCCCGCTCCGGCTGCGGTGTTTTCGCATTTCTCCGGCACGGAGCGACGGCACCATGACCTTTTTTGTCTTCATCGGCGCGGCGCGATGGCGCCCCTCATCCTTGCCTCATGATCCCGCGCGGTGTGATAGCACCGCACCATCTCCGTTAAAAACCAAAACAATGTCATGCAACAGAATTAAGGGAGGAGGATCAGCCGTGTTTGTGCGGTCTGGCCGCCTCTCATTAATCGATAGCAATCAGCTAAGATTAACGAAGAACGTTCAAAAATTCACGAACAAAACTACAACAATAAATCACATACCTTGAGCATAGTTGAACAAAGGCTCGTCTCGGAATTTCACGTCGCAGAAGAAGGCGTCGCGGAAACAGGATCGTCTCGTCACAGAGAGAAGATTCGTCAGCGTCGCGTCGTTGATCTCCGAGGATCCGGTTTTCTTGCCGACCTTCATCAGAGGTCATCGTTCTTTGCGTTCTTCGTGTTCCCTATCGAGGAAGAAGAACATCATGAGCAAATTCTCCCAAGCCTTCAAGCACAACGAACCCCTTAATAAAATAAGACTTGTCTTATTTTATTAACACACAAGTCAACGTCTTTGAAATTCAAAATTGAATCAATTAATTTAATTAAATTAATTTCAATGTTTAAACTACCCAATTAATAGAGGCGTTTAATATTTAATTAAATGAACGAGTTGACTTCATTTAAAAAGGGGGTGTTGTTGTGTTACCTTAATTAAAGGGGGTTGAGGAATTTGAAAGGGTGGGGCTCTTGTGGGCCCCACCTCACTAATATCCTACCTAGTGGATTAGTTATGATGTGGGTCCCACTCAACCACATAGATTAGGTTAACACTTCCTTGAATAAAAATAAAATCGGTTACACAGTATTTTATTTTATTCTTTAGTTAACCCAATTAAGTAAAACTCCACCCGAAAAAACACAACTCCGGAAAAGGTGTTCCTAAGCAATTACCAGTGATGTGATCCCATAGGTGCCATCAGGATTCGATTCCGAGCACTGGTTAAAAAGTTCGGAAAACCCACTCGTTCGTTCACTGAACGTACTCGAGCTAAACTTTGGAAAATGATTCCGGGAACACCGGTCCTCAGAATCAGGTTCCTTCAGAAACTGCTTTCTTGTAAAATCCAAAAAAAATTAAGAAAAAATGTTTTCTTGATTTTTACGGGTCTTTAGATTACTCCCACCTCAGGGCTTTACGTCCCCGTAAAGATACATCATGAACTAGGGAAACAACTGTGGGTACTGAGCACGCATCTGAGCCTCCCGCTCCCAAGTTCTCTCCTGGAGGTTCCCTTGCTGCCATCTGATGCGCACTAGAGGAATCGATTTTCCACGTAGGACCCACTCCTATCGATCCTCGATCTCTACTGGGACCTCCGCAAAAGTCACCCCATCGTCTATGTCTAGCTCCCCATGGTCAATGATATGTGTCTGGTCGTGCACATATCTCCTCAGTTGAGATATGTGAAAGACATCGTGCACCCGGTGTAACTGAGGTGGTAGAGCCAGGCGATAAGCCACCTCACCAATCCTGCTGAGGACCTGGAATGGTCCGATGAAGCACGAAGATAACTTGACACCCCGGCCAAATCTCCATAATCCACATCGAGGTGAGACCCGCAAGAAGACGTGGTCGCCATCCTCGAACTCTAGTGGCCTCCGCCTCCTATCAGTATAAGACTTCTGCTGGCTCTGAGATATCCTCATCCGCTACTAGATGACCTGGACCTTCTCCGTCATGGCCTGGACCATCTCCAGTCCCATAAGTGCTGACTCTCCAGGGTCTGTCCAACACAGAGGTGATATGAAAGGTCGGTCGTACAAACGCCTCGTATGGTTCCATCCCGATGGTGGAGTGGTAGCTGTTGTTGTACGTGAACTCCACCAAGGGTAGGTGGTCCTCCAAGCTGTGACCAAAGTCAAGGATACATGCACAGAGCATGTCCTCAAGAGTCTGAATGGTCATCTCTATCTGACCATCCGTCTGAGGGTGAAAGGCAGTGCTCAGACGTAGTTGCGTCCCGAACGGATCCTACAACCCCTTACAAAGCTGGGAAGTAAAGCAAGCATCTCGATCAGAGACGATAGATGATGGCACACCATGAAGCCATACAATCTCCTAAACGTAGAGGTGTCCCATGTTCTCCACTGATCCCTGCTCTCTAATGAGTAAGAAGTGAGCCCACTTGGTGAGTCGGTCGACAATCACCCAAATGGAGTCGTGACATCTAAAAGTGCGTGGAAGTCACATCACGAAGTCAATAGATATCTCGTCCCACTTCCACTCTGGGACCTCCAAGGGCTATACCAGGCATGTTGGTACCTAGTGCTCCACCTTCACCTGCTGGCAGGTGAGGCATCGAGAAACGAACTCTGCTACAGCTTTCATCATACCCGGCCACCAGTACTGTCATCTACGGTCCTCGTACATATTCTCCACTCCTGGATGTACCGATAGAGGGGAAGTGTGGAACTCCCTTAGCACATCCTCCTGTAAAGTAGCAGGTTTAATGGTACATCCTTGGAAAAGGATGACGTGCTCTCCTCCTAAAGAGAAACCATCAGGTGCCTATCCTGAGGATATCTGCGCATGCTGCATCTCACATTCGGTGTCCCCACGTTGTGCCTCTATGACCCACTGTAGTAGTGGAGGAGTGACTGTGAGTGACTGAATAAAGGCATCTCTATATCTATCCACGAAGGATATATGCAAAGCGGCTAGCTGCTCTGTCACTTCCCCAAGTAGCTGAATGCCCGTCCTCCTGCTGTGTGCATCGGCTACTATGTTCCCCCTTACAGGATTATAGACTATCCCAAATTCATAGTCCTGGAGGAACTCGAGCCATCGCCACTATCTGAGGTTCAGGTCCTTCTGCGAAAAGATATACCTGAGACTCTAATGGTCAGAATAGACTATAAAGAGCGTGCCCATCAGATAGTGTCACCACATCTTTAGATCCAAGACCACTACTGCTAACTCCAGGTCATGGGTAGCATAGTTCTGCTCTTTCTGCCTCAACTGACGTGATCCATAGGCGATCACGACCCGTTCCTACATCAGGACACATCCGATTCCAGTCCCTGATGCATCGTAGTAGAATACATACCCTACTCCCTCCTCTGGTAGCCTCAAGATAGGCGCGCAGGTCCATCTCTGTCTCAGCACCTGGAAGCTTAGCTGACATCTGCCTGACCACACAAAGGGTTTCCCCTTCTTCGTCAAAGCTGAGAGTGGTGCCGAAACTCTTGAGAAGTCTGGCACAAATCTCTGGTAGTACCCAGCTAGACCCATGAAACTCCACACCTCCATCACACTCCAGGGTGGTTCCCAAGCTAGGACTGCCTCGATCTTCTCAGGATCCACCACAACTCCCACCTCAGAGATGGAGTGTTCCAAGAAGTGGACCTCACGTATCCAGAAATGACACTTCGAGAGCTTACCATAAAGCTGGTGCTCCCGGAGTTTGTCCAGTACAACCTGTAAGTGGTAGGCGTGCTCCTCCACAGTCGTCGAGTATATCAATATGTCGTCGATGAAGACCACAACAAATCGATCAAGGTAATTCTGAAAAATCCTTTTCATGAGGCCCATGAACACTTCTAGAGTAGTGGTTATGCCGAATGGCATAACCAAGAACTCATAGTGTCCATACCAACATCTGAAGGCCGTCTTCTGCACGTCCTCGTCTCGAACTCTAAGCTGATGATAGCCTGAACTGTGGTCTATCTTCGAAAACCAATGTGCTCCCTTGATATGATGGAAGAGGTCACCAATACTTGGTAGCAGATACTTGTTCTTCATGGTCACCTAGTTTAGGTGACGGTAGTCGACACAAAGTTTCAAGATCTCGTCCGCCTTCTTGGAGAACAATATCGGGAAAGCCCAGGGTGAAACACTAGGTCAGATGAATCCCTTCACTGGAAAGTCCTCCAGTTGTACTCGTAGCTCTCGAAGCTCAGTGGGGGCCATCCGATATTCATGGGTGGATATCGGGGTTTTCCTGGGGTACAAGTCAATATAAAATTCTACCTCTCTGTGAGTAGGTATCCCTGGGACGTTATCGGGGAAAACGTCCGCATACTGATCCACCATTGTAGGAAAACCAAGAATCTGCACGTCAACTGCTCCTTGGATGAGGCTATCTAACTGATGAGTAATGTGTCGTCCTCTCCTCTGCGTGATTCCATCATGTGCTTCAAAGGCTCCCTTCTCGCCGGTGAAGGTGAACCTGCTCCTATCGGTGCGTACACCTCGCACCTTGCGCCCAATGCAGTCAATATGAGCATGGACAGTAGATAACCAATCCATGCCCAAGATGATGTCGTAAGGCCTCGACACCGCTACAAGAAGATCTCAGCCGAAGATCTCACCTCCTAGAGTAAGCTCACACTACTGGCACCAGTGCGTAATCGTCGAGTCTGCTCCCGTAGGAGTCTCAAGCCGTAAGGATCGAGCCAAAGGATCCGTCCGAATCTCCGAGCTCCGAACAAGGGCAGCGGCTATGAAATAATGAATATATCCTTTGTATATAAGAACTAAAATAAGTGTGGAATAGACATAGATAGTACCTCGAATCATCTCGGGTGCGCCGTGGTCGTAGGCCTCCAATTCCTGGAGATATCCCTGTCTCTACCCTCCAGCTCCATGTGGTCGGGGTGGACCTCCTGGTGGTGGTGGTGGTGGTAGAGCCTCAAAGCGTCGCCCTCCACCTACTCCTCAGTTGGCTCCTCTACCTCATATGCATGCTCCCTGCGGACCGCCACGGTCGACCCTCTTCCTCTTCCTGGGTGGTCCCTCAACCGTCTGCTGCTCCACTGTACTGCGGGTCGGGCTGTCATGAGCCATGTGGCCCTGCCCACCGCATTCATAGCACTGCCTGCCACTCGAAAGACTGGTTCTGTGTTGAGTGCCCCGGAACTTTGATCCAGTGTCCTGAGGTCGTCTTCCTGAGGGTCTGGTCTTCCTGGACCCATGTGTCATCTTTCGACTACCAACTGCAGAAGACTCTGCTACGTGTCGCCCTGTGGTAGGTCTCACTGCTGATGTAGGCTCAGTAAGGAAGCTCTCGATGAGAAGGGCTCGCTCCAGTACCCCTGCCTATGTAAGAATGCTGAGGGAGATCAGCGATGCCCTGATCTCATGCCTCAATCCCTGATCAAAGGTCCGGGCCCAAATGAACGGGTCTCGTACCATGTCCATCGAATAGCGCGAGAGGTCAGTAAAGCTCACCGAGTACTGGCCGACCGACAAGCTGCCCTGCCGCAGCTATTGTAGCTCCTGGATGTGCACCGCACGGAGGGTGGATGGGGAGAACTCCGAGTAGAAGAGGCTCCCAAAGTCCATCCAGAGGAGAGATGCCTCGTCGTGTACCTAGAGCATCAAGCTCCACCATCTGCCTACTGTCGCGTGCAGGATGCTCGCTGCGAGGATCACCATGAGGTCAGCTGGTGTCCCCACTAACCTGAAAACTTGTACAACTTCCTCCAACCAATCCACGGCTGTCTGAGGGTCCATCTCCCCGTGGAACCTGGGCGGTCGTTGATGCTGAAACTCGTGCAGTGCACTAAGGCGACGTGCACCGTCAGCGGCTGGGGCTGGTAGCATCGGTGGCTCGGCGGGTAGAGGTATCGTCGGTGCCTCTGCTGTCAATGGGCCCTGTACCAAGGCCTCTTCGCTCGGTGGGCTGTCGTCCTACAAAACGCTCGGAACCCTAGCTGGTGGCCATTGTGGGGTCATCCGGAAAAGGAACAGGTGCTCCACGGTTAAAGCAGTATACCTGGTGAGCTGACACAAAATAATCACAAAGAAACCTTTTAAAACAAACATGCAATCAATGTTTTCATACACTAATTCAGAAATCAGAAGTCAGGGTCCTGGTGTACGGATACGTCGGCTGTCGCGCCAACACTAGACTCCCTGGACTGATAACCACACTCAATACTCTTAACACTATTTCTTCACATAGAAAAAGATCATAGTCCTGAGATCTGTGGTAGAACTGAACTCCTCTGATACCAATTTGTCATGACCCATCCTCGGGGCCGGTTCCATGACTACCCCAAGCCCGCCTTCCATAGGCGAGGGGCTGGCGACTAGCACAAAGGCGTAATTACTGATAAAAAGCTAAGGCATTGCCTTTATAAAGTAAACAAACACACAGAGTAAGAAAGTAGAAGTAAACATTAAGTAAAACTGGGTACAATAGTATGTGTGGAAATATAAGTGTTCCAGAATACAAACCCAAACTGAAAGTAAAGTAAAACTGAAAAGAAAGTACAACAACTGAATGTAAAGAAGCAACGAAGGGACACCCACTGGTAGTCCCACCTGAAGGGTGGGTTCAAATAGCCACCTCAGCTCCTCGGGTCCCGTCGTCCGCTCCATGTACGTCCCGCCGAGTGGTCCACCTCCATGTACCGACTGCTCCACTAGCCTCAACCACGATCAGCGTTGTCCGTCGTCTGCATCCAACACAATGTAGTGCGGGCATAGCCCGTGCAGGGGTGGGTATAATCTACTCATTATGGACCCCGAGACCCCTGAAGGTCTCCTAGAATCCACAAAGGATAATCCACAAACGAAAGATACAATCACGAAGTAACATCCAACACTACTAAGGTATATTCCCATACATATACCTAAGCCATCAATTCCAGTTCGGCTCCAACATCCGAGCCCAAGTACAACCCAGTCCACATAGGAAAAAACAACTCAAATCCACATAGGAAATCATATAGTAATCCACATAGGATGTCAAGTAAAAGTTATCGAAGATAATATTGAAATTAAAGACTCAGCTCACACAGGTATACTTCATCGCAAGACGACGGAGATGATCAGATATAGCTACTGATTCATCTAAGCCGTCAGACCCACACATGATTGATATGTACTAACCCCTGCGATGACCCACAAAGGATCAATAGGTACTAACCCCCGCGATGACCCACAAAGGATCGATAGGTACTAACCCCCACAATGACCCACAAAGGATGGATCGGTACTAAGCCCCGCAATGACCCACAAAGGATCGATTGGTACTAACCCCCGCAATGACCCACACAGGATCTGACCCACACATGATCGGTATGCGCTGGCCCACATAGGTATATTATAATTACAGTAAAATATATATGTTATATATGTTACATAAGATCCTAAATTCTATCTTTTATAATTTTCATGTATGGCATTAATGAGTCATATCACTTTGAGGGGGCGGTAGTCCGCACTTCCTAAAATGAAATTATCGCATTTACCTATCATGGAAACCAAAAAGGTATGCCATAAAAGAAAAATATAGAGGAATAAGGAAAACATAAAAATAAAATATATCATATAAAAATACAGTAACATCTTAATGGCCACCATGAGAGGTGGTAGAAGATAATTGAACAATCATCGTTTCTTGAGGCAGTAGTTCACCGTCCACAAAAACAGTATGTTCCTCACCCATTAGATGGAGGTGTGTGTTAGTTTAGCTAGAATGCATCTCATAAAAACATCCTATTATATTTAAGATACCAGTTTTCTTAAAATAGTAAGGAATAACAAAGGTTTATGGGGTTGGAGAAGCAAAAGAAAAACAAAAGAACATAAGAGAAGACATTACCTTTAAATCGGGTAACTCTTTTTGATTTGACCCAAAGGCTTCCATAGAAGGAATTCTACCCAATGTTAGGATTGTAGAATTAAGAGAGGGATGTCGAGAGAAAATATAAGCAGATATTTGACTAGACAATGGATTGAGAGGTGTGGGTAAGGGGGTAGAGATGGGGTCATTTTATATGGGGGAGGAAGGTCACTTTTGGAAGGTCTTCAAATGTTATTTTATTATAAAATAGTTTCAGATATTAAAGGTCCCACAATGATATATTTAGAGGATAAGGTGAAAAGGGTTGCAAATCCACCCATCTAACATGTTTTCGAAACCTGTAAGTCTTAGATTTTATCTTATCATTTCATTTTATTTAAATCGTTTATTAATGAGGTAATCACTGCATCATCATGGTGTCTTAAATAAATTTATTTATTTAATGTATAAAAATTATAAAAAATAACATGATGTAGTAAATCATTTTATATTTCCAATGAATATTTATATTAAAATATTTCATTTATATAAACAAAACTAAATTTGGTTTACTTATGTGATACATAATTTGGTTATATTTTCCTTTCTTTAAAAAAATAACTTGATAAAAGGTCACTATTACACTAAAGTGATTCCATGGGGTCCCAAAGATAGCAAAAGGCATCACATGGTTAGCCATGACTAAAATATTGTCATTAAGAAACATGGATGTGAAATTTTGTATTATTATGATATTATTTTATTACCCTTAACTACGGGATTACTAATTAATCAAGATAATTAAATATAATTGTCATCGTTACTATTCATAATGTTCAAAAAGAAGAGTCATAATTACATAATTTGGACTGTATGATTATAAATATGGAATCCATTTTACCAAATTCCAAATACAGAAATTTCAGTAATTAATTTTAAAATAATTCATGTTTTCAAAACCTAAGACGAGTTTTTATGAAGTAAAATATATCAAAAGATTGACTTGTTTTTACATCCAATTGAAAATTGAAATTACATAAAATGAATAACATTGTATTAAGTGATAAAAAAATAATTAAATTAAACATTAAAAACAATTAAAAGGTAAATTTAACTATATAATTAAATTTTATGAAAAAGTAGTTTTGAAGTAAAATATAATATTTTTCACTATTTATTATAAATGAACATTTGTCAGAAAATTACAAAAAATTTATCCAAAGTAAATTCAATATTCCAAATTCAAAAACGATCTCCCTTTTATCAAATTCAATACATAGAAGTTTCATTAATTAATTTTATAATTAATTTCCGCAGTCAAAACAAATAGCGTGTTTTTAAGAAACAATATCTGTCAAAAGATTGACACTTGTTTATGTTGAATTTCAAAGTAAAATTAATTAAAATGACCACCATTGGATTAAATGGTGATATTATAGTTTAAATGCACACTAAAACCAATTAAAAATATAATCTGTCCATATAAGTAAATTATATTAAAAGGAGGTTTTAAATTAAAATACATCAATTTTCACTATTCATTAAAAAATAGATTTTAAAAGAAAAATAACAAAAAATTACACAAAGTACATTTTGATGTCCCTATTTTTAAGAAGGATTTTATTTTTTCAAATATAACATATAAAATTAACAAAAATTAGTTTTAAAAAATTGTTTCCATCAAAAGGTGGTTAATTGACCTTTTAAAGAATATTGGAAAATATATGCTTAAAATTGGATTCATTCACATTTTAATCCTATGACATTTATTTTATAAATGTAATTATATATAACAATCATATATAATCATTTTGTACTTAGTTCTATTCATTCCTGCCATTACAACATCTAGGAATTAACTACCATTTTAAATAATATTATTATATTATTACTGTGCAACATAAGATTTAAAATAAACTCATTGTTGCGTATTGGGTATGCCATCAAACATAGCATTCCCTTTAAAGTAATATTATCATTTTATTCACAAATATTGATAAATATGAAAATTTCATATTCTTTATTTACGTGGGATGTTACAATATTCCTATCCAATAAGGGAGTGAAACGATTAAAATAATTTTTTCTCCCCATTTCCTTCATAAATAATTAATTACAAGTTCTCAAAAAATCACACGATATTTGTGGAATACAAATTGACAAATCATAATAAAATTTATGAAGAAATGTAAGCTAAAATCTATGCCTTCAGTTAATATATGTCCCATCAAAGTGAATTGAATTTTTTTAAGAATAATTAATTATATTTACTTAGTATAAAGATCAGTCTGATCCTTCACATATATAATGTAAGGTGATTTCCTTTAATCTCAAACATTCTTGAAGATACAATCCAATAATTGAAAATTATAATATTCATTATCAACTTGGTCATAAAAATAGTCCCCTTTGGATTTTTGTCCAACTAATATTTACAAATCACTAAACATTGTACCCTCATGAAATGGATATATTTTCCACAATTCTAAGCCTACATGAGCTAAGTAGTTGTTGGGAAAATTAATTATTGACAGAAAAAACAATACCATCCAAAAGTAGTGACACATTATATCCTCAGCATTATTACATAGATTTCATCTTTTGTATTCTACATATCATCATCCTTTTTGGAAAATGAGAATTTTTTTCCTAAAACCACCCCAAGAAATAGTTATATTAGTTCACACACATATATGCCAGATTTATAGCTTAGCCAAAAATCCACCATTATGCATACTTTTAGTGGTATATAATTATGAAACAAATATACACCTTGAAAACACTACCCAGGGGTAATATGAGAGAGGGGATAGACACACATACCTCATCCTTTATGATAATGAGGCTGGATGCCCATGTTCAACCCAATTTATAAAATGGTTCATTTGGTAATGTTTTCATGAATATGTCATCAACATGTTCTGATGTAATAATATAATAATGATTAAATTCATTTGTCTCCACATTATCATTGATGAGTTGGTACATTATGTTAATATGATTTTAATGAGAAATTCTTAACTAATTTTTAATAATATTTATTAATCTTTTCATTTCACATACTAAGAAAAGGGGTAACATTCCTTCAATAAGTAATTCTTCTATATGAGTTATCACCAAAATAAGTTGTGTAGGATCATCAGTGGAAGATAAATACTCATATTCATCCATTCTAAGAGTTATTGATTTCGAATTCTATGTATTCCATCTAAAAAATTATCCACATAAATAAATCTCCATCGGATGTGGATCTTATATCATCAACATATCATTCCCAATTAGCATCAGAATACCAATACAAGGCAATAATTTTTAAGATAGGATACCAGATTCCAAAACATTTTGTGCTATAGAAATATCATATAATTTATTTTCCAGCTATTATAGTTAATTATTTGGGAACACTATGAAATCATGCACATAAACGAACAACATGGACAATGTATGGTCTAGAGGAAGTAGAATACAACAACCACCCTATATGATTTCTAAACACTTTCTAATCAACATCATTGGCTTCACCAACATTATAAAACTAGATTCCCAATAAAATTGATGTGGAAACTAGTTTTGAAATTTCTCGAAAAAATTATTACGATGTTTCTTACAATACTTTTCCGAACAAAGAAAAATGTGTTTCTTATTTTATGAAATATTTTACGCAAGAACATATTTTTTCACCCAACATGGTAATATCAATAAAAAAATTTCATATCATTAAAAAATCATTCACCAGATCATTCATCGTTTCCATGCAAATTAATTTCATCAAAATGAACAATTATGATTAGATAAAAACTCATAAACCTCTTTGATGTAATGATTTATATCAAATATAATTTTCATATAACTCATCATAAATATGAATTTATCAATCATGGAGTGACATTACCACATAGGTTTTATTATCCAATAAAAATATTTCTTCTACCATCAAATATGACATTCATCTTTCCCAATAATAAAGCAACACCGTTTTTCAATGTAAACTTATTAATCAAGATCACCATTCAAAAATATATACTTCACATCCATTTGAAAATTTTGGTATCCTCATTGATAAACAATAGAAATATAGATTCTGATTAATTATATCCTTTCAACTAGAGAAAAATTATCATTAATGTAATCACATTCAATTTTTAAGAAAACATTTTAGACTAATATCGCATTGTTCTTTATCCCTTCACCTTATAAATTCATCTTATTCTGGAAAAATCATTTTTTACCAATAAAATTGTTATTATTTGGATTGGGTAATAGTTATAATGGTTCATTGATATATATCTAACAAATATCTTTGTTAATATCCTAAACCCATTTGAGATTCTCAAAAGCTACATTTACATCATACAGATCAACTATTGAATATAAATAAGTGTGTGTAATATCTTTTATTTATATTATAGTTTTAAACTTCTGATATTTTTCAATAATAATGTTCTTAGTATCCACTTACATCATTATCATGGGTTGAGAGTATTTTGTTTCATCTTCATCTCTTGAAAGAACTGTTTCTGAATCATCTTCTTCAGTAGTAATACCCTTGTCATCAATATTATCAGAATTATTAACAAAACATTATTTATCCTTAACAACTTCATTGTAATCGTAATAATTATTTTCTTTATAAAAATTTTCAACAACATTCAGATGATAAATATAAAAAAATCATATTTATTCTTTGAAACAAATATATCCACTTTCTTCTATAGTACATCCAGGACAAATTCATTAAAGACCTCTTTACTCTAACTTTCCAAGGATTCGTACATTTTTTTATGATTCATGGACTCCCAAAATCACTTTAACTGTTTCAAATTTGGAGTAATTCCTTAAATTTTTTTATATAGATTCATATATGAATATGTCATATTAAAACATCGGTTTTGAATATACACAAAAATACATATATTCACCACTATTGTTAGTTATCAACTTCTTGTCTAAATACATATATTCAATTTCATATTTCCTTCAAAAACATTTAATCATTCTTAGAGATTCTAACTTATGTCCCAAGTACATAACAAAATTATTGTGTTTGATTTCACAAATGAAAGTGATAAATTACATTTATAAATCTTGTGATTATTTAATAATTATCTCACATATATCAGAATAAAGAAGTTCTCGATGTCATTTTGAACAAATTTCAACCTTCTTATGCATCGAATTTGTAATATTCCCTTTTAAAATATAGAACAACACCATTCTCATCTTCTCAATATATTAGGAATATCTCAGTCAATGTCTCTCTTTGAAAACATACTCATGTTTCTCAGACACATGTGTCCCAGCTTTTTAAGTTGTAATAGATTACCCTCCACCATACCCAACTATATTGAGTTTGGTATTTCATCGACATTCAAATAGTTTCCTTTTTTATGTAGGCCTCTTGTAACTAAAATTCCGTATTATTCATTTTTCAAAAAAAAACTCATTTTATTGATACAACCTTGTTACCCTCATCTAAATGTTGTGAAACACTCACCATGTTCCATTTCAGTCAATCAACATATTATGATTTCCTCTATTTTTAATGTTTATCTCGTTGACAATTGATCTAACACCTTTGATTCTCTGAGATTTATCATTCCCAAATGGCACCACTCCTTATTTGAATTCTTTTAAATTCATAAAAAATATGTCTCCTATAATATTATTTGAATACGCATAGTCAAAAATCCAAGGATGTTCTCCTTTTATAAAATTAGAAGTGGTTTTCACAAGAAGAACTTTTTTCCTTTTAATTCATCACCTCTGTATTCAGATAATTGTTAAAGAGATTTTGTTGCTGTAGTAACCAAAAAAATAGAACCCTTATCTAGTTTTTTGTAGTTTTTCACATCTTTCAAAATTAGATAGTAGTGATTTGATTCTATTCATGACCATTACAACAACCATCATAGGTTTCTTCTAATTTTATTCTCTAACTTATTATATTTATAGTATTTACTCCACCTAAAACATTTACTTTAATAACATGTGGAAAATTAGTACTTTTGTTGTTAAAAAATACACTTATCTTACATATGTCCAAATCCACAACAATATCAGCATTATTCATAGAAATATTTTTCTCCAAAATATTTTGATGGGCTAGTGGTGTGATATATTTTCTCATAATCCTTCTTAATGGAACATTTTTTAAAATCAACGACTTTTTTTGAAACATAAAATTCATTTGAATCTAAGAATTCTTTCTATAAATTTATGAATAAGAAGTAATAAGAATTTTTCTAGAATCAATACTTACATATTAAATTTGTTTTTTTGACATTGTTAACTATGATAACTTCCATATTTTTTCACCATTCATCACATCTTTTGAAGGTAAATTTTACTGATCCTTCTGAGGATCATACATAATTGAACAGAAATTGTGTTATGGGATAGAGGTTTAGAATTATCTATCACTATGTTTAGTGCTAGAATGTATTTATTATACATGTTTCAAATCCCCATTTAAACATCCATATGATCAAAAATGTTATTTTCATTTTCAAGAGAATTATTTAAATCATCAGTCATGTTTTACAACTTAAATTTTCCAATAAGAAAACCATCTTGATTTTTTATTGAGGAAATTTCATTTCTCAAATACATTTTTTCATTCTCAACAATTATATTCATTCTCAGAGATTCGTTAAACTCTTCTTTTAGAGGATATTCAGGATTTGTTTCTTCTTCAAAAAAAATTTCTCCATGAATTTATATTATTCAGTTCTCTAATAATGTTATTACTTCTATATTTTTCAGTAAATTTTTTTTTGGGTTAAACATCACTATCTAATTATTAGTCATCATTATACAAAAAGATTATTATTTTTAATTTGAGGAAATTTTTATACTTCACATTGGAAAAATATTTATCATTACCACACTATTTCTTCCATGACATTCATAGCCTTCTTTAATCTTCATCATTATCTTCTAATTTATTTATTTGAGGGTAATTAGCATAAAAGTAACTAATAACATCACATTAAATGCAATTGAAGGGATGTTTTCATTTAAATTAATTTGTAACACTTCTCACATTTTTTGTAAAAAATTATAAATTTTCATCATGTTTTCTACATAGCACATTTTTAGATTCAGAGTTAGCAACTTCATCTTCCTCAAGAGAATTTTTAAAAATTTATTTCTCAGTGGATTTGAAAGACATTTATTTATCCTATATTTTTCTTCATAATAATCTACCTTATTATTTCATATGTGATGAGATTGATATGTAAATCATCCAATGATAATGTTTAAGGGTATTTTTCATTAAATTAAGAAACCTTCACATCATAACTTTCATGTAGAATTCAACATATAATTTCAAAAACTATAGAATCCTCCCTATATTCAAAATCAAATCTAATATTACTGACAATATCATTTACCATGGTTAAAAATTCCCCAATAGATTCAAATTATACTATTTTCATGTCTTCATACATCTTCCGTTGGATTTTTAGCTTTTTGTATTCACATTAGTGTTTATTTAAAAGGTGTTTTCAGTTTATCCCAAATACCATTACTTGTATCAACACTTTTCAATCATAAAAAATAACTTTTACAATGTGGTGAGAGTAAATTTTGTTTAGCTCATCTATATTTCTCATGATTCTTCATATCTATAGGTGTAAGAGGATCTTTGTCATAAATAGTAGGAGATACTTCAATTATAGCTTCAAGGATTTCATACCCAAAAGAAATAAGATAGGGAATCACTCAGTAACTCCAGATATGATATTTATTTCAATGAAATACCAATATCCAATTACTATTCATGTAATTCAGATTCTCTATCACAACATCTCCTCAAAACATATTCAATGTATAAATGATGGGAACCCATCACTATGATACCAATTGAAGATTCCCAATCATTATTCATGTTTCACAGAGAGGGGGAGGGGTGAATTTGTGATATCTCTTTATTTTTTGTTTCCTTTCCAATGAAATAACCTTGTACACTTTTTAATGATTTTCCCCTTCTGGACACAATTCAAACACACATGCATAGGAACACAATAATTTACGATGTTCACTTCTCAATAAGTGTATCTAGTCCTTATCATGGTCGAAAATAGTATTCACCAC
Organism: Viscum album; assembly: GCA_963277665.1. NCBI lineage: Eukaryota > Viridiplantae > Streptophyta > Magnoliopsida > Santalales > Viscaceae > Viscum > Viscum album. The sequence goes on from OY728143.1 coordinate 638,668,133, forward strand.
ACAATCCAAGAGAAAAAAATTCAATGATACGGAATATGAAGAATAAGATGTGCCATTATACTCATGTGGTATTATTTAAAAAAACAAATAATTTGTTTTCTTCTTATAGCACAAAAGTAGGTAATTAAATGTCAGATTTATTCTTGATGCACTTCAAAAAATTTGATCATCTGGAAAAAATATTCACTTTTCAACTGAGAAATAGGTAAGAACCTCCTGTTAATTTTAATGATACTTATTCGGATATCCAAAAAATATATAAAAATTATCTTAGACCAACAATTATTCTCTCAAAAATCTTAATTCACGTAAACTGGGTATTCTAAACTTTTTTCGTAAAGCACCCTTTTCGAATCTCATAAAATTCATGAAGAAACAATACCTTGATGAACCTACTACCTTAATGAATATCACATATAATTTTTTAACTTCATTACTTTTCATGGTTCCCATAAAATTCTATTAGATTATATACATCGTGAAAATATTTTCATAAAAAACCATCGTGAACAACTTTCATGTTGCTTAGAACATCCAGTTCCCTTATAGGCTTTGAGAACTTCTTCAGATAATAAATTTGTGAATCAACTTCATGAATATAGATCCTTAAGATATTATTTCTTTCTTTATACATTTTTAAGGAGGTAGAGGAATATTTATAGTCTTTTCCACCTATTCTCGAAGCTTTCGTCCACATTATCATTATTTCATGATGCTCTCAATTTTCTACTATCATGTGCCATTTCTTATGAATCTCCATGGAAATTTACCATTTAAAATGACTTTCATAATCACATATATCTCTAGGAAAACCATTATACTCCAATGATGATCTTGACCATCGCTTTTCTCGATGCTCGTTGTTTATCATGATGCTCAATATTGTCATGTAGATCAACATAAAAAATATTTTATCCTACATGAAATGCACATTGTGAATCCCATTTTCATGAAACTAAATTATTCTACATATTTTAATGGTGTATTAATGGAAATTAATAATTTTATATGGTCTCCATCTTCGTTTTTTTTTACCCAAAAAATATTTCAAACAGAAGAAAACTACGAGACCTTAAAAATATAATTCAGCAAAAACGACCTTGCATATTGGCAGTAATATATCAGTATCATTCACTCCAATCATGTAGTTAAAATATTCGGAACATATTTTCCCAAAGTTTTCATCATAAATCCTTGATCACATGAACATAAAAATCATAAGATATTTGTGAAATATATACAAAAAGCGTCATCATATTTTCCAATGATAGTATTATAACATTAATATCTTCCTTCAATATCATTCCTTTTAATGTAATTATACTTTATTAAGAATATAAAATCTAATTTCATGTGTATTAGCATTTGGATGACCATGTCTAAAAAATTATTTTATTTCCCTTCTTTTAAATCTTCTTTGACTATAGGAGACAATAACTGAAAAAAATTGTTTTTTATCATCTATATCGTGATAATAGGACTTGTAAAAACATATTAAATTTATTCCTAGACAAATTTTATATTTCTTAATGGTTGATTGTGTGATCCCAATTTCCCATTTCAGTCCAGATTTAAAAGGCATTTATCAATCCCTTTTTTTATTTCTATCTAGTTAGTTATTTTCAAAATTTTGAAGTTTCATCATATTATTTTTTAATTATTTGGAAAATTTTGATACAATTCCATTTTTTCTAAGTTTTATTTTGCTATAAAATATTATTCCAAGTTAATAGAAATATATTTCATTGAGTACCTAGGTGAAACATGCTAAAAAATTATCTAACTCTATGTTTTTTAGAACCAACAAAATTATTCCACTCAATCATGGTATTATAACTCAATAGATAATGGGTAAGGTTCAATGAATGTTTTAAGTACAGAAAAAACCGAAAACCAATCAACATATAATATTAAAAAATATGACATTTTTTTTGTTAATATCATTTAAAATAAATTTCATAAATAGATTCACTAAAAAGAGTAACTTATAATATTATTAAAAATTTATTTATAGATCCATAAAATGTGGATAAATTGTTTTTAATACGGGATAATATTTGATTAAGTCCATTCTCCTACATTTATTATTCATTTTACCCTTTGACTACCAATAAATATATGAATTTTAGTGTTAAAATGTTTTGAATGATAGAAATAACCTCGTGTTTTTATTTGTATAGTAGGATGCGTTAAGCTTCCCCTAGTGTGCTATAGACATTCTACGGTATAATCCCAGGTTTTGTCAACATTTGTAAATTATACAGTTGATAGATAAAATAAAAAAAAATCATTTAATCATAATGAAAAAAAGGAGGGAAGATATTTGAGTTTTTTATCTCAATTGAGAGGCTATTGTTTTGATTATATAAATCTGGACAATATTAGTATTATCCTTAATCTAATATAAAATTTTATTTGTGTGACACAAATCGCAGCTTTTCCATTCCATAATTTTTAAACAGCTACACATCCTTTTTGAGGTTGCATTTTCTAGAGTAATATAGGTTTGTTTCCTCAAAAGTGTAATGTACTTCATAATATGAGTGCAGAAGGATGATATATTGGGGTAAATCAGACTCATCTAAAACTATTATAGCTTCCTATTTTTTATGTGGTTACACTGCATATGTTTTGTAGTTAATTTCTAATAAAGGAGTGAAAACATGTATTTTTCCATGAATAAAATTATTCTATGTTGAATTATGGTAAATATTATCAAACCTATTTATATTATATTGAACGTATTGTTCATTAATAGGTACCTCCTTTGATTATTCATATCATATAACTCTTGCAATTTGATACTCATGGTAATGTTGAGGGTTTAATTACATCACTACAGGTCCTAGATTTACTTTTTTGTCACCCACATCATGGATTCCATCTCTTATAAATTAATAATGAGAATATTTTTTATATTTTTTCAATTAAATACACATAAAAATATTCTTTATCAACTTCAAATTATAATAAATAAATTTAATTCTCATTATTCTCTTCAAGTGTGACTACATTATGTTTATATTCTTTATCACCCATTTTTATATTTAGTAAAGATGACTATATTGATTGACAATATCAAGGATAATTTATAAATCATTTTTTTCAATTTTGAATTTATTTATTTCAGTACAATTATATATCCCTCATTTAACTGAGAATGTACTTAATCCTACTTGTGTAATGCCTCATTGATGTCATCTCCTATAGATTTTAAAAATAGTGGAAATTGTAATTTTCTTCAATCTTGAGTCTATATATTCCATCATATTCCTCATAAATGGATTGTAACCATTCTTATGATGTTATACATAATCTTATAAAAGATGGAATATTGGTAGAAAACTATGCTTAAATTGGAATAGAGAAATAAAAAACCGAATGTTGGTATCCCTCGACATTTTCAAATTATAATTCCATTCAATTGTATAGTAAATATATGATGATGTTTTTAGTGGTAAAAAGTGGAATATCATCCACTTATAAAAACTATAACTACTCTTCTATTTCCCCTGGAGAAAATACCATGGTCACTAATTCCTTATATTCTAATAATATTACTTACTATATATGTTCATATATGGTGGTGATAATTTTAGCTATCATACGCCTTATCTCTAGTAAAATTATTTCATGTTCCTTAAACTTTCTTCCAATAAAAAAATAAATTTATGTGACATTGGGTATCCTATTATATCATATAATCTTTAGTTTGACAACATACAACTGTGATGGAAATTGAAATGTCAACCGAGTCCCCATAATTTGTTCCATGCTCATTGAGCATTATTCAATGACAACTGTTAAATGGAATTAATATTTTACTCTGAATATATCCTACTATATGTCCAGTTTAATCTATGTGTGAGTATGGTGTTGAATATTCACTATCATAGTGACATATAATTATTTTTCTTACTTTCATTTTTTATATCAGAAAACAATTATAGTTTTTTTTGGAAATATGGTATTTTGTATTTTAAAAAAAATGGACTTCATGAACAAAAATATAGTGTGATATTTTTCATATCATGTTTAGTTCACACATGTTGTACATTTTCCACAGTGTTATAATTTTATAATTGATTGAATATCATTCCAAAAAATATACATTCAACCTGAAATATAATCATGAATATAGTGTTTTAGAATTCCAAATTCATATCTAGCATACCTCGTCCATATTGATAAGTCTATTAACATATCCAATCGAGACATAAAATATGAATTCCCATATGATCTCCCATAGGGATCAATCACTAGAGTTAGATATTGATCATTATAATTTCATAAAGATAATTAAAATGATATAGATATTGTTAATAGAACAAATAATTAGGATTCAGAATATAGATGAATGAGTAAAAAACATTGGATATTAAATTATGAAATTATATAATTTTCCTATAATTTATTAGGTTGGTTCTTAATTACATAAATAATTGTATTGGGGATTGTTTATACATGTCATATTCTTCTAATTTGATAGTATACTGAGATATTAATTCTGTTGGATTTCTTCCAAGTATACATCATGGAGAGTTGTGATCAGTATGACATAAATATTAAAACGAAAGATTCCAATTCTATTATAATTATTGTACTCCATTTTGAATTTTACCAAAAAAAATTATTCTACTACTCCATGGGTGTAGTGTAAAATCATGCTATTTTTAGTGGTCAAATGATGAAATGAATGTGAAGGAATGGGGGGTAAATAAATTGGGATTCATTTTGATTTATGTTTTCCCTTCATATGTACATGTTATTGTATTTTATTCTATTTTTGGTTTGATATTAAGTTAGGATGAGATGGATTATATTTTCATTAGGTACAAGACATAACATATTGAGTCACATAGCATTTTTAGGTCCTATTTATCAGTCAACATAGTGAGACTACATTTTTAGATTATCTTTTAATGTTAAAAAAAATCTCCATAATTTGTGGCATGGTCTATTCATTTTATATACACATATGACAATGTTTACTTGACAATTACTTGTAATTAGGCGGTCATCCTCTATTTCATGTTTGTTGAAATTTGGGAATAGGGTATTTTTTATCTTAGGGCATTGTTCCAAAGATGCATAACTCGTGATGGGATGAATTTTCAGTTGGTGGAAAGGGCATGCTGCATAGTTCCATAATTTCATTGAGTGGTTGGTGTGAGGTAATATTTATGGCCACGACCGATGTATTGGGAGAAATAACTTTCCCATTTTTTCTACTCAACATGTATATGGAAATAAATTCAACAGTTTTAGGTCATCCTCATATTAATTCTATCATAAAACATAGATTCACAACATTATATTATTATATACTTTTATCTTGTAATCTATATTCATCATTGTATATCATTCTACGTGGGTATCATAATTATATATTTTAATGTTTACAAATCCTTCATTATGATCATTCTCAACCAATTATAGGATATTTAATGGATAAATTTGAATCATAGGTCATCCATTCCTATATCATATGATCATGAATTCATTAAATCATTGTTACCTGTATCTACAACAATATAGTATTATTGTGGGAAGAATAATTTTTAAAAAAATTTATTAACATAATTTGAGGGTGGACACCAAATGTGGGAAAACATATGGTATCCACTGATGATGATGAATTTATCTAGTTGATGTTGTATTGGATTATTGGTGTGAATAATCAATCATGGGATCATGATATAGTCTTCATTGAATAATTTTAATAGAACAAGGTTGTATTTATCATGGATCATATATGTAATTTTAGTTTTATTTAATGATTGTAATTTCATGGTTATAGTTCAACATGGCCATATATTTTTCTTTTAGTTTTAAAAAATATCATTCACACAATTTCTCACCTCACAGTCATACAAAAACGACATATCACCATTTATAGAGTGTAGTAGCACTGAGCACGGTAGAATAGAATAGGTATGATGACATGGCCACCCATTTTAATATATGTAAACTTTATAATAATTCAAAAATACATTTTTCAACTGAAATCATTGTTATATAAATTAAAATAATAATGAACAAATTCAAATTCAAATTTTTTTCCATTAAACACATTAAATTAAAGATTAATTCTATTATTATTTTAAAATTAAATCAATAAATTTTAAATCAGATCTTATAAATCAAAATTATTCTCCAATTGTAATTAATATGATTAAAATTCATAGTATCATATAACAATTTCATTTTATTTATTTAACACAGAACTCAATTGTAAAAATGTTGTTGAAAAATATTGATCCTTGACCAATTATACTCTGAAGATATTAGTCAATGAAAATCTGAATATCCAAATATAATTCATGGAATCTTTATTAAATCAAAATATATCCTAATCCAAGGAAAATAAAACTAATATCCATTTGTAAATAATTCTAATATTTCACCAAAATTCACTATATTCACCAATTTATATTACTTTTACATTTATTAAGTGTAGTTTCTATGAGAAATGACTAAAAGTTTCTAAAACATTGGGATAACATCAATAGTGTTTATGTATTATATTAATGATCCAACAAAATATAAATCATTTTACTCTTTTTTTTATTATTTATTACTTTCAAATAGAAAACTCACTACACTCATTGTTTATGACTAAAATAATCCACATTATTATCAACTAATTTATGAATTTCAAATTTAATTTTCTATCATTAATTAATTTTAAAAAATTCACTCCTATTAAAATTTCCACATCTAATGTGAAAATAATTATATCCATCCATTTGTAAATATAGAATTAATTATGTTTTTAAAATACGTACCAAATATTATTGAAATAAACCATTTGAAAGAATGATTAAATATATATTGTTTCATTTTTTTAAAAAATTGTGGAAATATACATTTTTCTATATATTTTATTTAATGGATTGAATGATAATATGTTTTAAAGAAAAAGAATATGTGACATAAATCATAGGAAATTTTTTATAACATATAGAACCATTGTTCTTATAATGTCTAAATCATGATGACCTAATTCTAGACAATACAAGAAAGAGAAGGAATATGATTAATATTAAAAGGAATAATTCAATTTGTTCTGTGTCTTCTAAGTCAGTTTTTTAATGGATGAAATACTATACTGATATTTTTTTCTGATAAGAATAAAAATTTAACATATACCCATTCATCCATCAAATTATAATGTATCCTATATGATTCAAATAATAAATCTTGAAGTAAATGTTTGATGAATAGCATGGACATGGTCAATAAATATAGTTATGATTTTGAATATGATTCTATCATTGATTCTGGTTACTATAAGACAAATGTAATTTGTTTTATGTGAAGGTTGTTGATCTAATGAATACTGTAATCACTATTGGTGTTGATTACATGAAACTCATGATTAGACATAATTTATTAGTTGTACTAGAAATGGGTATTTATTTTGTTGACACAAAGCATAATGATTATAATGATATGAATAATGTTTTAATTTTTAACAGTGGTGAATAAGAAAAAAAAATCAATTATATATAATATTATATATATATATATATATCATATGATAAAAGGAAAACATATTTTAAGGATTATACTATTGAAAGTGATTTATATAGAAATTATAAATTTTCTGATGGTTTAAAAGATTTTCAATGATTTGAAAAAAGTATAAAAAATACTTTCTTTGACATTTATAGATAAAATAGTTTTTTTAGAAGCTTAGTGTCGTGTAAAATTATTTAAATAGTAATGTTTTCATTCTATTTATTTTATGTAATGTTTTATTAAATGAAAAATGATTTATATTCTACACTTAATTGTTTTATATGATAACTACATGGTCATTAAATTGTGAATATGGATTTTGATCCAATGTTTTCTTAATAATTTATCATTGAGTTTATTGATCAAACACAATGAAATTTGTTATAGTGATAATTATACATTTTCTATATTTGAGGTATATATTTAAGTAAATAATTATTTCAAATATCCTAGAATACTATAATAATTTGTTCAGTAATAATATTTTATATATGGGGTAAAATATTATAAATATTATTTAGTATAAACTAGTGATAAATGGAATTACTATTTGTAAATGGATGATATAATCTTATGTTGTTATCCAACCAACGTTTGGATCCTCATGTCTGGGTTAAATGATATGTTTAGAAAACAAACTTTTGTTATAGAACATCAAGATTAACAATGTAAAATTTGGTTTTTACATGAAATATATAATCATATATTTGTGTCATACATAAAATTTTTGTACTCTATGTTTTCTTTCAACCAAATTTTTGGAAACTAGACATTCATATTCATCCTCATGTAGTGTTATCTTCTCCCCGAATTAGTCATTTATGAGATTTCAAATTAATTTATATCAGATATTTTTTCTAATATTTCAATAGATTAAAAATCATTATATACGGATTAAAATTTCACTCTAGATGGTTTTTAATAATTTTTCATTTCATTCCCATTTCTAGGGGGTGTTATCATTTTCAGTGGATGATATAAATTCAAATTTCAATTTGATTTTGTGTTTTAAATATCTTGATTTATCTATTTCATTTTTTTGTAATTGTTTAAAAGTAACTATATTGGGGTTCTTATTATGATATTAATAATATTTAAAGACAAAGTGATTTTCCATATTGAACCTTTTTTAGTTATTTTAATGATACTCAAATATATGATAATGTGAATCTCCAACGTTAAATTTCCATCATATTTTTCAATTTATATAGAAGAATATTTTTTCTATATCTGGTCACTATTGTTATTTTAATATTTTATATATCTTCTAAAAATTGTAAATTCTATATAATACAACCCATTATAGACCAAAATATTATATCTAATGATACGTGTTCATCCCATTCCACTAAATGATTTTATAACTTGTGATTTTGTATCTTAATATATTCCCAATAGTGTGTTTATAAATAATTAAAAAGGTTAGTTATTTGAGGCTAGTAATTTATTCCTCTGAAAACATCTTCATGTTTAATTTCATAATTTTCATCTGAATGATTTTTAAATAGAAAATTTCCCACCAAATAAAAAATATTTTTGGGTTTATATAATCTATTGTTTTGTGTATAGAGGGATACATTTGTTTTTTACATTAATGTATTGTAAAAGATGTTATAACATGTCACCATTTCCTATATTAAACTATCAGGATCAATAGAATATTATATTTAGTGAAAATAATCATGTTGAAAATGTGTGGTTTGGTTTAGTGGACTAGGGGTCCATTATAGCATGAATCCCTATATAATAGTTGTGTCAAATGATTTTAATTCCAATTATATATTCAATAAAATCTAATGTAATGATAACACCTTATAATTTTAAAAGGGGGACCAATTATTATTTTTTAAGAAATTTATTTAAATGAATAAATTTAACCAATTTTTATTCCTTCATTATTATTCATTCATAAAAAATTATGCTTTTTTATTTAAATGTTTTTATTATCCCCATCAATGAAATAGTTTTTTTACGGAATCCTTTTTTGGTATGTTCAAATATTTTAAAATGCTACTTATTTTGGGGTCCCAAAGGTAATGTGTTTAATTCAATGGGATCTAAATCACATTACATACATAAGTGAAGTATTACATTAGGGCCAGAGTATATACTCTCTTTATTATTACAAAAATTTGAATTCAAGAAATGTGTTATGAGTTTTTTTAGACAATGAGAATGTATTTTATATTTACTGTTTTTTCTAGAAAATTCTTAATTTTCGGTTATTTTTTAAATTAACTCAATATATTTTATAATCCAATGAATATAATTAATCATTTTTTGCTTCATAATGAACTATGTTTTTATGGGATAAGTTCACATTGTGAGAATTCAATACCATAAAAATTCAAGAAGAGATGTATTGAATTAAGTGTATATTTTATTATGAATTTTTCATTTTTTTAATATTTTTTATCTCTTTCAAATAATTTTCTATATTTGGGATGTGGGGCTTAATTGAGAAATCTCGTTAATAGTTTCTATGTGATGAGTATATCATACAATCAAATCATGCTTGTTTATTAAATTATTTATTATTATTTGTTGTACCATGTTGATTATCATATGCGAGACGTTTATTTTTCATACATCATTCTCATTTTAAAATTAAATTTATTTTTTAATAATCTATACAATTTATTATTAATTTAGTTATAAATATTAACATTAATTTTTTAAAATTTTAAAAGTGGAGAGTTTTTTTAATTTTATAATTATCAAAAATTGGTATAATTTTGGGTGGATATATTATCTTATTTATTTTAGTATTGATAAATTCAAATACCCTCCCATAGTTTAATCATTCAAATTTATTTTGTCTATATTTTTTTAATCAATATGTATTTTTGTTCTATGAAAAACAATTTTAATATTAATAAATTCTGTAATAAATGTGTATTTTTTAGATAAAATAAGTTGAAATTATTTATTGTAATTATTTATTAAAAAGATAGTATAGTTAGGAGAATAATTTGGGAACATATATTAATACATAAATTCATTCCCTAAAAGATGAATGTTGGTTCTGGAGAATTTTATTTCTAAATATTATTCATATGGACAATGTATTAAGATAATTTCACAATCATCTATGATGTGTTGTGTGAGATTTAATAGTCATGTATTACTAAACCCTGGTGGAAATCACTATATAAGGAGACCACACCACATCACGAAATAATGTTATGATACCAAGGACATTAGTTTCATAAATAGTCAAAATGTAATCACCTCATGGAAACACCTCTCATACTATAACATGATTATATAATGTTTTGAATGCTATATAGAGAAGAAATTAAATATTTAATGATAGTGTAATAGATACTATATTATGATTCTTAGTATTCACTCATTTCAAACATCAACTAATATGGTGGTTATAACAAAATTAGAAGGGATCATACATTAAAGATAAAATTTTAGATTACATTATATTCAATGTAATGTTTAGTGTTAATATATAATATTTTATGAGTGATATATAGTATAATGAAGTGATTTGTAATAACCTAGAGTTCGGTTGTCTATGCCATTTTGAAAAACTTGTGTTTATGGTGTTCTAGGAGGAAATAATGGCTCATTTCATGATTTTTCCATGTTTTCTAGTTTAACTTTGTTTTATTAGAACATTAGTGAGTTAAAGGTGTCAATGTTGGTAGGTCGTGGAGTTAGTAGCTCGAGGGAGTCGGTAGGTCGAGGGCATTGGTATGTTGAGGGCGTTAGTGGGTTAATGGCATCGGTAGGTTGGGGAGTTGGTATGTTGAAGTTTTTGGTATATGTCTTGGGAATTGATAGGTCTAGGGCCATAGTAGGTCATGGAGTTGGTTTGTCGAAGGTGTCGATAGTTTGGGTGCATCGGTAGGTTGGGGCCTTGGTATATTAAGGGAGTCTATAAGTCGGGGTGTCTGTAGGTATAGGGAGTAGGTAGCTTGAGTGTGTAAGTGATTCATGGAATTTGCAAGTCATTGTGTTGGTAGCTCGACATTAGTAGGTGAGCATCGATAGGCTGTGTCGGTGAATCAACCATCAATAACTCATTTATAGTTTTCCCATTTTTTCCTAGCTTTTCAGTTTCTCCCCTCTTACATTTTATTTGACATAAATGGAATTTAAAACAACATGTAGTCATTTTTAGAGGGTTTTAAAAGGATAATATGTATATCTATAAATATATTAATGTCCCACGTCATTTGATAAACTCAAATGGGGTGATATTGTTCAAAACCCCATGATTAATGACATTGGAAACTGTTCTTCCATTAAAATAGGATCTGACTCTTCAATGTGGGGATCATATCTTTTATCTTTCCTATTTCCCCATTGTGTGGATAGATAATCCCTTCCTAGATGAGTCATTCACCTATGCTAGAGCCCCTTATGCATGGTCCTCATGAAGATATTTCTTGCCACTTGCACGATCCCATGTTCTTTGCACAAGGAATAACATATATCCATTAATCATTCATGTTGGGATTTAATTTTTTTTTAATTTATTTTTACATTAAGAAGAGTGGGTATGTTTAAAAACCCTAGTTTGGAAGGGTTGACAAAATTCTTAAAAACAACAATTGGATACGGATTGGATTTGATCAAAAGATAAAATCGTTAAATAATATAATGGGATGAGAGTTGTTAATATATTGATAATCTATTTTATTTTTTATCTTTGATTCTGTTATGGTTGTCATTACTATGTGACATTGGAAAATAATTGCCATTGGTTGTCTTTTTTCCCACACTATTGATATTTTGTTCTACTGAGATGATTGAGAAATGATTGCTACATTAAAACAACTTAATAATTTAAACATGGTGAAAATAAATTATTACCTCAGGATCCATCCTATCATGTGATCACCATGGTTATAATTAATTGTAATTAAAGGACCACTACTAGTTAAGTTTGAATATATACACATCTTTTTGATAGGTGTGGCTATGTGATAGGTTCTGTCGAGTTGCGTAACCTTGAGTGAGTGGTGTGGTGCTGCTATTGGGAGCACTGTTTTAAGAAAATGGTTGTGCAGAGGAGAGGGTTCCATGAGAAGTGTGTGGTATGAGTGTGGAACAGTCCTAGAGATAATAATTATTACTGTGGGATTTTTGTGTGGGGTGGTGTCGGTGGTGACATGGCTTCTCGGTCAGAGCGATTGATTTATTGTGGAATGAATGGACTTGTAGACAGCTGAGCTATCTTTATTTTTTGTGGTTACAGAATTATGGTGGGAAGTGTGAGTATAGGGTGGTTATGAGATTATTGTTTTGTGGGACTACAGTTGTGTTTTTCCTTGTTGGTATTTAGCGACCTTCAGACTATTGAGATAGGTTGCATATGTTTTTCTTGTCAATTTCTATAGGTATTGTTGGAATGAATTAAATTGAAATCCATTATAATATAAATGGAAAGTGGTTATATGAAAAAGGAGATTGGTTGTGCATTGGTCATTTTTTTGTGTGGTTTTTCATGTAGGGTTATAACCATGTGTGGTCCTGTATGAGATGTTTTCTCACATAGAAACCCATTGGATGGGTTCGGAGTTTTGTTACCTAAAAATACAAATTGTACTTCTTTTGGGACTTATATATGAAATACAAAATTATTGATCACCATGTTCTAAACACCTCTATTTTTTATGGGAAGGTGTATTTCCAACATACCGGTGGGAGGATGGATTGTTGTTTACTGAATTTATTCCTCGCCCCTTCTGGTTCTTACAACATGAGTACATCTGAGCAGGTTTTAATGGCTTGAGGATTTCCATAGTAAAACATTCTTCGTGTTAGGGTTTGTTGTGGATGAGAGGCCTATGTGTTTTCAGGTGAGGTTTGTTTCCCATGTGTCTTCTGGATGATCCCCAGATGTCTATGGGCAAGTGGTGGGGTTGTTGTGTCCTAGTTGTCTACGAGTGGTATTGTGTTAGGATTGAAGCCTAGGTGTGTGTGGGTGGGTCGTGGTATTGGGTATGTTTATGGGAAGAGAGGTAGATTCAATACATTAGTCATTAAAAATTATCACATAACCAATGGGAAGGTTGTGTAGGGTAACTAAATATCATTTTCCTTATACTAATACTTTTCATTACATGTGTTATTTGGTGAGTGTACATTGGTGGGGTTGGGCTGGTTAGTATTCCTTGGTAGGTGGTTTGAGGTTCGTACATTTTCATACAGGGGCATAAGTATGTTTCCCCCACCTGTTCATTAGTATATTTAGTTTCTCTACTGAGTATTCTCTAATGCTCACCGTATATATGTATAAAATGATTTCAAGTTTCCATGAGGACATTGAGGACCCTAATGAACGTTACTAGCTTGGGTGTTGGGATTTATTTATAATTAAACTTAGTTTATTTCTTTTGGTATAGTAACAAGGAGTTTTATTGTACATTTTATTAACTATTCTTTTAAACATGCCTGTGAAAATAGATATTGACTTTACATTTATAATAAGTACTTGGGTTTCTTTGAGATTCACCATCATTTTTCCGAATCCTGATTTATAAAAGGGTAATGCCTTCAATATTTGTGTGAAATTATATACCCTTGGTGTTCGTCTCTACTCCGGGACCAATTAAAGGTGGGACGTAGGGATCATTATATCTTTTTTTTTTCATGAAGATGGAAGGGTATAGAATTTAGTTATTCCATCCCTCATCATGGTGAAATTGGGTAATTAAAATATGGTATCAGAGGCAATTTGTGGTTGGGTGATAGGGTGGAGTTGGAGTTAGGCACAGTGATAATTTCCTAGTATGGTAGGAAAGCTCGCTATAAAATGGGATTTTAGGGCCCTTTGTGATCTGATTCAAGGACTCTGGACCTACTAAACGACCATATAAGGCTACACTGATTACACGGTAGAGACCCTAGGAATGGTAAATGCATCATAATGACTTGTTTTCTTGAGTGATTTGGGTGTTTTAGGATTTTTATATAAATTAAGAGAAAAAAATAATTTAAGAGAAATTTTCCACACTGCTCGGGCTTATGAGTTTGTTGTTTACCATTTCAGTTATGACACCTGGACGTCGCCCACATGTGGTGTGAGTATTTGAGGCTCAATAGATTGACATGGTTGATCGATGGAGGACCAATCACAAGGATTGGGATGACCATTGGCAGAAGACTCTTGATTCCTCCTAATGGAATACTCTATGAAAATATGAGGGCAGCGTCTTCGACGTAGAGATGAAGGGTTGTATTAAGGAGATGGTGATCGATTTCCGCTTGATTGGGGATCCACCAGAGTACTGGGTTCCTCTGGAAGTGAGCCAGTCACAAGGGGCATTATGTCAGGGGTGGACGCTTTACCTAAGGCATTCGAAAGAAACTGAGGATTCATAGAATGACATTGAGAAGGAATTCAAGGATGAATTCCATTCTTCTATGATGAAGCATGAGAAGAGGCAGGATATTCTCTCACTATAGCAAGGGAGTATGTCGGTGAGAGAAATGGTGGTCATGTTCATGGGTCACCTACACTTTTCCAATGATCTATTTCCAGATGAGGAGTCTCTAGTTAGATTCTTAGAGGATACACTCAGACCTTCTCTCCATTATGATGTTACTCCCTTCTCTCTACAAACATACAGGGATATTCTGAAGATGTCAGAGGTAATGGAAATGATGCATTCTTTGGAAGGTGTACAATGAGAAAGGCACCAATAGAGTTCGATAAATGGGGAATCTATCAGCAGAAAGTACCCACTGTCAGGGCCTTCCATGGTTCAGCCATCTAGAAATATACCATAGCTGTTCTAGTTTCGATATATTAGTATATACTCTTTAATCATGATATCATGACTAATGTTTTTATCTTTTTGGATCATTGGAATCTTTGGAATAGTTCT
Organism: Viscum album; assembly: GCA_963277665.1. Lineage (NCBI taxonomy): Eukaryota > Viridiplantae > Streptophyta > Magnoliopsida > Santalales > Viscaceae > Viscum > Viscum album. The sequence goes on from OY728143.1 coordinate 638,683,510, forward strand.
TGGTTTGAGCATTGTATAGTGGGGGTGGGAAGGCATAGATCCCACATCTGCAGCAGTAGTTGCTGGTCATCGCCTTCCAGTAGTAGGGCCAGTGATCCCCCACAACACATATGGTAGATGGTGCTAGTGGAGGCAAACTATTTTGTGCTCTTCCGGGACTTGACTAGGGTGTGGTTGGGGAGGCGGTCAATAGTTGAGTGGGAGAGGGGATCGGCATGGGCAGTTGAGTTTCATAGAGGCAGTAGTTCCAGAAGGTCCAGTGGTCATTTATGGTGTGATCAGTGTGTATTTGTACTCTTGTGTATTCCCTGATTGATTCATGAAATTTTCACACGATTGTTTCTCCCTTTTTATCTCATTCCTTGGTTTTATAGTAAAAAGGATTTTCATGCCCCAGGCGTTGAGTACTCTAGATGGAGGTCAGACCAATATTTTTGATGTGTGGTGTGAGTGTAGACTAAATATCAGTGTAGAGCAGTCCGGTGGGGATCTTCATTTACTATAGATGCTCCCATACGATTCCATCATAGATATCGAGTGGTTATTTTCTGTACTCTCTATTATCAATTGCTTCTAGAGAATAGTAGCATCCTCGGATGTGGATGGTCAGTGCATAAGGTTTCTTCTTGAGAGGAATTTTAAGGTGTGAATTTAGTGTGTAGAACCACTTTTCTCTTTGTTAGCAGAACTATTAGTGTAATTAGTGGATGCAGAGATGTTGGTGGTTCTCATATTTTTTATAGATTTTTTGGATTTCATTCTAGTGTATCTTGTTTCTCTGCCCCCTCGATGTGACGTTGATTTTGGGATATAAAGACAACTCAGTGCCCATAATATTTCAATGGTTCCCTATCAGATATGGACTTCAATGTTGCGGGAGTTGAAAATTCAAGTGGGTTTCCTAATGAAGAATGGTTTATCTAGACATGTGTGTCACTGTGGGGTTCTCCAGTCTTGTTTTCAAAAAAGTAAGATGGTGGTCTGATGCTATATATAGACTACCAGAGATTGAACAAGGTGAAATTCAAGAGCAGTTACCCATTCAAAAGAACAAAGATCTTTTCGACTAGTTAAAGGGGAAAATTTGGCTCTCTAAGATCTACCTATGGTTTAAATATGACTAGTTGAGGGTAAAAGAGGCTGGTATTTTGAAATCATCATTTAGGTGAAGGTATGGGAACCTCATGTTCGTCATCATGACCCTCTATTTCATGAATGTTCTAGCAATGATCATGGTGCTCATAAAATATATATTCCATGTGTACCTACACCAATTCGTCAATGTGTCCATTGAACACATCTTGATCAACTCAAGGATAGAAAAGGGGCATTCTGAGCATATGTGGATTGTCTTGGAAGACCATTGACACAACCGGCTCAATGGGTTTTTTTCCAATATCGTGTCCTCTGTGTGATAGGTGAACTTCCTTGGACCCATAGGGCCTCAACATGGGATAATATTGGACCCATAAGAGGTTAATGAAGTGGATTCTTGGGAAGAATCCATGAATGTGGCAGAGGTTCATAGAATCCTAGGAGTTTTTGGATATTACCAGCGGTTATATCTTGACTTCTATTGATTTTTGGATCTATTAAAATTAATTTGTATAGAAAGATCCATGTCGGACAGCTTTTATCTACCTAAATGGGAAGTTGGTCTGTGCTCTAGTGCTCAGGTTGTCAGAGGAAGCTGTAATATTTGAGGTTCTCTGTGATTCATCTGGCATAGGATTAAGGATTGTGCTGATGAAATATTGAGTTTTTATCTCTTATGGGTCTAGGAAATTATACCCTCACACAAATAATTATTCCACCATGATCTAGAGCTTGAAGTATTCGTGTTTTTGTGGAAATTGTGGCAGCATTACCTCATCAGGGAGCGATTTATGGTCTTCACGGATCACCTGAGCTTGAGATATATCTTCTCCCAGCAAGACTTGATCTTGTGAAAATGGATGTGGATGAAGTTCTTTCATGAATAACAATTCAATATCTATTACACCCTAGGAAATGGGAATGTGGTAGTCGATGCCTTGAGAAGGAGATCGTAGAAGGAATTAGTTCAAGAATATCCCGATTCTTTGAATGAAATAGAGGATTTATCCTCTTTGAACACAGACTCTAGGGAGGATAGTTGAAGGGTATTCCTGTTTTAGATGGTAGTGAAGTCTTTCAGGGTGAGGTAGGTAGAGGAGTCTTAGTGAGGAGACACAAGGGCTGATGTGATGTGTGACCACATTGTCCAGGGTCATGCTCCAGAGGTATGGTCGGAGGATAGCCAGAATCTAATGTTGTCCCATGGGTAGCTGTTTGTCCCAATGGTGATGGGTTACAGAGTTTCATGTGACTCCCATAGATCACCCCTTGTGGTAAACTAAAGATTTTTCATTATTTATTGGGGCATTAGAGGTTATTTTTTGTGGCCTTGGGTAAAGCAGGAACTGGTAGAGTTTATGGAATGGTTCCTGTAGGTCAAGTGGGTGATGGCTGACCATCTTGTTCCTAGATGTTTATTTGAGCCTTTAGAAGTTCCTTATTGGAAGTGGGATGCCATCTTGATGGATTTCATCATATATTTCCTAGGGATCCAGGAGGCTGTGATTCTACCTGGGTAGTGGTGGCTATTTTTAAAAAAACGTCTCACTTCCTAGTGATCAATGAGCTGAGTGCAGTGGACACCTTGGTGAGTAAGTATGTGGACCAGGTGGGGCTTCTTCATGGGGTTCTAAGAACCATAATTTTCGGCTGAGATGCATGGTTTACCTCAATATTATATAGGGTATTACAACATGGCTTTGCCACCTAGTTATTCCTTATCACTACATTTCACCCTCAGACAGATGGGAAGACAAAGCTGACCGTCCAGGAATTGCAAGATATGTTGTAGGCACATGACTTGGACATCAGAGGATCATGGGTAAGACACTTCCCTCTAGTAGAGTTCACAAAATACAATATCTATGACACTACCATTATCATGGAACTATTCTAATCCTTTTACAGTAGACACTATTATTGTCCCATGTGTTGGATAAAAGTTGGAGAGGAAGATATTTTTGTCCCCAAAGTGGTAAATAGCACATTACAGAAGGTTCTTCTTGTGCATGAGATGATGAAGGTAGCTCATGATCATTAGAAGTCATATGATGACCATTGGAGGAGGCCTTTCGATTTTCAAATTGTATACCATGAGTTGTTTATGGTTTCCCATTAGTGTGGGTAATAGAGGTTCGATATAGGAAGATTTATTTCTCCTAGGTTCATCATTCATTTCGAGGTGACAGAATGAGTTGGTGAGGTGGTGTATCAGCTGGAACTTCCACCTCAGTTAGAGAGGATCCACCTCATCTTCCACATCTCCTAGATTTTTCATTATGTACACGATGGATTCCATGTGTATAATATGGATGGTTTGATATCAAGGGTGATGTGGTTTCTATGGAGAAACCAGAAAGAATCGAGGTTCGTGAGGAGAATGTGCTACGAGGACAAACCATTTCTTTGGTCTGTGGGTTTTGGAGGCATAGTGGGTTTGAGTATAGTACATGGGACCATAATATGTATATTCATACCCAATAACTAGAGTTGTTCTATGTTTTTGTTCGGTGTTTCACTTTTGTGCTTTCCTGGTAATCAAATTACTGGCTTTGTTTTACTATTAGATGAGCTGTTTACTTATTCTATGATTGTTTGTGAAATTTTATGGCTTTTTTATAGGAGTGGACCTAATACCTATTCAATATGAATTAATACAAAAAATATTAATACCTTATGTGAGGGAAATTGACACCCAAATTAGATAGATTCTTGACATGGAGGAAGGAACATTATAATCCATGTGTATAGAGCATATGACTTGTTGTGGATGTATGGTTTTTTGACCTAGTGGGGACTTAGTGCTCTCATAGTTGTTCAATAGATATATGTCAATGAGGTGTCCCTAGGATGCCCAGTTTTCCACTCTAACTCACGAATAATAAAATTGTTTTATACCACTGAAATGTATCATGCGAGGTAGATTTTAGTACCCCTATCTATCGGTTTTCTTTGATTTCTTGAGGGAGAGAATGGTTTGAAAGTCATATGATGTAGTAACCATGATTTCCCCAGTCCATGCCTTTCTATAAAACCAATGATCATGGAGTTTGGGGAGGTAATGATGGCTCATTTCATGATTTTCCATGTTTTCTAGTTTTCCATCAATATATAAGCGCATCTTCGATTTAAAGGCATCAATATAGGTAGTTCAGGGTGCTAGTAGGTTTAGAGTATCATAAGGTCGAGGGAGTCAACAGGTCGAGGGAATAAGTAGGTCATGAGACTTTGTAGTTCAGGGAGTTGTAATGTTGACATCATCGTTCGGTCAAGGGCATTGATAAGGTAGGGGAATCGGTAGGTCAAGGCATCGGTGGGTTGAGGGAGTAGGTTGGATGAGGGAATCGGTATGTTGGGGCATAAGTAGGTCGGTAGATTTTGTAGTTCAAGGGCGTCCGTAGGTCAAGGGAGTCCGTTGGTCTGGGAGACCACTATTGAAAAAATACCCTATACCAACGGTTTGGAACCGTTGGTATAGGTCCCCAAACCGTTGGTATAGGCTATACCAACGGTTTGGAGGACCGTTGGCAAGTAAGTCGTGACAATCGGTCTATACCAACGGTTTGGGGAAAACCGTTGGTATAGGGTCTTTACCAATGGTTTTGAAAACCTTTGGTATATGTAATTAGAAAATCTATACCAACGGTTCTCAAAACTGTTGGTATATGTATTTCAAAAAAGAAACATCCGGTGAGATTTGATCCTAGGACGTATAGTTTATAACTGAATGACTTAACCACTTAGCTAACATGACTTTTGTTAAAATAATTTCATAAATATATATATGTATTGTTCTAATTATTTTAAATTTTGATTTATATAATTTTCTCCCTTGGTAGATTCCAAAAAAAATCAAAGGACCTTTCCCAAAGGTTTTCAAAATCGTTGGGAAAGGTCTTGCTTTTTTTTTTGAAATTTTGGTTGAAGGTTGAATTTTGGACCCCCTTTACCAATAGTTTGGGGAAAATGTTGGGAAAGGATTACCTTTCCCAATGGTTATCCCAAACCGTTGGGAAAGGGGGTCCAGAATTCAACCTTTCCCAATGGTTTGGGCAAACCGTTGGGATAGGATAACCTTTCCCAATGGTTTGCCCGAACCGTTGGGAAAGGGGGTCCAGAATTCAACCTTCACCAACGGTTTGGGCAAACCGTTGGGAAAGGGTACCTATACCAATGGTTTTTACAGACCGTTGGTATAAAAGCGTTGGGAAAAATCATTTTTCCAGTAGTGGACGGTTGGTCAAGGGAGTTGATAGATGGATCATGTCGTTGAGTCATGGGATCAGTGAGTCATTGTTTCAGTTTCTTGACATTGGTGGATCAACATTTGTTGGTCGCATCAGTGAATCACCCATTAATGAATCATTTATAGTTTTTCCAATTTTTTCCAATTTTCCAACATCTCCCCTATTATATTTTATTTTACATTAACTAAATTTAAACCCTCATTTGGGGTTTTTTTTCAATGCTTTTTAAATGTTATTAATGATATATTAAAATATCATAACATCCCCCAAAATTTGAGATACTCAAACAATGTGATCTTGATCATGACACCATGATTAATGACGTTGGAAACAGTTATTCCACTAAAATTGGATACAACTCTTCAAATCAGAGAACTTACATTTTTGTTCCCCTTGGTGGGAATATATCCTCCCTCCCCAAATAAGTCATCTGCCTATTCTAGAGCCCCTCCTGCTCGGTTATCTAAAATATATTCTCTATAACTCCGACAATACCACATTTATGGAAATAAGAGGATCTTATATAATTTGATCTCCCATGTATGGATTTATTTTTCTTTAATTTATTTTTCCATTGTGTGGGGTTGTAATGTTAATGAAATCTGGTCATGAATGGCTAAGAACTATCTCAAAATAAATCAAATAAGGATTGGATTTGATCAAAATATTACACTGGTAAATAAAATAATAGGCAGAGAGTGGTATGATATTGATAATATTTTTGATTAGTTATCTATGATTGTATAATGGTTGTTTTGACTATGTGCCTTCTAAAAATCATGTCCATTGTTTGTATTTTTTTCACAATAGTGATGTTCTGTTCTATTGAGATGCATGAGCAATGACTGCTACATTAAAACATCATAATCATGTATACATGGTCAAATAAATTAATTCCCCAGGATCAAGCCTGTACTATGATCTCCCCACATATAATTCATTGGAATTAATGAACCTATACTGGTTAAATTGAAATATATACAAATCTTATTGATAGGTGTGGTTGAGTGTTGTGTTCTATGGAGTTTTGTAACCTTGTGTTAATTATGTGGTTCTACTTTTGGGATCACAGTTGTTTGTATAAGGTTTGGAAGAGGAGTGGGTTCCGTGAGGTGTGTATGGAATGAGTGTGTAGAGGGGATGGTGTTAATAATAGTTACTATGAGATTTGTGCCTGGGGTGGTGCTGGCGGTGAGTATTCTTCTCAGTCCGAGTCATTGAATGATTATGAAATATCTGGACTAGTAGGTAGCTGAACTACATTAGTTGTGTTCTGTCTGCAGAGCGACTGTGGGCAGTGGGACTATGGGGGGGTGGTTATGAACATGTTGTGCAGTGGGATTGAATTTTGGTATTTCATTTTTTGTATTTAGTGGCCTTTATAATTCTTACAATGCTTGCAAATATTGTTCTTTTTAGTTTCCCTAGGAAATGATGGAATGAATTAAAGTGAATAGAATAAATAAATAAATAGAATGTTGTTAAATGAAAAAGTGTTTGGGTTGTGATTTGGATTTTTCTATTGTGTGGTTATGCAAGTAGGGGTAGCAGCAAGTGTGGTACTGCATGTGTTGGTTTTTCATTTGGAAATTTATAGGTTGGGATGACTGTTTGTTACCAATATATACATATTTTAGTTCTTTTGTGATTTATATACACACCCACCCTTGTTGAGCACTATTTTCTAAACACCTCTATTTCATGGGGGAGGAATATTTCCCAATATCTCAGTGGGAGGATGGATGGCTGGTTACTGAATTTCTTCCTCAAACCCACTACCAGTTATACTGCTTCAGAGTAACCAGAAATGAATTAATTTATTGAGGATTATCATCGTCCAAGATTCGTTGGGTGAGGTTTTTTGTGGATGAGAGGCAGAGGTGTTTAAGGGAGAGTTTTGTTCCCATGTGTCTTCGGTGTGAGGCCCAGCTGTGTTCTGGTGAGTGGTGTGGTTATTTTGGACCAGATCTCTAAGGGAGGGATTGTGTGTGGTTGGGGGCGTAGGTGTGTGTGAGCCAGTTTTGGTAGGGGGTGCGTATGGTAAAATTGGTGGTGTCAAGATGTCAGCTGTCATGAATGAGTAGTTAACCTGTGGGAATGCAGTGCGGGGTACCCAAATATCGATGTGCTTATAGTACAACTTTACTTGACTTGCATTATTTAGTGGGTGTGACTTTCTGAGGATGGGCTGGTTAGTATTCCTTGGTAGGTGATTTGAGGTTCTTCCATTCTCACAAGAGGACATTAGTACGTCTCCACAACTTGTGTATGAGTGGATTTAGTGAACCTATAGGGTATACTTTTATTCACACACTACATATGTATAAACTTTTATCAGGTATCCAGGAGGACATTGAGGACCATGATGGAATTTACTAGCTCAGGAGTTCATATTGTTTCTCTTTTATGCTTAGTTTTCTTTCTTTTTGTACATTAGCATGGATTTTTATTGTAATTTTTACCATTTTTAGTTTTTCACATGCTTGTGGGAATAGATTTTGGCATTACTTATACCATTAAAACATCGATTTGTTTGGGATTTACCAACTTATCTCCTGATCAACATTTATAAAAAGGGCAATGCCTTCTATATTTGTGTGAAGTTCAATACAATTTGATTATTTCACCACTCTCGGGCATATTGAAGGCATTAGTGGAGGGTTATTATATCTTCCTCATCTTTAAGAAGGAAGGGTCTGGAAATTTCTTGTTCCTTCCCTCATCATGGAGAAGGCGGGTCATGACATGATGTGTGGAGCTACATCAACGCTATAAATGTATTATTATGTGAAGCTAAATGGTATGATTCTTGGTCAAATGAAAAAATTAGAATTAGAATAATTTAATTTTAACGTAATAATATATTTTATGTTTTACTAGGTGATTAAATTAAAAATAATGTATTATCAAATCATAGGGGAGGTTATATTTTCTTGAGAATGATATGTTAAGGAGAAGGGTGGGAATTCAATAATCTATGATGTATGATACCTAAACACTATTAATTATTGTTATATAATATTTGAAATTATTCATACTTTTGAATTATATGATTTTTAGGTAGTTAAGAAAATCCCACCTGACATTAATGTTTTTAATTAAATGGAATGATCATAATGAACAAATAAATTTATTTTTTCAATAATGTTTTCATATAAATTGTTGCTAAATAAACTAGATAGTGTGATAAATTCAATTTATGAGATATCATTGTGTTCTAATGTTTAAATGAAACATTTTTACACTCACTATCAATATATTTCATTGAGGATATGATAGATTACCCCATGATACTAGATAAACTACTATTCTAAAGGGATAACACAACATGATTCAACTATATCACCTCATCTATGTCATTTTTCAAATATATGTATTTTTTATTTCATTTTTTTATTGTCTAATTTGTATCTAATTATATAATAATATATAATCACTAAAAAATATAAAGTTTTAAACTCTATAAAATGATTATTTATGGTTATGTTAACCTAATCAAAAGGCAAGATCGCATTGGTTTTCAGTTTTATCAAGAAAAAGTCTATTCTTGAGATACTATTCCAATTAAAGATAAGTATTGGGGGTTTTTTAATTCCTCATTAATTTAAATTTTAGTATTTTAGTATTTTCATGTTTCCATTAAAATTTATATTGAACACTATAGATGCTTATAATCCTTGGTTGAATAGTTTTTTATAGTATATTTAAGTCAATAGTTGTTCTAACTACTATAAATACTTGTACTTGATCAAGTTTATTATTTAAAACATTCACTATGAAAAATTAATATTATCATTTTATGATATTAAATTTATCAAACATATTATACAAAAAATTAAATATTAATTTTTAATTATATTTAATTATATTATGAGAAAGAATTCACCCCCTTTTATTTTTTACGTCACTGGTGGGACCAAATAGGTTCCCCATGGTATAAATAATATTATAATTATACCAACAAGATAAAAATAAAAAAATGTTTTCATAAAGTAATTGAAATTTTATTGTGTTGATTTTAATACTCTTGGTGATCATTTTCGGCATATGTATACTATTTAATAATTTTTGAATCCCATTAAATTGTTATTGTAGAAAGAATAGTTATCATTGTGTTGAATTTGTATCTATTTATTACATGACTTATTGGATGTTATTTTTTGAATGACATGTTTTCATATGTTGTATAATGCATTTACTTTGTTCCATTATTAATTTTATGTTTCATTAATCAAATTATATTTTTTACTTGGAATGAATCTAGGAATATTTAAATGGATATAACAAATTTGTTTGCATAAAATATAAAAATAAACTAAAATAAAAATTAACTTAATTTGTTCAGTCATGAAATGTTATATTGTATGTAAAATTAATTTTCATATGTTTCACATTTCGTATATGGAACAAATTGGTTAGATGATTAATTTAGCCCTTTATTTTATGCAATCCATATTATATCCCTTTTTTTGTTTTCATTAAAATTGGTAATGATGTATTTTAACTCATATCATTTTTTCTCTAAACTATACTAAATTTATTTTTATATAGACACATTAAAGTTGAGATTTAAAGAAAAATAACCATAATAAATAATATTCAAAAGTAAAAAAATGATTTAAAAAACTTCAATATGTGTCCCAGTCCATGGAACATGAGGATACCTCATGATTTACCCCACACTTGTTATATGATGTCATATAATTACTAAAATCATCTTCAAACCATCTAACACCATTAACAAAAAAACAACATTTTTTTATAGAACAACAATATCCTGTCAGAGTATGGAATCCAATGAACCATCACATTACAATAGATTACAAATCCCAACAACATATAAAAACCAGAAATTATAGAGGGGACCAAGAAATGGAGTATAATAATCCATCATAAATTTTACTAATGACCAAACCAATCTGAAATCAATTCCAACAATGAAGAAAAGAACTAGATAAAAAGTAAATTCTTTTATCAATGTGTTTAAACAACATTACACATCAGTGTTTTAAATGTAATGGATGAAAAAAAAACAAACAGACAGAGGGGCAAGAATAAACATGCCACGATAATGTCAAACATCATCAACATAAATAATAAAAGAGGCTATATTTCATTCAATCTAGAACCACTCTATGCCAATCAATGGAATTTCTGAAAATAAAAAATTCCAAAAACACAAAAAAGAGAAAAATGAGACCCTAAGGAACAAGAACTATAATAATAGGTAATGGATCCATGAAAAAAAGTTAACACTAAAAAATTACAAATTTCACATGAAATCCATAACATCAGACTGAAATTGTAATTAATGAAACAGATCTATGAGAAATAGTGATGATTGAACCCAAAAAGGGCTTCAATATTGATCCAAATTTCTAAAATGTACCGAAGTACATGAACACACAACTCCCCTTAAATAATAAAGAATACACTAACCAAAACAACGAAAACATCCTAAACCACAAATGAGAAAATGGACCAAGTAAAAAAATTTGGTTTGACATGACATATGCAATCATCAAGGTAACAATGGATCTTGATGGAAGTCCTGAATGAATGAGTCACACACCTTAATAATGAATGTGAGATATTGAATCAAATATTATAGATCTATGGAATGAAGGATAACGATTCCTAGACATTAGTAAAAAAAGAACATTTTTATGATATTTTACTAAAATAGACTTATGGAGTGGATAAATGTGTGTAAGGCCACTCAATATTTATTTAATTTTTATTTATATATGTATTATTATAAGATTAAAATTAATATATATATATATATATATATTATTATGAGTTATTTCATGATCACAATAATGATATCCTAAATATTATTTATTTATCACACTTTCTTGATGGGGTAATTATCATAAAGACTTATTCCCCTAAAATTGTTGTCCTAATAATTTTTTCTCCTTTCTCATATTCACCATTTAAGATATTATAATACAAAATAATTTTTTAAAAAAATTTATTTTTATGTTATTTTATTTATTCAATTTTATCATTTATAAAATACTAGTTACGTATACAAATAATATAATCAATTTTTTATTTTCAATATAAAATTTAATCTAGAGTATAACCACAATATATTTGTATATAACTAAAATTTTATATGTTGAACATTAATAGGTGACATTCTGAATCACTAACACCAACCACCAAGTTAGTAACTCCCCTCACCACGATCAAAATCAAATCATGTCCCCTCAACCTCACTGAGTAGTAAACTCTTAGTATATTCTTAATATAATTTCAATTTGTGAAAACAATCTATAAAACATGTTATTTAAAGGATTTATTAAAAAAATAATTCAATTATACGAGTTATTCATTATGTGACCAATATTTAAGATTAGTCATTGATAATTTTTTGTTCATTTATTTCATTAATTAATTATGAATAATTAATTTTTTTCTAATTGTTATGTCGACGTTCAATATAATATTTAATCTTTTTCTTGATCATCAAAAAATTTATTTTCAATTTTTTATATTTCAAAAATTCTTTTTTATACTGTTTTTTATGAATCCATTACAAATTAAATAAACCATTTAATAAACCATTTCCCCTATTATAATAAGAATATTTTTTTTTAAATGTTTTTTAGTAATGTGGTTCGTGTTATTTAATATTTGATATAATGGTATTAGTAGTTATTATTTATTATTTTACCTAATGTTTATAAATATGTAATGTTATCTTATGAGATTATATTTTTAATTTCATATAGTTGACTAGATGTTTAAAAGAGTTTGGAAATTATTTTTATTTTCAATTTTTATACATTTGGAAATATACATTTGGAATAATTCTAGGGGAATTCATTTTTATATGTTGGTTTGGGTTTATGGAGGTAGTGGTTGTTTGTAATTTGTAATGGGGGGTGGAGCTAATTATCTTGAAGTATATAAAATTAGTATTCATCTTCTAAAAACAAAAATTTCTGGTTTCATCTATGTTATTTTGGTTATTCCAAATTAGCCAAACTAGGCCATATTTTTCAGTATTTTTATATATATATTAAAAATATTCTATCCATTATGTCATTTTTTAAAAAGCATGTGTTGGTTATTTCAGGTTTTTGAAATTCTAATCTATTTTAAACTACCCACTTTTTTAACTGTATTGTTTTATTTTATGATTAATTTATTTTTCAAATTTTATGGAAATTTTGTAGGTAATTCATTTTATATAAAATTATTAATGAATTGATATATATTTTATTTGTGCAAAATTTATAATAATATTTTTTTTCTTATTTTTCACGTTGAGGGTTGATTAAAATATATTTAAATTTAATTTCTACATTAAATGTGGAGAATTTATTTATTCACAATTATATAAATTTTAGATTTTGGAATTTTTTAAATATTATAAATCAAATTCATGTGAAATAAAAAATGAAAAAATTATAATAAAAAAAATATATTATAATTACTTTATATACATATTGAATAATTTTTTAAATAGATATAATGATAAATTCTTACAATAGTTATGGTAATAAAAATATTTTTTTTAAATGTGAAATAAAATAAATAAATATATTTAGTTTTATTTTTTATCAATATTATATATATAATTATCAATTGAAACATAAATCTGAATACTATTAGTAATATAAATAAAATCATATAAGAATGTTTGTTTGTATGAATTTTTGTGTAAATGATTGTGTGTCTGTGTGTGTGTTAGTATTGTTATAATTGTAATTGACCATTGTAAATGAGTCTATAATGTTTGTATGACATGGATTTATATTTTTCCCTTGAACCAACATCCTATATTTGGTTTCAAAATTTGATATCTAACAGCACTATCATTGGATCATATCTAAGATTACAATATTGTTCTCACATTTACAATAAAATGTACATAATATATATAGTTTTTGTAAATTACGCAAAATTATTGAATAAAAATTATTAAAAATATTCATCCAATGGACACATTTTAAAAATATATATGAACCTAATAAACCTATAATGATCCCATAACAAAACCCATAAACTCTTCATAAATATAAACTTTTAGACTTATCATAATTAATAAATTCAATAATAAACATGGGTAATAGAAATATAAAATGTTCTTTACTGAAAAATTCAGTACTGATAAACATAATAATGTATCATTACATGATAGTCATGATGCCTATCATGATATCATAGTTTGGTTAATCACATGATTGAGATAATTAAATAAATAGATGATATCATAAAATAAAGGCTTAAAAAATGTACATAACATAAGATTGCAACATCATTGATTTTTGTAAAAAAACATAATATTATAATAATTATTCAAGTCTACCTACATCATAAATGTTACAAAAAAGGCTATTATTGCTACCCACTCATTGGAGATTTATATGTGGACATCCCAATCATCTTGAAATATGAAGAGATTTAATTATTATCCAATTCGTTGGAGGAATATATTATTCATGACCTAAGAATAACATACTAAAAATCATACACAAGTGTCACACAAAGTTTCAATCAATAAATCATTAAAAAAATTAAATTAAATTGGTTTTATATTTTCATTAAATGGTTCCCACAAGGAATAATTCATAATTTTATCCTCAAAGATTACATGATAAACCCAGGGAATATAATTCTTTATCAAATTTCATAAATAATATTTCTTGAAAAATGACACTAAAATTGATGATGTGTTATAAACACCATATAGAAAAATGACATATGGTTTATAGCCAATGTTCCATAATGATTCGATTTATTAGTAATCTATGTTATCTACCGTTAATCAATGTAATGAAAAATTAGAAATTCAAATAGGAATTTTTTGGAAATAAAATCATTCCTATAAAATTGATTTATTATTTTAGAATAATATATGATGAATCATCCCATATATTTAAATGAACATTTCAAAATCCATAAAAACAAATAAGGTTTATGATATCATTTAATGAATACCAAATAAAAATAATATTTCATATATAAATAATAGTCTTAGAATAATTATAAAATTATATTGAAAATAATTATTTCCCATGTCCATTGAAAAAATTATAAAATTATAATTTAATTAGACCACAAGAATTTACATTTCATTTATGAAATATTAAAAGTGTAGAGAGGCCCTCTCTTAGAAAATGATATGTTTTAAAGAAATATATGTTTAACAATAAATTTTTTAAGACATTCTATCCATTAAAAAACCTATGAGGAAATTTTGAAAGGATTTTCATTTAATATTTTTTGTATGATTTCAATTTAATAGAAAATAACTTTGATTTTTTTTGAAAAGAGTCATACAGGAAGGATTTAAATCATTGAATTAGAAGATGTTTTTTGAAACTAATTCTATGAAAAATATTTAATATTAACTAAAAAAATTTAGTGAAACACAAATCATAGAAAAGAGGTAAATTCGTTCATTTATAATAGGTTAATAAAAATATAATGGCGACTAAAAACATTAAAACACAAACATTAAATGGCTAAAACAGGGACGTGGGATAAAAAAGTGTTTTATTCATAGGCTGGGGATAATTAATTCATTAATTCATTTTAAAATTTATTTTGATCCAAAATAGAGTATCATGTCAAATTAATAAATTAATTTTTTGATATAAAAATGAAATAAAAGATATTAGAAAATAAAATTGTTGGATAATAGGGACTTTTAATATCAATTTTTAGATTAAAATTCATCATCCTATGAAAATTCTTAATTCAAGACTTTTTTAAATATTTATCTGAGTCTCTTGATAGATAATGTTATTAAAATGAACCTATAATTCCGTAAAATGTATTTTTTATGATAATTTATCAAGTGGTTTGAATACACTCTAGTTTAAGGTAAATTAATATTTTATGAATAATTTTTCTGAATGAATGCATTTTGGGAAAAAACCCCTAACTTATTGCCTATCCTATTTTATTTAATAACCAATTAAATGTTAGAATAATTCCTCTTTTTTACTTATTAATCTGAATTAGATAGTTATATTTATCCCTAAAATATTATGTAATTTAAAAATTCAAAAGGAATATAGTTTTAAGTAAAATAATTTTTATAAGGTTTTATTTAAATTATAAATTCCTAAAATATATAATTTTAATATGAAAAAATTATTTTAATTTTTTTAATCAATATATTTAAATTTACTTGGGGTTAAACTTTTGGATTTATCAAAAAATATTAATTTTTCACTGAATAATGATAAATAATGATTTTTTTGAAAATGTCATTTTATTTTAATAAATAATTAAATTTAGAAGTCAAATATTCTAAGTATGTTTTAGAGTCACATAATAATTTTTTTCTTTTAGTTAATCCATATAATTTCTTTTCAATCAACTTTATTTTATATCTTAGTATAATATTTTTTTAAATAAATTTTTAATATTTCTTAACCATACATTAAAATGCAAAATTTTATTCAAATTTATTTAATCCACATTATCCCATAGGAGAAATATATTGAAATATAATTTTTATTATATATTATTAACATTTATTTTATATTAATATATTTATTATTATTTGTCACAGATTTAATAAATAATTATCTTTCTAATGAGAAATACATTTCATGAAAACTTCCTTTTTTACTTTGTAATGTTGTTATATTTTATTTTTAAAAACATCTATTATTTGAATTTATTAAAATATATTCATTGTTTGGAATTATAATAAGTTATATTATCTATTAATTCCAATTACGTTTTGACCCAAATTAATAATGAATGTAATGAAAATAGTTTTGTGAAGTTATGTTAGAAATAGATTTACAAGGGGATTAAACTAAAAGGGAAAATATTCAAATTACCTAAAAACATATATAAATATATTCTATGGTTATATTTATGCCATATAATGTGTAATATATTTGAATAATAAATTTTTATCCGTTGTGAAATTTGAGAAATGTATGTACAGCTTTTTCAATTCAAAAATTACATCTTTTTCACTCACCTCACTTATAAAAGGTCACTACTATAATTTGTTACCCACCATTTAAATACCTTTTTTTTAAAAAAATCACTTCCCAAATCACATATAAATATCCATACAACTATTATAAAATACTCTTTTAAACAAAATCTAATACAATCCTATATATGTGGTCTTAGAAGATGTATATTTCTTAATTATATGTTTTTTTATTATTGTTTCTTCCACTACCATAAAACCTTATTATTTATTAGTATCTATTCAAAGAATAATATATAATTTTATTATATTTTAAAATTTTATGATAATGACATTAAAACCATTTAAAGACCTCGAATTTTTTGTGAAAAGTTTTTTCTTAAATACATGGAATATTTTTACGAGTCCGCACTTTCTGATGACACTTGATTTCGATCCACAGTGTGCCCGGAATCAATTTTTGGTGTTTTTTTCAGGTACGTTCAGTAAAATTATGAGCGGGATTTTATAACTTTTGAACCGGTGCTTGGAACTGAAATCTAAGGGCATCGTTGAACACGCAGCTTCAGTGATTGCTTAGTGAGGCATTCATCGTAGTTCCATTTTAACAAAACACAAAGATAGATTTGGGGGTTTTTAAATAAAATTAAATATAAATAAGTCTTTAATTATTTTTATTTGTTGTTGGTTAAACCTCCACGGGGAGGTTGGAGGTGGGGGGCCACCACACCCAAACCTTTTATGGGAGGTTATGGTGGTGGGGCCCACCCGAGCATAACCACCCATGGGAGGATGTTATTATGTGAGGCCCACCCGTGCTCTTAAACCCCTCTAACCACCATTAACCCCTTGGAACCCCAATCAAGTGGGGGTTCCTCTTTACCTTCACCATCCAATTAATGAGCCAAATCCACCCATTTAATTAAGTGATGCCACATAATTAATTTGAATCATTTTGAATTATTTTTTCCAACATTATAATAATATGTTATATTTTATTATTGTGGGGTTGGCATAATTTTTGTTGGGAAGATTAAGGAGAGGAAAGGAATTGGTGGAGCCTTTTTTATACAATGAAGAACCACTGAATAATGAAGAATGTCGTCTTCTTCTTTCTTCAATCAGGGAAAGAAAGGGAAGCGACACCCACGAAGAACGATGACATCGTCTTCGACTTCGTCACCTTAAAACGCTCGTCCTCCAACGACGAGTACCCATTTTCCCTGGCGACATTGACAGAACAATGCTGCATTCCCGGGACTCCATCAACATCACCGAACTCAATGTAGGGGTTTTTATATAATTTATATAATAGTATAAACCTATGTTATTCATCGTTTAAATTTACAGATTATTTTTCACCATGACGAGGAGGGCTCCGACCGCATGAACATTGCACGACCCTCCCCGTTTTTTTGTTCTTGTATGATGATGATGGAGATGGTCCACACCATGACCGGAAACGAGCCGGTCGTGAAGAAACCGGAGGCACAAGGCTGTCGGGCCGCCACAAGGGCATGCCACTGTTGTGTCGCGTAGACAACCGAGCCGTGGCCAGGCCGGCCAAGGTGGTGTCGAAGGGGCATGGTTACATCGCACCACGCTAGAAAGAAGATCCACGGCTAGGAGGGCTGCGATGGTCAGACGATGAGTGTGGTTCTATTGCGCGGCGTAGAGGCCAACAGGGCCACGATGCAGTCGCGCTGCGGTGGAGGATCCTGGGTTGGCGGCTGACCCCGCCGCTGGTGCGCGCTACAGGCAGGACCCCTTGGGTCCCAGAGTTCACAAAACCGGCACCTAGAGCTGGTTACTTTGGAAAATAGGTGGCGACACCCCCTGCGTCATGGCCAACCGGGCGACCCTCGGTCAGGCCTCCCTCGGGCATGGCTGCCTTCGAGCTGGGCCGCCTCTTCGGGGAGGGTCATTTCCTCAGATTGGGTCGGACCCACAGACCGGGTCAGACCCATGGACCGGTTTAGACCCTAGTTCAGACCCACAGACAGGGTTAGACTGGGTCGGGCGTGGTCGGTCCGATTGGGTCGGACCAGACCTGGACCCGCTCTGTCCTATTTTCACCTTCTCAACCATAACATGGGCTACGGGCGTCTGTTTGACGAACCGTTAGTAGCACCGATATACTTTCATTGATGTCATCCATATGAGAATACACCATGATAGTTTTGGGAATAGTTGAGATACAGTCTGGTTGGTTTTTACACCAATCCAACTGGGCCCCCGGGACAAGAAGGCTAATAACTCACAGACCGGGCGTCTGATTGACGCGCCACCTGTTGCGTTGATACCCCTATGACATGTCTAACCTTTGAGATAATTCTTTGTGTCACTTCGCGACAGTTGGAGTATTGCCCATTATCTCATGGAGTAGATCTTTCCAATGATGAGCGGATAGAGTTCAGAGACCTTGTAGCTGACAAACCTGACGAATTCTTGACCGATTTGACATGGAGTGATTCGACTTACCCAGTGGAAGGTGCCTAGTTTTTGGTGGAAGGCCCATAGCAGAGGAGAACCTAGTATTTGGTGTCAGACCCGTGGTACTCAACAGGAGTAGTACGTCTGTAGACTATTTGGGGGAGCGCCCGATATTTGGCGGCAGACCCATAGCAGAAAAGTGACTAGTATTTGGAAGTAGACTCGACGTACTCGACAGGAGGAGTTCCTCAGTATTCCAAGGTTAGTGAAGAGTGCCTTGGTTTTGCGATAGGCCCACTATTCTCAAAAGAGTATGAGTTCTCTTGTAGTCATGGTTTCGATAATCAATATCCTGGTTTGAGCTAAGTCAATAACCATTGTGTTTCCCCCCTTATTATGATGCGTTACTAGAAAAATTAAATATATGTATGGGAATATACCTAGGTAATGGTTATCCGTTGTTTACTTTACTTTTTGGTTTATCCTTGTTAGATATTGTGAGACTATGAGGGTATTAGGGTCCTTACTGAGTATCATTATACTCACCCCCTCACGGGATTTTCCCGCACCTCGTTGTGTTGGATGCAGACGATGGACATCGCTGACCGAGGCAGACTGTACAAGGATTGGATGGTATCCAGAGGTGGACCCCATGAAGAGTCGGTACCTGGAGGAGAAAGATGGACATGGAGCACTAAGAAGGCTATCAATACCTTCCCACCTAGAAGGATCTATGGCGGATGATCCTGGAGCTTCTAGATTACTTCCAGCTATTTGACTTTTAGTTATAACTTTTTTGTCTTTTCCTTTTACTTTATTGTTGGGCTTGTATTTATGGAACCCTTTACATTCAGCACAATATTTGTTTTCATTTTTACATAGTTTTTTGCTTACAGTTTTGTACTCTGATTGTGTGTTTATACTTTTTATAAGGAAATTCATTCCCAGCTAAGGTATTTACTCTTTTGGTGCTAGTCGCTAGCCCCTGGCCTATGGAAGGCGGGCATGGGGTAGTCACAGCACGGGTCCCAAGGATGGGTCGTGACAAATTGGTATCAAAGGGAGGTTCTACCACAGAACTTAGGACTATGATATTTCTTTTCTCTGATGTAATAGTGTTTAGGTAAACGAGTGTGGTTTTCAATTATGGGAGTCCAGTTTTGGTGTGGCAGTCGACGTATCTGTACAACCGGACCATGACTACTGATATCTGACTTAGTGCAAGACAACACTGATTGCGTGTGCATTTCAAAAGTTTTTATTCATGTCAGCTCAACTAGGTCAGCTCACCAAGATTAATCATTTGACTGTGTCACAACTTTTTCTTTTAGGTTGCCTCCCCGTAAATGACCAGTTAGAGCCCCTAGTGTTTTACGCACTGACAGCCCACCAAGCGATGAGGCCTCAATGCAAGGCCCCTTTCCAGTTGAGGCACTAGTGGAGTCACCATCGGTGCCCCCACCCATTGGGCCACCGATGCCACCATCCCCAGCTTCCAAAGATGCATGTCTCTTGAGCGCACTGCATGAGTTCCAGCGCTGGAGGCCACCCATGATCCGGGGAGAGATGGACCCACATACGGCTGAGGATTAGCTGGAGGCTGATGTTAGAGTCTTCGGGCTAGTAGGGACACCAGCAGACTACATGGTGATCCTTGATGCCAGTCTCCTTCAAGAAGTAGTAGGTAGATTGTGGAGCCTAATGCTTCAAGTCCACAATTAGGAAACACTTTTATGGGAAAACATCGAGAGCCTATTCCGGGTGGAGTTTGTAAAAGCCACCCTTCGATCAGTGCATATTTAAGAGCTAAGTCATCTACAGTAGCGCAGCATGACAGTAGCACAATACTCTGCAAGGTTCACTGACCACTCATGCTACTCCACTGATATGGTACATGACCCATTTATTAGGTATCAGAACTTCAATCAGGGGATGAGGAGAGAGATCAGAGCTCCGATGATCACCCTCAGCATTCCGATGCAGGTAGGTGTGCTTGAGAGAGCCCTCTTAGTAGAGAGTTTCCTTGCTGAGTAGTCTTCAGTAGAGAGACCCAAGAATAGTCAACTTGCAACGGATTCCTCTGCAGCTGGAAATAGATAGTTGTCGTAGAGGTCCAAGAGGACCATACCTATAGGTGGATGACCGCACAACTCAGAATCAGTTGTGTGGGGCACCCGGAGTGGAGATGGATCTAGTCATGCCATGAGAAGAGAGTGTTACTCATGTGGAGGGCTTGGTCATAAGGCTCATGACTGTCTGACCTTCTATTTTGATGATTTGCTGACAATCGAGGGACCTCCCATGTAGAGGTAGAGGTTTGATTGAGGTGTTCCGCATGGTGCGCGTGGACGTGGAAGATGAGCTGGTCGAGAAAATGGCGGTGGTCGATGTTAAAAGGTGCTACCTCCACCACCATAAGGAGGACCACCCCGACCGCAGGGAGCTAGCAGACATGGGAGAGCTCATCTTCAGGTAGCTGAGGCTTACAACCATGGTTTACTAGAGATAATTTGAGGTACGATTTGTGTCAACTCCACCATAGTATAAAATCTTGTAGAAACATGAGACAATCACTCTTTCATATCCACTGCCCTCGTTCGGAGCTCTAATATTCTGATGGTGACATTGGCTCGATCCTTATGGCTAGATACTCCAACAAAAGCAGACTTGATGATGACACATGGGTGCCAATAGTGTCAGCTTACTCTAGGAGGTGAGAGATTTGGATGGGATCTCCTCATAGCGGCGTCGAGGCCTTACAACGTCATCTTGAGTATGGACTGGTTATCTATAGTCCACGCTCAAATCGATAGTATTTGGCCCAATCTGTGGTGCGTCTGCACGGATGGGACCAGGTTCACCTTCATCGGCAAGAAGGGAACCTTTGCAGCGCAAGAAAGACTTACTCAGAGTAGGGTGAAACCGATCACTTACCAATTTTCATGCCTCACCCTTGGAGTAGTTGACGTGGAGAGTATGACTAATCCTGTAGTGGTGGACCAGTACGTGGATGATTTCTCTAATGATGTTATAGGACTATCTCCATGTAGACAGGGGGACTTCTTCATTGACCTATACCTTGGGACGACACCTATATCTACTCCAACATATTGGATGGTTCCTGCTGAACTTCGCGAGCTGAGGGTACAGCTGGAGGACTTACTGGGGAAGGGAATCATCCCGCCCAGTGTTTCTTCCTGGGCAGACTCGATTCTATACACCAAGAAGGCAGATGGGAGATTGAGGCTCTGTGTCTACTACCATCACATGAACAAGGTGACTATGAAGAAATAGTACCCACTCTTGAGGATTGACGACCTCTTTGATCAGCTCAAGGGAGATAGATGGTTCTCGAAGATAGACCGCAGATCAGGCTATCGCCAGCTCAGAGTTCGAGATGAGGATGTTCAAAAGACGACCTTTAGATGTCGGTACGACCACTATGAGTTCTTGGTTATTCCATTTGGTGTAGACAACACTCCAGATGTGTTCATGAGTCTCATGAAAAGGATCTTAGAGACTTACCTCGATCGCTTTGTCATAGTCTTCATCGACAACATACTGATCTACTCAAATGCTAAGGAGGACGATGCCTACCATTTGAAGGTAGTAGTGGACACACTCTGATAGAACCATCTTTATGGTAATATCTCAAAGTTCCATTTTTGGATTTGAGAGGTTCACTTCTTGTGACACGTCTTCTCGGAGGATGGAGTTGTTGTTGATCCAGCAATGAATGAGGAAGTGCTTGCTTGGGATCCACCCAGGAGTGTGATGGAGGTACATCGCTTCCTAGGTTTGGCTGGATACTACCAGAGATTCGTTCCAGACTTCCATAGAGTTTCACCACCACTATAAGCATTGAAAAGGAAGGGTCCACCCTTTAGGTGGTCGGAGAGATTCCTGTAGAGATTTCAGGATCCGAGGAAGAGGCTGACTAGTGCCCCCATCTTAAGGCTTCCTGAAGAAGGAATAGGGTACGAAGTATACGAGGACACATCAGGGACCTGACTCGGGGGTGTCCTGATGAAAGAGCGATCTTTGATCGCATATGGTTCTCGGAAGATGAGACAACATGAGACAAACTATACTACCCATGCCATGGAGTTTGCAGTAGTGGTCTTCGCCTTGAATAAGTGGAGCCATTATCTGATTGGAAAACGTTTTACCATGTACACTGATCCCAAGAGTCTCAGGTATATCTTCTCTTATAAATACCTGAACCTAAGACAACGGCTTTGTATTGAGTTCCTCCAGGACTATGACTTCGATATAGTTTATACTCTTTGGAAAAAGAACGTTGTTGCAGATGCTCTCATCAAGAGATCAGGCATTCAGCTGGTAGGAGATGAGACAGAGCAGCAAGTTGCCTTACAGATATCCTTTGTGGATAGGGATGGAGAAGACTATCTTTATTCTCTTATAGTCACTCCTTCAGTTCTTCACTGAGTCAGAGAGGCGCATTATGGAGACACTGACTTGAAGACATGATGTTCTCTGATATCTATAGGGTAGGCACCTAATGGATTTTATGAAGGTGGGGAGCACGTAATCCTCTTTAGAGGAAGTACCATGGTACCAGTTGAACACAAAAAGGAGGTGTGGAAGGATTTCCAGACTTCCCCTCTAGTGGTACACCTAGGAGTGGTGAAGATTTACCAGGACCTTCGATGATAGCATTGTTGGCCAGTTATGTAGAAAGATGTAGCAGAGTTTTTCTCATGGTGCCTCACTTGTCAGCAAGTGAAGGCAGAGCACCAAGTACTAGAAGGCTTGGTTCAGCCTTTAAAGGACCCAGAGTAGAAGTGGGATGGGGTATCCATGGACTTTGTTACTGGTATTCCACATAAATCCAGGATTCATGACTCGATATTGGTGATCATTGACTGACTCACCAAGTCGGCCCACTTCCTACCAATCAGAGAAAAAGGATCAGTTGAGATCATGGGATGCCTCTATGTGCAGGAGATCAGGCATTTATATTGTGTACCATCCTCGATTGTCTTTGACCGAGTCACAAAGTTTACTTCTCAGCTATGGAAGGGGTTGTAGGAGGCTTTCGAGAAGCAGCAACGTCTGAGCACCGCCTTCCATCCTCAAACAGATGGTCAGACCAAGAGGACCATTCCGACCCTTGGGGACATGCTATGTGCATTTTTCCTAGACTTTGGTCGCAACTGGGAGGATCACATTCCTTTGGTGATGTTTTCCTACAACTATATATATCACTCCACCATAGGTATGGCACCTTTTGAGTCCTTGTACGGTCGGCATTGCAGATCGCCACTGTGCTGGATAGACCTAGTGGAGTCATCCACATTGGGACCCGATATGGTACGGGCTATCATGGAGAAGGTGCAGATCATCCAGGAGCAGATGAAGACTACACAGATCAGACAGAAGTTGTATGCGACAGTAGACAGATACCTCTGATGTTCGTGAATAGAGATCACGTATTTCTACGGGTCTCACCTCGATGAGTTTTGAGGAGATTTGGCCAGGGCGGTAGTTATCTCAGAGGTTCATAGGACCTTTCCAGGTCCTCAACAGAGTAGTTGAGGTGGCTTACCGCTTATATCTTCCACCTCAGTTGCATCAGGTGCATTATTCCTTCTACGTATCTTAGCTGAGGATATACGTGCATGACCTTTCTCACGTCATCGACCATGGGGATATGGACATAGAGAACGGGGCGTCTTTTATGGAGGCCCCAATGGAGATCGATGATCAACAATATTGGGTCCTACGTGGACGGTCGATACCTCTGGTGATCATTTGTTGGCAGCATGGGATCCTCCAGGAGAGCACGTGGAAGTGGGAGGCTCAGATGCATACTCAGTACACCCATTTGTTTCTATAGATCATGTCATAGTTTATAGGGATGTAAATCCCTGATGTGGGGAGAATTTAAATACAGGGAATTTCTATGGAATTTTTTTTCTTAAATACATGGAATTTTTTACAAGACCACAGTTTCTGGCGGTGCTTGATTCCGAGACCCGGGGTGCCCAAAATCAATTTCTGATGTTTTGATTGGGTACCTTAGGTAATTATACGAGCGGGATTTTATAACTTTTGAACTGGTGCCCAGAACTGAAATCTGAGGTCACCATTGAACACGCAACATTGGTGATTTCATAGTGATACCTTCACTGAAGTTGCATTTTAGCAACAGTGGAAGATAGTTTTTGGGGTTTTTAAATAAAATTAAAAAAATTTATACATTACTTATTTTTTTGGTGGTTAAAACCTCCAAAGGGTAGTTGGGGGTGGTGCCACAACACCTGAACCTCCCATGGGAGGTTATGGTGGTGGGTCCTACCCGATCATAACCTCCCATTGGAGGATGTTATTAGTTGGGTCCCACCTAAGCTCTTAAACGCCTCTAACCCCATTTAACCCCTTGGAACCCCCAATTAAGTGGGGGAGCCTCTGCATCTTCTCCCTCCAATTAATGAGCCTACTCCAACCATTTAATTAAGTGATTTAACTTAATTAATTTGAATCATTTTGAATTATTTTTTCTAAAATTATAATAAGATGTTATATTTTACTAATGTGGGGTGGGTATAATTTTTGTTGGGAGGTTTAAGGAGAGGAAATAACTTGGTGGAGCCTTTTCTCTCCAACTAAGAACCACCGAAGAACGAATAACGCCATCTTATTCCTTCTTCAATCAGGGCAAGAAAGGGAAGTGATGCTCGCGAAGAACGCTGACGTCATCTTCAACACAGTCACCTTTGAACGCTCATCTGCCAATGACGAGTACCCTCTTCCTCCTCCAACATTGACGGAACGACACTGCCTTTCTGCAACTCTGTCGACAACACTGAACTCATGGTATGTGGATTTGAGTTAATTTATATAATAGTATAAACCTATCTTCTTCGTCATTTAAAATTATGGATTACGGTTCTCCATGACGATGAGGGCTTGGACCACATGAACATGGCTCAAACCTCCCCTTTTTTTTGTTTGATGACAACAGAGGGGGTACACAAGGGGATCGGCAATGAGACGGTCGTGAAGAATCTGGTGGCCCAAGGCTGCCTTGTGGCCATAGGGGAGTGGCACCGTCGTGCTGCCTAGAGAACCCAACCACGGCCATGTGGGTTGCGGCAGTGCCAGAGGGGTGCGGTGTCGTCGCACCGCGCCTGAAGTAAGAGCCATATCCAAGAGGTCCACGACGGTCGGACGACGAGTGTGGTTCTATCGCACCACTCCGAGGCCAGCAGGACCATGGCACCGTCGCGTCGCGGTATAAGAACCAGGGCAGCCGAATGAGTTGGCCGCCGGTGCGCACTACTTGCGGGACCCCTTAGTTTCCACAGTTCCCCGAGCGTGGCAATCCGGGCTAGCCCGCTGGGCCGCCCTATGGCCAGACCACCTTCAGTCTGGCCGACCTCGGCAGGGCCGGGCCACCTTCGAGATGGGCCTCCTCTTCATGCCTGGCCAATTCCACAGACCGGGTCAGACCTGTGGACCAGGTCAGTCCTCGGTTTGGACTGGGTCGGGCCAGGTCGGTACGACTGGGTTGGACCAGACCCGAACCTGCTATAGCCCGATTTCACTATTTCTCCCATAACATGGGCTACGAGCGTCCGTTTGAAGAACCTTCAGCGGCACCGTTATTCTGGGATCGAAGCTATCAATTTGAGAATACCCCACAAGTGTTCAAGGGATATTTGATATATGGTTTCATTGGTTTTTATGTGAAACCAATAGGGGCCCCGAGACTAAAAGGCTAATAACCCATAAACTGGGCTTCTGATTGATGTGCCACCTATTGCGTTGATACCCCAATGACATGGAATACCTTCTAAATACTTATTAGTGGCACTTAGTGATAGTTTTAGAATTTCCCAGAAACTCGTGCAACAGATCCTTCATGTGACGAGCAGACAGAGTGCGGAGACCTACTTGTAGACAGACCTGACAACTGCTTGACCGATTTGAATCAGAGTGATTCGACTAGCCCAGTGGGGATCGCCTAGTATTTGGTCCCAGAAGCATGGTACTTGACAGGAGGTGTAACTATTCTGGCAATTAGGGGGAGTGTCTGGTACTTGACGGCATACCCACAGTGGAGGATCATCTGGAATATGGCAGCAGACCCGTGGTACATGATAGGAGGAGTACCTCAGCAGTCCAAGGTTAGTGAGAAGCGCCTTGGTGTCGCGATAGGCCCACTGTTCTTGATAGAGGAGGATTTCTCTAGTATACTTGGTTTTGATAATGAAAATCCTGGTATGATCTGAGTCAATAAAATTTGTTTTTTCATCATGATTGAGATCGGTTACTAGATAACTTAGGTATATGTATGAGCATATACCAAAGTAATGGTTTTCCATTGTTTCCATTACCTTTTGGTTTATCCTTGTTGGATATTGTGCGACCTTGAGGGTCTCAGGGTCCCTACTGAGTATATTTATACTCACCCCTTCATGGGATTTTCCCTCACCTCATTATGGTGGATGCAGAAGACAGACAACGCTGACCGAGGCGGAGTGTACTAGGACTGGACAATACCCGATGGTTGACCTCACGATGAGTTGGTACCCAGAGGAGACAGACTGATGTGGAGCACTGAGGAGGCTATCTCTACCTACCCTTCAGGTATGATCCTTGGTGGACAATCTTGGAGCTTCTAGACACCTTCCAGCTATTTGTCTTTTAGTTGTACCTATTTTGTCTTTTCCTTGTACTTTACTGTTGGGATTGAATTTCTGGCCCCCTTAAATATCAGCAATACCTTTGTATTCATTTTTACATAGTGTTTTTCTTCCAATGGTGTACTAAGATTTTGTCTGTCTACTATTTATAATGAAATACCTTCCTAGCTTAGGGATTTACGCCTTTGGTGCTAGTCGTCAGCCCTTGACCTATCGAAGGCAGGCTTGGGGTAGTCACCACATAGGTCCCAATGATGGGTCATGGAAAACCATTTCCTCATCCCTAAAAGGGGAATATATATTGCCACCCATGTGTATAATGGACTACCACCTCATGAGGTGTTGTGACACATTTTCCATTAATTCATGTCATGGTGTGGATCAAGGGGGCTCATTTTTCAAGGGTTTCTAATGGTGTTTTTGATGGGATGGGATGTACTGTTTCTATTTTCCAACTTTGTATTTGGTTTTTGAGGATTGAATTTTTAAATGTGGCCAGTTAGGTTTGAATATATTAAATTTGTGAGTACCACTTAACAATAATGTGGACTTAAAAATATTAAAAAATGGATTTGAATTTGGATAACCATGTTCATGAAGTGATGTGGCTCTATTTTAATTTTTAATCGACAACGAATATATAAATAAATATATTAAATGAAATAATATAGAATATATAATTTCATAATAATTATGGAATAATAAAATATTAATGTCCTCATTTTGATATTAACAATTTGATAAATAAAAACATTACTCCTTCATACATATAAAGTACCATATCTATGATAGTAACATACTTGAATACTCAAAATAATTAATTATTTTAGGTCATAAAAGTATAATTTATGTTTTAATTATATTATTACATCATTATTATTATCCGAGATGACTTTAAATAATGTATACGTTGACAAAAACTATACTACCAAAGTCATTTTGACACATAATCCAAATATCATCTAAATATCTGCCAAAAATTTAATTGACAGTTTAATAAAATCTAAAATTAGAATGAGTAAAAAATAGAATAATTAATATTAAAAAATTTATAATGAAAATAAATAATTAAAATAAATTTATTATTTAAGAATATAATTAAAGTACATAATGAGTCTGTCTCAAGGTGAGGGAGTTCATCGTAATTTACATATATTAGGGATTATTTCAATGGTTTCACCAATATTATTTTGTATGGTGTATATTAAGAACCATTGAAATATAATATCATTAATATCTCTATTCTCATTATATTTAAATTATTTAATGTTATTAACTAATTAGACTTTTGATTACACTGGTACACAAGTGATGAGGGGCTTTTTAAAAAAAATACATTAATATTTCTATTCCATCTCATTCTCTTCCATTTCAATGTTTTTGGAATGATTTATGATATTTTTTATATGATATTAAAATATTTATAAATTAAATTATATATCTATTTTTTTAATTTATTTCAATAATGATCATTTTTATGTGTATTATATTGAATTTTTTACAACGTGAAAATGAATGTCCTATTTTTAATGTATATGGGGGCAGTAATTTTTTTCAGCCAATGTGACCAATAATTTACTTTTTTCCCCTTTCTAATATTTAATGTTTTATCTGATTTTAAAACCATTTTTCCATTTTTTGTTGCATTGTAATAGAAAATATGTCTCAATAAAGAAGTTAATTTTGTTATTGAAATAGGTTTTTAAGGAAAAGAGTATTTTGATATACAAATGTGATTGTATTTTGAGTTTAAAAGTGTTTTTCAAAAGACAATATTATGATTCAATAGAAGAATCATAAAAAAACCATTCTTTATATGTTTAATTATTTTTATAAATGATAAATTGGTGCACCCAAATAGCATTGGATGATCTCATTAAAACATATATGATGGTTCTACCCATAATGTACCATAGGATGCAGTCATATCATATACAATGTTTTCACCCTAATAATTATCCAATTAATTGTGTAATGTTCCTTGACATAACATGAAATAATGAGCGATATATAGAAGGGTTTCTTATTTGGATTTAACCGGTCTCCAGTTTCGTATAACATGGGTTTGAATTTTTTTTAAAGTGATGATATACATTACCCAAAAGGGGTTTTAATATATTTATATGTGTTTTAATGGGTTTAATTTGAGAAAAATATGTATTTTTTCATTTAAAAATGATTTATTTTAAACTCTAAAATAATATTGAGGAATAAGATATATGTAACATGTGTATTCATTTTTTCTATAGACTAATATATTTCATTATTTTATATATTACTTGTTGAGTTTTTTGTGTTTATCCCATGTTATAATGGCACGTCCTTCTACAATACGTAATCTAGTAAATTATATTTTAATTCAATTTCTAACATTCCCAAATTTTTTTGTTTTATATTGTTAAGGAAGAATACATAATTCAAACATATCTATCTATAAGTATAAAAATTGATCACTATTAAATCCAAAGCAATTTATTCTATAATAATTTTTTTTAATAAAACCTAAAATGTTTTAAGGAAAAATGTTCACATCATCCCGATTATATTCT
Organism: Viscum album; assembly: GCA_963277665.1. Classification (NCBI taxonomy): domain Eukaryota; kingdom Viridiplantae; phylum Streptophyta; class Magnoliopsida; order Santalales; family Viscaceae; genus Viscum; species Viscum album. Next base: position 638,713,430 of record OY728143.1, read on the forward strand.
TAATTTCTATTACACTTACTTAAACCATATGAAACACATTTTATGACATTGGATGAGTTCTAAAATCTTATTAAGGGGAACACAATGAAGGATAGAAACTTATATATCATGGATAATTATATACATGTGAAATCATTTTCACAATGTCAAACTTCTCATGCCTAAATTATCATATAATTACATCGTGAAAGCATGAGATTTCAATAGAACATTAAAAACATAAGTAAAGCCCCAAAGGTAAAAGGGTGAATTTCTTACTCAATATTGTAAATCTCAAGAATAATATATGATTTGTAACCCTCACATATATCTTATAATGTCACCGTCACACCAACCTTATAATGTAACCCTCATGACTACATTATGATGTAACCATCGTAGTCACAATTGAAATAACCAATACTCTCAACTTATAATATTAATATACCCAATGAATTTGAAGGAGATATAGGTATCACCTTTTATATTAATCAAAATCTATGAATATTAACATAAACATAAAACATTAATGCTTGAATCAAAAAACTTATATTATGGACAATAATTTATTTTTAGAGAATATTACTTAAAACCAAAGGAAAATAATTTTACTCGAAATAACAATTTAATTTTTTAAATAATGGATATAAATAATAAATCAATAGAAAAATTGGTTAATATATTCATTCCTTATATGTTAATAATAGAAATTCATTTTTAATTTTTAAAAACAAAAAATAAAAGGGATTTTGATTGGAAAGTCCTTTAAATTGGGTTTATCTTCATTGAATGGTGTTGAAACCTCTTGTTTAATGATTCAAAGAGTGCTATTAATTTGTTTTAGAATATTATTAATATTTATAATACTTTATTTGATCTTATTATAACATTTTTTCGTCCATTTTTTTATTATATTTTGTTTATTTTATTGTTTTAAATGTGTTTATTTCAAGATTTCCTTTATTGGTTCAATATGGGTGTTCATGTTAAATGGAATAAAAACTATAGAAGTGGTAAAAATATGTATTAATATGTTCCCATAATTTTATATGAGAACATATAAATTTTTATCTTAGATGAGGATGATTCAATAGAAAAAACATTAATGATAATGGTTTCATTTATTTTATAGATTTTTAAGACCATCCCAAACATATATTATTTTATTTAATATAATATCTATATATTTGATCTAGAACAATATATTACATATAATATGTATAATAAGATATTCTTTAAAATTATTAGTGGGTTTGATCAATGAATTTTATGTGGTAATTGATAATGAAAGCACATCATTCACTATAGCAATAAAATGACACATCACAGACAATGTATTTATCTTCTAGAGTAAGAGATGAAAATGAGAGGATTGATGACGAATATTCCATTAAGAAAGTTAATTTAGGTTATATGTGAGATATTATAGTTATCATGTCACATGGATTAGGGGATGTGAGGAGATAATAAAAAAAATGTAATTGAAAATAAATATTAATGAAAATCCAATAATATTTTAGCTCTTTAAATTCATCAATTTTCGGTTCTCCTTAAGTAACTTTTATTTGGAATTTCTATGAGACCCATAGGTATTGGAAGATAGAAAGAGACATGGAAAGGTAATTAGATATAAAATAAACTATATTCTATTCATTGGAGGGGTGAGGTGAAGAGGTGGTGATGGTATGTGTTTATATTGGTTGAGAGGGGTTTTTTGTTTTATTAATTTATTCATTAGTTTATTATTCTGTCACAGTAAAATGAATTGCTTAAAACATATCAGTAAATATATTAAAATATGGAATTATAGTTCTATATTTTGGATATACATTATAAATACATCATCTATGACTCAATAATTCATTTATTTGTTAAATGTCATAAATTATCGTATTTCACTATTCACTAGAAATTTCACTATTTTATAATAATTCCAAAATAATTAACATAAAAATTTTATGACATGTAGTATTTTGAAACGAAATAAATTTATTGAATAAAATTTATCAATATTTCAAATTTAAATTTTAATTAAAATACTCATTTATTCAAAAGAAACAGATTTCAAATTTATAACTTATTATATGACACATTGAAAAATTAATTAATGCCTCATAAAATTATATTATAAAAATAATAAAACAATATATAATTTTATGAATCTAATTTATGAATATTATCTTTCTTTTAAATCATATAATTAATTATATATTTGAATATATAAATTAAGGTGTCAGACAAATATCGAAACTAAATTTATCATTTTTAGAATGATTATTTTTTTATTTAATTATATAAATATGTCATATATTCACCAATAATATACATAAATATTTGAGTACATTCCAAGGTGCAGTTACTATTCTAATTTTACATTGTCCAAAATATATGTAAATACCACTTATTTTATTATTAATTTAAAATTTATTTAACTACATAACTCTTCAATGGAAAAAATTATTTATATATTTATAGGTTGTTACATTATACCCCTTATATAAATTTCTTCCTTTGAATTTCTATTAACTTATTAAACAAGCGATGATACCTATCCCTCATATAATTTTTAGATAGACATGTTTCTGCTTCAACTATGTAGTTACTCCATAAATTATCAACCATAATAATTACCATATTCAGTAATACATTATCTCTACGATCATGAATCTTAATGATATTTTCCTCATAATAAAGGGTCTCTTATAGCTAAACTAATTTTGGGGTGAAAACATTATATGAATCTAGTGCATGATTTTTTATTAGAAATCATAAAAAATATTGTGTTCCGGAGGTATTATAGATGGGAAAGATACTTGGTATTAAACATGTAATACATGAAACATGATTTTCAAAGGCCTATTGAACCACCGACATAACTTTAATTTCATACTAAAAACATAATTATTTCTAATAGAGGTATTATATGGATGACAAGATCACCTACCTTGAAAGAAATTTCATTCTTACTTTTATCCGCATAACCTGTCTGAATGCCCTGAGCTTCCCACTTGTGTTGCTATATCATATTCACTTTATAATACACATACTTTACAAATTATTCCCCCAAAAACTTCATTTCCCTAACTTCATCCCAATATAATGGTGTTCAAAACTAATTTCCCTATAATTCCTCAAATGGATCAATCTGTATATAAGAAGTTAAATAGTTATCATATGAAAACTCAACTAAATAATGATTTTTTCCCAAATTCCAAAATAATCCATTGAATATAATGTAAAAAGTATTCCCATGTGAGAATTTTTCACTTGGTCAATCCATCAGATTAGGATGAAAGGCTATGCTAAAATTATTTTCTGTTCTCAATGATTTCAAAAGTCTTTCACCAAAGATATAAGTGATCCTGAGATCACAATCATATTCAATAGAGATAAGAAATCTATATAACCTGAAAATCAAATTGAGTTATAGTTGATAAATATGATTTAAGGAAAAAGTGTCTCGAATTGGAGGTAAATATACATATTTATTCAGTTGTCCCAAAATAACATATATTACATTGTTTCCTCAAGAAGTCTTTAGATGTCTCATTATGAATTCCATTTCTATATTCCCCCATTTCAAATCAAGTTCTAATAATGGCCTAATCATAACCTTTAGTAGTTCTCTATATAGTTTAACCTATTGGAAATTAAAATATTTCATTGTAAAAGCATCCATATATATTTTTATCCCATCCCACAAGAAATACTCATCAAGGTGTCCATATATCTATGTGTTGCAATTGTGAAATTAAAATGCATAACTAAGTGCTTCACATTCCAATTATTTTTTTATATGAGAATCACTGGGTAGAAAAATTATCATTCTAAATTTCAAGATACAGTATTTAGCAAAAATAAATTGATAAAAAATACCTTCATTGACCAATTATACCAATTTATTGTTACTCATAATCTTCCTTCTCTGCTCGATTAATTCATTATGAGAAAAAAACTGCACTTATCTTGAATCAAAATAATGTAATTTATTCCACCAAAAACCTATATGAACATCAACCCAAAAAACAAGTGGTAATGTTCCTAATCTTAAAAGATTGATGATTAATGATTTTTTTACTCAAGCTATCTACCACTTTTTTTACTTCTCATGGATAGTAAATGACTATGCAATCATAATCCTTTATCAGTTTCTGCTATCTTCTCTGACTTATATTCAAATTCATTTGATCTGAATATATTCATAAAATACAAATAGTCAGTATTGATTGCCCATATATATCTATATAAATGATGTATCTTATTTTTCAATGTGAAATAATAACTTATAATTCCAAATCATGTGTGGGATATTTTAACTGTTGTGGTTTTAGTTGGCTTTAATCATATGAAATTACCTAATCATTCTGCAACAGAATGCAACCAAGTACCATCAATGAAGCATCATTGTAGAAACAAATTGTCTATTTCTATAAGGTATAAGTAAAAGATTAAAATTCACAAATATTTGTTATTGTTCATGAAGAAAACATCATAGTATTCTTTCAAAATAAATTTACCCATTTTCAAGTGTACTAGGTTAGTGGGATGGTTAAATATGATATGTATTTAAAAAATCATTGGTAATATCTAACAAATCTAAAAAAACATATAATCTCTTTATTTTTTATCGTTCACGGTCTTTTTTCAACCACAGTAATTTTTTTGTATCAACTATTATTCCATCCTTATTTATAATTTTCTAATTAAAATATAATTTTCTCAATAAAAAATCGTATTTTTAAAATTTCAAGTATAACTTCTTTTCATGAAGTGTTTTCTAAACAATCCATATATGTTTTTATAATCTTCATACCTTTTGGAATTTAAAAAAACTTATTAAATAAAAATAACACAAAACATATACAATAATTCACATACTATTATATTTGAAAGATCCATAAATATAATGGTGGAATTATTCAAACTAAAGGGAATAGAAAAACTTGTAATTCTCATATCTAGTTTGAAGTACTATTTTTAAATTTTAATCCCCCAAAACATGCAATTGATGGTACCTAGATCTAAATTCCATCATGGAAAAATACATAGCTCCATTGAGATAAAAAACAAGTCAATGATATGAGGTAATGGATAGTTATTTGTAATCACAATGTTATTGAAAGCACAATAATCAATGTAAAGACTAATGAATCCATATTTCATTTTAACATAAAAAACATGAGAAATCATTGGTGAAGTTCTATGAAAAATGAAGAATTTTTCAATAAGCATCTGCAATTGATTTCCAAATTTATGAAGTTCATCTCGAGATATTTTGAAAATTGGGTTATGAAATTGGCATAGAATCACGAACTAATTCAATGGTAAATTCAACATCTCAATCAGTCGTAACATTGGGAAACTCATTAGAAAAAACATTCAAGTATTCTTTTTACTCTGGCACATCATTAATCTATATTGTTCCACAATTTTATTCTAAGATAACTGTTATTACATTATTTTAATTGTTTCTCCCCATCCTAATATTTTATCAATGATATGGGTATATTCGTGTATAAAAAATGAATCTCTTTAAAAAACAACTTCTTTAACAATATAATAAATCTTATCAAGTTAAAAATAAATCCAATCCAATCCCAAAATAAATTAAAAAATTATTAAGAGGAAAAAAGTTTTCTTTGTAATTAATTTTCAAAGAAAATAGAAGGACGATTCATATAATTCCCTTTTATTTAATATTTCCTCTTTTATAACAGTATGTTATGGATTAATTTCTAAGGTAAAATTTCAAATTTAAAATAAAATTTCATATAAATAATAGAATGCATAGACCTCATATAAAACAAGATATTATGAAATTGTGTGTAAACAAACTATGTACACGATTCGACATCATTGGATGGCCCCACATCTTATAACACAATCTCAATGGATTTCAATTGACCATTTCCCTTATAATCATGATTCTTTCTATCATTCAGGTCAATAATTGGGATTTTATTTGAATAATTCCTCAACTAACAACATTTAAATCAAATTACAATTTTCTAATTATAAATAACCATAAGATAATTTGTATTTAAATTTTGGTCCAATACTCCAAACATAAAAAATGAAATACACTCCCTAAATTTATTATGGAATTCCATAGGATTATTTTTACCACACATCACACAAACTGAAAAATCTATTCCTTACCTTCACATTTCGTTGATTGATTCTTACCAATTTATTTTCCAACCTGATTTTTTTTTCTTATTATAAAAGTATGAATGATAATCAATAAAATTCATTTCTACCCTCTCACCACATAAAACATTTTATAATAACTTTTGATTTAATAGGAGGCCAATTCCCTTTGATATCTTACCTAAAAATTTTTGTAAATATATAATTCATTTTACTATCAAAATCTCAAATACGATTTGGAGTGTACATTTACAATTGAGTGAATTTTTATTTATTCATGGCCACTAAATCAGCATCCTCTTGAATAAATTCTTGGAATTTATATTTCATATGAAGCCAAACCACCTTAGGAAAATGATTCTTAAGGAAAATATTCATAAATTCATCCCATTACATGGAATCAAACTCATTGTTACCTGGGATATTCTTGACCATTTAACATCATGGGTTAGCTTAACTATCAATATGATAAATAGGATAACTAACCATTCGAATAGATGGACACCCCATGAAATTAAATATCTTATCAAGGGCTTTAATCCACCCTTCATCCAACATTGAGTCATAATTTCCATTGAAAGCATGAGGGTGTTTCCTTATAAAATGTTCCAATAATTTTATGTTCATTTATTTTAGATCTGGTTATATTCTTTCATGGATTCCACCACCATTTATTGAATACTTCACAAGATCCATTAATTTCTAAAAATCCTTGATTCCAATTGCCACCTTTCAAGGTTACAGATTTAGAAATATATATGTCTATTAGTTTCTTCCTTATTCATAGTCCCTGTTTTATCATTAGAAAAACATTTTGAATAAAATTTTCATAGATGAGAAACATGGTAATCATTAAATTATATATCATTTACACTTATCCATAAAATAAAATATAATTAATGGTATTCTATTAAAAACCTCATAACCACTATTATTATCTAAAATGTGCTCTGATACTTACTATATGTACCCTTCCTTAGATATTACTTAATCAAGTAAATTCATTTATAATTAAATTTATTATAAACCTAGCAATTTCTGGAATATAGTTTTATATAATTATGGTATAAATCACACATAAAAATATACAAGAATATAGATTGGGTAGTAATAAATCAATATCCTTTTCTTCTATAATGAAAATGTGTTTTATTATACCTGAATTCATTTAATGAAAAATATTCAAAATATTCAACTTGACTTCTTCATTTCTCATAACCATCTCAAACCCATTGAAAACCACTTTAAAACAGGTGATGAGAATAACAATATCATTATGTGATATAAAAATATGGAATAAAACTTTTAGTTCATGAGTCCTTATGAACTAATGAAATCATCTACTCAAATGCATGCCTCACATCTAAAAAGTATCTTATACATAAATTTTGAATGTAATAGATTTTGAAAAAACATAGAAAACATCAATAAACCATATCATTACCCTGTGGAATTACTAATTTAAAATGGTAACCCTAGACACTTCCATTTTGTTTTGTAATCCTCATGAGTAAGATACTATATCATCGTCATGACTATCTTTTGATGTACCCCTCATGGAAACCTTCTGGTGTAACCATTGTAGTTACACTTGGAATAACCAATATGGTAAAATTCCATCATAAAAATAAAAAAAATATTTTTTTGAGAGATAGGTTACATCATTTATCTAAATAAATTCCCAGGAACTGGTACTTAATCATAAAATATAGACACTTTCACGATAAAACATTTAATGATGAAAATAAATTATTTTATGATAATATAGAGAAAATACAAGGAAAATATATTTCATAAAATAATAATGAATATTTATATATAATGGTTCAAAATAAAATGTAATCTTGAAAATGGGATAATATTTTCATCCTGAGTGTGTTAAAAAGAAATTTTATTTTCAAATTTTTTAAAAATAGAATCTAAAGAGGATTTTAAAATGAAAGTCTCTTACATTTGGTTTGACTACCTTAATACAAACTATACAATTTTTTAATGGTTTAAAAAGCCTTATTAATATATTAGAACACTATATTAATATTTATAACACTTTATATGATCATTTTAACATCTTTCCACCAATTTATTGATAATATTTTGTTATTTTTTATATTTCAGAGGAGTTTATTTTATGATTGCTATCAGTGGTTCATTATTGGTTTCCCTATATAATAGAGGAAAACCAATTGAAGTCAAATGAAATAGTATTAATATGCTTCATGATTTTAAATTATACCATTTATCATTTCTATTTATTTGAGGATGATTTATTAGATTAAATATTAATGAGAATTATTTAATATATTTCGGTGGTTTTCATGACCATCATGAACATATATCATTTTATTAAATATCATATCCATATATTAGATCTAAGACATTATATTACATACTATATTTATAATAAAATATTATTTAACCATAATAATATTTTTATGACCAGAATTGAATGAGGTAAAAGAAAAATAAAACACATCATCAATGATGACGTTAAATAGACAAATCGTGAACAATGTTTTCATTTTTAAAATATGAGGATAATTAGCGAGGTTTAATGATTTATATTTTATTTACAAAATTAAATTAAATTATATTAAATATGATGAATTTATCATTTCACTAGAATAATGGGAGTATGTTAGAGTATAAAAAATATAATAAATTGAAATGAAATTGAAAAGAAATTTAAAATAAAACGAATGTCTATTTTAGCTTTGGAAATTCTTCTCCTTGAGACCGTTATTAAGGAACATTTTTTTTGAATTTTAGTGAGACCATAAGGTATAAAATGTGGGGTACTGTCTTGGTAAGGTAATTGGTTTTGATGTGTGGCAATTAAACAATGAAATCAATTTTATGAAAATATTTTTCCAAATATTATAAATTATAATTTTTATTTAAATCATATTTTAATCAATAAAAACTAATTTTAAAATTATAAATTATTTTATAACACATTGATAAATTTATTAATTCCACATAAAATTATATTATAAAAAAATTAAAAAATATATTAAATTATGAATATATTTTATGAAGATAAACTAACTTTTAAATCATTTTATTAATTGTATAATTTTAAATACAAATTTAATTATCATAAAAATAAAAACACATAATTTATCATTATCAAAAAAATTATTTAAATATTTTATGTTATAAACAAATCATATTTCAACTTATAAGATAGTTAAATCTTATTTATACTTTCATATGTGAGGTTACTTTTCTATTTGTGAAGATTACATTGTTTTTTAAATACAAATTATGTCATTATACATTTATAATTTATTTAAATATTTAATTTTAGAATGATAAAATAATATATTATAAGTACATGGATTATTACCTATTATTTATGATTTATGAACTAATTATTTACAAATCTAAACCCTAAAATATTCTCAAATACTTGAGAATGAATAATAGACTTATAATGCAATATTGTTTAATGTTTAAGGCCATTTTGTAACAACTCAAGTTTTAATGTATAATTTTTTTATATTAAATAAAATTATTTGATGTATCGTGTTTGACATTAAATATTTTAAGCATATGTTACATGTTACAATAATTTTATCATGTGGTACACACAATACAAAGTCCCTTAGATAGATATCATTACACAGAAGACCAAGTTTAACCAAACTATAAATGAATATTAATATTATTATCAAAATAATTTTATAGTTTCCACCTATAAATTTTAATGTAAAATATGAATAATATTATCTAAATTATGAAACAATGGGTTAATCATGTTTATTAAAGGAATTCTGTGTACATTCATTAATTAGAAATTAAAATAAAAACCACATAAATATAAAGGATGTGTTTTTTTACGAAAAAGGTATATCATCATAAAAAATTAAATTAATAACTATTATTAAGAAATCATAAGAAAATTTTTATATTATAAATTTCAAATAAAAATTATATTCACCCAATAACATTGATATTCCTATAATAAGAAAAGAAAATAAATTGTGGCATAAAATGATGTATTTTTCGGAAGGAAATTTTGTTAACATTTAATTCTAAACATTGTTTAAAAGTTTTTTTTCCAATTTTATAATTTTAATTTCAAATAATTAACATAAATTATTAAATCATATTATCAATGACCAATTTTGTTCAATTTGGATTTTTTTTTCAATTTTCAGTTTTTGGTTAATTTTGAAAAGCAATGAATTTTAATTGAAAAATGCATTTTGATATAATTTATTTATATAGATAAATTATATTTAAGAATTATTTTAAAGTATAGTTATATTAATTAAATATCTATAACTACAATTTAGTTAATTTAAATAAATGTCACATTGAAATTTTATAGAAATACAATTAAATCTTTTGAACTTTTGTGCGTTAAAAACATGTTATTATTCATCATTTACGACATTAATTATAAATTAAATTATAACACTATGTGATTGGAATTTTAAAAAATGGATTCCATGTATTAATTCATAATAATTTATAATTTATATTAATATTGACTTTGTTTTTTTCCATAAAAATTTGGGAACTCAATTTAAATTAATTACAATTATTAATGTAAAAACTACTTTACAATGTGTTTAATGATTAAAAATAATTGTCAAAATGACCTAGAAACAATTCCAAAGCCTATTTAATGGAATTATTTACACCATTTAAACTATTGGATCAATATATGGGTCAATATTGGAAGCATAATACATAATATTGACCACCCAATAGTGTTAACCTTTTTTTTATAAGAACGCCACTCATCCTCCACTATAAAAGGTCATTCAATCTCTCAACTTATTAAGAACAAATACAACTTTTGGTTCATATAAAACCTAAAATTATAAAAATACTAAAATCCTTCTTATTATCTTATATGTGTTTTGGGGTAAATGTATCCATGTATGTCCTTGGATTCAAATCAATAAGTGTTTCCAAAAGAAGAGATAACATTCTTCAATGAGTACTTTTATTTTATTAATTTCCCCATATCATCAATATTATTTATAAAATGAATATATAATAAACCAAATATATTATCTAAAAATTATTATTATATTAAGGGTAGGACCTAAAAATGGACACTCTTCCATAAAATGATATACACAATCATTGTTCGTGTGTATGATAGACTACTGCCTCATAAACTAATGTTGTATTTTTTTATTTTCAACTCTAATGGGTTGTAATAATGAGATATTTATAGTTTATACATGTTATATATGTAATTTATTTTGTATTCATTCATATTATGTCATTATTTAACACATACACACAATATTTTCATTTTATGACAATATGAAAACTTGGTTTGAGGATGTGTGGACTACCCCCTCCAAAAAGGATGTGATTCATTCATGATTTACATAGAATGCTTTATGGTATTGTATAATACAATTATGTTATGATAAAAGTTAATTTATATGAATATATATATATATATAATTTATTTTTATTTCAATCATAATAATAATAAAATGGAATCAACATTCATGTGTATATAGGACCTACCATCTCCATGAATGATGTATCTTTTTTTATACAATCATCTTATAAAAGTCAATATAAATACATATATAGTGAATATTTATGATATGTATATATATATATACTGGTTTAAATTATTATTATTAGTAAATCATGATCAAATTAAGAACCCCAAAAATAACTGGTTAGAACAAATACAAAAAGCAATGTGGTTATTACATGATATATAACTTTATCATTGATTTTTAAATAAACAGATAATATGAAATAAGAGAAAAATAATGTATGTTATTATATATATTAATATGATTTTTTGAATGATTTATAATGACCTTGTTTTCATTATATATGAGTATTTAACAATTATAATGAGATTACTTATGTAAAGTAACTGGATTTCTATTCTAACTTTTTTTAGTTATAATTAAAACATATTCAGTAAACCTTTATTTTGTGAGGTGTATGAAATAACCAATGACATGTTATATCTTGAATTTAATATATTTCATTAAAATTAATGTTTCAATTAATTATATTCAAAAATATATATCTTTATTCAAATGTTTATCATGTAGTAAGTGAATACTCTCTCACTTTTTTTTGTGAGACACATGATATATTCACAGCCTATTTATTCTGTGTGCTATGTATACTAATCGTGGGTGAACATTAGGATTTGTATCCATAAACTTTCTACTATTCGCACAACTATTTTACGATCTTTTTTTGATGGGTTTACAGTTTCAATTTTAGCAAAGTTGAAAGGTATTTCTGTCACAATATTACTAATTTAAGATGATTATAATGTTATACATCCATATTAATTTATGAGGTTTATATACTACACCATTAAAATTTTATACCATGAATATAACTAATTATATGATTTTTTATAATTTATTTATATTTATTCTTTTTTCCGAATTAGGAAATAAGGTTACTGAAGTGGTAAGAGTTTACTGATTCAATCAGATTATTTAATGAGAATGTTAATGAATATGATTTAAATGATGAAATATTATGATCTATATCTCAAGAATACTCATGAATTTTTTTATCCACTAGTTATAAGTTATATCTTCATATAATTATTCCATTTATCGACACATTTTATTTATGATAATTATGATTTTTTTGGAATCTTACTATATCTATCTCTTTTGTAGGAAATCTATTTGTATTACGCACAATTTTTTTCTAAAAATGTTTTTAAAATACATATAAATGAAATTTTCAGAAAATTTAAATAAAATTGATTTTGAAGTTGGGTTAATTTTTAAAAATATTTTAAAATATGTTTTCAAAGAATACATTTTTTTACCAATTTTATTTTTAATTATAATTGTTTCCAAAATATTTTAAGTTTTCATAATAATTTTTAATTAAGATAGTATATTTTCCTCCAAATTTTTTTTAAATTATCCTAAATATTATTCTACTTATAATTTTTTGTATCGTGATATAATCTATGTTTTACTTGGGATATTATCTAACATACCATTCATATTTTTCATCTGAATGGTCTTTGTTTTTATAGAATGATGTTCGTGGAACCCATTTCTATTACAAAGGATAATATTTTCTCAATGATATGGATATGGAATACATTTATTTTCCTTGGGATAATTATATTATGAAATAATTATTTTTTTAGTTTTTATGAATATATAAATGTTATAGTTAATTTGTTCTTTTTTTTTGTTCAGGGACATTGGTCATACATTGGGGTAGCCCAAATAGTGCCAGTTAAACCTATTATTTCATATATGATGGGGGTCCCATATAGTTCTGGGTAATCCCAATATAGATTATATGATATTGTGGCCCAGATAAAACATTGTACTCTGAATATTGTTTACATTTTGGTCGAACCAAAATAGAATTATAATGAATTGGGTAATGATTTATATCTTAATAGATATGTTTGGAAAATTACTTGACTGTCTTGATCCACTATAAGAATAAGGGGTAACCAAATCCATAATAAATAAATGGAATCCAATGGGAAGTCGTTGTGTCCCACCATGTAGGTGTAGCTAAAATGTTAGAACAGAATTTCATATTCACAATTTTATGTGCGAACCTGATTACATGTTCACAATGTTTTTTATAAACCTAGTTACATGCCTAAAAGATTAGGTGAGGGAATGATTTCACTTCATTAACATTATGAGTAAGCCTTTTCCAATTTACATTTGTTAAAATTTTATAGGCTTTTGTTTATAGAATAAATCTATGTCTTATTCCAATTTATTTCTCCCAAGACTCATGATATTAGATTATCAAATGATTCTTGTCTTATGAAATATCATTATTTATTCCCTGTTTTAGGATTACAATCACTGATAAGCATGATATATTTTTCAAATTATATTATCCAGTTCCAAGACCCTTATATTCATGTTATTATTACATATATCCATTATTTACCCTTATTTAGAATATAATATTACCTACCCTTATGTCTCTGTTACCCACGATATGAATAATGATATTAATTAAGAGTTAGAAAGGGTATGATCTTTATTAGATATATTGATGTTATTTCACCAACTAAGATGATTTTGTTTCAGTGATTCCATGAACACTTAACTATTATGATCCTTACGAATTTATATATGTAATTTAAGGAATATTCAGATATTATAATTTAATATCTTTATAAGTTTATCCTAGGTCAGAATTATATATATCAAATGAATGGTTTTGTTTAACACTCGATAATGGGATGAGAAATATTTAATAAGGTCCCATGGGATATTTATATATATCTATCATGGTATGTCACTAAGGATAAGTCTAAGAATGGGTAAAAGTTTAAGAAAATGTCCTAGAATGCTGGTAAAAAATTGAGAGAGTGGTTTATAAGAAATTATAGTCATGTATAGATATTAAAAGTGGGGTTGGATCTGAAATATATGTAAATTGTGGTAGCAAGCCCAAAACACTATATTGACGTAGACTCAGCTGCAAACTGGTTCCTAAAAATAAGGATTTCATCACATCTAGTTTGAGACTTCAGTGGGATAAAATTTGGAGTCTAAAAAACTATTTACAAACCATCATTACGAATTTAAATAATGAATAAATATGAATTACCATGATTATGACTATTATGTAATATATTTAAAATATATGACATTATTTAAACACCCTAAATTGTTTTTCATTATTACATATTTTAACAAAATGATTAGAGATTATCAAGCTAATATTTTATGTTCAGTAGAATCTATAAGACCAAATGAAACCATGTAAATACTAAATGAAATGGAAAATTTGATGATTCTCCAATTGAAAAGAAAAATTATATGATAGATTGAATGAAAAATCATGTTGATATTATAAAACAACATTCTTTATCAATAAATCATGTAAAACTTCCAAACATGAAAAAAGGGTGAATAAATATTTTTGAGTCACACATGAGGAAACACCCACTATTTTTAGTGGTTTCACTGATCCAATAATTATTTAGAAATGGATCAGTACCACTAAAAATATATTTTCCATTACTCTGTTCTTAGAGAATGAAAACATCATTTTGGATTCTAATTGTTTGGAAGTGAATTGGATCAGTGGTGGGATCTTATTAGGAAGATGCGGGAACATGAATAACATGAATCAATTGAATGAAAAATGTTTAAGGGGATATTTACCAGTATGTATATCCCTCATATTATATGAACAAAGATAGAGAATGTATTCCATGAGCTAAAGAAAAAGGATGATGAATCTATTAGAACCAATGAAGTTAATTTTACATGACTTATAATGTATGGCTCTAGTTTTATAGTACCCCCAAAAAGAAACATTTATCAATTATTTGGTATCCAAAAAATATGTATTAAAAGTTATTTGGTTGTAAAGAACAATAGAAGTTATGAAGAATTAGTTATATGTGAACTAAATGTGCAAATATAAATTGGATACTCCCAACATTCATTGGGGTTGGATTTGAAAAATAAGATCGAGTCTTATGAAAACAAATATGCTAGAATAAAATTCTAGGAATATGTGAGATTGAAATAAATGATGAAGAATAATGGGGATTTCTTCAATGGAATTTGGGGGTTCACTAATTATTAAAAGGTGATTCAGAATGTTTTTCAATGTATGAAATGATTAATAACATGATTAATAGAATGTAGGAGAAGGGAAAATTAATTAATTCCCCAACTACACCCTAGTGTTTCAGGTGCATGATGTTTGGGAATTATGTGATGTAGTTCCCCACCCCATGTTCTATTATTTATGATGATCCACAATAACCTATAAGGAAAATATAAAAAAAATAAACCATAGGTAATCACAATAGAATAAATGAATCATGATAATTAGGTATGATATATCACCC
This sequence comes from Viscum album, assembly GCA_963277665.1. Lineage (NCBI taxonomy): Eukaryota > Viridiplantae > Streptophyta > Magnoliopsida > Santalales > Viscaceae > Viscum > Viscum album. The sequence goes on from OY728143.1 coordinate 638,729,391, forward strand.
AATTCTTATTTTGGGAATTTAATTTTCCTTATTTTGTATGAATAATAAATATGAAAATATTTTTCTTCATCCTTTTGTGATATTTTATGCAAATATTTACCAATACATCAATAGTGGAATAATAAAAGTACATTTTATATTCTATTATTATAGGGTTGGACCCAAGATTCTAAGGAAAATGTTTTTTCTATATGATAAGATATTATTTTTGGAAGAATGGTTAAATTATTTTTTGGATGTGTAATAAGGATAACCATTTGTGGAATAATTTGACATGATATCTGTGTTTGGGTTTGGGGATTAAAATAGTACTTCACCATATAGAAATTTTTTCATATTCGATAATCCATTATAACCATTTTTTATTGATGATAGTTAATGATAGATAGAAATAATTATTTTTCTAATTATTAATCATAGGATCCATTAGAGATTTTGGCATAAATAATTCACCATTATTTTTGGATTAAGTTATCTAGTGGAAATTACTAAAGGCATATACCAAGGTTGGGATTTTCATTATGAAATTAAATTAAATCATGTAAGTATAACTCCTTGTGAAAATTCATAATCCTTAGTGAAAGGGTAAAAAAATAAAATGTATTCATGTTATTATAATTTTGGATGATATCGATGACCTCTTCACATCAATGTTTATATCTTTATCATTACAAAATTTCTATTGGCCATGTTCTCAATCACTCTCCATAAAAATTTGGGTGTTAGTTTTATTTTCCATATCAAATTTTCCAATTCCCGAATATGTTCTACTGTGTGGAAACCATATTATGTTTTTCATTGGGTAATCATTCTATTTTAAAAATAATTTTTAATGTATGTTTCATTAATTATTTTTATGATGTGGGATTATATAAAGGGATTTTCCAATTAGTTAAACTATGAAGACCGAGATGAATTTTGAAGGAAAAATTATTTTTAAGGGTGGTAGAATGTTACCCACAAAACTTTAACGAATAATTTTTTTGATCAAATTACAAATATTCCCCGGTATATATTTCATTCGTCACTAGGTAAGTCTTTTAGTACATTAAAAACAATGTTCATATTTATTTACAAACATTACTGAGTTCCTTCAATATCTTACATTACACTAATGGCCTAGTTTTATAAAACTAAAAAAAATATTATTAATAATAGAATTCAAATATTGTTAATATTTTCACCCAGACGTGGGAATGTTCAATATGAATATGAAAATAAAATTGTTAAACTATGGTAAACACATGTGTATAAAATAAATTCTTCTGTTATTAATTAATTATGAATAAAAAATAACAATTAATTGAATATAATGTTTTTGTTTTTATGCTGACAAATGTGTTTAATCATAATAAAATCAATGAATCACTAGTGGTGAGAGATATTAATGAAATATTTATATTATAAATTCAGCCAAAATTTTATAAATTCTTTAAATAAGATTGATAGTCATAAAAAATAAAAACATATATAATGTTTTGAAATAAGTTGTATATTTCTAAAATATGGTTTTTCCAAATATTAATGTTATAGTTGTTTTTAAATCAAATTTAACATATATTATTTATATGATTCAAAGTAAATAATTTTTGAAATTGAAATACCAACATATTTTAGGTGAAATTTATATATTTTCTTATGCGATGCTTTATTTTTTTGACAAATAATGAAAAACATAGAATTGTATTCAAAAAATGCATTTTAATCTAAAATATTAATATAGAAAAATTATATTTTAATATTGTTCTGGATGTTAATTATTTATAATATAAATAAATAAATCTAATTTAGGATATTAAAATCAATTTCACAATCAAATTTTATATAGAATGGTTTCAATGTTTCAAACTTCTAACGTTAAACCCTTTTTGTTACATCCCATGTATTTGATTCATTTTAAATTAAATTGTGATCTTCAATGATTTATATTTTTATAAATTTACTCTTAATTTTGATTCATCATAATTTATAATATTTAGTTTGGTTAAAATATTATTTCTATTTATATTCGTGAAACTAATTAAAATTAATTACAATAGTGTTTAGCATTTCACATTTACTTGATTGACACTCCTCCTACATTATAAAAGAGAAATCATCGTCCCTCATCTTCACACCTTTCATGAATTTTTGATCCTCAAAACCAAATACATTTAACTAAAAAATCCCACCTATTTTTCTATATTCCTCACTATGGGTAGAATGAAATTTTAGGATTTCCATTGGTGAACACCAATATGCGGTACCTAGAAAAGAGGAAACGTTCATAAACAATAACCCTTTTTTATTTCATTCTAAACTATTAAATTATTTTTTATATCATGATAATACAATAAGCTTAGTATCTTAAATATATTTATTTTTAATTATATTAATTTTATTACCTAAATAGTTACAATCATCTATCAAATGTGATACAAAATCATCATTCATGTGTATGAGGGACTATAAACTCAAGAAATGATGTTGTTCTTCCATCAATTAACACAACTAATGGTTTGTAATAATGATAGATTTATAGTATTATATGATATATATTATTTTTATTATGTATTCATGATTATGGAATTATCATATATAACATAACTTCATGATTTCAATTTTATAAGAATAAAATAACATCGTTTGTGGACATGTATATTATCACCACCTCAAAGCAATGTATTAAGATTGGGTTTAATAAAAATATTTCATGGAAAATTATATTTAAATGATAATATGTATCAGTATGTGTGTGTTTGTGTGTGTGTAATTTGTTTTTACTTCTTCTAATACAAAAAGAAAAGGGAAAAATAGTTCATTTTTACATATGACATACTGTCTCCATGAATAGTGTATTCTATTTTCGACATTTATCGTTTATGAATTAGTATGAATAAATATATACTAAAAATGTTATATATATATAGAAAGTAATAAATTCCATAAATTAGTAAATCATGATCAATTTAATTGGACCAAAAATAAAAGCACAAAACATATACAAAAAAAAGTAGTTATTACCTGAAGCATAACTTTAACCAGGAATTGTTCACCAATGAGGAATATATGGCCATAATAAAAACATAGATGGTATTATATATATGAATATTGGTCTTTGGTATATCTATAATAATCTAAATTTTTTATATGGATGTTTTCAACATGAATAATGAGAGTCAAGACTTAACGCAAGGGAATTTCTAGTCATAGTTTGTTTTCTTTGAGACTTATTCCATATCAACCAAATATTTCAATTATGTGGTTTATATAAAAACCTATGAAGTTTTATATAAATATTTTCTTATATATATTTCATGATATTAAATGTATAAATTTTTTTAATTATTTCATATATCTCATTATTTAAAAGTTACTTCATTAGTATGGGATCTTCATCAAACATCATAATTTTATGAGACTCATGTAATATTAAGCACATATTTAGTCTATGTGGTGTATATAAAAGACATGAGTCTAAATTATAATTATTCTAAATATGTTTTTTTATTTGTACAATTATTTTAGGATCTATAATTAATATTATTTCTAATTCAATGTTAGTAATGCTATAATGTTTTTTTCTTAATACTCTTTCATTGAGATGGTTGTTATATAATACACATGTCTTATTTTATGAGGTTTTTATACTAATTAATTGAAATATTATATAATGAATCTCCTTCTCTTAATGATTTATTATTCTTCTTTTAATTTTTATATTTCATGGGGACTAGGATTTTAAATATACCAATGTAATAAGAGTTTATTACCAATATCTCTCTATTTATCATGAATATTTATTGTTATCCTTCCTTTAATGAAATATTATTACCATTATCTCAATAATAATTATTATATATCTTCTCCATTTGTAATTAATGATATATTCAATTAATGGTTCCATTTTTAAACTCATAGTTACCCCGTATTTTTATGAAAATGTTTCTTATGGAAATTTTACATTATCTCTTGCAACAGCTGAAAATATATGACTTATTTAAAAATCACTTATTAAAATGTTTTAAAAATGTTTTCAAATGATTTTTAAACTATTTTTCATGAAAAAAAATTTTGAATTTTTTTTATGTTTTAAAATTTAATTTAAAAATGTTTTCAAATCATTGTTATAAGTTTTCATGTTTACTTTAAATGAATATGATTTTTAAAATGCTCTATAATTAAAAAAATTCAAAATGAAAATGTTATCATACTCATGAAATGTTTAAATTTATTAATAAAATTTTCCCCCTTTAATAATAAATCTTGATATATTATTTATGTCTTACAGGGATATGATCCAAGGATACCATTAATATTTTTCTTTTAAACGGTATATGTTTTTATTTCATGATGTTTTTGGAACCTGTTTCTTTTCTACTAGTCAATTATGTTTCATAGAGACTGGCATGACACAAATTTATTTTCATTGTTTTAATTATGTTATCAAATGATAATTTTTATGTGTTTTTATGATTATATTCAATATAATTTTATCATTATTAATTATGAGGTTCATTGAAATTGTTTATATGAAGGGTGAACAAGATAGACCTACTTAATCCCTTTATAGATTATATTATGGGGTGGTCTTTGTAGAACATAATAAGCCCAGTTTATCTTATATGATGTGGTGGCCCCTATAGTGCTGTGTAATCTCATTATTGTTTATATTATGGGTTTTCCTAGATAATGTTCCAATAAAATGAGTAAATATTTTTATCTTGTGAGAAAATTATGTAAATCTTGTCAATGGGATTGATACACTATGTGAATACGGTGAATCATGATCCAATATTTGGAATGGGATGCTTCTTTGGATATTGTTCTGTCCAATATAGAGTTTTATCCAACTATTATTAGTCCTTATAATATGATCACAATGTTATGCATGAACCTGATGAAAATTTTAATATTTGATGTACATACGTCGTTGGAAATCTATAAATTGATATGAGGGCCTGATTTTATGTTCTTAGCCTAATGGGTGAACCTGTATCATTTTACACATGTGAAAAATGTAATGAGTTTATTTTTATGGAAAAAATATATGTCTTATTCATATTTAATGATCTTGATATCATTTTATTCTATTATATTATGATTCATGTCTTATGTTCTATCAATCGTTGTCCCATGATTCATGAATATGATCATTGATATATTGGGAATAGTTTTTAAACATTAGACCTCATTTCTCAAAAAAAATATTAATTTTAAATTTATATATCTTTTTTTCTTTTTATTAATTGTAAATTTTATCTCACCATTTCATATGATATATTTTCCCAATTTATAGGATATTTTTTAATTATATGTTTTAAAGGGGATGAACATTCTGAGATACATTGATGATCTTTCATCAAGTTAGATTATTTTTTCCAAGATCCCAAATGGAACTTAACTATAATGGTCTTGAGGTGTATGTTTTTTTAATTTATTTAATATTTATATATAATAATGCATTTTCCATATTTGATAGTATTGTGTGACTATTCCAGTTATTTTATTTTTTAGTTGATGATGTTTAAGAAATAATTATATATTAAGTTAATGGTAATAAAAATCTATTGAGTGATTTTACTATATGGTTATGTCAAATTCATATAATATATTAATATTATTATAGTGGTTAAAATAATATATGCCTATTCAGAATTTTTTTTCTAAACTCTAAATGAAGACTATGTATTACGAAGAAATTTATAAGAAAATATTATACCAAATATGCATCATAAGAAGGATGTAATTTTAATAGAATAGTTTTTTTTTCAAATATGGAATAATTGAAAGATGCTACTAAGGGTTGTGGTTTTCTTTCTAGAGAAGAAACATAAATTTAATAAATGAACATTTCAATAGCATATCATTTTATGAAAGAAATACCACACATCATTTAGTGGGTCATATGACCCAGAGATAGCTGAATGATAGGTTATTTCCCTAGAAAATATATTTGAAGTCATGGGATGTCCAAAAAATCAAAAGGAAATTCATTCGATTTATCATTATGAAGGTAATATTGATAAATGTTATTCATTATTTAGGAATAACATAGATAAATATGATCCTATATCCACAATTTGGAAAACATTTATTGATTTTTTTCCTTTATAAACATTTCACTAATGATTTTTGACTAGAGAAGGGAAAAAATTCCATTAAATGAGGTAAACCAATGATGAATCTATAGCATCATATGAATAATACATCACAAAAATTTTCAGGTATGAGTTGAATTTAATTTCGAACACTGATACTTAAATTAATATATTTTACTCAGGGTTGACACAATTTTTAGTAAAAGAAGTGGATCAATGATGATTGAAAAGATGATATAAGGTTTTTCTAACATGTATGTTCATTGAGATGAATATTTTTAGGAAATTTCAATATTATTGAAAATGTTGAATAAATAAACTAAAATTTCAAGAGTTAATCCCCCAAAATGATTTACCCGTTGAAAGGGAAATTTTAAGGGATTTTATGGATATGGAAAGTATTTTTATTGAGTCCAGCTTGGTTTTGGGGATTGTGACTATAAATAAAATAATTATGAACTACTATACAGTGGGGAAACAAATATCCATACAATGGTTAGGTTTATTTGTAATGTGAAGGTCATTATGCTAATATATGTATGAAGATTGTCTCATTAGATGTAAATCATAATTATCTGAATAGAAAGGTGTTGAAAACAATCATTATACTACATTAATTGATTTTAGGACAATAAATGATTTGATGAAAGGTATATTATTGTTTTATTTGTATAATTCAAATACCCTTTTTGACTATGTATGTTCACATTATTTCATTTAAGACAAATTTTCATGTAAATTGGTAATATATCGTCATTAGAAAAAGATAAAATATTTGGTTAATACAAAAGGAAGAAATATTTAATCAAAAATTATTTATAGGATTCTCCATGTTGTTATTTGTCATATGGAATTTCTAAAAAATCATGTTGAAAATTCCATAGTATAGTTTGATATCATTCATTCAATGGATTTTATTTTCGTTTATCATTAATGGATATATTGTATTGCGATGAATTTTTTGTTCAATGATTTTATACCTTAGATAACTAACCATTATGTTTAGATATTTTGTAGAGTTAGAAGTGAATCTTACCAAGATAATATTTTTGGAAATAAATAAACAATTCAAATTAGTTCTGGTCAAAAAGTAAATAAGAAAAAGGATTTTTTTTAATGAGGATTTTCATGGGGTTATTCAATATCAGAAGATTGAGAATGTTATTAAATTAGTGTAATATAATAATCTTATTTAAAAAATACATTGTCGAATGGGTGAAGTATACCTTCAATAATTGAAAAATAAATTGCATTTTTTATTGGATAATGGTTTCATCTGAGGTATAACTTCACCATGGGGTGCTCATATTTTGATTAATAAAAAATTATGATTGATAAATGAAACTTTGAGTTGATTATATATACATGAATATAAAACTATTAAGAAAACATATCATATACATTATATTAATGATTTGATTGACTATCTCCTGGGTAATAATTATTGTCTTGATGTTTGATCTGTGGTTAGTGTACTACCAATTGAAATTTTAGGAACCATAAATTTTAAAAAATATGTATTAGACTATATATTAGATCAACGTGTTTTTATTAAGTCATTTGGGTTGTCTAATCAAATGTTGTATTTATGCATCTTATTTATATATATTTTCATGTGTTATGTAATTGATTGTTGTAGTGTTTATTGATAAAATTTAAGAATTGTATAAAATTTGATAGGAACATGAAATATATATAATGACTATTTTTCAAACCCTAAAATAAATCAAAATGTATTATAAATATAGTTAGTGTGAATATTCATTGAAACTAAATTTATTTTTTAGAAAAATATTTTCTAAATATGGTATACCAAATGAAACTACTAAAAAATATATTCTTACTGAAATAAATGGCCAAAAAATATCACATAGAATTGTAGATTTAATCGATTGATGGGAAACTATTACTTGTTAATTGAACACATTTTCATGATTTTGAGCCCATTGATTAAGTTAACTCACAATGAGTAAAAATCATCTTGATAAAAGAATGTGATGATTTATTTGAGGAACTAAAAAAATATTTTAGAATGCTCAACAGTTTCCATGACTATTGTAAATGGTGAATTTTTCTTTTGTAGTAATTGTTTATTGAATTTATATGGTTGTATCCTAATGAAGAATGATTTGTAAATTGTTTATGCTTCATGTCGGTTAAAAGACCACGAGTTATATAACCAAAAAATGATTTGGATTTTTATTTGTTTTTTTTATTATTTTAAAAGATAGAGGAATCCTTTATAAAGTGTAAATTTTGAAATATATGATTATCAGAAAACATTGAATTATATTCTCACACAGAAACAATTTTGCATGAGATGGAGAAAATAGATAGAACTGGTAAAGGATAATGATTGGACGATTCATTACTATCATCTAAAATAAAAATTTTCAAACTACTTGTTTCAAAAAAATAATTCAAAATTAACCATATGTTGTTTGGAATGTGACCCTTTGGTCAATGATTTGATGAATTTTGGCCAAGAATATATTTATTCGGGGACATCCTCAATTTTTTTTTGAATTTACTGTATTCAACATTCTCTAATTGAATTATGAAAACATAAAAGGGAGAATAATATTTTCAGGGAATGATTAAATCCATTTATATGGGTATGTAGATTTATTTGAATAGTTACAAAGAGGGATTTTTAATATTTTTAAAATAAATATACATGCCTTGCGATTACCGATTGGGGATTGTGATATTGGGTGCTGCCTATAGTTCTCTGTCATCTGTTCCTCTAGGTACCATTAAGATGTACATATATCTTCGAGATTATTATTGGTGGGATGTAATTAAAATATATATTTCATAATTTACCATGATATAACCCAACATGTTTTATTCTATGTATCTTATTAAATTTAATCTCTTTTATACCTTACGTTGAACACAACACCAAGCTTAAATGAACCACAATATACTATTAATATTATTATTAGAGACAAAATTATCTCCTATACATTTATTTTTTTGTTATTAATAGGATTAAATAACTTATTAAAATATATTATAGAATTAATTCATCACGAACTAATTAGTAGTAAATTAAAAATACTAATTTATTATTAAATAAATTTTTTAAAAAAAACAATTTAAATACACACATTTATGTTTATACCAAAAAAATAAATAAAGCACAGCAATTATATTATATTAATGATATGTTTATATATATATATAATACTATTTCTATCATTTATCATATGTGTTTTTATACATGATATATGAATAAATCCAATTTTACGCATAAATGATGTGTCTTTATAAACAGAAATGTCTACATCCTTTTGATGGAACAATTATTTAAAATCTAGTTTTTGAAAATTTTATATATTTGATAAGGAAAAAATTCCTTGAAATAAAAATATATTTATTTGTTTTTTTTATGTTTTGGTTTTTACCTGATATGATTCATGTTTTGAATAATAGTGATAAAATATTGCCTTTTAATGGAAAACACATTTTTTATCTAATTAATTTATAATTTTAAATTATATTTTAAAATTGTTTTAAAGCATAATTAGTATAGTTTTTTATTTAATTTAATATCATTTTTTTTATTTCAACCAATTTCACATTGAATTCGGATATAAAAACACTACAACATTATAAAAAAATTCACATGAAAACAATGTTTTCATCTTCCATTAGTGACATTAATTTTAAATTAATTAAAATAAACTATAAGTTTTAAATTATAAAAAATATATTATATAATTTGAATAATAATTTCATAATATATTAAATATCCCCCTTTTATTTTTTCCAACATAAATTGTTTCATTAATATTATTTCTCTTTCCACAGTTAAGGGTAAATCATGTAATCAAGGGTAAGAACAATATTATAAGTATTATAATGTTTCCCAAAAAAATTTATTAATTTTATTTATTTAGTTCTATAAAAAAATATTTTTATCGATTCTATAACCTATGGGATCCACTTGGATTTTTTAATCGTTTTTTGTATTTTATTCTAATGAAAGTATAGTATATCCCATTCATGTTTTTAATAAGTATTTTATGTTTTAATTCAAGTAATTCAGACGATATATTTGAAATTAAATAGTCCTTTGGAAGATATAATTTTTATGTTAATCGTGTAAATTTATTTATAAATATTATAAAAAAAATAATTACCTAAAATACATAAATAATTATTTTAGTGTAATAGTTTAATTAATAGAAATATCACAAAATTATATTAAAAATATCACAAAAAATATAACATAGGATACATAATTCTATTAACAATTTTTTCATATTACCAAGAAATATTAGGTATATAATACTGTTTTTATTTCGTTTAATGTTTATTTATATTATTTAAAAATTCACGCAATGTGTAGTGCTTAAATTTATAATAATGATATTTAAAATATATAATATTTTATTAAGTGATATAAAATTCATTAAAATATAAACATTGAAAAAATTATTTATCTATGTTATAAAATATCATTACGGAAAAAATTATGGTTCCTTTTTAATTTTATTATAAATATATTAACCCTTAATGGGTAAAACCCATATTGTCTTGGTAAGAGTTAAAGGGTTTAACAAATTGTTACAAACAAAATATTACAGTAAGAATGTGATCAAAATATGTTTTAAATTTATTTATTAAATTATTTTGACTGATAATGATATTAATCTTCCAATTAATCACTTTTCAGCCATTTATAATTGGAAATTAATTAACATTAATTTATTGTTTGATGGGTTTCAAAAAGTTTCACCACCTCAATTATAAAAGGGCAAATCATCCCTCTCTTATGCACACCACTTTTAGCCTTATAGGTCTTCCAAATACTACCCATATATCTAACAAAATTCTGTAATAAAATTATAGATTCCCTATATTTAGAATTATTCCAACCAAAGAACAACATTGGAGAAAATCAGACGGAGATGCACTTAGTATTGGTTACCTTTATCAAAGTATGTTTTTGTTCTTATTTATTACATTAACCCAATAAATTATATTTATTTAATTTGTATAAAATTAAATATGTTTCTAAAATATATTAATATTTTTATGTACTCTTTCAGAACTATAATCATATACACACCCATCAATTTTAATACACAATCATCATTCGCCTGTATTGAATACTATACTCTCCTCAACCAGTGTCATTATTTTTTCCATTGAAAACATTAGCTATAGGAAATATTGATAAAATTTAAGTTTTTATGTGATATTTATGATTTATTTATGATTTTTAAATTATTATATAACACACAATGTAACACCCCAGGTAAATAAAGAATATTACATTTTCATATTTATCCATAGGGGACGCTATGCTTGATGGCTTACCCAACACGCAACACCGAGTTTCTTGGGAATCTTTCATTGCACTCTAATAATAATATAATATTATTTTAAATAGTAGTTAACACCTAGTCGTTGTAATGGCGGGAACGTACAGAACTAACTACAAAATGATTATATATGTTTGTAAAATATTTTTACTTAATACAATAAATATTAGAGGATTAAAAATGCGAATGAATCCAATTTTAAGCGTAAACATTCTAATATTCTTTAAATGGTCGATCAACTGCCTTTTGATGGAGAACCTCTTTTAAATCCACTTTTTGACAATTTTATGTGTAATATTTGACAAAATAAAATTCTTCTTTAGAATTGGGACATCAAAATTTACTTTGTGTTAATTTTTGGTATTTTTCCGAAAATGTTCAATTTTTAATGAATAGTGAAAAATGTTGTATTTTAATTCAAAACATCTTTTTAATCTAATTTATTTATATTATTAGATTATCTTTTGAATTGGTTTTAAAGTTAAATTAGAATATATTTTTACCATTTAATCCAATAGTGGTCGTTGGAATTAATTTCACTTTGAAATCAGACTTAAACTAGTGTCGATCTTTTGATACATTTTGTTTCATAAAAACACAATATTTTTTTTGACTGCAGGAATTAATTATTAAATTAATTAATGCAACTTATATGTTTCGAATTTTTTAAAATATACATCATTTTTTAATTCGGAATATCAAATATAGCTTAGGGTGAATTTTTGGTAATTTTCTGAAAAACATCATTTTTTGATTAATAGTGAAACCACTAAGTGGTAATTATAAAAATTGATTTTTCCGTTTAAATGAAATTTTTCCATCTTTGTGTTTTGAATTTCAAAAATTAGACATACATGGTTTTCATTAAGAAGTAAAATTTGTATCCATGGGATTAAAATAATTTTTTGGTGAATAGTGACTTCTTATGTTTTTAATCGCGATTATAGGTAATTAGTGTAGTTTAAGGTAAGAATAATGTTTTAATAAAATGAAATGACCTAGACACATGTCCTACCCTCATTGTATGAGTCATGGCCGACCATTAAAATCCATGGGTCAACATGGGGACCCCATGGAGCCACTTTGGATGGAAAATGACATAAATACGTTTTTATTTAATGTTAAAGTAAAAATCACACAAAAATGAGATGTTTTACTAAAAAAAATTACATGGGGTTATACAAGTAAGATATTTGGATATAAATAGTAATTGGAAAGCTAAAATGATTTCCTACATCATATTATTTATTTTATAAGTTTTAGAAATTAAATAAATTAAATTATTTATGACAACATGATGATGCAGCGATGATCTCATTATTTAACGATTTAAATAAAATGGAAAGATAATGTAATATCTAAGACCTAAACATGTCAAAAAACCTATTATATGGGTGTATTTCGAACCATTATCACCTTATACTTGAAAAAATTCAATTTGGGACAATTAATATCTGAAACTCATTCTAAAATAATGTCACATTTCTTTACATTCCAAGAGTGCCCCTCCTCTCCTCTTATAAAAGGCCCCCACCTCTACCTCCTTACCCACACATCCAAAGCCTATGGCACGACCAAACCCTGCCCATTTTGTCTCTCCACATCCCTCCCTAACTCATTGAAGCCTCACTTTGGGCATAAGTCATCCCAAGGAAGCCTTTGAGCTCAAACCATAGGGAGTTACCCGATTTTAAGGTAATGTTTTCACTTGTGTCCTTTTGTTTTATTTTGCTTCTCCAACCCCCTAAACTCTTTTTATTCATTTATTTTGTAAAAAATAAAGTATATTAAATATACTAGGATGTTTTTATAATAATTATTGGAGATACACATACACACACCTACATCTAATGGTTAAAGAACGTACTGTTTCTGTGGATGGTGAATTTTTGCCTCACGAAACAATGATTGTTCAACATTCTTCTAACACCATAAAAGGTGGACATTAAGATGTCACCATATTTATATATGATATATAATATGTTTATGTTTTCCATAAGCTTATTTATTTTTCATTTATGGCATACCTTTATGGATTCAATTATGGGTAAACGTGATATCTTCATTTTAGGAAGTGCGGACTACCGCCCCCTCAAAGTGATTTGATTCATTAATGCCATATGTGGGATGTATAAAGGATGGAATTATTGGTATTACATATTTTATCCTACTGGAATTATAATATACCATTATATCTATATTATTTCATTCAATTTAATACGAAAAAAAAGAAATGAAAGTAGCGTTCATGCGTACGTACGGCTTACCGTCTCCATGAACGGTACATTTCATTTCTTATCTCCAAATGTTATGTACTATTATAAGTAAATATATATTATGAATATATATGTAATATATTACATATAAATGATGGTTATCATTCTTTAATTATATATATATATCTATCATTTTGGTTTAATTCCATTAAAATGGAAAAAAATGAAAGTATCGTTCATGCGTACGTACGACCTACTGTCTCCATGGACGGTGCTTTTCGTTTTTTATCTCCAAATGATATGGAATGGTATAAAATGAATATGTACTGGATATATATGATATTTTAATCATTAATAATATTCTGGAAATTATTTACTTATAACTACATGGGCAGTCATTTTTCAAACAAGTTCATTTTTGACTCATGTACCAAACATCGGAAAAAACGTCTAATATGAACTAACATTATTAAACCATTATTATAACATTATAATATTTGATATGAACTGAATAATAATCTCTAAAGGATGTCCTTAGGAAATTATAAATTGAACCAAGTTTATTATTCAAGAATACAAAGAAACAAACAAGACAAGTCAGACTTGAGGTAAGGGATCTTACTTCTCTCTTTCTTTTTAAGTACACTCTTTTATGTCATTTCTTTTAAAGATCATATTTCTTGTTATTGGGATGTTCTGTTATATTAATCTTACAGTAATTTATATGTTCATATGATGAGAGACCATATTCTCTCTCATCAAACCATTTTGGAAGTTTTGAGTGGCGCCGTTAGGCTGCCGAATTATTCGTAAGAGATCCAACCTCTCTCTTTCATTTTAAGTACTCTCCATTATGTCACATATTTTAAGCTCCTCTTTGTTATGTTAGGGGATGTTATTTTGTATTCGTCTTTCTGTAAGCTTTATTTTAATATGATGAGAGGCCATATTTCCTATCATTAATCCATTTTGGAAGTCTTAAGTGGCGCCGTTAGGCTGCCGAGTTTTCATAAGGGATTTTTCATCTCACTTTTATTCCCATGAGATTTATGATACATTTTCCATAATATCCATTGAGTGGTGTATGTACTGCCCATTATTTTACTCATTGTGTAATATAATTTAATTTATGAGTATTTACATCAATGTTGTATTGTCTTTCTTTCACGGGGTGCATGTCTCGAAAGATACCCATGTCGGTGAGGGAACCTTTCACCCTCCAATTTTTAAAGGACTTATTTTGTTATGTCTTTTAATTCACATCATATTATGTTGAGATATGTTCTTATATATCCTTATTGATGTAAATTTTATGACCAAGTGATGAGATTCCCTTTTTATCTCTCATCAACTATTTTTCTGAATTTTGAAGTGACGCCGTTAGGCTGTCGAATTTTTGGAAGGGAACTTCTTAACACAATTTTGATTCTTTGGGATAAACTTTTACTCCTTGAATATGTCGTTCTATGATTATATGTGAATGTCCTTTGATTGTATTACACTTAATACCCACTTATATTTCGTGTATTCGTTTGTCACACATAATTATGTAATTGATTTATCCTTAATCCAAGGATACCGTCTTTGTATGGGACTTCTTCTCAATCTCCTTTCATTGAGGCATATTTTGTTTTATACACAACATTCATTTATATGGTGTATAAACCTCTTTGACTATTACATTTATCCAAAAGGAATCTTTTTTATACAAAGCATTTTACTAAATGAAAAAAGGTAATGTTTTTGTCATATGTATGCGGCGAAAACGACTTCTTCACCACCATTACCGTTATTTGAGTTTCGGCTCCCTCTACAAGCCATAACTTTTTAAAAAAAATTATTACCATGTTTTACTTTTCTTTTATTTTTGTATTTAAAATGGATATCATAATGTTTTTATATCAATGTGTTGTATTGATATCTTGTGATTGAAAGGAGGAAATGTTATGTTTCCTTTATGCATGTTTTATGTGATAAGATTATGTTGAGGTTCGTGGGAATTATTATGAAGACCGGTGGTTCTGTGATAAACTAAGGGCGGGTGATCCCGATATAGTTCTCCAAAGCATTGGGTAATGCGAAGGATTGAAACATTAAGTTTTCTCCAAATAGATTTAGGGAATATACATTGGTGGGAATTTCAAATGTAACCAAGAGGGTTAGTCCCTACATAAGAATGTTATGAATTCCTCAAGTTACCTTTTTTGTATTATGATTTCTATGATTTATTCATGATTTGATGAGGTATGTTAAAGTGCCTATTTTTTATGGGTAAAGTATGATTTCATGCTTATGTATATATGAACTCAAGTTTCCTTTCCATATTTTTTATATCCCTTACTGAGATTTTTATGCTCATCCCAAGTTTTTTGAAATGTTTTTCATAGGTCAAGGGAAAGGTACATGATATGATGATAGTGTCAAGGAAGTTTCAAGAAATAATCCATGTTTTATTTTAAATATGTTTCTGTTGATGGGAAAAATATGAATACTATCTTTATGTATCCACTTTGTTTAAATGTGGAATGTAATGAAAGTTTTATGATCTAATTCTCTAAAACTCTAACCCTGAAAAGATCCTCAATGTGTAATCTTGTATTAACTCAAGATTAAGTAAGGTTTAAGGCTGGGGCCTTATAGTTGGTATCGAAGGTAGGTTTAGATAACTTTAGAGGTTAGGGTATTCATTAAGCATAAGTGACATTACCATATTGGTTAGGATTTTAGAAAGAGTCCTAGTTTTAGATAAAGTGAATGAGTAAGTATATATTAGTTTTTATCTTCCTCATTAGTACATGATGGTTTTGTTGATATACTCACACTGACATTTCTGTTATTAGTGATTGGATGGATCTATCAGGCACCAAAGAGACAACATGTTTGAAGGAAACTGTGGTGGTTCTCTGATTAAGATACTAGATAAAACGGGTGATTCAATGAAGAAACTCATGGTTGTTCTAAACCAACTATCAAGGAGTCATGATCAACCACTTGAACCTTGTTATGTTCTGTAATGTATCATGTACGATATGGCCAATCGATGTGGAAGTTCAGGTAATAATTATAAAGGTAACCATTTGGGTTTATATGATCCTTACTTTTAATGTAATTATGGGTTATTATATGTTATTATGGAAAATGAAAGGCATGAGATAAACATGATGTTAAAATATGTTATGATTATTTTTGATGATTTTATCTTGTTTTGGGGAATGCTTTAAGAATTATATAGTTTTGGAAAAAGGACAACACGCAGACCGTGTGACAACCCGTCGCGTTGGACAAAGCTACGAGAATTGAACCCACATCCAAAGTGCGACTGGTTTTTATCGCCTACCACTGGACTACGTGAAGTCCCTAGTTAGTTTGATAGATTCTTTTAGTTAGATGATTTTATGAATTAAGAGTAAGTTGATTTTGGGTTATCTATGGAAATTTATTAACCAATCATGGAGGATATGTGATTATGTTAATTACTTTTCAATACGAGACATTAAGAGCAACTGATATTGTTTGGAGATAAATGTTACGATTTAACTTGGAAGACTATGTGACTAAATCCATAAAATATTAGGGTTTCAATCTTAGTTTGGTTTACTTTAAAGAATTTTATGGGCAAATTTTTTATCGAATGGCCCTCGTTGAACTTTGGGTTTTGTTGGACAAATTTTGGAGATTAAGAATATATTTTATTTTTATAAAGGGTTATCCTTTTCTGGATTATCTGATCTTGTACTAACCTTTTTGGTTTTGTTTTTGGTTAAAGTCTAAAGACATGGGAAGTATATAGCTCTCTTTTGTGGATTAGGTGATTCTCTAGATGTTGATTATAGTACTCTTAATGTGAAAAAGTCTTCCTAAATACTCATGTTTTGGAGAAAATATGTGTTTTTGTAAGAGATATAATAAAAGATGAAAGTCAACATGATATGTAATTATGTTTCCTTATGAATAAACTCCTCAATAAAAAGTAACTTAAAACAAAAATGTTGTCTGTTAACTTTTCCTACTGGGGAATCGAATACCATTTAACCCATCACAAGTTTGTGATTTTCTTATGGTTAACTTTCTCCTAGACATGATTACTACCACTCTCCCTCAGAACATGACCCTTTGTTTTTCTTCCATGTCCATCTTTTCCTACATGGAATCCTAGTATGGGTTAACTCGGGTGACCTTTGTAATTCACTTTCTTTATTTTAAAGTGATTGTTTTACCGACTCTTGTTCCGATGTGGAACTTTCAAAGATGTTTCCGAGCACAATTTTAAAATTGCGAGGACGCAATTCCCAAAAGGGGGGAAGGATGTAACACCCCAGGTAAATAAATAATATGAAATTTTCATATTTATCCCTATTTGTGAATAAAATATTAATATGACTTTAAAGGGGACGCTATGCTCGATGGCGTACCCAACACGCAACACCGAGTTTCTTGGGAATCTTATGTTGCACTCTAATAATAAAATAATATTATTTTAAATAGTAGTTAACGCCTAGCCGTTGTAATGGCGGGAATGAACAGAACTAACTACAAAATGATTATATTTTTTTTTCAAATATTTTTACTAAATACAATAAATGTTAGAGGATTAAAAATGCGAATGAATCCAATTTTAAGCGTAAACATTCTAATATTCTTTAAAAGGTCGATCAACCGCCTTTTGATGTCGAACCTCTTTTAAATCCACTTTTTGGAAATTTCATGTGTTATATTTTACAAAATAAAATTCTTCTTTAGAATCGGGACATCAAAATTTACTTTGTGTAAATTTTTGGTATTTTTCCGAAAAAGTTCAATTTTTAATGAATAGTGAAAAATGTTGTATTTTAATTCAAACCCACTTTTTAATCTAATTTATTTATATGATTATATTATATTTTTAATTGGATTTAAAGTGAAATTATGATATATTTTTACCATTTAGTCAAATAGTGGTCATTGGAATTAATTTTACTTTGAAATCGGACTTAAACTAGGGTCAATCTTTTGATACATTTTGTTTCATAAAAACACGCTAATTGTTTTGACAGTGGGAATTAATAATTAAATTAATTAATTCAACTTATATTTTTTGAATTTTGTAAAATATACATAATTTTTGAATTCAGAATATCAAATATAGCTTAGGGTGAATTTTTGGTAATTTTCTGAAATACTTTAATTTTTGATTAATAGTGAAACCACTAATTGGTACTTATAAAAACTGGGTTTTCCGTTTAAATGAAATTTTGCCATATTTGTGTTTTTAATTTCAAAAATCCTACATAAATGGTTGTAATTAAGAAGTAAAATGTGGTTTAATGGGATTAAAATAATTTTTTGTTGAATAGTAACTTATTAAGTTTTTAATCGCGATTAGAGGTAATTAGTGTAGTTTAAGGTATGAATAATGTTTTAATAAGATGAAATGACCTAGACACATGTCTTACCCTCATTGGATGAGTCATGGACGACCAAGAAAATCCATGGGGAAACTTGGGGACCCCATGGAGCCACTTTGGTTGGAAAATGACATAAATACCTTTTTATTTAATGTTAAAGTAAAAATGACACAAACATGATATGTTTTACTAAAAAAAATTACATGGGGTTATACAAGTCATATTTTTGACTATAAATAGTCATTGGAAAGATAAAAATATTTCCTACATCATATTATTTGTTTTATAATTTTTAGACATTATATAAATTAAATTATTTGTGACATCATGATGATGCAGCGATGACCTCATTATTTAACGATTTAAATAACATGGAAAGATAATGTAATATCTAAGACCTACACATGTCCAAAACCTATTGTATGGGTGTATTTAGAACCCTTATCACCTTATCCTAGAAACACTTCAATTTTGGACCATTAATATCCGAAAATAATTTTAAAATAATGTAACATTTCTTTACTTTCCAAGAGTGACCCTCCTCTCCTCTTATAAAAGGCCCCCACCTCTACCTCATTACCCACACTTCCAAAGCCTTTGGCTCAGCCAACCCCTTCCCATTTTGTCTCTCCACATCCTTCCCTAACTCCATGAAGCCTCAAATTGGTCTTAAGTATTCCCCAGGAATCCTTTGAGCTCAAACCATAGGGAGTTACCTGATTTTAAGGTAATGTCTTCACTTGTGTCCTTTTGTTTTATTTTGCTTCTCCAACCCCGTAACTCTTTTTATTCATTTAATTTGTAAAAAATACAGTATCTTAAATATACTAGGATGTTGTTATAAGAATTATTGGAGCTACACATACACACACCTACATCTAATGGTTAAAGAACATACTTTTCTGTTGATGGCGAATTTCTGCCTCACAAAACGATGACTGTTCAACATTCTTCTAACACCTTCAAAGGTGGCTATTAAGATGTCACTATATTTATATATGATATATAATATGTTTATGTTTTCCTTAAGCTTATGTGTTTATAATTTATGGTATACCTTTATGGTTTCCATTATGGGTAAACGTGATATTTTCATTTTAGGAAGTGCGGACTACCGCCCCCTCAAAGTGATTTGATTCGTTAATGCCATATGTGGGATGTATAAAGGATGTAAATAATGGTATTACATATTTTATTTTAATGGAATTATAATATACCATTATATATTTATTATTTCATTCAATTGAATACAAAAAAAGGAATTGAAAGTAGCGTTCATGCGTACGTACGACTTACCGTCTCCATGAACGGTACATTTCATTTCTTATCTCCAAATGTTATATACTATTATAAGTACATATATATAATGGATATATATGTAATATATTACTTATAAATGATATGTATAATTCTGGAATTATAATATATATATCTATCATTTTGTTTTAATTCTATTAATATGGCAAAAAAATGAAAGTAGCGTTCATGCATACGTACGGCCTACCGTCTCCATGAACGATGATTTTATTTTTTTATCTCAAAATGATATGGAATGGTATAAAATTAATATGTAATGGATATATATGATATTTTAGTCATTAATACTATTCTGGAAATTATTTACATATAACTACATGGGAAATCATTTTTCAAACAAGTTCATTTTTGACTCATGTACCAAACATCAGAAAAAACGTCTGATTTGAACTAACATTATTAAACAGTTATTATAACCTTATAATATGTGATATTAACTGAATAATAATATCTAAAGGATTTCCTTAAGCAATTATAAATTGACCAAAGTTTATTATTCAGTAATATAAAGAAATGAACTAGACAAGTCAGACATGAGGTAAGGGTTCTTACTCCTCTCTTTCTTTTTAAGTACACTCTTTTATGTCATTCCTTTTAAAGCTCATATTTATTGTCATTGGGATGTTCTTTTATATTACTCTTACTGTAATTTTTATGTTCATATGATGAGAACCCTATTCTCTATCATCAATCCATTTTTGGATGTTTTGAGTGGCACCGTTAGGCTGCCGATTTTTTCGTAAGAGATCCAACTTCTCTCATTCTTTTTAAGTACTCTCCTTTCTGCCACTTCTTTTAAGCTCCTCTTTGTTATGTTGGGGGTTGTTATTTTGTATTCATATTTCTTTAAACTTTATTTTAATATGATGAGAGACCCTATTTCATCTCATCAATCCATTTTGCAAGTCTTAAGTGGCGTCGTCAGGCTGCCGAGTTTTCATAAGGTATTTTTCATCTCACTTTTATTCCCGTGAGATTTATGCTACATTTGCACAATTTCATTTGAGTGGTGTATGTACTGCCCATTATTTTACTCATTGTATAATATAAATTTATTTATGAGTATTTACATCCATGTTTTATTGTCCTTCTTTCATGGGGTGCATGTCTCGAATGATACCCATGTCGGTCAGGGAACCTTTCACCCTCCTCTTTTTAAAATAATTATTTTTTAATGTCTTTTAATTAATATACTATTATGTTGGTATATGTCCTTATATATCCTTATTGATGTAAATTTTATGACCAAGTGATGAGATACCCTTTTTATCTCTCATCAACTCTTTTTCTGAATTTTGAATTGACATCGTTAGGCTGTCGAATTTTTGCAAGGGAACTTCTTAACCCAATTTTGATTCTTTGGGATAAACTTATACTCCTTGAATATTTCGTTCTATGATTATGTGTGAATGTCCTTCGATTTTATTTCACTTAATACCCACTTATATTTCGTGTATTCGATTGTCACACATAATTATGTAATTGATTTATCCTTAATCCAAGGATACCGTCTTTCTATGGGACTTCGTCTCAATCTCCTTTCATTGAGGCATATTTTGTTTTATACACAACATTATTTTATATGGTGTATAAACCACATTGTCTTTTACGTTTATCCAAAAGGAATCCTTTTTATACGAAGCGTTTTACGAAACGAAAAAAGGGAATGTTTTTGTCGTACGTATGCGGCGACAACGACTTCTTCACCGCCGTGACCATTATTTGAGTTTCGGCTTCCTCTACAAGCCATACCTTTTTTTTAAAGAAAAATAAATACCATGTTTTACTTTTATTTTATTTTGGTATTGAAAATGGTTTTCATGATGTTTTTATATAAATGTGTTGTATTGATATCTTGTGATTGAAAGGTGGAAATGTTATGTTTCCTTTATGCATGTTTTATGTTATACGATTATGTTGAGGTTCTTGGGAATTATTATGAAGATGGTTGGTTCCGTGATAAACTAAGGGCGGGTGAGCCCGATATAGATCTCCAATGCATTGGGTAACGTGAAGGAGTGAAACGTTAAGGTTTCTCCGAAGAGATTTAGGGAATATACTGTGGTGGGTATTCCAAACGTAACCAAGAGGGTTACTACCTACGTTATAATGTTTTGAATGTCTCAAGTTACATTTTATGTCTTATTATTTATATGATTTATTCATGATTTGATGAGGTAAGTTAATGTTCCTATGTTTTATGGGTAAAGTATGATTTCATTCTTATGTATATATGAACTCATGTTTCCTTTCCATATTTTTTATATCCCTTACTAAGCTTTTTATGCTCATCCCAAGTTTTCTGAAATGTTATTCACAGGTCAAGGGATAGGAACATGATATGATGATAGTTTCAAGGAAGTTTCAAGAAAGAATCCATGTTTTATTTTAAATATGTTTCTGTTGATGGGAAGAAAATTAATACTATCTTTATGTAACCACTTTGTTTAAATGTGGAATGTAATGCATGTTTTATGATCTAATTCTCTAAAAATCTAAACCTGAAAAGATACTCAATGTGTAATCATGTATTAACTCAAGATTAAGTAAGGTTTAAGGCTGGGGCCTTATACACAACTTCCTTATTTATATTTTTTGTAAATATGATAACTTTATCTATGGAGGTCTGGACTACCCCCTCCTCAAAAATGTGTGACTTATTTACATTTTACATAAAATTAATTAAGGACATGTGTAATTAACATATATTATAAATATGTAATAATGATTCTACTATAATTATGATAATTTCATTCATTCTATTTATATGGTCATAGAATATAAATAAATTTAATGTGTATGTACGACCTACCCTCTCCATGAATGGTGTATTTCATTTTAAATTTATATTTATCATAGATTCATATAAATAAATATATATACTGAATATATATCATATTTATTTTTTTTATCATCTTGAATATGATTAAATCATGATATATGAATGAGGATTTAAATTATATCTAATCCAAATACTAGTAATAAATATAGTAGTTTTTACTTGAAACATATATTTAACATGGAATTGTTAATAAACAAGTAATATAATGCTCTATGTAAGACATATATTATATAATATAAATAAATATGGTTCCATACTAGATTTATAATGAACATATATTTATTTTACAAGTGGTTTGAATGAATATGATGAGAATAAATACATAATGAATTGTGATTTATCTCAATCTCCTTTCATTGAGGCATATTTGGATGTTATAGACATACCTTGTTTTATCAGGTGTACATACTACCTATTTGACTTATCATGTAATTAATTTAATTATTATCTAGAACCATTTAATATAATTAATTTATAATTATTTATTATAAATATAGTGGTTAATTAAAACATATTTTTTGACATTGGGTGTTAATAGTTTAAATTATCCATCACATAATTTGTAATGTTAATGTGGATCAATGATCATTTATACTAACATAATAAATCCAATATTAACTATGATTCTGTAATATGTATCCCATAATTATTATTATTTTTCATTTCTATGCAACAATAGTTTTCAATACTAAAAATGAAAATGATGCTGAAGAAAAAATATATTTCTTCAGTTTTCAGTAAAGGAATATGATTTATTATGAACACATTTAGATATTAATATTACAACCAAATAACCTTTATAAAATCATTGATAAATTAGTATTACGTGTCATTAATTCTATATAATATTCCTTAACCATTGATTATATAAAAATATCATCATTTATAACATAGGTGGTAAACCGAACATAATAAAAGTGTCTCATAATGATCTAATGATTAAGAAATTGAAAAAATTATGTTAATATAACACATAAAGAATATTAATCATGTAATATACATATAATTTCAATAATAAACATTCATAGAATAATTAATTTTCTGTGGTGGTGACCAATGATATTCATTATTCTTTTATGCGGTTGTATGCACGTACGAATGATTCAAGAGTAAATTTTTTATCCAATGAATAGACATATAGTATATGAGATATTATAATAGTATAAATATATATATTTTATAAAAATCATATTATCTTAATAATAATACTTTTAAGACCATCCATTTATGGTGGTCAAGTGAAATGAGAAATTTCTTTAATGGATACTGTTGTCCTCAAATACCGAGAATTATTGTTCTCATTACAAAACAAATATTTGATATAAAGGTTAATATAAATTGTTAAAATGTAATAATATTATCTATTTTATAGAAATAATATTTATTCATAAAAGATCACATTATTGTAATCTTATTATGTATTATAAATAAAGAACCACATTATTCTCTGAAGGCAGTAGTGTGCATATACACAAGTGTGATATGTTTATTTTATTTTTAAATACTAAAGAATGAATGAATATATTATTTTAAATTAATATATTATTAATACCTCAACCATGGTATCCCATAGTCGGGATATTACTTTATTACATTGTAATTAAATGTAGGGAATCAGATTCCCAAGGAGTGAATAGTTTAATAGTCATAATAAATGAGATATATACATAAATTTAAAATTTTCATTGAAAACATAAAATAATACATATTATTTTCCTTTAGAGAACCAATATTACGTTTAGAATATCCCCCTATATCCATCTTAATAATCTTCCTGTTATTATGGAGAAAGAAATAGAAGAATGGTGTGAGATCTAATGATCATTATGGTTTTGCAAACAATCGAATCATTCATGAATAAACAAGGAATGAAAAATAATGAAAAATCAAAAACATATACAAAATATATTAAAATAATATAATTAACATAATATGATCATAAGGAAGGATGATAAGATAAGACGTATAAATAATAAAAATATCACATAACCTATCCATGGATACTATAACTAATCAATCAATCACATGGATATCAAAAAATAGTAGTTCATAATGATGGAATCCAAAATGTAGTGCATCTAAAACAAACTATTGGGACCTCATTCCATGGATTCTAACATAAATAGATAAGGCCTCAGTCAATACTAAAGGTGGTCTATCTATATAGACCTACTGATGCATTAAGGGAATATATTAGGCCCCACTGATCACATATGAATCCTAATTCATTCCTCACATGAAAATAGTGAAACAAAATCAACACAAACATTTGTATTGATAATATCATATGTAAATTTAATAAATTCCACAATTAAAAAACATAATATTAAATACATTAGTGTAATATAGATAATGATACCAAAATAGTTAACCCCATGTTTAAACTTGCATAAATAACTCATAGAAAAAATTGGATGGTATCGCTATGTTATATATTTAGTATACTATTTAATAATGTTGGTATATATAGTTTTATATAATTTAATGAGATTACAAGAGTATTTATTATGAAAAATTTCGTTTTTTTACATTGAAAATAATTTTTAAAATATAAAAACTACACTCATAATAATGAAATAATTATATTCTAAAATAACCTCATAAATATGTATTTGAAGATTCAAATAATTTAGGCTTTATTATGGTGGGAAATTTTTTTTGTTAGGTATAAATTAAAAAAATAATCATTTTAATCTTGTTTATGGCAAGTAAAAATGTTTTTTTAGAAATTGATAGGAATATTACTTTTAATAAAATTTTGAACAAATTAATAATATGGTAAAATGTATTTTAGAGATAATTTTATTCTAGTAAAAACATATTTGAAAACATTTATTGACTACATGTAAAGGGTAGTGAAATATATCCAAGGGAACATAGAATAATATACAATCTATCAAAATTTTGATATTGTAGAATTTAACCTTACTACTTGGGTTTCATTTGAATCTGATGATCCTTGAAAGAAATATCATATAATAAAACATAAAAAACATGAATAAAATTATATTTAATAAAATGGGTTGTATGTACACCATATATAATAAATAATTTGTGAATATGGAATATGTCTCATGAAATTAAATTTCAGATGAGAAACAAATACCTAATGATATATTTTATTTTTAAATTTTGAAAATAGTTTACAATAAATATAATGATGAATCATAATAATATATATATAATTTTTTATAATTTACATAAATTATTTTATCACCATTTATTGTCAACTTATTATTAAAATCACAATTTTTGATTTTTAATTGGTTTATTTTTACATGTTTTATTAATTCGATAGTTAAATATAATTATATTATTATCATGAGTAAGTAATATTTAGAATATTAAATATGGTATAGATATATATCATACATATTCAGTATATTTTTATTAATAATAATCCACAAATTATGGACATAGAAAAATGAATTACACCATTCTAGGAGACGACAGGTCGTACCTACACTTGAATTTTATTGCCACTCTACATCATGTGGAATGAAACAATATGAATAATTATTATCCTTCACGTGGTCATTATTATTCAACATACAAAATATACCATCATTAGATCAATATTTATAACCATCTATGTAAATTTTCAATGAAAAGAGAATTACACTTATATATTGAAATGATAAGAAATATGTATGAATTAGCGATGTTTTCAGTTTTTTAATGATGGAAACAATAGATAATACAATTTTACCATAATCATTATAAAATAATAAAATATTTATTAAACTGGATTTATTATTTCATGATGGGTACAACAAATAAATTTTAAGAATAATAGTAAATAAACACGAAGGAGTTGGTAAATATTGTTACATCTTTTTAGTGGAATCCCATAAAATCTATTCTTACTGACCATAGGATTTATATTTTGGAATGTACATATCCCCAAGAACATGAATAATGATTTGTAAAGGAGAAATATTTAGGGTATAATTAGGATATGTTGATCAACATGGGGTAATGTAGTGGAGGAAGAAGAACTTTTTTATATTAGAGGGGATGTGTATTCATATTATTTTATAAAATACTAAATTAATAAAAAATTATTTATGATATATAAGTGGTTAATATTTAAAAAAAGTGTGATTACAAGTTATTTTTATGCCTAATTAATTCAACCAATAAATGTTTGACACGTCTTGGTTATTTTTTCATCCTTATTTTATAGTTTTAACACCCCATTAACATTCAGACAGCTATCATATTATTAAAATAATACACTGTCTAAGAGACAATAATTTTAATGTAAATTTCCAAAATACTCATAAATGTATAATGGTGGTATAATTAATAATATCAAATCAATTTGGAAAAATCATTGTTTTTGAGTAATTTAATATCATTAAATAAATTATTACATATAATCAAATATCAATATTGAAAATTTATTGTTCTATTGATTAAACTGATAGTAATAATATTTATTCAACACTTATAATTTTTTTTATTATATCCATAAAATTTCAAGTTAATCTATAAATTTTTTTATAACATCATTAAACTCAATTAACCTTAATTTTAATAATTTAAATATCAATTTTTTTATTTTTAGATTAATTGAAAAATTTCTACGTGAAATTTTTATAATCCATTATGATAATTGTATCATACTTAAAAGTTAAAATAATCTACCATGATGAGGATAAAAATTTTATTTTCCAAAATAATATTTATTGTAAAAAATATAGTATTATTATATCTATATTAAAAAAATTATTAAAAACAGTGTGGGTCATGTTTTATTTTATTAAAATTAAATATTAAAATGTTTATAATATCATTAAAATGGTCATAAAATGAAATATAATAAAATATTTTTGCGTAATTACGAAATTTATTCATACAATTAGAATCATAAAAGTGTTATATTCATTCACAGGTCATTATCATTTCTTTTTTATCATTATTTAATATATTTATCTATTATTGTGGCATGAAAAATTACTTAATTTACAGTTAATATTGACCAAAAATAAAAGGGAACTATATATTCAACAATTAACAAAAAAATTAAAAATTAAAAATTATTTATCAAAATTCATAAAAGAAATTTTAGAGAATTTAATTTAACACTAAACTGAAAAAATGAAATGAAAATTAGATTTTCAGAAAAAATAACCTTTCCTTGTAAAAAACATTTTATACAAAAATTTAAAATGAAATTAAACATAGTGAACGTAATTTTATTATTAATAATATAATATAACTAATTATATATTATACCCATTTATTATTAAACCTTAAATTTCCAAATGGTGGAAAAATGTATCATTCAGTAAAAATTATTATTATCAAATATTTAGTGGAAAACCCACACTCTCAAAGAATGAAAATTTAATCTAATGATAATTTTGTATTTATAAATTCAAAAATGAAAATATTTTTATAAAATAAATGTTATATAATTCTCATAATAAATTTTATTATTTTATCACAAAAATAAATAGTTAATATTTTTGAAGAAAACATACTTCTGGTGAAACAATAACAATATGGTAAATTGAGTAATTATTTCATAATTATTGGTTATTAAAGACTCCACATACAATAAGGAAAAAATATCAATAATTGAGTAATATAAAAATATAAATTAAAAAAAACCATGTTTCAAAGTGACAAAATAATGTTTGGGTCTATAAAATATTTTGAGTTAAAGGATTTCCTTTTCTGACTCCACTCACTGGTCAAAAAAATCAAAATCCATTCCCCACAAGTGAGATGGTGACCCCTTGTGTGCATTACACCTTAATCACAGCTGAAAACCCCACTCATGAAATCAAAACATCCAATTTTTTCTGATAATGAAATTCCATTCCAATCTAACATACCAATTTCCCAGGTCTCCTATGACATTAAAAATAGAATGAGATTATTTTTTATATCCTTCCACCATTTATTTAGTGAATCTAATTTCCACATGTATGTCTCTATACATAAAAAACATTACTGATCCAGTGATATAACTCATTGTAAAATATTACTCAGTCTAAGGTTAATAGGGTTAGTAAAACAATTATATGCATATTTACAAATGAATATTATTATATATTTATTAGGGTCTATGGGGTTCTTCATATTGGTAATGTATATTATCATGGATGTGCAATCATACCTATCTTGTTCACATCATCTATATAATTCTCTAAACACCTTCTTCACATTTTCATTAACAACATACCATGCACCAAGATAAAATATTCAGGGAATCCCATGAGAACATGGGGAACACTCCCACTTCATGAAAAATAATGCTCCATTGAACTCATCACACTCTATAATTGTTTTTAAAAAACTATTTTCCATATCGTATATAATGTTTGGAATATAATATTTCAATTTTATCTCCCCTAAAATGACCCCCTTACGTTGCCTCTGATTGATTTTACTAAGAAAGTCTAAAAATAATTTTATACTAAAAGACTAACCACATCCACATCATAGGTGGAAGTACCATCATCGTGATTTATATTGATCTTATTGTTAACTTGTTTCTCCGTCAAGCATTCCTAAAGAACAAAAAACTATTAATGTCACCCTCTTCCCACCATACTCCTCATGTGTTTGGCCTATAACCCCTAAACACCTCCATGAGCTTCATTGTGAATAATTTTTTTGTCCTATAACATTTAAAATTTATTATCATTATATCCTTATTCAAGATTATTATAATCGTCTTCAATAATATCCCTTATTCCCTCTAGGATGATATCATCTTATGTTTTATTAGTGACCCATTCTTGAATATATCTTCCCATTCATTGAAACCCATTCAACATACAAATCTAATCCTCACACCTGAATTATTGGTTCCAGGAAATCTCCACCTACATCAAAAATTAAACCCTTCTATGACTGTTACAGGAATAAAATAACTAGTTTCTCCTTAAATTACCCTCGGGAGCTATACTAGGATTGGGTAATGGTCTAACTGTTACATGGAGAGGTGGTTTATCATACCCCTGACAAAGGTATTTGATTGGTGAATAGTTAAGAGACAGCTATTTATAATGATACATATTATTCTACTAGTTTTTTATTATTTTAATATGTAATATTTATTCCCATTAGCCTCATATCTATTTAGCTAGTTTGGTCCATTTAATCCTTCATATATTGTGTTTCACTCTAGTATAAAATAGCTCTTACAATTTTCACAGATTCTTCTATAATATTTCAATTCAACATCCCCTATAATTCCAAAATCATACTATACTAGTAGGAACCCAATTTTTTTCCAAAGATCCAACCTCAATATCCACATACAAGCTGCATACTAAAATGATAAAAATTATTTCTAACCCCTATAAAAATGTTTGATATATTGTGTGGTGATGATGCCTCTACATATTCCACTAAAATTGCCTCCTTCCAAAACATTGTGATATTAATATTAGATTCACCTATATGCATAAATTCATTAAATCCTAGGATTATAGTGTGGGTTAAAATTCACAAAACACTCTGTTTGTGTTCCAAAATCACAACAATGGAAGAATTACAACACCTTGACTTAGTGACCACATATGTGGTATTCACTTGTGAAAAATTTCTTATATATATAACATTTAATTTCTTTCTATTGAATTTCGGGACCACATTATTTACCTCATAATATTTACATGTTAATATTTTCTATATCATATATTTGAATATTCCATTGATTGAATAATTGTTATGTGAGCATTGTATTAGAATTTAAGATAATTATATATTCACTGAAAACAAAAAATAATTTTTCATGATGAAGATATATCATTTAGGTTTTTTCAATACTATTTATAGTCAAATATATCTTTTGGATAACCCTATAATAAAAATATCAAGGTAATAAAAAACAAGACTGTAACATGTTCGACATTTCTTGATAAACAAGTTCTAAAATTTTATAATATCATCCATAAGGAAGTAAAATGAAATATAACTAAATATTAGATGATTATGGATATACTAAAGTCATATAATAAGATTCTTAAAAATTTGATGGTTATCTTATATTCCATATCAATGTATTTCTATCTTTAATTACATGATTTACCCATTACCGTTGTAACAAAAATATCTAAGGTTACAATACAAATTGTCAAAAAATAAAATTGAATTACTGAATAAATTTTAAACTACTAAATAAATATATATAATCTATTTTTCAGAATTTAAAAAAAAATATATGTGTAATAATTTTATTAAAAACTAAACAGATAAAACACAAATAAAAACCGGTTTTCATGAAAATGACCTTTTTAGTATAAAAATGTTTATATACTAAATTAAAACTTCAAATTGATTACAAGGAACGTAATTTTATTATTAGTAATATAAAATATCAAATTTTAATTTTAAATATATTTAAAATAAAATGGAAATTTTCAAATTCTTGAAGATAAATTTATTTTCTAAATTTTTTTAATTTATTCCTATTCATAGGTAAATAAATCATTTCAAAAAATGTGAAAATTTTATGGTTATTAGCATTTTGAAAGTATTATTACACAAGTGATGTCATACTTACATAATAATATTTATATATGCTCCATAAATTATTTTTTATATTTTCAAATAAATATAAATTAAAATCAATTTTGAAAAAAAAATATTTTGGAAGCATAAAAACAATACTGAAAACAGGGTACACATTTTAGAAGAATTTAAAATGAATTTTCATTTATTGTGACATTTAAATATATATATATCATCATTCTTTTAATACTATTATTACCATCCAATTTAATAGTTATATTATAATGGTATTATCTAGATAATAATATTTTTGGGTTCATGAAAGATCAATGTTGGATGTTTTATACACTATAAAACGTAATGATTTTTAAATTTCACGGTTTTGTACATTTCATGAATAAACGATAATGAATAAAAAAAATTATTCCATAAGTTATTTAGGTGTTACATTCTATTCTAATCATTTTTTTTCATTTCATATACGATATAAAATATGATGGTCTACCTTTTTAATATTATGGTGTTAGATTTTACCCACCTTATATAAATTTTTTTCCTCATAATTTTATCTTCATTTAAATAATAAATTGATTGATATTTTAAAAATATTAATAATTAAATCCCACTTTAGGAAAAATGATAACAAAAGTCCTCTTAATATGGAAGGATGGTAAGTCTAATGTTCTTTGGGAATAATCACATAGTTTGGTTTCCATGTAAGAGAACATAGTAGGGATGTAAAGATATGGACATGGAAGAATAGAATAATTCATAAATAATAATGTATAGTTTAATAGGTAATTGATAAAAATAATTTTAATGAAAAAGATAATGTAAAAACCCACAATACCAAACATTATTCATTATTCAAAAGACAATAGATTCATTGGATATAAATCTAATATGATAATTTTTTCTTTCTTTTCCCTTTTATTGAGTTGTGGAGTTCATTTTAAATTTTTACTATAAACATAAGGAAATATAGTGAAACAATATCATTATATTTAAATTAAAATAGTCAATTTGGTGTGACTCTTTAAATATCATCATTATCTCTTACTTCAAGAAATCTATATCCAATAAGAATTTTATTCCTTGAGAAATAAAATTAAAATATAAAATATTGATAGGTCAATAAAAGAATAAAAATTAGTTATTCAATCAGATTATATCATCCATGGTTAATATTTTTATCACATATTATCCAACAACAAAAAACATTCAACATGATTTAGTCCACAAATAGTTATTCGTTAGAATATTATATCATACCTCTACCAAAATTTAATGTCCAAAAATTTAGGGGGAGTGTCAATAAATATCAATAATCAACATAACACTATATTACCAAGAAACATAATATATCTCTTAATTTCAAATAATAAATATGCAAATTGCTAGATCAAAATAATATCTTATTTAAAAAATACATGCTTCCAAAAATAAAATTTCATTTTCTCGAATTTATTCCATAAATTTACACTTATTGTAAAATCCTGAAAATATAACATTAACCATAAAATCACTAAAAAATATAATGGTTAACAATACAATATAATAAATATATCATTACCATTATTATCCAAAAATTTAACACTTATTAAGTGTATTGTTCCCAAATTATTTAGTTTTCCAAAATGATTAAATTTCCATCGAATCACTTCTTTGAATAATTGGTTTTATTCAACATATTCCCTCAAATTGTCAAAAATATAGTACTAAAATTCAACACATATACATTTTATAATTATTATAATAATATTTTAATTGATAAAATACTTTTCAAAAATAATTATTGATTTCATTTGCACAAGAACTATAATAATAACACTTCATCCATAAACCAATGTCTAAACATCATAATCTTAACAATTAATTGTACATTTCATTCATATAAAATTTGTAGTCTCTCCCTCATTAAGAGTATATACATTTCTTATAAAACATTTTATTATTATCATCACATCATTCCCCCATTAGGTTTCCCATTTTCATTGTTACCATACATTCTGCATTTAAAACATTCAACGCTGGATAATACATTAGTAATACAATTAATCTCATCCATTACATTAACCTAACATTTTATTTATTTCTCAAAAATTGCTTGATATAATTTTTTATTTTCCATAAATAATGAATTTTCTTTTTACGTTGAGAGACTATCCATATTTTTGTTTCTAAATTTCAATTTTGAAATAAATAAAACCTTATTACCTCCATGGAATCTAGTATTCATGATCATAGAGGACTCCATCCTTCTCATATTTAGTGTGTCCAATATGTGGTTAATATAAAAGTTTTTAATCATATATAATAAAAAGTGATTATCCATTATCATTTAATCATTCACCCTAGTTGAAATCCAATTAGGTTTCTCATCAAAACAATATTTATCATATTAAATAATAACCAATATTATTTTGGTTCCAACTATTAATTGTAACCAAAAAAATCATAGTGTAAGTGTCAATATGAAATTTTCAGAGTGAAATATAAAAAAATCACGAAATATTATTCAATTAATGTATAAATAATGACACATTATTCTCAATCAATGGGTCCTTTTGTTTATCCTAGGTCATCAATGTTCATTATAATATCCATTGGATGTAATACCCTAATTATACTTATATTCAATGTCATTCATCGGGTTATATTACAAAATATAGATTTTTATAAAT
This sequence comes from Viscum album, assembly GCA_963277665.1. Lineage (NCBI taxonomy): Eukaryota > Viridiplantae > Streptophyta > Magnoliopsida > Santalales > Viscaceae > Viscum > Viscum album. The sequence goes on from OY728143.1 coordinate 638,763,725, forward strand.
CTAGTTCCCATGGATTTATATTAATATCCCCTATTACAATCTATAAAAACCAAATCCTTAGTGTCCCTTTGTTGGGAGTTACTTGATTAAATTGGAAGTAGATACCATGAGTCACATTGGAAAGGGGAAAATCATTTTTTTATTAGTAAACTAGGATTATATTTTAATTTCACATTCAAATTGGAAACATAAAATAAAAAAACAGTTTTTTTTATTATACCATTATTTCCATTATTATATCAATTCATATCAATTATAAAGTAATTCATAGCATTTGGGTGAAATAAAACATAATAATGGGGTGAGATCTAGTGATTAGTAAGTTTATGCATATACTGAAGCTATCATGAATAAATAAGGGATAAAAAATATGGAATTAAAAATAACTGAAACACATTCCATTAAAACAACATGATCAAAATATGAAAGCAATGAAGTATGTTGAAATTATCTATATATACAATCTCATCATACCATTAAAAATCCATTAATATTTTATCTAACCAAATAATATCATGAATATATATAACTCAATTTATAATTATGAAATTCATGATGCTATATATATTGAACAAACATTAGTGGACTCATAACAAATCATAAAATAAAAATTTGTAAGGCCTCAGCCATTACCTAAGTTGGTTTGTCTAATGAGTCCTTCACATGCATTGAGGGGATATATAGAAACATTCTATTCACATAATATGTTAAATTCATTATTAATATGAAATGGTTTAAATAGAATAAACATTAAAATTCAAATTTAAACTATCAATTTTTTTTACTATTATCACTAATAACTATGCCTAATTACAACCCATCTCAAAAAATATATCCAATGTTATCAAAATAGTACATCCACAGTCAATCTATTTATCAAAAATTGAGATAATTAATGAGGATGGTATCATTATAGTATATTCTCATCACATGAATCAATAAATTATGTTGAAATAGATTAAAAAACTTTAAATAGATTTATGGAATATTTATTTTGTATAATATCCATCAATTTTGAAAACAATTTGGAAAATCTAAAAATTACACTCATAATAATGAAATGTTTTTCTTTGAAAATGAACTCATAAAAATGTAATACATAGTTAAAATTATTTCTTATTTTTGATGGTGATAAATTATGTTCATTCCATTTATGTTACAAATAAATTACTTCTACACATTTTTATCGAAAATCAAATAGCACCTTATACATATAATGAATATCATGTTCCTTTTAAATTGTTTTAAAATGTATGAGAATGGAAAAAGGGAATTAAAAAATCACTAAAGAATAGAAAAAATATTTTTAAATTTTTTTTTATAAAACATGGAAATATATATAAAATATTCAACAATAGAGACATAAGAATAATCAATCATGAATAATATTGAGATTTTGAAAAAAACACTTTACAACGGTATTTTTTGGAATCATACACTCCCTGAATTAAACTATATAAAGAGATAATTTAAATAAATTTAATAAAATTATATTCATCATGTAATATATCATAGGCTATTATATAAATTCCAAAAAGTAAATTACTTGTGGATATGAAATATGTATCGTGAAATTAAAAGTGAGACATGAAACACATACTTCAGGATCAATTTCCATTGTACATGTTAGATCCTTCAAACAAATATAGATTTAATATACATATAATTGAAATATAATACTTATTTGTACAATACCATATATAATTTACATATAATATATTTTCCCCAAATTTAGCAACTCATTGTTAAAGTACGTGTTTTACTTGCTAACTGCATCATTTTCCAAATATATGTAGATTCAATTGTTCTGGTCATCATATAGTTATCATGGTTCCATCGTCTATAGAATATTATTTATAGTGCATATATAAAAATATTCAATATATATATAGTCATCTTAAATGATATATATCTATATATATATATATAAATTACACTCCTAATGGAGATGGTTGGCTGTATGCACATATGAGAATTATTTTCACTTTTCAATTGATTGAATGAAAAAATGATGAATAAATAAACATTATAAATTCTTATTATAATATATACATATATAATATATATAATAAAATTTAATTAGTTAAGTTGATATAATCATTCATGTAACGATGTGATGAAAAACGAATTACAGTAGTGCGTGGAGGGGATAAGGTGTACATACATATGATAGATGTGCCCACCTTTCATAGGATAGAAAAAATATTTAATATGATTGAAAAATAATGAAAAAATATATTATAAAATATATTATAGAATATTTATTATTTTAGGATGTTTATAGGACATGAAGAGGAAGTGGAATAAAAAATAAAATTGAAATATTCAGTAAATATGAGTACCACTTCTTTGATGTACTCTATTTATATCTATTCCTAAGGTACTTTTGATAGCTATCTTTATTGATTCAAAACGTCAATATTGTGTATATGGATTTTCATAAGTGTAATATTGGTGTTTTTTCACGATAAATTGACCAATGTGGTGTAATGAAGTGAATATAGAGGTTCCCTTTTATAATTGAGGGGTGGAGGATTCATAGAATTTCTTAAAATTTTAAAATAATATAAATTATTTATCATATAAAAATATTTGAAAATTAATATAATTTCAGAATAAGGTGAATATGAGTATAAATAATTTAATAAATTCATATTTTGACATGTTTTTTAAATTATTTCACCATTATAATTTATTTTCAAACCCTATAAAATTTTAAAAATTAACATTAAATTACAATTTTCTAGTATATATAAGGCGAAATAATTTTACGTAAAACAAAAAACCCCATATATGTAAAATGGACGATATAATTTGTAATATTCCATTAATTGTGTTTAATTTACTTTTTATCAATTTTAAATCATTAAATAAAATATATATTTTTTATAAAATCTTATTATAGTTAATTTTTAGAAATTTTCCTTAATTTGGCTTGAATAATATGAACATAAAACTTTTAATGCGCAATCATCATTATTTTATGCCTAAAATGACATGGTAATATACTAAATTCGTGGATAACATTATTTATGTCAATGTATATAATTTATATTATTTAATATATCATTTTTTGTATTGTTTTTATTAATTGAATAAATATTTTTTCACCATTTTGAATGCTTTAAGATAATTATTTATTTACTAAAATGTTCAAAAACATACCATAATGAATATAAAAATATTAGATTTAACAATTGTATTTATAGTAAACAAATTTACTAGATCTACCAAAATAAAAACATTATATTTATTAAAAATAAGAGGGCTCCATGTTTGACTTGTCTTTAAATAAAATATTATAAAAGTCATAATCTCATTCAAAATTCAATAAAATGACATATTGACGAATAATGGATGATTATTAACTGAATAGAATCATAAAATAAGATTAATTCAAGTGTAATGAAAAGTTTTCTAGACCATTACATTTTGTTTTTATTTTTAATTACCCGATTTACCCTCTTCAGTGGTAACAAAATTTAGTAAGGTTAGTTTTCATATAGAATAAAAATAAAGGGGAAAAACTTAAAAAATATACCTCATTAACTGAAATATTTAATTATTTTTCAAAAATTCAATATAAATAAGATAAATAAATATGTTTTATTTTAATCCTGAAATACAAAACAAAAAATAATTTTGTTGAAAATGTTATTTTAAGTATAAACATGTATTAATACTAAATTAAACGATGTATTTTATTCAAATTAAATTAGTTTTATTATTAATAATTTATTATTTACAATTTTATTATAATCCATTTAAAAATAAAATACAACCTCAAAATGTTTGAAACAAAAATACAATTTCCAATAAATATCAGTATATTTCAGTGTTATTTTGAAAATAAATCTTTTCTGGGAAATAAATTACCCTTATAATATTTTTATAAAATGAAATAAAAATTATATTATTTTTATAAAAATAAATTTTATATATTATAAATAATAATTATAAAATTTGATGGAAAAAAATTAAAAAAAATTGTAATGAAATATATTTATCATGAATAAAATAACATAAATAAAAATTGATACCTTATTTCAAAGGCATTAATCCAAGGTTCTTTATTGAGTAGGTAATATATATATTTTATAATTTGGTTAATATTATTTTTACCATCCAACTTAACAACTAGGTTATAAAAATCATATTTAAATAATAATATTTTGAGGTTCTTTAAAGCTCGATGTTTCTTTTCATATACGTTATAGAACACAATTACCCTTTAAAATCTCATGGTTTTGGGAACTAAAATATATTAAAGAGATTAAATTTGAAAATAAATACAACATAAAATCACAGGGTGTTACATTCTCTCTTAATCTTGGAGTCGTATGAGATATACAATATTGAAAATGATGCTCTTCAATTAAAATCTTAGTGTTCTAATTGTAAAAATGTTTATAATTAAATATGATATTGAATTTATTATACTACCAATTTTAGTTAATATTATGAATATGAATATTAAAATCAATTACTATTAATAGAGTAATACTCTAATCTAGAAATTTGTTTTTCTAGCGAATTTCTCAGGGAAATCAACTAAAAAAGATAACTAAGGGTGGAAAATGTTATGTTTATTGGGATAGAGTTCTATATTGACGCAATAAATATATTTTCACCGTGTAAATAAATTTTACACGTTTGTATTGATGGTTTTTTACTTTTCCCATTAATAATTGAAGTGAATGGATGTTTTGAAATTACCTTATATTAAATCATTATTTATCTACACTATTTTATTGTTAACGCCTCATTTATTTTGAAAATTTTTTGTGAGGAATATTTTCTTGTCAGGAACCCTCTTTTAGACTCATTTTGTATACAAACAAATATGATTTATGTGATTTTACTCTTAGATTTATCTTTTATCATGTGTACTTTTACCAAGGTAACTTATTGTTTGACACAAGATAATTCATTAAAAATTAATTTACTTAACATTTTCTACCCACATATTTGATTATTATAATAATTCAATTAAATTTATTTTTTAAAATAAAAATACTATAATAATGAAATTTTTATTTCAAAATAAACTTTGTTTTATTAAAAAGAATTCTAAAAATATGGATTTGAACTAAAAAATATTCTAATTGAAAATTATTAATGCATTAAAATTTGATAAAATAAATATATTTATAATAAATAAAATTATTTTAGCCCACCATTAAAATAAATAAATAACCAAAATTTTAAAAAAAATTAATTATCAAAAAATATATATGAAAAATGTTTCCTTTTTAAAATTACATTTTATTTTATAAGTATAATTGTTTGCAACAATTTTGATAAGTTAATTTTTTTAAATGTTCAATTTTTTTCATTAATTTCATCAATGGTCACGTAAAATGTTTCATTAACATTTCGATATTATTTATATATATATAGTAAAATTTTCTAATTTTTATAAAAATACATTTATAACAAAAAATCGATATTTTTTGAAAAAAAAAATTTAGTATAAGTAAATTTTGATATTATAAATTGAGAAAAAATGTGAATCTAATATAATTTATGTTTTCAAAAATATATATATACGTAGTTTTAAAAATTAATCAAAATATTATAAATGAATAATTTTTATTAAAAATATATTCGGAAACATTTCTTATTTGTATTATTATTTCATAAAATTTTCTAATTTTAAAAATATTAATATTTTATTTCATATATATATATATATATTGGTTTTATTTTGTCAAAATGATATTTTTAAGGTTATTATTTATAATTATTATTGTATAAATTTCATATAATCAGTGTTTTTGAAGAAGGATTCAAAAATATCTAGATGATATTATTTTTAGAAATACATTACTTATATAGGATGCTTATTTTTTAGTTTCTAATGCTGATAATATTGATATAATGGTTCTTGGTCAGATATGATCATCGATCAAAATGTGCCTTTATAAGTCTATGATTTTTCATTCAGAGTAAGAATTTTCAAAGGTGTGGATGAAACATTACGAGAAACATTCAAAGGTGACTGTGACTAAAATCTACAAAGATTTAAAAGTTTTATTAGTGTCAATGATGATAAGGAAATAAATGATAATATAGTTTATATAATAAAAATAATAATAATAATTTTATTAATATATCTATTGAGTTTGTTCGATAATCATTATGAAGTCATACCATGAAATAATCTCTTTTGTTTTATTATGATAATATCCCATACAAGACTATTTTTTGGTAAATATTGAAAAAATGGTGTGGTGGGGAACATCATAATGATATATAAATGAGTTCAACTAATAGAGATAACAATGATTTTATAAACAACCAATATATGATTATAATTATCTCATTACAAAATTGTTATATGTTTTTTCATTCTACTTAGTAAATTTGACAACCCATGTAGAAGAAGAAAAAGATAAAATTCATAAAACTAGGGAGAATATGAGTCTATATGAAAACTAATTACATTAAGAAATATTTGGGAGTTAATTCTAAAAGATTTATATAAGCTAATTCAATACTTCTGAGGGTATAATAGTGGAATAATTAAATGGGGTCTTTTTATTAAGGATAATAGTTTTGGATATATCATTTGTTTCTCTAGTATCCCCAAGTTGATGTGATCTTTTCTATATTAGTGATCATTACTAGTGGTTTATCATTTACATCAATAGTCCATAGTGTTTTTATTTTGTGAAATTTATATTGATTATTTCTTCATAGTGAATTTGTGCTTGTTTGAATTCATTGCTATGGGTTTTCACCAAAATCATTAAATTTGTCTTATTTAATATTTTTAAAATGTTTTAGAATGTATTGAGTCATATTCATTTTAGAAATGATCTCTCATTATTAAATTATACTTTTTCATTTATTTTATCTGGTTATAAAAAATAAATATTGATGATCTGCGTAATAATTATTCAAATTAATGTGTCTTAAATACCTAACCAAATAACCCCTCATTCTTATTTTTCTGCACTGTGATGTTTCCCAAATTCCATGCTGGACCCTATTATATTAAGGTAATCAGATTCATATTCCACACATCCAATAAATTCCCTAGTATCTTGAAATATCTAGTATGATCCACAATCCTGGAATCACCACGATGTATTCCACTATCACTACTTGAATAACACCAAGAAATTTGTTCATGTGTCACTTGTCTATATGTTCCCAGGAAGATGAAACTTCATAATTCTTATGTCTACCCTCTTAACAAAGTACTAGATACCCTCCTTTTAGAATATCCATTCTATTTTAAATAAAATGATTATAAATCTCAATAATATAATTTCCAATATTAGTAAAAATTAAAAAAAATAGGCTTATAGTCTCATACCACCATTATGACACAATATATCCATGTTGTTATGAGACTTCTGTCCTGATCACTAGGTTCAGAAACCTAATATAACCCAATATATATTTAATTCAAGAAAAATAATCATCATTAATAAATGATATATTCTTTTTTCCTAAAAAGATACATGGAATACATGTTCATAGACTACCGACTCTAGGGTTCCCCTTGAAACCAGAAGTCCATTTCCACTAAATATTTGTAACTCCCTCATTGATATCACCCTTGTGACATGGGAGAGGGGACACTACATGACCTCACAAATGTGACCCTCTATATAACATGATAAAAATTAGTGTATATGACCAAAAATAGTCATTTATATATTATTCCATCTAATATTTCTCTTGATGGTCTTTCTTGAATGTACTGGGAATTTTGTATGTTTTTCTAGGATAATTTACATCCCCAAAACACCTATATATAAAATAAAGAGAAAAATTGATTCTTGAAGTCAAAAATGAAATCATAATATATAAATTTTTTAAGGGATAATAAAAAAACTAGTTAAACATAAACAAGTAATAATGAGCAGTATATAGTAATAAATGGATCACATTCCATCACACATGTTGTACAATAACAAAAAAATAAACATCAGATCCTCTATCCTATCCCACATAATAAAACCCACTAATTCCCATGTCATCCCCGCCCTATTATAATTTTTCCACATGATTATCTCCATAAAATAAATTTGTCCTAATAAGAAATAGGAAAAATTTCAAATGTACATCAAAACCTATATCATGTACGCTAATAGGGGTGAGAAAAATCACCCAGTAGGTATCCTCAATAGCATAATGATATTAAATGTAGTCATGGTAATGTGGATATGCGCACAATGCATATATAATATTTTCAACTCTTCGTGTATAATACACTTACATGAATGTATAACATCCAATCACATAAACAAAACTTTGTGTTTATAGATTTCATCCCAACCACCTCAAATCTCGACTATACATACTATAGAAAGTTTCAAATATTATCTGGATATGAAAAACCAACCAATCATGGTGGACCAGTTCCTTCCTCAACAAAAGTATCTAATTGTCATACATTATCTACTATCTAGGATTCTCTAAACCTATCACAAAACGCTTAAGACCTGTAGTAGATGGTTACACACACTACTCAAAATCACATTATGTAAATAGAACCAATATTTTAATACCTTATATAGAACTATATCATATATCTATGTGAATTCAAATCTCTTAACCCAATTAAACGGAGAAAATACATTTAATTTCAAAACAGATACCACATTCAAATCCTAGAAGCATGTCCAGGGAATTCCAATCTAGATTCACAATGAACTATGGAAAAATTATATATGAAATTATTGAACAATATTCATAATAAATCCAAAGGGGATAAAAACAAATAATTCTAAAATATTATCATACATTAAGGTTGTATCCATGGAGGTAGTATAAGGAATCACATGTATCATATACATATCATTATAAATTGATCAAACCCTAAAACCCCAATTAATAAGAGTATACAATGTTTTTGTGATCATCCCATGTTTAAAAATGATATATTGGGTTGTCCAGTCAAGAACACCACATATCAACACAATTAAAACCATATATGGTTTACATTAATGATTCATGTTTTATGGTGCCCCAAAAAAATTTCTATAAATTCTAGTAGAATCCTTTTCACAGGTAAATTTAGTTAAGGTCCACCCATTTGGGTCCCCTAGGTAACATAAAAAATAGGTCACCATATATGGTTCAATTTATCATGTGACTATCACTTATACAAATCCCATATCTACTGGTTACAACATCCACCAATGCCCTTTAAGTTCCATGGGACCCTTATTTTCCCAGTATGGTGTCCAAAATGACTACCTATATTAACCAACCACATTAATACAATGTGAAACCCTTATAAAAATCATAGTAAACAAGAATCATCATTCAAAAAGAAACACATTGGAAATTCCCAATAATAGGAATAGAAAAAGTCCCCCACTCATAAGAAAAATGTGAATTTTCATCTAGAGAACTTCTAGACCAACAATGATCCATGTTAAACACTCTGAGAACTTTCATAAATAAATTCTAATTCCATTTTTAAAATCATTTCATATGATTCATATTCCATATTTCTCTTATTTTGCCAGTGGAAAAATCCCAACAAAAAATTCCATAGAAATAATTATTTTCAACTTAAAATAAATATGAATTTTTTTTTATAAAGTCAACATTTTTTCTTAAAATTGAATTACGATCAATCTCCTTTAAAAATTTACATTTTAAAATGGAAATAAATTTTTCTTCAAAAACCACTCACACCACCATAAACTCTAAAAATATGTCTACTATAAATTATTCATCCATGCTACCCCATCAAATTATTAATAATTTTATACAGTTTATATTAATTAATAGGATGACGTAATATAATAGAGTCATTATGGTGTGAAAAAAAGAGTCATGAAACATGAAAGGAATATAATAATTATGGAATATAAATATAAAATACCAAAATATCTAATATAATTTTCAATGATAAGGCCACAAAGCCTGACAAAATTTAGGATAATTTGTTTTCTGAAATTATATCATCAAGTTATTATTACAAGCGATCTTCTGTACTCCATTAACACCATATAATTAATTAAAAATATTTAATATATATATAATTGTAATGTTAATGGAAACCCCATTATATAACCTTATTATGTTGAATAAATTATAGAAATAGTGTTTACTAATCTCAAAATTCACATGAAAATAATTCATTTAAATTCACCAATTTAAATACCCAATTAAATGATTAATTAAATCCAAATTTTCTATAGACTACAATAAATAAATTTGGAATAATTATTCATGACATATGGTAAAAATGTCTCAAATACCTCCTTCATAGGCATCCTCTAAAACCATCACATGAAACCAATATTAGTAGATATAATTTCCTACATTCTCTAGTGAAAATATTAATAACCTTAAATTAATGAATCCAAAAATATGATTATATTAAGGAAAATATAAGAATATTGAAATATAAAAATATATCACCTTAATACGTTGATGAAAGAAAATCCAACCTTGACAGACGAGTCCAGAATAATCAACAGGGAATATGGGCTTGTTGATCACGTGGAAACAATTAGAGAAAAAAAGGATGAGGGTGGATGGATTAAAATATATATGGTTGATTTTGGTAATTTAGTATATTTTAAGAATATTTGATATAAAATAAGTTTTCAACATGGGTTTCCAAGAATGTTTACAATTGTGTGGATGAAATTATCCAATAAAACAACCCTCATGTGGTTTAGAAATATGGTTTACCGAGCCATGCACTGAGCATGAAAAATTCCACCTCAACTAAAATTCAAATTGCATATGGTTTTCATAAAACCATGATAAAATAGTTTTTCCCTTACCAAAAAATATCATGTTTTTTGTTTTCCCAACATGGAATCTACTAATAGGTCACTAACTGTGCAGAAGGCCAAATTGTTCCAACATATCAAAAATCCATCCTAAATAATCAAACAATAACACACGAACATGATCCATCTATTGGACCTCAAAAAATATCCAAATAAATCACATAATGATAACCCAATATTAATAATTTATATTCAATTCCCAATTATTTAATCAAAAATCATTTTAGAAATTAAAAAATCAAACTTCCCAAATAATTTCATAACTCATAATGGGGGTGTTTTAGAGACCCCCATAAAATTCTCATCATTGAGAAGTCTCCAAAATCTCTAGAACAGGAATCATTATTTTCCTTAATATTATACACACAGTTTGTTTTACATGGTCTATATATAAACATTTAATTAGATTCCAATGAAAAAATTCAATCTTTAACCCCGAAAATAAATACATTCATCAAAAAGAAGGATCTAAAACTCAGAAAACCTCAAGAACATTGTTAAAAATTATCTCAAAAATCATTACACAATAACTTATAAAATTATAGAAAATTAATTCAATTGGCCATCCTTTGGATTATTTTACCAAAAAAACTTCAGCCTCTCCCATTGAGAAATCAATATATTATTCATCCATGATACATTAACATATATGTAGATCACTAAACCATATAATCAGAAACACTGATTCATGATACTAAATAACTGTATTATTCTATAGTTGTATACTAACCAAATGTATCCATCCTTTATGTTGTTATACACTTCCTATATAACAGGGAAATAATAGGGGTAAATCATTAAGGCAATTCATGTGGAAGTTATATAGGTGAAACATTATTTATCCATAATTAATATCAATCTTGATACATATCCAATAAAAATACACACATAAAAGAATATAATTTTTTTTATTTTTCACCACAAAGAATGTGAAGGATTGTCCTCAGAAAGAGTCAAATTTCACCAATACCATACCACCACCTAGTCTCAACATGATAGTATGAGGAGAATGATATACCATTATAATAATGTTATAAATATCCTCTCTATTTAGAGAGTTTATTATGTACTCTCAGAATGATAGTTTACATAATATAAATTGAGAATAAATACTTACAAATGTATGGTTTATTTTTTAATTTTATTTTTCTCTTCTTTTTAATGCTCAACCAATTGAAACTCATATATGATATCTTCACTCTATTCCAGTTTGACAATTTTATCTCTCTACCTCTTTTATTATTCTTATTTTCAAATTTTTAATCATTACCTCATCTACTCTCTTTTTTCACTATATATGCACACAAACATTCCTTTTCACAAAATCAATTAAAAAATATAAGAGATAATTCAGAAATATCTCATTCGAATTATAACCTTCAACATACATCAAACAACACATCTACGCCCACGTGATTTTGTGCGATTGGATATCATTGAATTTGTTAAACAACATTGATTGAAATAAAAATTAATTATAGATGAGTTAAGAAAGTAAGTATGTAAATATATGATCCATGTTTCAATATTTAATCTTATCTAATGAAATCATCAAGAAATATTTAGTCATTATGGGTTGGTGCTATAATGAAGTTCATTTGGAACTTAACATGCCAAACATAATGGAAATAGTCCCCAACATATGGTTTGTTATGTTTATAACTCCACCTTTGACCACTACATCATCTACCACTCACATTGTGTATTCAATTAGTCATTTTATAAAATAAAACCATTATTTTAAAATAAAATAATTAAAACAATAAACAAAAAAATAGGAATACACTTTTTTTACATAAAGTATAAATACACATCACAATATGAATGATGGGAATAATAATGATTTTATTGGATACATTTTTCTATTTTTTTGAACAATTATTATTCATCTGACCATGACCTTCAACATGTATATTTTTCCCATCACCGTTTCACTGAGGGACAGTTTCTATTTAGAATATCAACCTCCACTATTGTTGTCCCCTTATAGTTTCATGTTTTAGGGTGACTCTTTTTTATCACACCCAATGATATGGGTGTGGCACCACCTTTCCGTTTATTCTATCATCACTATGTCCACCTCTATGATATGGGCATTCCCATAGGGGTAATCTTCAAAAAAACACACCCTTTACAATGGGCATGATCTTACTTTATTGGATCTTATATATCAAAAATTCTATAATCTTCATAAAAATAATAAATAATGATAATCGATTCGTGATATTTACTTTAATGATTAATAACATACTTGGCCTCATCCAATTCAAGTATTAATATGATTTATCTATTGTAAAAAAATGAACCACACTTAATTGTATCATCTTCAAAAAAAATCAACAACACATATCTAAATAACAATCTCATCATTTCTATGTATAAAAAACATTCCCATTTGAATTTTATTGTAACATATGAGCATAAAATAAAATGAAACTCTGAAAACAAATAAATGGATCACAATCATATAATTCTAAGACAATGTGATTAAATGTAGTGTACGAAACAATAACATGGATTAAATAATTTTATGCTGTTTACAAGAGAGTTTTATATGTTTATCATTCTTAAAAGTAACCACAGAATAATTTAATCGATGTTTAGTATTGCATCATCACCATTTGATATTGAAAAAAATATATGCAACAACGTAAAATAAACTATTAAAATAGGCCACAATCACTAATATCATACACACCCCTTTTATTAACATCATATATATACATAATATTATGAGAAAGGTAACACTTTTTAATGAAAAATCCACCAACATTATATACATCCATTCTAACAAAAACTATATGATAAACATAAAGGAATGATTTTTTTTCATTTTTTAGCCCCTTTGTAAAAATTTCCAAATACAAGATGAGATAGGGTATAAAAATGTCATAACATGACAATATTATTAAATCGGTGGAGAAACTACATTCAACCTCAGAATATAAAATATTTCCCTAGATACATTCATGGTGAATATTTTTTATAAAATTATTTATTTTTGGATAAACATATTACATTACCTCAATCGTCTCTGCTATAAAATTGATTAAGTGATATAAAATATTAATGTGGTTAGTTATTTAAGGTTGAATGTGATTCTTTAAAATATTAATATCACATTAACTATGAAACCCTAATAGTAATGTAAAATTCATTTCAACTTTTAAATAATATAACAATGTATTCATTCATATATGTTGGGATGAAGTGTTAATTGAAACAAAATATTCATCCCTATTAATGATAAAGGTGCCTAAATTATTCTTCCATGAATTCTTAAAACCCAAAATTCTACAAGACATAAAACTTCACTATTTTTAAAATAATTATCAATAAAACTTTCCAAATCTACGTCTATGTAACTAAACAGATCAAGAATTCCGTTTATACCATATTTTAATGATTGTTTTGATGTGCCATTGATGTATCTATGTTTTCTCATTATATATATTAAATGAGAGTCATTTGGTACACATTTATATATATACTAATGTGTAACAATATGAACTAAAAATTAATATGAATCATTCAAGTAATGTACATCCCCAATTAGTTTCCTAGATTCTTAAGTATAAACATCCTTTATCTATACATCATTAGGTAACATTTTTCCAGTATCATTTGCATAGAAATAGGATTGGAATCATCCATTCCAATTTTTTTAATACTTCATTATCATACATCTATTATGAAGAAAAAATAACCCTTTTAAATTAAAATTGTCCACCAATTTTTAATCTCATATCTCAAGAATTAATATTTTGAAAAAATTGTTCATTTATTTAGGATACTCATAAAAAACAACGTCATTATTGATATAAGAAATGATATCCTTTAAATAAAATAAACCAATTAGAAATACCTCCTTATACACATAAATGAATATAATTCTCTAAACTCTTCATTTTATAAATACAAACATCTACAAATTGGTGTATAGCTTGTAATACCAAGAAATTATTGATTCCATCAACCCATATAAATCATTTTTTAAAAATACAAACATAATACTAATCTTTACTAAGCATGACACCACATGGTTTTTAATTTACACCTTCTTGTAAAAATCACCATTGAGTATGTCTGACATAACATCAATTTGATAGATCAAACATTTACTTTTTTCAATAAGGTAAAGAAAAATTTATTTTTCTTCATGACATCAAAATGATTAATATTCCATATCAAATTAAAATCCAGTTTCCATAAAATATCACTTGCACACCAATATTTAATAATTTCTCTCAACTTCACCTATTTCAATCATCTTCATTTAGAATACCCAGCATTTCCAACTATTGTTATTAACTATGGGATTTTATTTACCAATTTCTATTTCACATCCTTTATATATAGTATGTAGAGCCCAAACCCATGGTCTTAATAAAAATAATTCTATAGACCATAGTGCCACAATGACATAGTCATGCCTGCACTTATGTGGAAGGATACTAACTAGAAAAGATGCTTAAAATGGGTTATAGTGGGGAAGATATAATATTATGAGAAGACAATAATAATCATCCATATATTAATATAATAGAAAAAAACAATCATAGTCATGTGAAACAAAATAAAAACCACAATAATAATAATAAATAATAAATAGTAGAAATAAATAAATAATTCTAGAAGAATTCCATTTGTTGAAAAATATTCCATAACAGATCACTCATGACAATAGACAAGAAGGTTCATCCATAGATGGATATAAAAACATTCTTATACATAATTTAAAATATATAAAATTAATATGATGAAAGAACCACTATTTTTCCTCCATATCAATCCCATGAAAAATGTACAACCTTGACCACTGAGGTTCATCTCCAGAGAATGATCCCTTATGGATCATAGAGACATAAATTTTACCCATGTCCCGAGAGGCCTATGTAGGGGTTTAGAATGATCATAGTGGTGAAAAAACAAATATTAATATATTACATCCATTAATGTGTAGGTTTATGACAAATATAAATAAAAAATAAAAGAACACACATATAATATTTCACCATCTCCACTTGTGCTAAATATCCACAAGTGAGATTTATAACTAGTTTTTTCAATATTAGTATCTCTATTCACATTAAACCAATTATATATATGGAATATAGTGTGTGTCTGTATATAAATAATTATATTGGTTAGGATACCTGGCTTAAAGACCTGGGGATATCATGAAGAATTTCAAACCTTATGAACCATCATGTCCCACGTAAAATCATGTCACACACACCATGTTCCAATAATAAAATTTCCAGATGTCTATAGAGTTTTCCAGAACATTATGATTCAGGTCCCATCGACCTCTGCTCAAGGATTCCATGTCATCTCAACAATACGATGTCCCAATAAACAATGACATATTTCATCTAATAAAAAATCATCAGTTTATGACCAACCAATGTCTCAAGGAATGAAAATATCCAGTATACGAGTGTCCCAACTGTGGGACTCGTGTATCATGGTGAGCCATATTCCCCATGTGCTTGAATCAATGGAACCAACCAATGGTACACCCCTGTAATTTTTTTATGGTGATAACCCCCAAATGTCACTGATGGTATATAGCATCACCTAATCCATTGATTCATCATAGTCATCCACCCACACTGAGTTGTTAAATTCACATCATCAAAGTATCATTTGTGGTATCATGACTATAATTTCTCATCGACCAACAACCAGTTAGTGACAACCACCACACAAACCAAAAAAAATCATCTAGAACTTACTTCCACATAAAAAATTTCATAATATCAGGATGGTCAACCTCATCACATTTACATGGTCCTCTACCATTTCATGGTGACCAAATTTCCTTATACTAATTACCATGTCAACTCAAATTATTGATCAAATTCATCCCATGTAACCTAGTCCAAGACCATCCAGATGAACTGCATTACCTCGTTCTAGGTTATTGGGAACACCTCAATCCACAATCCAAGCCCACTCCATTACTATGTATCACATGTATGAAATTTAAATAATTAATTTTAATTTAATATCCAATTATATAATAAAATTCAGGAGTTTGTCCAAGGAACCCTCACTATTCTTATCATATAAAATCATGAACTAAGGACCTCTTTTAGGAATTCATCAACATTTGTCAACTAATTATTTGAATATAATAAATATATTTTGGTTCTATATAAATTATTACATAAAGATTTATAATTAAATAATTTTATTTAAGTAATGAAAAAATTAGAATATTCATGGTCTTAGATATGAATTTCTAATGGGACCCCAGAATCTCAAATCAAAGCTCAAACAAAAAAAGATTTCTTATAGACTAGGGGGTAGAGAAATAGAGTTGGAACACCACATGGGTGTGTTGGATTGGGATGAAAGTGTAGGACAACATTTTTCAAACCAAGAGTGATTGATTCAAAAATTAAAATATTTAATGGTAAAAAATGTTTTCTCATCTGGAATTACTATTCCTACACCAACCATTCATTGATCACTGCACTAGCACCACAATCTCATTAGAGAGTTTCAAAAATTTAAAATACACAGAAAAACCATGAAAATACATCAGTTAAATATTATTTGGGTATCACACATCCTTTAACACTGAGATTCTTGGTATTCCAATCCATGTCTACTATGACAAGTAGGAAACACAATTACACCTAGGAGCCTGTCTATTTTTCAAAATCATGATCCACTCTTAGTGAATTTAAAAATTTTGTTTCTAGGTTCCAAAAAACTAAATGTTAAATGGCATGACAATACACAATAAAAAATTTATAAATAGTTTAAAAACATGTCCTTAGGTCTAACAAAATCCCTTTAATTGGGTTCCAAAGCTCATAAAAATAATTATACATCTACGAAACTCAAAATGTTAAACTGGTTGGGGAGTTTACATACCACTGAGTAAATCAAAATGTTATAGTCTATCCACCTTGAAATAGATAATCCTCAATATATAAATAATTACATTAATATTTTTTCATTCATACTTTTCCCTTTTATACATAATTAATCTACCACAGATAGTAATTACCCAGTCAACTCTCATCAAGGATCTTATCGCATTAGAAGTTTAATAGCTTGTGACATCCAATCATAAGATTAATTTCAATTGTCCAACAACAATCACTGTCTCAATATTCCTCCTATAATGAACCATCACTCATTCACTCCACTAGGTTCTCAAATAAGGCATGTTTTATAACTGAAAATCAGCATAACAAAAATATCACAAGATTCCCATAATTACATGTGTCGTGCATGAAACTCATAACAACTTGTGTCTCATCTGATACCTAATATATGTGTCATTGAAAAAAAAATTCAAAAATATATATATAACACATAATAATTTATTCTAAAATAGAATATAGTTGCTGGTTTTTCAAACATTTACACACATTCACAACAAAATGAAAAATTAGCCAAATCTAAAATAAAAAGGATCACAGTCATGCATATATTAATGGAATACATATGACTATAGTTAAATACCTATCCAACTATGCACCTGATAGGTCCATTATATTCACCAAGCCTAATAATCAACTACCTCGGACCATGCCCCGCTATATTGTTGCACGGGCAACCAGTTAATAACCGAACAACTAGGTCCTACTCTATATACCCTAAAATCCATAATCAGTTGAATCTCATAGCCATGATCTTGGTATAGTTACCAATCTAAAACAAAATCTCAATGTATACCTCAGCCACTAAAACCTAGTTATCTACTAAATATTCAAATAGAACCTCTCTATATGGCTCATCTATCTACACAAACAAGATTCCTTCAGAACTCGATTGTAATGGGTTTGAACTTTTCCTTGTCACCCAAATTGGATAGACATATCTAATGATACACTCCTCTTAGGTCTAAAACAATATCAACCATGGGTTACATAATGATTTTCCTCAATACCTCAGTTTATGAAACCTAAATCACAACCACAATAATCACCCAACACGATCACTCGACTCGAATATGATAATTCCATCATATTTCCCTCAGATATCAGAGCTTGTTTGAATACCTCAAAAAAGTAATTCAAAATAAATATATTCAGCTATTCCATGATGGAATTACATAATATATTTGGAATATGTCACAATAATGAAATTTCATCAACTACCGTTTCAAGGAACAATGTGACAGTTTATTGAAATTCATGGAATTGTCTATAACTGAAGTGTCCCTTATTTATGGATCATGGACACATTGGTTATCTCTTCACACAATAGCTTTGATAAGAATTATTCAATCAACCTAGAATAAAAATGACTCCATGATATTCCCTAGTGTGTGACAACCTATACATGTATATCCCACTATCTATTTTCTATTACTCTGATAATGTAGGTAGATGGATTCAACCTCTATCAAATAGTTTTCTAGAGCGGATCAATGATAGTTTGGGATGAATTTATCATTTTATCTAATAAATTTAGTATATCCTCACATAGAAACATCAGTGTGTTCAAAATCTACAAATCATGAGTTTGGTACAACATATATGTCTAAGATCCCAATGATCCTCTTTTAATTCCCTTTATGAACCAAACTAGACTTCTCATTATGTACTCATCACGAGATGGAAAAATTATATAATCTAAATCTATCCCACATGTACTATACTAATAAATCATGTTCATACCATTCCTTGTGGGTCTTATCCCCACCCTCTAGGGCCTCATCTTATGAATTCTCAAGCAACAACATGTCACCACCCTCATCACGCTCCACTAGATTCTATTTTGGATTAATCCCATTGAAAACCTATACAATGGTAAAAAAACTACAATAGTATATATATATATAATAGGGAATGTAGTAAAAGGAAGTGCATCTCACCACCCTTACACTCTACTAAAACACCATGTCACTTGACATCCCGCCCCAGGCCCCCACATACCCAATCATAGAGTCAGGTGTCAAGTATCATCCAGCATTATGGTCCATACCAACCCAAATAAATGTCAATCATAACATACAATATGGAAAAATATCCCCTTTTTCATCCCATTAAAAGGTCGTGAATTAAATATTATAGTTCACTAAGAATAATATACTTGGATATTACTTCAATTTAGATGAATACTCAGTAAATTACCAAAATGCATGCCCACGGACCATAATATATTAATGACTTTCGAAACATATACATAATGTCTTATATCCTGGTGGAAGATCTTCAATATCTACATTAAATATATAATCGTTTTTTAATTCTATTTTAATCCATTCTTCATAACTATGGGAAGGAAACATAAATGGGGTGATATGATATGCTCTGTAATGGTAAATAAGGGATAAATGTAATCATAACTATGATCATAAGGGTATAAGAACGGGAATATGAATAGAGAATAACATACCCTGTATATCAATGGTCATATACATGAATCATAATATAAATAATTGTAGTTCATAACACATTAATTGTAATTAAATAAAGAACATAAGATGTGAATTAATTATATAGGAATAAAAATGTAATTGTTATAGACACATAAGAAAATAATATGATTTATTATATTATCCAAGGTATTTCTACCCATAACAATATAGTATGAAATTCCCTTTACAGAACCAGATACACCTCGATTCCAACACTGTATTACTGAACTATTTAAACCCATATTCTATCCTTGTATTACTATACTATATTAGTTTCCAATTTTATCCATGTCTATCTAATGAGAAAAAAAATATTTGACAAATGTATTGGCATTAGATATAGGTCCCACCCATATCATAATTTAATCCTACATATGTGTTCAACATGATCATAAATAACCATTTCTTTACCCGTAAAATTTAATGGGTGTAAAAAAATATAAAATAATACATTAACCTATGGAAAAATAAACATGTTTTATTATCAATTCATCATAAACATTACTTTTGAAAAGAAGTGGGTTTCAAAAGAATATTACCCATGATAGGGAAACAAGATTAATAAACATCATGTCCTCCAATCATAGTCCATTAAGTTGAAGAATATTAGTGAAAACATTGAATAACTTTCCATGAAATCATGAGTAACAACAATGGATGTTATCATGTTTTGGATATAATTGTAATAGATATTTTAGAAACATGTGTTGAGTAAAAAATCCTTTCAGTTATTAAATTTTTCTATTACATAAATCCTTTGAAAAACATTTTTATTTGAATATATCTTTCAAGATGTATAAAGGATTATTTGAAATTAATAATACATTTGTTAAATTATTTTTTCTTGAAAATGAACATCAAGGATCCTTTGAAAATATTTTTGAATCATGGTTTTTGATTACAAAGTATTTATGATGGAAGATGGAGATGTTAAAATTTAATTTCAAAACATAATATTAAGTACCAAAGTGTATGAAAATGGTACTAAAACATTAGTATATATTTTATAAGAATTTTATAAGTAAATTTAGGAGTTTCCATGAGATATGAATCATTATATTTCATCAAAGGAAGAATAAACCTAAAAAACCAGAAAAAAATTGAAGAAATATTGTCAATAAAATATTAAAACATTGTTACATGGGATTATACTATCCATGTATTCAATGAAAATTATATAATTCAGAAAATATAATAAAAATACGTTCATTAATTATATAACATGTATAATCTAAATATCTACACCTGAGAAAAGTATTTAGGGGCATAACCGAACAAGTGTGTCAAAGAAATAAAATTTTAAAAAATTATTTTGCTGATATGGTAATCTTTGAAGCATAAAAACCCTGATAAAATGATCATGAAATAGAAATTCTATTACCCAAAAACTCATGTACATTATAATATCATGGGATGTATATAAACCACAAAAAATTAATTAGTGGATAACATAGTATGTTTCTCAATGATATAAAAACTCATATGAAATCCCCCTTACTTTGTGTCTTGACTCCCTTCGTACTCATTCAAAAAACCAATATAATAAATATAAATTTATTATAAATATTTCACATAACCATATTCTTATATCTTATACCATATATAGTTTTATTACGAAGTTATATTACACATTTTTTAATCATCCTATGTTAAGGTTTCTCGTCGAATAATATTATCTTTGTTTAATGCATGTGTCTTAAATGATAATACCATTGGTCATTATACTTATATAATGATTTCATAATGTAAACCATTACATAAATATCATTTATAACAATTATATTTTAATTTCAATAATACATATAATATATAATTATCAAATGGACTACATCATTCATGGTGATGATATGATGTATGTACAAAAGAATGTTATTTACATTTAATTGTCACATTGAATGAAAGAAAGTAAAAGAAATATATATTTATATAACTATTAATTTATCATTATAATATCATATATATAATATATATTTAATACATACATCATTACTACATTCCATGTAGTGTATGGAAGAATCACATCACATTAATCGGGTGGTAGTCCCCACTTCCTCAAACAAAATTATCTTGTTAACCACAATTTAGTAGTCTAAATATGTGTACTGAAAAACAATTATTGAATCCTAAATAAATTATAAATATTGTATATAACATATATAGACATTGGATCCGTCATAATGGCCACCATGAAATGTGTTAATGTTATATTTAAAAATCATCGTTTAGCGAGGCGGTAGTCCTTCTACTCATAAACATTAACTTCATTTCCATTTAGATTGATGTGTTTGTAACTATATGTTGAATACATACCACTAAACCATATGATAATATTTATGATAATTTTTTTCTTCTAAAATCATGGAATAATGAATATTTGAGGGACTGTTTAATGGAAATAAAATAATGGGCTTTTATGGAGGGTGTTACCTCTTAATTAGGTAACTCTTTTTGGTTTAGGCCAAAATGAATCCGTGTATAGATTTTTACCAATGTTTTGATTGAAGGAATGTGGGAGGTATTTTATGGACTTATTTGGGAATAGTTTTTCTAAACCGATTTGGCTTTAGTGGTGTGAGGAAGTGGAAGTGAAGGGGGACTTTTATTATGGAGGAAGGGTGGAATCTCTTGTATTACTTTAAAGGAAATGAACCCAACCAACATTTTTCTTTTTAAATTGGTGTGAAAATTATTAAACGTATATTAAATTCATTATAAGATCGATATATGTCCATAAAATGGCATTAGTATAAGTTTATAGTTCGTTTTGGCCCTTAATTTTATGGTTTAGTCCCTTATAAGCATAATTAACCTTTATTATTGTAATTAATTTTAATTAATTCACTAATATTTATGTTAAAAAAATAAATTGATCACAATATATATTATAAATTATGATGATTAAAAATATTTAATATTTTTTTTAAATAAAAAACACATATGTGGTGGAAATTAGTTTAATTTTAATCCCACTGGCGTGACTACATTGGGGGGGGGGTTTAAAGTAAATGTTACAAAAGATTACTATGTTTTCAAAATCACATTCAGTGATAAATTGGTCACAATGACCTAAATTGTATTAATTATTAAAAGTAAAAATAAATTAAATATTTAAACCATTATAAATATTATTTAATATTCTAAATAATTTTTATGATATAATATTTTGATTTAAAATCCAGTTTTTTGACAATTCATTAAAAAATGAAAACCTATAGAAAAATACAAAAACATTATCCTAGAAATTTTTTTTATCTTTTTAAAAATTATATTGAGTTTATTTTCAAATATTATATATACAAATACTCTAAAAATTATATTTAAAATATTTTCTCTATCAGAAGATTGAAAAACTACTTTTATAAATAAATATAGGTTTTTAAGCCTATAACTGTGTTTATTTTTATCTTATGGATATAAAATATTTTGGATGAATATAAAAAATATTATATTAAATATACATATTATATATTAAAATAATTTAACTTACTAATTGGAGTTAAGATCATTTATTATGATTAAAAAATATAATAATATTTTTCACCAAAAAGTCTTCTTTTACATTCAATTGGATTTTATATTCTTTTCTATATAATTTTATACTAACTAATTCATATAACCTTTTTTGAAATATATTTATTAAAATAATTTATATAATAATATTCAAAAAATCTATTTTAACACCTTAGTTCCATCTTACTATATTAAATAATCATATATTGATAAGATAATTTTGTTTTCTAAAACTATATCATGTGTGCTATCCCGAACATCGAAGAAAATCATTGTTTCATTTAATGAAAGATCACCTAAATTTTTCTTATTGGTCAAGATAATTTTATGATATGTGAATTGAGTGTGATCACATAAATACTTATTTATGATAAAATGAACATTTTCACTATTGTGTGAAATGCCAAATTTCAAAAAGAATAATCTAAATCGAAAAAATGATTCAAAAAATCTCTGGGTGTTACATTCGACCCCCGTAAATGGAATTTCACCCTTTAAATACATAAGGGTTTTCAACGGTGTAATAATTTTATTTTTCATTTATAAAAACCCACATCATAAAAATGAATAATAAATCTTACCTAAAAAATTAAATTTAAAACCATCATGGTTACCCAAAGTTACATATAAGAGAAAATAGTTTGGGGTGAATATTGGACATGTAGTAAAAGATTAAATATTTATAGGGAGCGATTGAGGTAATTAATCACAAAAAAGTTAATTATCAAATGAAATTTGAGGGCCTCAAAGTCACAAATCCATGATGATTTCAAAGGCCACTAGTTCAACAAAATTTACTGTATTAGGAAGATAGATTTTTATATAATTTTCCTAACAATGAGTAATTATATTATTGAAAAATAATATAAGGAAATAAAATTATTGGATATATTTAAATAAAATCATTCTTTGGTTGTGTTTTTAATAATTTCTAATACTTCTATTACATCACGTAATCAATGTAAAAAAGTTAAATTTGATGCATGACGAACAGAAATATACTTTTAATAGATCTTAAGGCTCATAAATGAATGAAAATACTAAAACAATGTCTCTTAGAAATCAATATTCTATAATATATTATCATATAATCTAATAGTATTTACTCATCATTAAAATATATTCATAAAAAATAATTATATGTTAACCAAGATATCACTTAGGCTTGTGGTAGGCATAAACCCCTTATCATTATTCGGTCATGGGTTCAAGAATTTTATCCTACTTGGACTTGATTAGTTGATACTCAACATACATGATACCCATTTCTAAACCCATTGTAATATAATTCAAAAAATTATTTTGATGGAAATCATTGAAATATGGTTAATAGACAATTACCCATTTAACAAGGGTTCTCGATATATACTTCCTCAATTGTATGACATAAAAATTTTAGGATTGGAAAACCATATAACCCATCAAAAATGAAGAAATACAATGCTTTATAAATAATGTCATGAAATTATCTTAATAGTGAACCACAATGTACAAAAAAACATCTCTTGGATGTCACATTCAAAACTTGGGAATACCATCATCATGTATTCTATTGAATCATGGTAATAACATGAAGTACCATAAATAATTTTCTAAAACATGAATGGTTCATCATTAAAAATGATACAGGATATATTCCAAAAATAAAAGAAGATGAAAACATCATCCATTATATTATAGATTACATTGGGAATAGATCCTTTATCAGTTCTATGGTAATCAATAAAATCCAATTTAATTATTTAGAATACCACTATATAAATTTAAAAAACAAATTATGGGTTACCATCCATTAGACAAAGTATCCCATTTTCAATAAATTTCATCACCTGTATAAAAAGAATATTGAACATAGACATGTAAATCTGTAGTGAGAAAAAACATTGTCTATTTCCCCAATCAAGAAGAATTATTTTAATTCCGAACACATAATAACATTGGTTATTCCACATCATCCTTATGAAATTAATAAGGATACCACGTATTATTATAAAAAACCTCACTCCATTAAAAATTCAATAGTATTCTATTAATAATAAACAATGTATCCATTACTCATACAACCTTGTTGGTTTCCTTCAAGAGTGTTAATATTGGTAAATTTTGTTTCATAACGACTATTTACTCCAAACCTAAATCAATTATCCTTCGATGATGTTTTAAGGAGGACAATTTTATCATGTATTTCATTATCTTAAAGCTTAATTTTTCCCATTGATACACATGATTTGTATACTTTTATTCCACATTAAAAACACAATATTATTCCTAGGTGACATTTACTACGGTCATTATTTCCACATTCAGGTCACAAAAGATACTAAATCATCTATTTTAATGGTCTCTATTACCCAAACGTTGAAAAAATTCTTTCTTTATCTTCATTGGTCAGTCTCAGAGATTTTTATGTTACATGTTATTGATCAATTTCCTTGAAAAATGATTACATGGTATGAGAAAATCCTCACTCCAGTGATCATTCCACTTGAATTATCATAAAATAATCTTCTATCACAATCAACAATAATATAGTTCCTTCTAATTCCAACCATTTAATAAAAACATAAGCATAATGTGAGCATTAATTAATTTTTTATAAGACCAAATAGTCAAGAAAATATATACTTATGGGATTTCAAAATCATTACACCTTCATAATATACGACATCCCATATTCTTCATAGGTTATTCATAGCCAAATTATATCTAAATACTTTATTATGGGTAGATAAGAGCCTGCGGATTCTCAAATCATATCACCAAACAGTGTCAAACCACATGTACATTACGGTCCATTTTCTTGAACTAGATTACCTCGATTTCAGAACATAAAAAATTTTCAAAGATGTTTCTCCTGTGCACATCTATGCCAGTGTCATGTCCACTTGTTGTATCTATACATTGAAGTGTTTCTAGAAACCACTACAAATATAATTTAATAAAAACATAGTACATTTTTCAAAATATTGAATCATCCTTATACTTATCCTTAGTGGTATCCCTAGATATATTGTAATGACCCTGACCCGGCCAGCCACCCGAACAGTGCCGTACGGGTTGGGTGTTACAACCTTAAGCACACCTCCCCTGAACGCCAAAGGCTGCCGACTAGCAGCGAGGGTCTGTATAGGTATAATGGGGAGGCTATACCCTCTTGGGGAAATAAAAATGGTACTGGTCTGAGTATAATACTCAAAACTACAGCAGAAATAAATGACTTGGCAAACTCGAACCATACCCACATAGCGGAAGCATATCAAATATCAATAAACTAGGGGAGGATATATAGAAATGATAGGAACGAAAAGTAAATAGGACAACATGCTGAAGAATACAAGCAACTACTACTCTAAACAAAAAAGGCATGCATCGAAAGAAAGTCATACAACTCAATATATAATGGCGCCAATGGCTAACCAACAGTTGATACAAAATAAGGTAAGCATACTGATACAAAATGGAAAACAAAACAAAGTAACTCCAGTGAGGCACGACCTCAAGGACCATTCTAGTCTCCATGCCTACAGCAATAAAGTCCATCTTTTGAGGCTGAACCTCTACCTGCAGGCAATTTCCTAAAGTCTACACGCTTCCCGAACGGGCCTGTGTAGGGTGTGTGACAAGTCTCATTATGATACCACCCAAGGTTACATACCTAATATAAGTGTTTATGTAGACATGATTATATATGAGAAATAGTAACAGTGCAATACCCAAAAGTAAACAAAGGCTTCACTGGTGCTCAGCAGCCACCAGGAAGTGTCACCTGCTTCGGCCAATGCCGGAATCTCTGGTCTGTATCCCAGCACCTCGTGCCACCTGACACCATGTGTCTCAAGTACCGACGTCCCGAAGGCATGCCCAACAGTCGTAACCCAGCTCGAAAGCTCAACCTGCCCATGGAACAACATCCGGAGGATCAATGATATCTTTCCTCAAATCATAACCGAAGGGACAACGATGTCTGCCTCAAGTAATGGTGAGCCTCTACCCCAACCTAACCGATTCAAAGATGTCTCCTGAAGGCTCCTCACCTTCCACGTGGCTTCCTATGGCAAGCACCCCCAAACCAAAATACCTAACCGCAACAATCGGGGCCTCTACCCAGGGAGTGGTCGTACAACCTCATCTCGGAGTCTATCTGTGTGCACACTACTCAAAAGTACCCGGTGAGCGGCAATCGCCTCATCATGTCATAAGCCACAACACTTTTGACACATAGTGTCCCTACGAACCTATCTCTCAAGTCTGATGGCCTCGCCATCCAAGTAACCCGGGCCAAGCCCAACCTGACAGTCTGACTGCCTCAACTGACATCTATGACACCCAATCCCGTGGTAGCAACCACCCAATATAACCCGAGACAAAAGCACCAACCTGTGATCCTCATCACTCAGCAACATATATCCTCTCCATGCCCATCAATCAAGCAGTCCCACACAAGAAAACCACACATTGCAAAAATATACTTGAAGGCATAACTTTTAACAGACAATTACTAAACAGACAAATTGCAATAACTTTTACTAACTCAAACTAAAACCTAAGGTCTTAACAGCTTACACAAGTTAACATCATGGTTTAACAAAACAAACTCAGTAGTTTAATTCAACAATATCAATGTCATCCTAAACTCATCATTTAATGTTGGTCCAAAACATGTGCATTTCGGCACCCCGGCCGAATTGGCCCAAATGAGCTATGGCCTCTAACCTGGCCTCTCTCAAGAACAACAAGGGCCAGGGAATACCCAGAGGCATACCATAATGTAGGTATATTATTAAAAATAATTAAACAAGGTTTCCGCTCAATACCCACATCGCACCCGAAGGTCACAACCCCAAATTGTCTACAAAAACACGAAAGAAGGTATGCACCACCAACCTCGTACTCATAAGATGAAACTCCTTTGATTTCAGCCTCTGAATCGGACTGAATCGTGGTAGATCTGCATTTTTATCAAATTCAGCAATTCCGTTTGGACGAAATATCTGTAGGAATAGGTGGGGGATCAAAGACGAGAAGGGTGCACAGGGTTAGCATTTCTGATGCGGTCCCGTTGCCACTGACGAGTCAAAGAATAGAGGTCGTACTGTGATTCTGGTAGGGTTTGAGTTTTTTAGAAGTTCTCAGACGAACTGGTAGTCCAAAGGGGAAGATGAAGAGATTTCTGGGAATGAGGCGCGACGACGTCTCGATCACTCGAAAAAAAATAAAAATGCACAGTGTGTATTTCAAAAGTACACGCCGTGTAGAGGTATTTCCGTACTCTGACTTAAGTGGAGTCTATCACATGGCCTGGAATGTGTACGCGGTCATCACACGGCTAGGGTCTCAGTCGTTACACGGGACAAAGGTACCCGGCATTTCAAGGAAGACTACATGCCGTGTAGAAGAAAATTTACAGTTGGCACCACGTGACATGTACTTGGCCTCACACGGGTAAGGGATACACGACGTGTCTATAAATACAGGCCGTGTATTAAGAAACTTCTACAAAGTCTTCACATGACATGTACTCGGTGAACACACGGCCGGTCACTCGGGTAACTCATACACGGCATTTAGTCTGGAAATTTCCAAAAATTGCCTAGATTTTCAAGACTTCTCAAAAACTCGTCAAAATGTTTTAACAGGGTCGGGATTTGACCCGTTACTAAAACCAGCGTTCTTACAAACTCCCCACCTTAATGTATCTCATCCTCGAGCTACCAAAAAAACTAGGAGATGGCACCGAACACTCCCATCCCGGTTAAACATCCCGGACTACCCTGATCTCAAGGTTCTGGATAAATTCCTAATAGGGCTCCCCACCTTAGGAATTGCCTACACGATCTCAACCCGAACAAGGCTGAAGAAAAAAAAACAAGCAAGGCCCAACAACCTATTTCCAGGACCCATGGTCCTCCCATGACACAACGTCACCCCTGCACCTCCTTGGTTCTCACGTGTCACTTCCAACACCCAACGTAACCCTCACTACATCGGCGTCCGACTCCCTGAGGTCTTACATATAATAGATGCTAAAATCAAACCTGGTACCATTAACCACAAGTAACCTACATCCACGATGCGCCGATGCCCACGACACCTCAAGTAACCAGCATGCTTGATGCTCCTCATGCCATGCATCTCAAATATATAATAAAATATATAACACATCTGATATGATTCCAATACCACTAAATATTCTCTAGTTGGTACACAAATAATCTATGCAACTCATGCACTCAACCAGTCATGCATCATGAGTCCATTCCAAAGAAAGAAAGGAAAATCACGGCCACACCTGCGGTGTACCTGCCACCATCCTCGGCTCTCCAGCCTGCTCGATCCCCGGAAGCTCCATAGCGTGCACTTCTCCTGAAGCACGGCAGCCTGATGCCTGACCTCCCTACGATGCTACTCCAGTCACTGGCCACTGACCCCTCAGCTGGGTCCCTCTATCCCAATCATGTCCTCTGCGTGCAGCTGAACCTTCGCTACCCTCTCTTAGTACCGAACCTGAACCAACTCGTGACACCACAATATGTCCTGGTCCCTGCATACCGGTTGTCTGAGAAGGCTGCCTGCAAAACCTCTCTAGATGCTCGACCTTCCCACATGCCCAACACTCCTTCGGGGGCCTATCGCACTAAGCCCTAACATGTCTCGGCTGTCCGTAATGACAGAAACCCTCCGCTAAACTTCCACGAGGTGGTCTAGATAAGTCATTGGGCTTCCCTCCCTGCTGTAACTCATCTCTGCATCGCTTTCTGATTTCCGAACCGTCACCTGGGGTTGTCACCCTCCCAAAGCGAGACTTCTCTCTCTCGTTTCCCTATGGTATAAGCGCCCGGTTCACCACCTCGGAGAAGTAACCCAGCCCGAAGATGATTACCTGAACCTGAATGGCATGTCGTAAGCGGTCCTAGAAGGGTCGCACCCTAGCTATGTCATCGCTCACCATACCAGGTGCAAAATGAGATAACTCTATGAAGGTAGCTACATAGTCCATGACAGACATATCTCCCTACTGAAGACCCAAGGACTCCCGTGCTCTCTCTGCCCTCAGTGACTCTGGATATAAGTTCTCGAAGAACCTGTCCTCAAAGTCCTTCCATGCTAGTCCCTCGTGCCTACGAGCCTGTACCTTTACATCACACCAACACTTTTCCGGTGCTCTCAGTATGTACGTCGCCAGCTTGACCCTCCGCCCTGGAGGCATCTCGAGCTACTCGAAGATCATCTGCATGCTCTCCATCCAGTTCTTAGCCGTCTATGGACCACCCTCACCCTGAAAAAGTGGTGGGTTCTATGATTGCAAATCCCGCGTCAGATATTCCATAGAAGGCTCTGCACCCTGCGTGCCTCTGTCAATCGCCTGCAAGACACGTACTAGGCTAGCTCAGAGCTGCACATCAAGCCAGGTTCCGAACGTTGCCAAACCCGACTGTCGCCCTACCTATATTGGATACTGAATCTAATCCTGTCCATGAGCATGTACATGTGGCTCTTGATCTTCCTGCACCGGATTCTGAACCTGGTCATGGGGTACCGTATCCTCTCCTGCCTGATGCTCCATCGTGTCATGAAGGAGTAACCCACTGAATACAATAAATGTTCAGAAAACCCACATATATATATATATATAAATATATTCTACACGGATAAGGAAAGCAGTAAAAGGCAGTGCATAACAACTACCCTTACTCCCCCTCATCACAACCAATGCCCCACGACATCTCGGCCTCATGGCCTCCTTACCCTCCCTCAATAGAGCCAAGTATAAATCGTACCATGGTCTGTGCCCGTCCTGCCAACCAGCGTTGCCTCAATTTCCTATGACCAAGTTTCCCAATCTGGACAATTACACTGCCTCAACCACAGTACATGCCTACTCTCATAAGAGCCAGACTCATATGTCCTGCACATGTAATTCTAAATAATACAAAGCATGGCATACACATCAAAATAAACAATCAATTTTATCATGAGTTTCACCTATTCACATTTCAGAGCATACATAGCATGGCAATTGATTTTATTCACATGGTATTATCACTTCGCAAAGCATACATGTAGTTATGAAATTGAAACACCCTAAAATGTGCCTATCAAAAATCCAAGAAAGCAACCTTTTCCATACCGGCCATGGTTTACATATCATAATAAATAACATCACACAACAAGTGAGGCACGGAGAGAGAAATCATATAAACCATCATCTGAGCAAGAAAAAATAGCAATTCCAACCCACGACAACTCAATCCATCCCTCATACGTGGGGATGCAGGCACCCAAGAACAAGTTCAAAAATCAAGTTCGAACAACAACCTATCTCCAGTCTACCATATCCCAAATAGTAAAACTAGTAGAAATAAAAATATAAGTCTCTAACTCATTATTATCCAGCAAATAAATGCTACTAAATCCTTTTCAGGAACTTCTCTTATACCACTTTGTGACGACCCAGACCCGGCCAGCTACCCGAATACTGCTGAACGGGTCCGGTGTTACGACCTTAGGCGCACCTCCCCTGAACGCCAAAGGCTTCCGACTAGCAGAGAGGGTCTGTATAGGTATAGTGGGGAGGATATACCCTCTTGGAGGAATAAAAATGGTACTGGTCTAAGTGTAATACTAAAAAGTGTAGCGGGAATAAAAGACTCAGCAAACTCGAACTAGACCTGCATAGCGGAAGCATATCAAATATCAATAAACCAGCAGAAGCAATATAGAAACGACAGTAGCGAAAAGTAAACAGGCCAACATGATGAAGAATACAATAAACTACTTTTGTAAACAAACAAGGAATTCATCGAAATAAAGTCACACAGCTCAATATATAATGGTTCCAATGACTAACCAACACTTGCTACATAATAAGGTAAGCATGCTGATAAAAAATGGAAAACTAAACAATGTAACTCCAGTAGGGCACGACGTCAAGGTCCATAACAGTCTCCATGACAACAACACTAAAGTCCATCTCCTGATGTTGACCCGCTACCTGCACGCAATTTCATAATGTCTATAAGCTTCCGGAAGGGCCTGTGTAGGGTGTGAGACAAGTCTTAGTAGGATACCACCGAAGGGTGCGTACCTAATATAAGTGTTTTAGAATACATTATATTATAAGAAAAACAGTAATAGTGCAATTCCCAACAGTAAACAACGGCTTCACTGGTGCTCAGAAGTCACCAGGATGTGTCACCTGCTTCGGCCAACGCCGGAATCTCTGGTCTGTTTCCCGGAACCTCGTGCCACCTGTCACTATGTGTCTCAAGTACCGACGTCTCGAAGGCACACCCAACTATCATAACCCAACTCGAAACTCAACATGACAATGGCACAACATCCGGAGGAATTGAGATATCTGTCCTCAAATCATAACCAGAGGGACAGCGATGTCTGCCCTTAAGTCACGACGAGCCTCTGCCCTAACCTGACCACCTAAAATCTGTCTCCCGATGGCTCCTCACATTACACGTGTCTTCCTATGGCAAGCACCCCAAACCAAAATACATAAACGCAACTATCGGGGCCTCTACCCAGCGAGTGGTTGTACCACCTCATCTCGGAGTCTGTCTGTGTGAACACTACTCAAAAGTACCCGGTGAGCGGAAATCACCTCATCATGTCCAAATACACAACACTTCCAACACCTAGTGTCCCTACGAACCTATCTCTCAAGTCTGATGGCCTCGCCATTAAATTAATTCGGGCCAATCCCAACCTGAAAGTCTGACTTCCTGAACTGACGTCTATGACGCCCAATCCCATGGTAGCAACGACCCAAAGTAACCCTATACAAAAGCCCCAACCTGTGATCCTAATCACTCAGTAACATATATCCAGTCTAGGACCAACAATCAAGCAGTCCAACACAAGAAAACCAGAAATTGCAAAAATATACTTGAAGGCATAAATTTTAACAGACAAATACTAAACAGTCAAATTTCACTAACGTGTGCTAACCCAAACCATCACCTAAGGTCTTAAGACCTTACACAAGTTAAAATCATGTTTTAACAAAAAAAACTCAGTAGTTTAATTCAATAATATCAACGGCAGCCCAAACTCAGCAGTTAATGTTGGTCCAAACCATACGCATTTCGGCACCCCGACCGAATTCCCCCAAACGAGATATGGCCTCTAACCCGGCCTCTCTCAAGCACAAGAAGGGTCATGGAATACCTAGAGGCATCCCACAATGCAGTTAAACTATTAAAATTAAATAAACAAGGGTTCTCCTCAATACCCACGTTGTTCCCGAAGGTCGCAACCCCAAATTGTCTAAAATAACACGAAAGAAGGTATGCACCACCCACCTCGTACTCGTACGATAACACTCCGTTAATTTCAGCCTCTGAATCGGACTGAATCATGTTACATCTGTGTTTCCATCAAATCCGGCAATTCCGTTAGGATGGAATCTATAGAGGAATAGGTGAGGGATCAAAGATGAAGAAGGGTGCGAGGGGTTAGCCTTTCCGATGCGGTCCCGCGGCCACTGATAGATCAAAGAACGGAGGTCGTACGGAGATTATGGGAGGGTTTTAGTTTTTTGGAGGTTCACAGACGAACTGGTCGTCCATAGGGGAAGAAGAAGATATTTCTTGGAATGAGGCACGACAGCGACTCGATTCCTCGAATAAAAATAAAAATACACGGTGTGTATTTCCATAGTACACACCATGTAGAGGGGTTTCCATACTCCTACTTAAATGGAGTCCAGCACACGGCATGGACCGTGTACACGGTCAACACATGGCTAGGGTCTCGGCCGTTACACGGGAGGAAGGTACATTATGTGTCAAGGAAGACTACACGCCGTGTAGATGGAAATTAACACTTGGAACCACATGACATGTACTTGGCCTCACACAGGTAAGGGATACATGGGGTGTCTATAAATACACGTCGTGTAGTATGAAAATTCTACACAGTCTTCACAATGCATGTAATTGGCGAACACACAGTCAGTCACTCGGGTTACTCATACACGGCGTGTACTTAAAGTACACAGTGTGTAGTCTGGAAATTTCCAGAAACTACCCAGATTTTCCGGACTTCTCAAGAACTCGTCAAAAAGTTTAAATAGGGTTGAGATTTGAGTCGTTTCTAAAACTCGGGTTCTTACACATATCATTATACATATAGAAAATAATATCACTAATTTTCTATTATCCTAGTTTCCAATGGTTTACTATTCCTCTTCATTGATACTAACTATAGTGACCTTGGATTAATAAACATGGATATTACATCATTCTAGAGGTATACTCAGTACATTACAAAAATACATGCATAAGGATATTAATAGTTTTGTGTCTTTGGGAACATGGAAAAAATGTATTATATCATTGTGATATATCTCTAATATTTTCCATAATTATATCATCCTTTTTTACATATACTGAAAACCATTCATCGTATCATGGGGAAGGAAACACAGAGCTGGGTGAGCTCAAATGCATAGTAATGGTAAATAATGGACACATCTATGTGTAATTGTGATAAATACTGTTTGAGAACATGATCAAGAAAATATAAGATCATACCATGTATATCAATGTTCATATACATGCATCATTGCATAATGATTGGAAGTTCATGAGACATGAATTATATGGAAATAAAGAATATAACCCATGAAATTATAACATAGAAATGAACATTAAATTATGTAACAGACATAAATATAGAATATACTTTACCATATAATCCATGGAATCATCTCAAATAATATCTTAGTGGATATTTTCATTTATTGAACCAGGTAAACCCTCATTCCATCCTTGTATTATTGAACCAGGTAAAACCCCATTCCAGCCCAGCATTACTGAACCGAGTTCATTTCCAGTTCCATCCTTTTCTATCTCATTGGATATAAATCTTTTTCCAATGAATGGGATGCATTTATAGGTCCCATATATATTATAGTTTAATAATAAAAACATGTTCTACATGATCATAAATACTCATATCATTATACATGAAATGAAATGGGTGTTATAAACATGAAGTCCTACCTTAACCATGGAAGAAGAAATATTTTTTTATAATCAATTCATTATAAACATAACCTAGGTAAAGAAGATGGATTAAAATGAATATAAACCATAAAAGATAAATAGGTTCTATAAAAATCAGTCCATCAAATTATAATCCATTCATAGAAGGAATATGAAAGGAAACATTGAATAATTTTCCTATAAGAAATGATTAACACCGATATAATTCTATCTGAAATGGGAAATAATTTTAAATGATATTTATAAAAAATATCCAAAGGAAAATATCCATTATTATTGTAAAGATATTTTATAACTAAATACCATCTAAAAACCGTTTTCATTTAATTTAGCATTTAAAACATATAAAATATTTTTTTAAATAGGGTGTTTGAATACAAAGGACTAACAACCGAAGAGAGAGATGGTAAAATTTTACTTAAAGGTAGTTATTTAACCACCAATGAGTAAATAAATTGGTAATAAAACATAAATATATAATTAATAAATATAGAATAATGAAACACATGAGTTTAAAAGAGATTTTTTCAAAAATATTTCATCAAACGAAGAATAACTATAAACAACCTCAAAATATTATGGGATTTTCTAAATAGACTCTTATAACGTGGTAACATAGGATAATACTCTCCATGTAAGAAAATTAAATTATGTGAATATTATAATATCATGAGAAATATTACATTATGGATAATACATATAAAATGGAGGTTTATACACCTTGAAAAATAATTTTTGGGTATAATAAATCATGAGTATCAAAAAAAGAAAATTTAGAAAAAACTATTTTACTGATATTGTGACCTTTGATATGAAAACCCCATGATATAAGGATAAAAAAATGTAAATATTAATAACCATAAATTCCATTATAAAATACATTCATGTGCAGTAAATACACCACCCAAATAGAATGAGTGGAAAATATAGCCAGTGTGTCATCGAAATAAAAAGTGAGAATAAACCCCACACACTATATATCTTGACACTCATTGTACTCTTCAAATAACTTGTATATTATATATAAATTTATAAATCATATTTTATAAAACCACGTTCATAAATATTATACCATATATGGATTTATTATAACCTTATATTACCCACTTATGTATCATCATATGTTAAGTACTCACTTCATAAAATATTCGCTTTGTTTTTCACGCATGTCTTAATTTATTATATCATTAGCCCTTATACATATATAATGATTCAAAAATATAAACTATGAAATATATATTATTTATATCTAGAATATGTGTATTACAAAAATCCATATAATATTGACGTTTCAAAAGGCATACTCCGTTTATGGAGATGGTAAGTCAAATGTATGGATGAACACTATTTCCGTTTAACTGTCATGTTGATAGAATAAAATTAAAATACATAAATATGTATGTATATATTCTTATTATTATTGTATCCTTATTATATTATATATATTCAGTATAATTAACCTTAATACATTCATTTTATTCTATGAATGAATCACATTGCCTTGAGGGGCGGTGGTCCCCACTTACTCAAATGGAATAGTTTTATTAACACCAAATGAAAAGTATAAAAATGTGTTTTCTAAAATAATTAAATAAATAGAATGAAATAATAAATATTACATGTCAGATATATAACCAATATTTCTATCATAATTACCACTATGATAGTATGTAATGGAGAATTTAACAATAATCATTTACCAATGAGGTATTCCACTTATAGAAAAACATTATATTCGTTACCCATTTGATTGAAGTGTGTGTAAGTGTTTATAAAATACATATCATTAAAACATAAGAGTATATTCCAGATACTGGTGTTATTATAAAATCATTGAATAAGAATATTTTATGTAGTTTAGAATCAATATAAATGATGTGTCTTTGACGGAGGGTATTACATCTTAACTGTGTAACTCATTTTGGTTTGATCTAAAAGGATTCCATTGATCGATTTCATCCTAAGGGGTGTATTCAAGGTTGAAGGGGGGGTAGTTGGGGATCTATTTTGGTATTGTTTTTCCATCGTAAGGGAATTGGTATGTGTGATTATGTGGAACATAAGGAGACCATCAATAATAGAGGAGGGGTGGAATTGTCATTTATTATTTTATAAGAAAGGAAACCCATTTAATTTTATATTTAAAGTGAATAAATAATGGTTAAAATACGCTACAAGGAATAATATTATATAAATATGGCCATCTAGTGGATTTAGGACATGTATATAGGTATGTTTGGGCCTTAATGTTATTTTTTAGTCCCCTATTATGTTTAATTTAACCTTATTTTTTGTGATTAATTTTTATTAATTATCAAATAGTTTTAGAAAAAAACTACGTTGACATTATTAGACATTTTAAATTATGCTAATTTAAAATATTAAATAAATTTTTAAAATTGAAAAAAAAATATGTTGTAGAAATTAATTTTAATTTAATCTCACTAATGGGATGATAATACAGGTTTTTAATGAAAAAGTGATCAAATGTTTGTTATGTTTTTTAAATCTAATTTAAATGTTAAATTGGTACAAATTAACTATTTTAGATTAAGTGATAACAAATTTATCTAATTAAATATTTAGACCAATTTATTATATAATTTAAATTTATAAATGAAATAGATGAAAAAGATTTTTTGAATTAAAATCCCATATTATTGACTATTCATTAAAAAATGAAACCTTATTGAAAAATACCAAAAATTCATTCTAACCTATTTTTTATTAATATCATCAAAATATTAAGTTTATTTAGGCATATTAAAACTATAAATTTTTGAAAATGGGTTCACCAAAAATAAGTGGTAACATTATATTTATAAAAAAATTGTTTTTTAAGAATAAAATTGGTTTTATTATTATCTTATGCCTATATAATCTATAGGGTTAATATAAAAAAAATTTGATTGAATATATATCTTATATATTAAAATAATTTAACTTATTAATTCTAATGAAATTCATTTATTATGATTAAAACTTATAATAATATTTTTATATAAAAATACTCTATTTGTATTAAATTTAATCTTATTTTCATTTCTATATAATTTGTAACCATTTAATTAGTTTTATATTATGTAGAAACCATATAATTTCATAAGTTAGTTAATAACATTAAAAATATATATTCTAATGGATGGGCTACATCTTACTATATTAAATAATCATATTTTTATAATATATTATTTTTTCTTAAAACTTGGCTATGCATGTTAGGAAAGTCAACATGGAAATTCAATGTTTAATGTATCACATGAAAAATCAGTGTTCCATTTTTAGAAAGGTAATATTTATGTTTTTTTGTACTTCATGTAAGCCAAACATATTGATTTACTATAAAATTTTCACAACCCACATTCACCAAGACGAGGGAAGGAACTGCAGATTGGAAAAACCTTCCTTCCTCAAATTGTCAGAGAGATAATGACCCCCGCGATCTGCCTTCAATAGGCCCTGGAGTGGAGAATAGCACCAAGGGTATATTGTCACACATTATATGGAAGGAATTACCATTTTTATTTATTTGCATCAGGAGATAGGATAGAAAATCCCAAACAATACCCAAACTAAATGTAAAACTAAATCCAAAACAGTCTATTTCCATATGTATGTTTCAATAATAAGGGCTATATGTACAAGAAAAACTCCTAGGGAAGTACCAATGAAAAGAAAAATAGCCACCACAACAGTCCCAACATCCTAACTAGTGTAGTCCAGCATTTTCCTCGATGTCCTCTTAGAAACCTAAAATTTGTTTTATATACATAGTGTGAGTATAAATGTATAATAAGTAGGGAAAACCAAATGTTCTCTTGAACAGGTGGGAAGGAATTATATTGTCCCATGAGAAAAGGAGATAACCAATTAACCTATCAAAGAAAGAATCCACCAAAATCACACCAAGGAAAACTCCCTCAACAATGCACGTAAAGTAAAGTAATAGTAACAATACATCGATGTTTAGGTACACCACACCACTTTCCCACTAGTTATTGAAGACGTCCTGCGTGTCAGACCTCCCCCACAATTCTCACTGCATTCCCATTGCAACCCCAACAACAACCTCTTTGGCCACCACACCAACACATCCCTCCCAATAAAACTGTGGCCATAATAACCACAAAAATCCCTGCCCACCGTCACCTGAGAAAAAACAACAACCGCCACTCCTAAAGACACCTAGGCCTCATCTCAAAGTCACTTGGAAAACAAAATTCCTACACACACTAGGGATAACCACCACAACTAACCAGCCCAATGAATCACGAGCTATAATAAACCTTACGTCGTCACATCCTACCCAAAGAGTCATGGGATACTTGAGAATGGGATAAAAAAATGAGCTAATAACCCTCCACTCATATGATTTTTTCAAAGCCCCCCCCCCCCCACCATGAAATAGGGGTGTTCGACACTATGTTCCCAATATGGGTGGGGTGTGAACAAGAAACACATGAAAAAAAATTAAACATATAGGTAAACACGTACTCATCCCAACCTAGGGGTTCCAAAAACCTTACCATTCACAGACACCCTCGTTACTATTCATTCATAAAAAGCACAGCAGCCACAACCTTGACATAGCTCACTCTTGGAAAAAAAATACCCCATTGAACCCATTCAGGTCATCACATTCATGTGGTTCTCATTTAAATAATTCTTTTCTATCAGGCAACTAACAGGCATAGACACATGATAAGGAAGGAAAAATTGCAAAACAAACATTAAACATTCACACCCAGTTCTCTTGTAATGTCAAAACAACAAAAGGGATCCATGAGATCCCTCAAAGTTCTAGAACTAACCCAAGACCCATAATACGACCCCACACGGTCCCAAATCCAAAAACTAAAAATTACACCATAAGAGATCCCATCCCTATCCATGTCACCTCACAAGCATCATGTAGAACAACTATAAACATCACCAGAACAGAGCAAGGGGGTTTTAAGATTTAAATGCGCCATTCATTTAGTTATGTCTTCCTATTTGGTTTAACAGGTTGACCAAATAAGTAAACTTATTCATTGGGCATCCATTTAATCAAAATAGTTTACATGACTAACCTGTTTCCATGGTATAGCCATTCAATCATAGGATTTTATATAAAACATAACTCCATTAGTGTGTAGAAAAGAAACACTAATTGCCACAATTTTTAGTGGACATAAGCCCATACAATTCACAACTTATAAAAATTTATAAATGAGTACAAAAACATCATTAGACAGACCCCATAATTCATTGAGAGGCATTTTTTATCTTTGTTGTGGTTTGGTTTCTTACATCCCAAGATATGAAAGAAGAACCCTACCTGGATGATCAATGATAGATGTTTCTTCCATGTGCTAATAACTGGGGATTCTTGACATGTAGGAGAGGGACATTGGGGACTCCAATAGTTAGTTATAAAGGCTCCATCATAGGCGCACTACTATCCTTGGGATTGGGGACTCCAAATGAACCCATGAAATGTAAATAGACCTTCCATGAAGAAGAAATAATTCACGTATGAAGGTGAGATACTAGAGTAACGGGATATGAAATCCTAAATGAGATTAAATAAGGATCATGGTTACATCACATGGTTGGACGATTACAGACAATGGAATAAATTTATATTTACTAATTCACTTCAGAGAGGTGGCCATAACAGCTCCATGCTAAAGGATTTAATTCAATCAAAGGGAAAAAGTTAAC
Organism: Viscum album; assembly: GCA_963277665.1. Taxonomy (NCBI): domain Eukaryota; kingdom Viridiplantae; phylum Streptophyta; class Magnoliopsida; order Santalales; family Viscaceae; genus Viscum; species Viscum album. The sequence goes on from OY728143.1 coordinate 638,805,124, forward strand.
AATGGAACACATTTTGGGTCCATTGAGGGTCACCACACTCTTACGGCAATTTAAAACATTGTTTGTAGAGCAATAAATGTCCTTGAACAACTTAAAATGTTAAAAGACTTAAAAGTGTCATTACATGATAATGTAGAATGAACCCCCCCCCCATCATGGCACACATTGATGGCTCAAAAATGGGTGGCATGCCCGATGGGTGTCCCATCGATCAGTGCCCCGTCAATTGGTGCCTCACTGATTGGTGAAACATCAATCGGTGACCCACTGATTGGTGACCCACTGATCAGTGCCTCACCATTGGGTGACACCGTGGTGACAACCTCCCACCGACACTGCCACCCTCCAGACTTATTGATGGGGTCCAGTACACCCCAAACACTATAATTTGGAATAGTAATGGACTAGGAGGGTCCATTCCATAACAAAAATGAACTATTTTATGTGTTTCTGGAAATAATAAATACAAAAATTAAAATTCTAATTAAAAAAAATTGATTTACGTAATCTTAGCGTGTTACACATATCATGGGTTTCAATATGAGGTAACTAAGAATAATTCCACAAATGTGGCCATACATGAAAACAATAATTAGATTCATTGTTCAAATTTTAAATAGCTCAAAAACTATAATCATCCATAAAAAGTCATAATAAGGTTAGTAGATTATATGTTTATATATATATATATCACATGCACATTGAATAATACACTGATCTCATTAGAACCACATGCATGGGTTAGCTGAGTAGAATACCACAAAAAGATTTTGAGCAAGAAGATACAGCTTAGATTCTTTGGTCACACATTAAGCTGAGAAATATTTATTAATAAATTTGATGTTACCAATTAAAAATATAAGAAATTATATATCATGTACTCTTATTGGATTATCATGATGCATAAAAAACTACCCTTCCCAAAGTGGGTTGAGGGTCCAAATCCACCTAATAAACAACCGTCAAACCTATGTGTGCCACTCAAAGTGGAAATTAATCAACTAAAAAATTGAAAACCATAACATAAATTTACCATCATATCATCAGGATATATCCTCCATCCATGTGGTTATAATAACTGTAGTACAATCTCTATATATAGTTTCAACAACATTATTTTCTTCGGTCTACTATAGACAAAATAATATGACCAAAAAAAAAATAATTTTCTATCACTTATAACCATCCAAACATAGTTACAATACCATCTTTAGGTCTTATGATATTTCCAAAACTCACCGAATTGAACCTGATCTAATTATATATTACCACACTGACCTAATATCCACATGAAAACCATGGTCTGGTATAGAGTGCCATGTGGATATTGATATTCTTTCTCATACATCAAATTCCAACTGAAATTGTAGTGGTGAGAAGGTGGTATTGGGGATTATATAATCCCTTATGGTGTTATTAATAATGGTATATATATATATATATAAATAGTAGAAGGATAAGAATTACATGGTGTATAAACAAAATTAAAACCATACAAGGAATAATAAAAATTCGATAGTAGTAGTAATTAAAAAATCTAAACGGAATGAAATTTTCAAACACAAAAACCATAATATGTCATATATAACAATATACATGTTGGGTATCCCATGACCAAACATGAGGACAAACATAAATAGCATTCAAAAAAATAATTAAACTCCTACTGATGAAATAAACACTATGGTTTGTTACTATCCATTCCATTCATAAGGTTATAATATGATCTAAATGGTCCATATTCAGAGCACCACCCCTTTCCTAATCTATATGACATAAATTCTCAATGTGTGTTAAGGGGACCGTGAAGGTTGTGAGAGAAAATATAGTATATCGAGACCAACATGTTCTAATCATAAATCCATGATTAAAACGGATTATGGCATATATAAATAAAAATTAATGCACATACCTTTAATATTTTTTATCTCCTCTTGTGCTCAAAATCCACAAGAATGATTTCTATAATCTTCATCCAATATAGTTATCTCTGATCATTTCTCCCATATATATATTCAAAATAAATATATGTTTATATATAAATTTATTGGTGAGAATACATTGAAAAAAATAAGAGGTATCCCATAAATAATGTCCTACAAGGTGAACCCTCTAGTCCAATCTATAATTATATAGCCATCACCATATGAAATAAATAAAATTACTAAGGGTCCATATGGATCAACAAACTTATAATATATATCTCTTACTGAAATACTCAAAAAGTGTCCTCATAACCTCAAAATAATAACATATTGAGGTAGAATGATAAATTTACACTAATAACTAATCTCAATTTACTAAAAAGATGACATTTTGAGCCATAATGATATCCATTCTTCCACGGTCTAGACACATCAGGCTCAACTGTCCTAGGGAGACACCCAAAATAATTGTCTGTTTCAACTCTTTAAAATGATGACCCATAAATATCCATGATTATTTTTCCATTGAGAACCCCAAAATTTAACTAATGGTTTATAAGATCACCTTTGCTTCATAGCCTTCAAGGGACTTCACACACATCGATTGGTCAAAACCATCTCATCTGAGTCCTATAAGTGTTCACATGAATCCAATGGTGGATCGACCAACAAACCCCGATTGGAAAAAATAAACAATACCAAATCCACATCATCTGGAACCTCACTCCCCTATAACCATGTCTAAAAATCATGATGGACGACACCTTATCAAGTTGCATATGACTAACCCATATCCAAGTGACCTCATCACATTAGTCTAATGACCATGTCACCTCAAGCTGGTAATCATCATCACCTAGGTAAATTTGGCCATGCCCAACCAAATGATCAATATTACCTTAATAAAATTTTTTGGTATCACCTCGATACTTTGTAGAAGCTTCTCTCAGTTCAATAGAACCCATGCATTCAATTAAAACAATTTAATTTAATTTATTAATAAGACCCATCCAAATCTATGAATGCCAGTCTACCTCCCCTACCGGGATTTTCATATAAAATCAATGGTATGGGAATGGTTATATTCATCCTTCCATATTATTTAAAGAAATAAATATTAGTGTCAATTTATTTTGGGGGAATATCGGTCAACACAGGTGACATTTATAGAACAAAACAACAAAGAACTCCAAAATCAAGGATAAATCTACGCACCACCTACCACATACTAGTAAACCCTCTCTCATCAAATATTGACCAATAATTTGACCAGAATCGAAAGAAAATGATGCTTTTTATGAACACCTTAAAAATACAAAAGAAGAGATAGCATGGATTTAGTGTTCAATATAGGGATATAATTGAGGGAATAATAGTAACATGTTTAAGGTCATACTATTATTATTATAACAATATAAAAATAATTGGGATCAGTTCATTGATGTAGAATATATATCATAGCATAGGTGAGATTGAGATAGAGAAGGAACACCATGTTCTTGTGATGGAATTAGAGGAATTGTTAGAAGAAAATATAATAATGTTTCAAGGGTAGTTTTTTAAGCATCCAATTTTTAATGGGCCGCATGGTTTTTCCTTATTGTTTTTATAATCATGTACCAATTTTGTAGTCCCCAATTTCCATGAAATAAACCCACATTGCCTAAGAACACCATTAACAACATAGTATAAAAACCAAGTGAAATCCTACTGTTAAAAATAGTAGTGGACTTTCATGGTTGTGTTCCCCCACCTACGTTGTTTAGAAAACCATGTCAAGTGATACATGTAGGAAATAATGTTACACCTAGGATTCGATGTGTTTTTTCAAAACCATGACCCTATGTTATGACATTTTTGAAATGGTTTTTCGTGGTTTTGAATAATCTAAAACTCACCCAACTCCCAATGTAATGTTCTGAGACCAAAAACCATCTTAAATATATGACATCGGTCATATATACTCCCATTATTATGCCCATCAGATCAATAAATCATTTAGTCCGACCATCAAACTCAAAAATTCAAACATTTTATAGAATTTATAACCCTCTCAACAACCAAGGATGTTAGATGATCTGAATCATTATTCATATCATCCATCTAGTCTTGATGTTTCATTTCATCCTACAATTCACTAGGATCACCATTAAGGAAAAATGATACATTATATTCTATAATCTATGTTTTTTCTTTTTTATTTTATAAATGATGATTTCCAATGATATATTGAAACATAACATTCCTTCTCATCCTTAGATGATGTGAACAGGATTTAAATAATATCTTATATTTTAAATAATATTAAATAATTTATCATTCATAAAAAGTATACTATTTCATTGAAACTTCACTAATTCATTTCATGTAACAAGATTCACCCTCATCAATTATGTAAATTTTTAGTTGGTTTGCCTTTTCAGTGTTTTCCATCACATTCAATTCAATGAAATCAATAATATTAGGAACAACATTATTATAAAAATTATATCCTATCTCATTTAGTTGATTACTTAGTAAGATACCATTAATTCTTATTCTATCCAATTTTCCTATATTTCCACAGTCGACATAGATAATGTAAGGCCTGAAAACTACACATATAAACCTCAAAAATATAGATTTCTTGTAATACATATCATAAGACGAGATATGAGAAATTGTCTTATAAAGACAGAAATAATGTATTTGGACCACAACTCTAATATTATATCACTAGAAATAATGAAATTTTACATTCATTGACAACATAGTTTGTTCCATCCCAATAATGCTTCTATTTTTTATTTCAACACCACCTTTTTATTTAGGTGTGTATGGTATAAGACAATCCTTATTGATAACATGTTTTTAAAATATATCGATAAAATAATATTTTTGCATACTTTGCAACAATATCAATTCAAATATTGTTAATGTGTAACAACACTCATCCCATACACTACTTCTAAAATTGATAATACTTTTTAGAACAGTTAATTTATCATTCCGTAAAATAATAAACCTAATGTGTGTAATTTCATTAATAGATTGTAACTCTATGATAGTCTAAAATAAGGGAAATATATTTGAATGTGTCTAGGAAAAGAAGATCTATTCTTAAACGACCCTAGAAATATTATTTTTTAAAATTAATCTCTTTGATATCTTGTGATACCAGAAACCCTGAGTTTAAATGAACCATGTAGTTGTATGTCATTAGAACCATGATATTATAATATCATGTTTGATTAAGACTGAATATATTATTAAACTCAATTTTTTACACATTTATAAAACAAATCAATTTTTATAATATGATAATATGTAAAATTTTATCCACTTTAACGAAAAATATCTATTTTTTTTCTTAAAAAACTATATTTTTATGAAAGGTGGATTCAACACGCTTTGCACACAATTTTTGAAATCAGTTTTTACCAAGTATAAAAAAAATATTTTAAAAAATTATGTTCATATTTTAAATCACACTACAACTATTATCTTAGAGTAACATTGTGATAATTTTCTGAATGTGATAATTTTTTTATGAATAGTTAAAAATACATGTTTTTATCAAAAATATCCTTTTTGATTAAATCATTTAAATGTACCATTTTTTATAATATTTTAACTTATAAAATAATTTAATAATAATATAGTATAAAAAATTAATGTTATTAGAATCAATTTCATATTTTTTATTGATATTAACACTTTCTATACTTCTGAAATCATTTTATTAGAAAAATACATTTCATCGTATTTGAAGAAATAATTTTAAATTAAATTATTGAAAATATTTGAATTAAATAATTGCAATTAGATAATTAGTTAAATATAATTTTTTCATATTCAATGATATAAATAATAAAAACTAATTGATGTTGTTGACATTTAAAAGGGTTCAGTGAGGGTAAAACTAAAAAGATAGGAAAAAACGACTAAAATACATATCCAATTCCTATTATATTACCATATATTAAACTTATAAAATCCATTTTTATATAATATACCATTTGGGATCCTTTTGATGTGAAAATTTTGGTATTACTTTTACTTTCCAATAATTCCATGTGTATCCTCCCACCACATATAAATCTCCACCATTATACCTTCATTTCAAAACTCCCAATGCTCATTGAATCATTAAATATTTACATAGATATCTTTTTTATGTCCCTTCTAAAATCATATAGGGATTTGTTTTATCATAAGTCATATATTGATAATATTTTATAGTAATCATAATGATATTTTCTGACGATGTGGTAAAGTTCATAACCAGGTGTGTTTATTTTACATATTCTTATAACTCCCAAAAATATTTTAGAATAATTATGAAGTCATAAAACAATATTAAATGTGTCATTATATTTTAGTATTTTAATGAAATACTATCTCCCCTTCCATAAATTTTTAAATGGATCTGTTGATGGTGTGTGTGGTGGACTACCACCTCATGAAACAATGTAATTTGTTTTCCATCATTGCCTTCATCAACTGGAAAAAATTAAATGTTTGAAATTTTTATGTGTTAATAATAAATTAATATACTTCTGTAATTTTTAATACAATATATAAATTCTTAAATTCAAATCAGTTTGAAAAAATTGTCACTCTTTTGAATGCTTGGTATACCTCCCCCAGAGAGAAACAGTTATATTTTAAATGAATATAAAGGAGATAACGGATATAATAATTGTTCAAAAATCTGAAATAACATTTAACATTATTATTATCCATTATTTTGAGTGATAGAAATAGTGTTCATGTGTATATACGAAATACCATATCAATGAATTATATAACTCATTTTCCCTTCATGAATTTTTTGGAACAATTTTAGATACTTATATAAGGATTAAATTATAAAATAATATCATGTTGAAAATTCTATATATGAATTACAAGTTATCATCATTAATGTGTAAAAACCAAAAAACCCAAAATATCAAAAGAAAATGAACTAATTACCACCCAAAATAATGATTTTAATAATTAATTGTTAATAAACATTTCATAAAAGACAATAATTAAATCATATATAGTACAATATATATAACTATTGTGTTTTAATATATGTATAATAAATATATATTTATTATACTATAATTATGAATAGGAAGAAATGAAAATTAAACATTAGGTAATGGTTTTTCATCTCACTTATACTTTTGGGATATGTATGCTATATTCACCACCTTATTCTTTTATGTCATGTATATATTTACCATCATGAATCTATTTATATATCATTTTATTTTAGTTTAAAATTTATTTTATTATATTAATGGGTTTATAGAACTCAAAATCTATAAAACATGAATGGGATTATTTATAATTATATCGTTATTCGAAAAGCTTTGTGGTTTCATCCCCATTTTAGGAATTATTTTGTATTTTAATCCTAAACCCAATGCATTTTAGTCTCCATTATATATTCATGAAAATTTAATATAATGATTCCATTTTCTTATCATTATTAATTAAAATTAATGGTAATTGGTTTTCATTAAAAAATTTCTGTATTTCACTTTTAAGTTGAAAATATGTTTCTCCAAAATCCTTGTTTTTAAGAAATCTGAGTTTTTATCTATTTTTCCATGACTAATAAAATATTCCTTCCATTTTGATGTGCTACATTCTATTAATTGAATATGTAATAAGTTATCAACCGTATATAGCCTACATATGTGTGTATTGAAAGTTAGTTTTATTAGTGGTTTATCATAATCCTTTTGTAATATATTTTTGAAAATATATATCAGTAGACATAACAACTTGAAACAACAATAAAAATGAAATTACATGCTCTCTAAAATTCACCCAAAACAATAATAAATCTAAAATTGTTAAACCATAACATGTTCTTCACTGGTACCACTATCAAACCATTCATACATTTATATGGTTCATGTTTATTATTATGTTAATACTATTACATCCCAATATTAATGTGATTCCATAAAATTCATAAATAATGAAAAAAATATACAAATTATTGGAAAAACATGAAATCAACAAATAACCAAGATAATAATCAATTTTTTGGACACCTACCTCAAACAATGATTTAATAATTTACTCTGATATTATTCTAAATCCATATGTTTGAATATACTACCTTCTATAATTCGATTGTGTCCGAGATATTTAAAATCATTAATCTGTTTTAGTGATTTCAAAATCATTTGAATGTATCATACATAACTAAAAAATTATATTGGGTTTGATGGTATCATCCTTAACCTAAATCTATCTCATGATACTAGTTATATCAGAAAAATACTATAGTCTCCTAACTAGTATGTATATAATTAAATTTGCTCACTCAATGCTTCCATAGTTCTACTTTTTGGTTTATAAAAAATATCTAATTTGTGCTCGGATTTCACAACATCACCTGGTAAGATCTCATTCCAAAATAATAGGACTCTATATACCAATATATAACTATGTAGATACTATAATCATTTACTTTTTGTATTGATTCAATAACAAAATAATTAACATATATAGATAGTAATATCTTTTTTTCAATCTCATTCATAAATTGTTTTCTTCTGATTAATATTCAATGATAATTGGATATTGTATAGGATAAATTACACACGTCACCTACATATTCTATGTATCTTATTCAATGTTGTTTTAGATTTAGTTATATTATAAAATATTTCTTAAAAACTAATGCTTTATCTTACGTAACACATAGGATCATGACTACGAAATATCAATTATCTATCTCTTATTGATAACCCATATTAGTATCTAGATACAGTGACTAAAATCTATATCATCAAAAATTATTTCCCTCTTACTTTTTTATTTATTTTCATATCCTCTCTAGGAAATTGATTAAAATTTAATTCTTCATATATTGAGGTTATAAAATATCATTTAAATCTTCTATATATAATATATTTTAGTCCTCCTAATGGATAATAATTTTATCTAAAAATGTATATAATTATCATAGCCTCTCCCCACAAAACCCAAAAGAACTTAATATCCTTGTCTTCGTGACCACATCAATGTATGTTTCATGGTTCATTACTCTCTAATTATACTCTCCTGATCTTCCATTGTGTAATCATATTCTCCACATTTTGTGATATAATTTCAAAATAAAAAACAATATTTTGATTATATTTTCATCCCTAGATAGATTCATGGATTGATATAATAATTCAAAATTTAATGAAAATATTCTCACCTATTTATAAATGTTTCATAGATTATAATAATATCTAAAATAATCATATTTCAATAAAAATGAATAGATAATGTATTATTTTACTAGTTATCCTCCATGATAATTAATTAGGAAAATATAAAATATAGGAAAATAAATAAACATCACATATTGTCTTATGGGAACTTATTTAATCTATTAAAATGTTGTTATATATCTCAATTATACTCAACACTTTTCTAAATTCATCTTGAATGATAATTACATATTCGTTACTTAATATTTATTTATTTATGTTATCATGGTGATTGTAATTAAAAATATAGCTAAATAATTTTTTTATCATGGGTAATGTATGAATTATATAAACATTTATTGAGAAAACCTTTCATAGGAAATAGATACCATTATATATGTCATTGTAGATTAAGCATATCTAGTTTTTTATATATGAAAAATATCATATAAATTGATTTATGATTTTCACTATTGATTTAATTTCAAATGATACTCATTAAAATATAATATTTATAATCCATTGCATATCATGTATCATAGAAAATTTCACTCCTTTTTCATATGCATGTACGCACATGAAATATCAAATTTATTAATCTAATGAATTTTTCATTTTTCTAATTTATAAATAATAGACGTAACACATTTATAATATCTTATAAACAATTGTAAATTTTCATCCATCTTCATTTAATAGTATGGTTTGTAAAATATCCTCAATATAATCATGGGGATATTATATGAAATTATTGAATAATATGTACCAAATAAAATATATTATGATTCAATTGTAATATCTTAGGGTTATTACATACATTATTCTTCATCTAAAAATACATCTTACCTACTATCCTAAGAAAAACGTTTTTACACCTTAAAAAAATTACTTCTACATCCACATATATATTATAGATTTATTCTACGATTGTATTTGAAACTCTTCAAAAATGATTATAAGAAATTAATCCGCAGTCAGATAGTCTATTTACATTCTAAATTATATAAATTCTAGATAACATCTTTTGTAATATATAACTTCATAAACATATTATATTATATATTACATTCAATTTATATTTATTTTCTAAATAATACCCCTAGAATTGGTCTCCAGAACAAGAGTATGTTTTGTACATTCAAAATACGGGTAGCTTTTATTCAATAATCTACATATTATCATTTTATTATCAAAATATTTTTTAGACACTGATTTTATCAAATATAAAATATCATCTAAAATATCATATGATATTAGATCTGTGAATCCTCATGCATTATTATTATATAATAATATTCAAGAAGAATTAACGATTCTATAATAATAGGTATAATTATTGATAGTATCATTCAAGTTGTATCACTCAAATTTCACCTTCTTCATTTATTGGGATCTTCTTCCATCAAGAAAGACATATTGATAGTTAGGTTATTCCTTAATACAACATATAATCATCATATTTAATTGGGATATTTATTCACTCCCTTTGAATTTTTTTATGAATTTTAACTAACTAAAATAAATTATTTTCCATATGAATTTAGTTTTTCACAATTTATCAACTAATTTTTTCAACAAAATAAAGAGTTCCATATTGGGGTAAAATCCTACTTCACTAATGTATCATGTATGATTGAAATTTATTCTTTTCTACCTTCTAAATATGAGTTCAAAATTCATTAAAAGAATGATCAAACTGAATTTCACGTAAAATGGTTCCCTAAACTACTAAAATGTAGAATAACTTCAGAAATGTTATTCTATAAATGAAGAGTGATTATCCCAGAAATTTAAGATGCCCATAAAATTTTCTAATAGGTGATAAAGGATCAAAAATATCTATTCGGAGGATATTCAAGCATATTTTTACATATAAATTATCACCTCCACATAACCAAACAAACACCTTAAATTAATTCAGGTGTACAAAGGATTAATCCCCAATCAAACCACTTTTTTATTTAACTTGTACTCACCATCATTACTCATATTTGATACAGTTAATATAAGGACAAGAAAGTGTAATTAAAATACAATAATTTCAAATTTTCATTAAACTATTGATTTCCTAATTTTTCCCATAACGTTATATAATTTTGGTTCACTAATTATCACATCTCCACCTCAGGTTATGCACTCCATAAATCATTATCAAGGTTAATATCTATTTAGGATAACTCTATGAGCCAACTGAAATAACATGAAACTTTTTATATAGATAAAAATATACAAGGTAAAACAAAATAATGAATATATTTACTACTATTTTATATCATTATATATTTCACTATACCCTCACCAAATATGAATCACCTTCAATTACATTCACATAAACACTAAAAAATAATTTTGGGAATAAGGTGTATTTTTTCCCATAAAAAGATAATCAAAGGTAAAATTTATTTATATTTCACAAAAATCATTCCTTTTTATATTCTTCATTATGAGAACATTTTATTATTACTCATCCTTTTACATTCTATAATTTTGAATTTATATTAATAATGGTCTTCATTGTTTTTATAACCTTCTTAATTTTTATAAGTTATAATTTCACGTTTTTTAGGAAAAAAAATTCATTATTTTTATCCTTTTCTATTTCATTATACAATTTTAATTTTTCTAGACAAACAATTTTGTATTCTTTTTTAAAAAATGTCACCTCCTTGAAATGTTAACAAGGATTTGATAGTGTTATTTCCATTATTTCTCAAAACCACTATCTATTTAAGAATTCACATTATTCATTTTTCATTAGTATAACATGTATTTTTTGATCTTCTACATTAATATTATTTTATCACTGATTATACCTTATTTGGTTACTTATCAAGTTATTATTAATAGATTTCATCAATATAACTAACCCTTACTTTTTTTGGATCCTTCCTCCATGTTCCTCAATATTTCCTCTATTTTCATTTAACAATATGTCTATAAAGCATTTACCAATGATTTTATGTTTTCTAAGAAATTACACGCATATCATCATTGTCATAACATATTTTACTGAATTTTTCCTAGGGGTATCATACATGGTTGTTTTCTTCAATCAAAAGAAATGATTTTATTTTCTACATGTTTCTTGTTACTATAGAGAAATATTATCATCTATTCATTACTAGAGTAATCCTTTATTTATTTTATTGTGACTCATAAATGCAATTAAAACATATTCTAATATTTCAAAAATATTGCTCCATGTTTCCATTTTTTATTGATTGATAGTTACACCTAAATGTTAAGCTATTAAAATTTCATCTTATCATATTTTATCCCCTAACGGTATTCAGTTTTATATGTAAATTCATTGAAAAAATATGCCACCATTCAATGAACATATACCTAGACCACTAACCAAAACAACTATAAATAACTAAAAAAAATTACATTCTGATATAGAGGTATATGTTATCTTCAGTGCTCCTCAACATATACATGAGGTTTTTGACAATAAGTGAGCGATTAATACATACAATGGAGAGATCGGACACTGTGGAAGGTTTTAGGGAGTAGGGACCTTGTGTGGAAGGGATGTCTCTCGAGAAAACAGTGGATGAGGTGCAGCACTTGGTGAAGGAAGTGGAGGCAACGGGGAAACATGGTCCCTCAGAGAACACTTGTGGTGCTATTCAGATGGAGAAGCAGTGGAGGGCAGAAAATCCGTCGGTTATTCAGGTCTTCAGTACTCTAAGGAATGATCTTGGAATTGTGAAGGGTCTTCTAGTCGAGGCATCTGACTGTTCTCCGCGGCCAGACCACACTTTGGACCTCGCTGCTTCAGGGAATGGGATAATCTTGGGATTTTTGGATGATAGTGTGGAGGAGATAAATGGGAATGATGATGGGGTTGGAGGTGTGGTCTGCAATGTTCTTACTGCTAAATCCTTCTAAGAATTGGAGAATTATAAGACTGATAATGCTAAGGGAAGTACTTCATGGAATGAAAGTCGTAGTAATAATGAATTATCTAGTGAAATTCCAAGGGCGAAGGGGACTTGTGATGTTTATCAACTTGCGTAAAAACCACGTTGTCTAGATATTACTGATGTTACCAGTATTTCTCAGTAGGAGCGGGGAGAAAATGAGGGGTATCAAGAGGTGTGCATCACTGGAAAATGGGGTGAACTCTCTGATAGTGGCAAGGATAATGTGGGCAGCTTGGTCCGACCCTCCTATAGTGAAATTGTAAAGTATGGGAAAAAGAATATGTCTGGTAGTAAGGGATCTATGTCAGTTCCAGCAAGAACAAGGGTGAGGAAAGATTATTCAAATCTACCACAACCGGTGTCTACAAGGTCCACTGTTGGGAAAGGAGCGGAAGACTCTGGATTGAAAAAGGATATGCAGTCTGCTAAGGATTTCATTTCTTTGGAGAAGTAGAACCTTATAATGAAATATGCCAAGATCATGAAACATTATGAGAGCTCAGAGTGGGATTCGGCTACTGCAGAGGATGAAACCTATCATGGATGTGGTGAAGGGTATGACTTTTATGATTTTTATTTATCTTTATCCCTTGTAATGCTTTCTTTACGCTTTTATTTTATTTTAATAAATGGTTAGTGTCTTAGCCTCTGACTGGAATTTTCTGGTTATACATACAATGGAGAGAATATGTTCAACAATAAAATTCTTTCAATATTGGAAATAACCAAAACATCTATAACAAATAATAAATATTTGTATATATATATATATTAGCCTATTTATATAACATCTTGATCAATGAAAAAACCCCCAAAATAATATACAAAATATATTAATACACAACTAGAATTATAAAATATTAAAAAATAAACATAGAATTACTATTCAAAAAATCACCCTATATTCATACATGTCCATACAAGACACCATTTCTCCATACACAATGTGTTTTTGTCACCCAATCCTATTAAAATTTATTTTGAACTTGAAAAATGATATATGTTTTGATCTCAAAAATACTACCCTTGAAGGGTATGATAAATAAATCTATACATTGTATTACAAAGTTACTATTGTATACATCACCACACACACACACACACACACACACACATATATATATATGAATGGGGAATAGAAACATTACATTGAATCCTATGGATTCCATCTTAAATCTAGGACACCGTAACCCCAAAGGGATCATGTACCTATATTTTAACAACAATACCTTGATTTTTTGACAAAAAATCTTTTTTTATGCAAGAATTCATTAATAACATTGGCACATAAAATTAAATTTTCTACCTGAACATGATGAATTTTGGTTATTATCTTCGAATACTTCAATATTCCATCTAAACAGATATGTATGGTCATAAATACAAAATCTAACCCAATAAATAATCACACATGGGAGGTTTTTTCATCTCTTCCTTAAAAATATTCATGACCAATACATAAATGGTGATCATCAAACCATTTATAACAATGGAAAGAATAATTATCATGATCTAATCCCCTCATGTAAAAGTCACGCATCATGTAATATAAAATTGACTCATCCATGAATGACTCTCTAGCACCATTTCACTCAATGCGGTTCTAGGCCTTCCGATCCCCTCACCAACAATGTATGTTTCCTTTCACGAGGACATACATAAAAACATGTATATATCATCATATAGGACCCACAACCAGTTACCAAGATTCCCATCATTCCATTGGGTACTATTCCCTCAGAAATATCCTCTTATTAGAATCAAATATCATCTCTCCATTCATGGTGTCTAATTGGTCCCATTAATCCATTAAATAATATATTCAATAATATAATATTTCCATCATTTCTCATCTATGGTAACACTCCCTACAAGATCATCTGATCGCATACCCTATGTGTTGGTCTAAAACCTATATGAAATCCACTTTATATCCCAATAGCATTTCCATATTCAGATCCCACTCCCCACTCATCGGTCATACATTACACCTACTAAGGTATATCTCTTATCTGACCATGGTAAAGAAACCACTTCTGTCACTCCCTATCTTATCTCATTGGAATAACCTTACATGTGGTTCTTTCCAAGTTCCCACAAAACCCTTGGATGGGTGTCGCTCATTAAATGGGATTTAACCGGTTGTATCACTTATAATTACTAGGATTAATCCTATATTTCTATTCCAATTATCCATTGTACAACTGAAATATGATACTTGTAACTTATTATTTACACCGAGACCTAGTTGAGGTCTCTTATAAACCCAATTGACCGCATTTCCCAGTAGTCACATTGGAATCGAGCAATCCATGACTCTCCAAGGTGTAAAAAGGACACAACATGATCATAGGAGGACCAAATACATATTAAATATTTCATTATGAACTCTTGATCTCTATTACCTCAATTAAAACCCATGAAACATGAATGAAATTACATAAAAATGAATGGAGACACATTTGATCTTGTATTAAAGGGACCAATTACCAAAAACATAGGGTTAACAACTCTCATGGTTCATCAAAACATCTTCTAATCCCATATAATCCCCATTAAATCTCTTACCCTGAACCATGATCATATATCATCGAATGTATTATTTAAAATTAATTATAAACCCATATAATTAATGATTTTTATTATGTTAAATAGAAATTATCAATGGAAAACTAATCGTGTGATGTTATTGTAATAAAATCATTGAAAAAAATCATGTTTTCAACATCTTTAGTCCCCCACTATCCATGTTGATAAAATTACAAATCAAATTATTATTCATTCACCATGATTTGATACAATGAATTGTAAATATTAATTATAGAGACCCACAATATTAGTAATATAAATTAGAGGCATAAATAAATGAATAAATAATGAATATAAATTGATTCTGCTAATAAATATGAACTCAAAATCACTCACATGTCACGATAGGTTCCTGGGAAAAGATGTTAGAAGAATTTTTGGTAATTAACTGCCCACACACACACACAGACACCCTAAAAATTAGAGAAATACTAGTAAATTATTCTTCATCTTGTATATAAAGAACATAGTGCAAAATTGTTATGTAGATTAGACCATATATGAAATGAAGAAGCCCCATTTTGTTTCATGGGGTGGGGTTTCACACTATTTACCTTATTTCTAAGAACACTGAGGGACCCCTACCTCAACTACTAATGATGGTTCAACCCTCTTAATCCACGACATATGCCTTCTTGCTTGGCCATGCTATGGTGGGGACTCCATGGTACTGGTAGATTCATCCCCAAAGTATTAGTACTAACTTCACATCACCCCTTATACTCTATTGTGTTTCCTTACATATTATCCATGCCCCTCATTGAACATTTACATACCATTATAGACTTCTAGATGTATTGTAACTATACCCAGACCCACAAATACCCCCACAAAAATATGTGACGTAATACTTTAGTCTATGTCATTGATGGGAGAAATGGGTTAATATTACATGGTACACTTCTATATACACCAGTATGGTGTATTATTGGGAAAATGGTCTAGGGATATCTTCTTATGCAAGGAATTATCACTGGAGACCAAAGAGTATCATTTTATTAAGGATATCTATGTCCTCGATATAACAAGCTTCGACCTGAATATTGGTTTTTATTGTCATGTCGCACAGTTAGAGAGAAAATATTTTTACCACATGAGATTGACCTTTGTATATCTTGATGGTGACTAGTATGTTCATCATGGATAATGGGATATTTATTCAGGCAGAGAGCAATTGGGAGAACACATAGCCCAAGTTTCTAGTCTCTTGCTAGATGATGGTATTGGTAGGCAATATGTCCTTCCACAAATAGTATAATAGTTTCAAGATGACTTTAATGAATACTTTTCTGGGTTTAAACCAAAAAGTGATGTGGATTTCATTATTTATCTCATGCAGGGGCTGATCCAGTATCAATTACACCTTATAGAATGGCACTGACTAAGTTTCAAGAGCTCAAAACATAGTTGGATGAGTTAGAGGATAATGGGATTATCCATCCAAGTATCTCACCTTGGGGAACATCTATTTTTGTTACAAAGAAGGCCAAATGGAATTCAATCCTGTGTATCGATTACCGTAATTGGTGTAAAATAACAATGAAGAACCGATATCCTCTTCCATGAATCAACGATCTATTTGACTAGATGAAGAGGGGATTCTGTGTTCTCAAAAGAGGATTTGAGATCAGGGTATCATCAGCTCAGAGTTCAGACCTCTGATATACAAATAACTTCTTTTAAAATTATTTATGTCCTTTATTTTTTTGGTGTAATGTCGTTTAGGTTGAAAATTCACTAGTAGTATATATGGACCTAATGAATATGATCTTTCATCGATTTATAGGTCAGTTTTTGTTAGTGTTTGTGGATGGTAAAATGGTGTACCTAAGACTAATGATGATTACCCCAATATCGTGACATCATCCTGGGTACCTGGAGAGAGAAACGGCTATATGGAAAGTTATATAAAATTTTGTTTTTGATTGGAAGTGTACACTTTTTCTGGAACATCATTTGTGATAAAAGTGTAGCAGTGGAGCCAGAATATGTGCAGGTAGTGATTTTGTAGAAAACTCCCCAGAATGTTATTCATATCTAATGATTTTGGAAATTATATGGTTATTATATGAGTTTCATCCAATACTTTTCCCAATTGGTATTAAGTATTTCATGTTTGAAAAAGAAAGGGATAAGTATTTATTGGACAGAATCGTGTGAGAATGGTTTCCATGATTTGAAGAAGTGCCTGAAATCAACACAAATGTTTTTCTTACTTGGGTCGGTTGAGGAGTAAAATGTGTATAGTGTCACTTCTGGGATTGGACATGGAGTTGTGTTGATGCAATAAGATTGATTCATTTATTATGAGTCTTTGTAGTTGAGGTCATATGAACGGAATTACCCAACACATGACCTCATGTTGGATGTAGTGGTTTATTCTCTTTTGTGTTGGTGATACTATATTTTTGGTGAAAAGTTTATTGTTTTTACAGATCAAAAAATCTAGGAGTACATTTTTTTATAACATCATTTGAATCATCAGTAGTAAAGATGGGTAGAGTATATTTAGTCCTTTGATTATGAACAAGCATACACACCTTGAATGGGGAATAGTGTTGTTGATGCCTTGAGCGTGAAAACTCAGATTCAATTTGTATATGAGTCAAGTGCAGAGTGAAAGATGAGGACTTTTCTAGAAGAAATTCATGTTGTAGTTTAGGAGAGTTGAGAAAGAATGAATCTAGTTTCTGTTGCAGTGGAGTCTTCCTCTTAAGACAGACCAGGGACCGAAATTATGAGGATCTGAAGTGTTTATAATTAAGGGAGAGCCTTGATGGTGGGGAGACATCTTCAGACTCTGTAATAAATGAGGATGAGATCATCTATATTAAGAATTCAGTTTTGGGGACAACTATTATGCAAGCGGAAATCATACGATAATTTCACTCGTCAAAGTTGGTTGTATATCATAGGGTGACCAAAATATACTATGATCGATGATGATAGTTTTTGTGGCCATGCATGAAAAAAGGAGATATTAGGTTTCAGAATAAGATGTTTCACATGTCCATATGTTAATACATGGCATCGATAACCAGGAGGCCTATTGTAGGTGTTACCCATTCCAGAATGAATGTGTGATGACATAAATATGTATTTCATTGTTGGACATCCAACGAATCATAGGAAGAACGATTATATTTGGGTCATTTTGAATCAACTATCAATTCTAGAAAACATATTTCTTATCAGGTAAATCTTTATAGTCGATCAGTTGTGAGAACTATTTGTGTGAGACATAGTTCATTTTAATGGGGTTCAATGGACTATAGTTTCAGTTCAAAAATTGCACTTTACATCACTCTTTTGGCAGGGCATACAGAAGATGCTTGGTACATTGATTCTCTTAAGTATGGCCTTCCATCCACTGACATATGGGTATTCAAAGAGTACTATATATGGGTTATAGGATATTTTTCGATCATGTGTGCTTATCTATGGTGGCTTGTTGGAGCAGCATGAGGATTTACTGGAGTTTTAGAAAAACAATAGTTTACATAAAACAATACAGATGGAACCGAATGAGGAACTTTATGGAAGACCATGTAGATCACCGCTATGTTGGTTAGAGGTAGGTGATTCGGATCTGTTACGACTGAGTGTCATTTTGGAGATATTTTAGTCGGTGAAATAGATTCAAAAATGTAGGTCTATGGCTCAGAGTATGCAGAAGTCATATGAACATAGAAGGAGATGACCCCTAGAGTTTAAAGTGGGTGACTGCGTATTACTTATGGTGTCTCCGAGATTGCATCACAATAGGAAGAAAAGGTAGGGAATGTTGGAACCCTAGTTTGTAGGACCGTTTGTGGTTCTAGAGAGAATTAGTTCTGTGGCATACCGATTAGAACATCCACAGATGTTTAGTTCTATGCAATATGTATTCTATGTGTCACAGCTAAAACGATATCAACCTGAACCTTCTCATGTGATTTATGTGGATGAGGATGATCTCAAGATTGATTAGTCCTTCAAGGAGAATCTAATATGTTTGTTGGGTCGTAGTGGGATAGTGATACCGGGAAATACCAGGAAATTTGTTCACCTATTATGGAAACATGGAAGTGTTCTAGTGGAAAAATTGGAATGAGAAGCAGACATGAGGGATCAATGGCCCAGTCATTTTATATAGGAATCATAGAGATGTTCCCAAATGTAGTTCTAGGATGAGTTTTTTTAAGGTTGTGATATTTTAAGGTCATGACCTTTTTTGGACTAGCCTTAGGCATGTTTTCAGGTAATTTTTGTAGTTATTAAGTAACTTTGGGTTTAGTTATGACCTCAGGTGTGTTAGGTTGAAGTTTCTAAGGAATATGGAAAGACAGGGGGTTGTGCACAGTTTGCAGACAGTTTTTCCAAAATGTGCCCAAGCTAACAATGAAGTTAGTGGAGGTTAGCACAGTTGGTGCACTGTTTTCCTAACCATGTTCCATCAAGTCATGTGGGTAGTGGAAGACTACACTGTTCACTCATGTTTTCTCCAAACTGTGTGACCACCCTGGTGAAACTATGTACACAGAGTAGTTTAATCCAAAATTTGGTTTTCAAACCATTTGAACCCCCAAAAACACTCTAATTCAAATTAGTATTAGGCTAGACAATTTCAGGTGATCCTAGATCTCTCTAGAGGGGTTCCGAGGTGATTCAAACACCATTGTTCATGATCAAAATCTCATATTAAAGATCATTCTCTTCGAAGTAAGTGGATTTCTATAACACCCTGAGATTTTATGAAAAAATGTTCTCTTTAATTTCATCGATGCCTTGTGTTTTACGGTACACCAAAAGGAGCTTTCACTATATGCATCCCTTACTTGGCTTGCATTACACGCAATCCCGACCTTCCACGATAGCATTTGTTGTACGCAATACCGAGTATAAATAAACAATGATATGTTATATAAACTAGCTGTTATGAATAGTAATACTCACTTTTAAAAATATTATTTTTCAAAATGGAATTCATTTTTCGATTTGAAATATCGAAATTATCCTAGGGTGAATTTTTGGTATTTTTCTGAAAACTTTCAATTTTTGATGAATAGTTAAAACACTGGGTTACTATTTTAAAACCGAATTTTTATTTAAATAATTATATATTTTATTTAAATTAATTTTTAGGTCAAAATTGATACATAATACCTATATAAGTTCAATTAAATTCATTGGAGTCATTTTATAAAAATTTTAGACATATAAAAATTTTATGGAAATTTTCCCCGTCTTTTACCCACCTCGTAGGAGAGTTTGAAAATTTACATAAAACTTAATTTTACTACTTTTTTGAGTTTAATTTTGAAAATATGAGAGACACAGTTAATATAAAGGAGTAAAATGTCATTCAATAAGATAAAAATTATTTTTGGTGAATAGTAGTTTTTACTTTTATTTACCACGGTTAAAAGTAAATAGGGTAATTAATGGAAAAATAGATATTATTATTACCCTAACACATGTCCTAATTCTATTGGATAACTTTAGATCGACCAAAAACAATATTAGGGATAAAATATTACCCTTTAGGTCCACTTCTATTAGATTAGGACATTTATTATTATTTTATTTAAAGAAGAATTGAAATAGTTAAAATCAAAGTTTAATAACTAAAATATCTTTAATATATGCTTATACATAAGATAAATTTGACTAAAAATATTAACTAAAAGATAAAATATTATCATACATAATGGTATTTTATTTTGAATTTTTATAAATTAAATAATGTAATTTATTTTTGACACAATGATGATGCAGTAATTACCTTATTAATGAAATATTAACATAATTTATGTTATAAATACACAAATAAATGTAATTTTAGACTTTTTATGAATTCCACTAATTTTTTAGGTTAATATGAAATTTTAGTATTTATTTAATTAACTTTTTTCGAAATAATCATGCTGTTATGATTTTCAGAAAAATCATGTACGAAATAGTGTCAAAATTGACCTAAAATAGTTTTAAAAACAAATATTATATTACTAATTGTTATTTCATTCCTAAAAATCAAAGCATCGGCCAAATGACTTAGATAAGGATTTATATATTAATAATTAACCACTTGGGGTTATTTTTTGTTGTTATAGTATGTTTATTAACCATATAGTGTAAGAAAACAAAAAGACACGGTAAAAGATAAATTATTTAACTTAGAGTTAAATCTAAATGATTAGTATAAAATAGTAACCTAAACATGTATAAAACCTATTTTTTGAGATTATTTCGATCCATCCCCACCTTAGATTTTAAATAAATCAATTTGGAGCTATTAAAAACTGAATATGACTTTATTATTAAATAATATTTTATGTTTACCTAAGGTTCCCCTCTCCTACCTTATAAAAAGTGAACCCCTTCCCTATTCTATTCACACCCTTTTAAGCCTCGAAGCTCGGAAAATCCCTTCCAATTACTCTTCTAAACATCTCTAGTTATATCATAAAGGTTCCGGTCTTCTCAAAAGACCAACTCTGGGCCCTAATAAGATGTTTAAAAGTGGTGTGTCGAAGAAGAGGTTATCTCTTCTACCTATTCTATCAAGTTTCATTCTTCTTCAACTTCTTCTTCATTAGTTTTTTAATTATGAAGTAATAAAATAAGTATCATTAATATACTGATATTTTATTATAAATATGAAACAACTCTATTTCACCTTCTATCCATCCTACGGAAAACAAAATCACCGTGCGTGCGTACGTACAGAATACCGTCTCCACGCCGTGGTGTAATCTGTTTTTCCTCCACCACCTTACAAGGATGGGTATAATGGTGTAAAAATTAACTATATATGATTATTATAACATAATACTGATTATAGGATATTATATCATCCAATCCAATTCCATTCAATAATTATGTGAATGATATCATCGCTCGTGCGTACGTACCGATTACCATCTCCACGACGCGATGAGATTCATTCTCCATGTTAACCATTCAAGAATGATTATAAAGTATATATAATGAATAATAATGAAATA
This sequence comes from Viscum album, assembly GCA_963277665.1. Classification (NCBI taxonomy): domain Eukaryota; kingdom Viridiplantae; phylum Streptophyta; class Magnoliopsida; order Santalales; family Viscaceae; genus Viscum; species Viscum album. Next base: position 638,827,746 of record OY728143.1, read on the forward strand.
TATGACATAATTAAGAAAATAAATTTATGTATATATGTATATATGTCATCTACTTAATTCCATTCAATTCAATAGGGAAATGAAAAACAACATTCATGCGTACGTACGGCCTATCGTCTCCATGAACGGTGTATTTATTTCCATTTATCGATCTATTATATATGTATATTATGAATATATATTATATATAAATCATTTTTTATATTCTGGAATTAAGTAATCATGATTTAAGTAATCATATTAATAATTATAAGTAAAAACACGAACAATAAATGAAACTATTTTACCCAAAACACAGCTTTAACATGGAATTGACAAATGAAGGGATAATATAAAGTCATAATTGAATCATATATGATATCATAAATATTATTATGGTTCTGTTACAAGTAAATAATATGTTCAGACCCACTATACAGGATTCTCAAACACATGTGGAAGAAATTGGACATAAGGTAAGGGATAAATTTTCCAATCTCATTTTTATCCGAGATTGTTTATTCGTAAGTATTTACTGGGTTTATTGTATTCATCCATGCCTGTAGAGACCCGAAGCTTGACGTACATGGAAATTACATTACTTTTTCAGAATACTTAGTACATAACAAAAACACACACAAGGATCGTAATAGTTTAGTGTCTTTGGAAACTCGGAATATAATCTTCTAATCGTGGTGAAAGATCTTCAACATCTCCCATAAAGATCTTCCTTTTTTTACCTAAAACCTGTCTTTATATCCTCGGGAAAAGAAAACAAAAAAGGGTGAGCTCAAATGCTCGGTAAGGGTAAACAAAAGAAATATCAATCACATCATATTCATAAGAACATAACATTTTGGAAATCTTAACCTGCAAAAGAGAGCATAATTTCATAACATGGGATAAATCATAGTAGTGAAATGAAATCCCAATAATCATAAATTAAAAAATGAAACTTTGTGTCATACACACATAATCATTGAGAATCATATCTTTTTAGTCAAGACTCGTTGCGAAGACTATCTTAGTGGACAATGTCCATATCTGAACCGAGTCACCCTCGTTTCAGTCCGGTTTCACTGAACCGGTATAACCTACCATTCCAGCCATGTCTATCTCATGAGATATAAAATATTTACCCAATGAATTGGAGGGAGATATAGGTCCCACCCATCTCATAATGATACCATTCTTATGTGTGCCACAAAATCATAAATCATACATCATTGCATAACCCATGTAATAAAAATTGGAATCTTAAACATCATGACATCATAAAACAATTCATATAACATAAAGGAATTCATAAAAATAATTCCATCACAACATAATCAAATCAATTTAATAATAGGGATAAAAACATAACCCTTTATTATCTTAGATGGAAAATAATTTTGATAAAACACTTGAACTCCATTCTTGATGAAAATATCTTTTCTTCTTTAAAAACATTTTTCCTTTATTAACATGTCATACAACTTTAAACTAAAAAAAGTTGATTATAAATAAACATGAATACTTGTAAAGGATGCTTCTTGGAAATAATGTTTTAAAAATCCATTCATGTCGTATATGTTAAAAAAACATTCTTCTCGTACTTTTGTCGGAAAAGTCAAAAAGTACCTCGTACGAAAAACAACAAAAGATTCATTTCATATCTTTTACTAAAAACCCACTGAAGGGTATAATAGGATTTAAACAATTTTAGGTGAATGGAAATAATATTACATATTGAGGAAACATGGATGTGGATGATAAAATACCCCCAGTAAATACTAAAGTATAAACAATCTCAGATAAAAATGATATTGTGATATTTCCCTTACCTTAGGTCCGATTTGCTTCATAAGTGTCTGAAACTCCTGTATAATGATTTAAATAATTTCATTTACTTATTAAAGAATCATATTCATTGTTATTATATCATATATGGTTCACTTATGACTATATATTACCCGTTCTTTTGTAAATTCATGTTAAAGTGGCATTTTAGGTAAAATCGTCTCATTTATTGTTCGTGTTTTAACATGTAATTATTCATATGATTACTTAGATAATTATTACTTAATTATAGAATATAAAACATTATTTATATATAATATATATTCAGAATATACATATATATAATGGATCGATAAATGGAAATAAATACACCGTTCATGGAGATGGTAGGTCGTACGTTCGCATGAACGCTGTTTTCTTTTCGTTATTGAATTGAGTGGAATTAAGTAGATGACATACATATATAAATAAATCCAGTAGCTTTATAATGTCATATATTTCATTATTATTTCTTATATATACTTTATAATCATTCTTAAATGGTTAACATGGAGAATTAATCTCATCGCGTCGTGGAGACGGTAGTCCGTACATACGCACGAGCGATGATATCGTTTCCATAATTATTGAATTGGAGTGGAGTGGATGATACAATATATAAGAATCAATATGATGTTATAATAACTATGTATAGTTATTCTTTACACCATTATAACCATCCATGTAAGGTGGTGGTGGAAAATATATTACACCACGGCATGGAGACGGTATTCCGTACGTACTCACGCGCGGTGATTTCTTTTTCCGTAGGATGGATAGATGGTGAAATAGGGTTGTTTCATACTTATAATAAAATATCAGTATATTATTGATACTGATATTATTACTTCATAATGAAAAAACCTAAGAAGAAGAAGTGGAAGAAGAAATAAAGATGAAAGAATCGGTAACGGACATTACCTCTTCTTTGAAGTGCTACTTTGATACCTCCTTTTAGGGAACTAAAATGGGTCTTTGAAGAAAACCAGAACCTCTAGGATGTTTCTAGGGAAGTGGAGAAGATAATTTGTCAGGGTTTGGCCGAGCTTGAAGGCTCAATGTTGTGTGAGGAAGAGAGGGAGGAGGTTCCCTTTTATAAGGGAGGAGTGGGGCACCTTTGGAATTCTTAAAAATATTAATTTATAATAAATCTAAACCCACTTAAAAACCTCCAAAAATGACTCATATTCGAATATTAGATGAGATAGGGTTGTAATCTCATCATCCAATCAAATTTAGACATGTTTGGATCTTATTTTAAACCTTATCATTTTGATATATCCTTAATTAATCTATTTAAGTTTATTTGTGGTAATAAAATTCTAAATTTTAAATTATAACAAAAAATTACTTATTTGTTGTGAATTTTCCATAATTGATTACTCTATAACATTATAGACCATATAAATTTAAATCTATAATTTTTTATATATTTTTGTGATTTTTAAACAAATTTATAATATAAAATAACAAGAGTGTCAATTTTGACACTATTCATTTATTAGAATTTAAATAAAATATATACAGAAGATATGTTCAAACTAAAAGCTTTACTATATTAATAAAAGGTCATATGTATCTATAAAATTAGTGGATCACATTAAATAGTTCATATAATATTTATTTTATTATTTTTAAAACCATTTATTTTGTTTATCTCTTAATAAAATAATTACTACATCATTTTTGTATAATTATTTAATATACTTATTTGTAGCATAAAAATTTAAAATAAAATCCTTTGATGAAGAAAAATATATTTCCTTTCACAATAATACTTTTACTTGAATTTATAATCTTAAAAGCACAATATTTAAATTGTTATATTTATTAAATTATGAAGGTGACAACCTTGGCATCATTTAAAATAAAATAATATAAGTGTCATAATTGCTTGTATAAGTCTCCAAATGGTAAAATATTCTACCATTGGATGATTATAGTTTCACTTTACATGACCAATAAGTTTTGGTCAGGGTTTTGTGCCTTTTATGGTCACTATTAGTTTAATAAAAACTATATTCTTGATTTTTCACTAGATAAATAATTTTTGCATCACTATTGTGTCACAATTAATGATAACTATTTAATCCCAAAAAATTCTAAATAAATTCTCATGATGTAGATAATTTTGTTAGATTTCTGTATACTATTTATGTTGGAAGTTTTATGATTTTTATCACTAAGTTAAAATTATTATACTTATAAGATTTAAGAAAGTGACATGTTGTCACTTTCTTTGGTTTTAATAATAATTAAATTATTTTCATTGTCAAAAGTCCATAAAATGAATCTAATCCTACCCTTAGTTGATATGGGTTTACTTTTATCCATCAAATAGAATTTTGGAATGTGTTAGGGTAATTTTGTAATATTATATTTACCCTTAATTACCCGATTTACCTTTAACTATGGTAAATAAAATTTACCGTAGTTACTATTCATAATTCCCAAAAATAAAAAGTATCCTATTAACATAATTTGGACCCAATGATTCCAAATATGGAATCCATTTTTCAAAATTCAATACACAGAAGTTGCAGAAATTAAATTAAAATTAATCCCGTTGTTGAATAAAAACGGGTTTTTGTTTAAAACATTGCAAACGATTGAATTGATTTAACCTACGAATTCAAGGTAAAATCAATGATAATGACATACATTATATTAAATGGTAAAAATATATTCTATTTCTACTTTAAAACCATTCAATATTATAATTTAACCACATATGATATTATGATGAAAAACATTTGTTTTTAATTAAAATATAGCGTGTTTTTACTATTCATTAAAATATGAAAGTTATCGTAAAAATATCAAAACATTATATAATGTATATTTTTACATACTGATTCAAAATAAGAATTTTATTTTGTCAAATTGAACATATAAACATGTCAAAAACTAGATTTAAAGTGGGTGCGCCATCAAAAGGTGGCAAAACTGCATTTTTTTAAAAATACTTATTTTACCAGAAAAATTTATTTTGTTCTTATACCATGTTCTAGAAAATGTGTAAGATGAATAATAATGTTATAAAATTCAAATTTTAGTTAATAATATTCGTAATGGCTAGTTCATGACAATATTATAATAATATATCATTGTTTATTAAAACCCGGTATTGCGTACAACACACGCTATCGAGGAAGGTCGCGATTGCGTGTAATGCAAGACAAGTATGGGTTGCGTGTTGTGAAAGAATCCTTCGTTTTTTTGTATAACAGAATCCAACCACATTTCATTTATACATTTAATATATATATATATATACACTCAATGTTGCGTAGAATAACTATTATCAAAATTGTGTGTAACATGGTCCAAGACTAGTGTTGTGTATACTGCAAGCTAATACGGTGTTGCGTATAGCGCAAGGTAATCTTGGTGTAGAATACAACACAAGACAATAATTAAATTAAAATAATATTTTTCATAAAATATCGGGGTGTTACATTCTACCCCCCTTAAAATGAATTTCGCCCTCGAAATTCGTCGGGGTTATAAATGGTTTACTATTTGAAAGTTTCTTTGATAGAAACCCACATCGTAAAAAGGAATGCCAAAACTTATCTTTAAAAACTAAAGTATAAAACGTAATGGTTACCCAAGTTAACTAATCACTGGGTATCCACATAGGAGAACATAGGTGAAAATATGGACATGGAAGAGAAATCTAACCATCATGTTCTGATGGAGAGTGGTAGAGGAAATGGTTATGGAAAAGCCAACAATCACAAATCCATAAATTTGTGATGATCTAAGGTACCATCTGATTAATCAGATATAAGATCACTAGGACAACATTTTTGGTTTTCAAGATCGTTTCCCTAAAGTTGAAGAATTTTAATTAGAATAAATACTTACTTTATTTTGGTACAATCTCACTGTTGTTCATGCCTTTAACAATTTCCACTTCATCTATTAAATAAATGAAGTTGAATTTGTTATTCGTGAAGTGTCAGCAGATCATGTGATAGAATGATGGGTCATTCCATCTCTTTCAAACAAAAGGTTAGAAAAAGTTATAAGTCCATCGTATGGTTAATCGTATATGGTTCCAAAAATGAACTTATACTTCATATATCATACCGCTTAATAAAATAAAACTAGTTTCTACTAACCAGGGACTTCCTGTAGGCCAGTGGTAGGCGATAAAGTCCAGTCGCACTTCGGTTGTGGGTTCGATTCCCACAGCCTTGTCCGACGCGATGGGTTGTCGCCCGTCCTGCAGGTTGTCCTTTTTCTAAAACTACATTACTATAACATCCCATCAATAATATCAAAAAAAATAGTTCTATCTTTAAACAATACTAACTTATGCCCAACATAATCCATTCGAATCTTTAGGATTATCTAAAATACTTCGGTCCACTCTCATAACATAGTGAAAACGATTACCAGAGATTTAATACCATTGTTGATCCCCATATATCGTAATACTGCATTCCTATCTTGTTGGTCACATTCCAATCATTCGAAGGCCTTAATCATGTATTCCATTGAACCTTAGTGAAAACATGAATTCAGTTAAAAGTTAACACTTTCCACAAACCAAAATCCTCAAAATTATTTATAATCAAACCATGATATCACTTAGTCCTTATATCAATCATGAGCTCACGAATACTGTCAAACATTTCCTTTTCTATTTATCACTTCATTATGCGCATATCACCCACTTTCCAAAAAATATATGAATAACCTTTCATTGTTACTCATAACATTCATCATAAATTATCAAAACTTAAGGAAAGACAATAGTGTAACAATCCTTAGATGTCTTTTTATTCTATAGTACAACATTACACTTGATAAACATGTAATCATTCCACTACCTTCTTAAACCATTGACTGAGCTTCAACAATTCTTTCATCTCACAAATCATTTGTAGTCTCTTCATCATCATAAACATAAATACTACCCATACGACCATACCGATTCTCTTCATGAGAAATTCCCTTAGGGAATTGGTTTGCATAATGCCCGTACATTTCACATTTAAAACATTTAACCATTGTTGATGTCGTAGCAATACCATTATCCTCATCCCTGGTGTTAACTGAACCTTTTCATTTGCACTTACTGGATTTGTGTCCTTCTTTTCCACACCCAAAGCATCTTCCAGTTCCTTTGAAACATTCTCCTTGATGCCTCTTCCCACATGATTTACATAGGGGAAATTGAACTTTCTTTCCTCTATGATCATCATGAAACTCCATCTTTCTCTTATTAGCAGAGTCAGGAAACTTACCAAATTTTACTTTATTGATCATATTATGAGATTGATGATTCGACATAATAATGATTTTTAGACCTCCAAATCCCATTTCATTTGGTTTCTCATGAAGAATATCATTCCATTGTCTATCATATCCTCCATTATCGTGAATCATCTTGTTTCTAGCCATTTTCTAAAACCCAAAAAGAATAGTGTGAGAGGAAAAAATCATAATAAAGGGAGAGTAACTTCAATATCTAACATCTTTGGTTTAATATAATATCGTTCCCATAGATATAGGACTATATCCTATACGTATACTTATCCTTAGAGACATCCCTAGACATACCTTAGAAATATCTCTAGGGATCTTACTAAAGTTCTCACATCCTAGTTTCCAAAGGTTGAATAAACCTTTCCTCTGAAACCTAATGTAGAGACCCAAAGCTTGACGTACATGGAAATTACATTACTTTTGTGGAATACTTAGTACATAACAAAAACACACACAAGGATCGTAATAGTTTAGTGTCTTTGGAAACTCGGAATATAATCTTCTAATAGTGGTGAAAGATCTTCAACATCTCCCATAAAGATCTTCCTTTTTTACCTAAAACCATTGTTTATATCCTAGGGAAAATAAAACAAAAAAGGGTGAGCTCAAATGCTCAGTAAGGGTAAACCAAAGAAATATCAATCACATCATATTCATAAGAACATAACATTTTGGAAATCTTAACCTGCAAAAGAGAGCATAATTTCATAACATGGGATAAATCATATTAGTGAAATGAAATCCCAATAATCATAACTTAAAACATGAAACTTTGTGGCATACACACATAATCATAGAGAATCATATCTTATTAGTCAAGACTCATTTCCAAGACTATCTTAGTGGACAAAGTCCATATCTGAACCGAGTCACCCTCGTTTCAGTCCTGTTTTACTGAACCGGTATAACCTACCATTCCAGCCATGTCTATCTCATGAGATATAATATCTTTAACCAATGCATTGGAGGGAGATATATTTCCCACCCATCTCATAATGATACCATTCTTATGTGTGCCACAAAATCATAAATCATACATCATTGCATAACCCATGTAATAAAAATTGGAATCTTAAACATCATGACATCATAAAACAATTCATATAAGGTAAAGGAATTCATAAAAATAATTCCATCACAACATAATCAAATCAATTTAATAATAGGGATAAAAATAGAACCCTTTATTATCTTAGATGGAAAATAATTTTGATAAAACACTTGAACTCCATTCTTGAGGAAAATATCCTTTCTTCTTCAAAAACATTTTTCCTTTCTTAACATGTCATACAACATTAAACTAAAAAAAGTTGATTATAAATAAACTTGAAAACCTGTAAAGGATGCTTCTTGGAAATAATGTTTTAAAAATCCATTCATGTCGTATATGTTAAAAAAAACATTCTTCTCGTACTTTTGTCGGAAAAGTCAAAAAGTACCTCGTACGAAAAATGACAAAATATTCCTTTCATATCTTTTACTAAAAACTCACCGAAGGGTAAAATTGGATTTAAACAATTTTAGGTGAATGGAAATAATATTACATATTGAGGAAGCATGGATGTGGATGATAAAATACCCCCATTAGATACTAATGTATAAACAATCTCGGATAAAAATGAGATTGTGATATTTCCCTTACCTTAGGTCCGATTTGCTTCGTAAGTGTCTGAACCTCCTGTATAATGATTTAAATAATGTCATTGACTTATTACAGAATCATATTAATTGTTATTATATCATATATGGTTCACTTATGACTTTATATTACCCGTTCTTTTTTAAATTCATGTTAAAGTAGCATTTTAGGTAAAATCGTCTCATTTGTCGTTCGTGTTTTAACTTGTAATTATTCATATGATTACTTAGATAATTATTACTAAATTATAGAATATAAAACATGATTTATATATAATATATATTCATAATATACATATATATAATGGATCGATAAATGGAAAGAAATACACCGTTCATGGAGATGGTAGGTCGTACGTACGCATGGACGCTGTTTTCTTTTCGTTATTGAATTGAGTGGAATTAAGTAGATGACATACATATATACATAAATCAAGTAGCTTTATAATGTCATATATTTCATTATTATTTCTTATATATACTTTATAATCATTCTTAAATGGTTAACATGGAGAATGAATCTCATCGCGTCGTGGAGACGGTAGTCCGAACGTACGCACGAGCGATGATATCATTTCCATAATTATTGAATTGAATTGGAGTGGATGATACAATATATCAGAATCAATATGATGTTCTAATAACTATGTATAGTTAATCTTTACACCATTATAACCATCCATGTAAGGTGGTGGTGGAAAATAGATTACACCACGGCATTGAGACGGTATTCCGTACGTACACACGCGCGGTGATTTCTTTTTCCGTAGGATGGATAGATGGTGAAATAGGGTTGTTTCATACTTATAATAACATATCAGTATATGAGTGATACTGATGTTATAACTTCATAATGAAACAACCTAAGAATAAGAAGTGGAAGAAGAAATAAAGATGAAAGAATCGGTAACGGACATTACCTCTTCTTTGAAGTGCTTCTTTGAGACCTCCTTTTAGGGAACTAAAATGGGTCTTTGAAGAAGATCAGAACCTCTAGGATGTTTCTAGGGCAGTGTAGAAGAGAATTTGTCAGGGGTTGGCCGATCTTGAAGGATCAATGTTGTGTGAGGAAGAGAGGGAGGAGGTGTCGTTTTATAAGGGAGGAGAGGGGCACCTTTGGATTTCTTAAAAATATTAATTTATAATAAATCTAACCCCACATAAAAACCTCAAAAAATGACTCATATTCTAATATTAGATGTGATAGGGTTGTAATATCATCATCCAATCAAATTTATACATGTTTGGATCTTATTGTAAACCTTATCATTTTGATATATCCTTATTTAATCTATTTAAGTTTATTTGTGGTAATAAAATTCTAAATTTTAAATTATAACAAATAATTACTTATTTGTTGTGAATTTTCCATAATTTATTACTTTATAACATTATAGACCATATAAATTTAAATTTATAATTTTTTAAATATTTTTGTGATATTTAAACAATTTTATAATATAAAATAACAATAGTGTCAATTTTGACACTATTCAATTATTTGAATTTAAATAAACTATATACAGAAGATATGTTCAAAGTAAAAGCTTTAATATATTAATAAAAGGTCATATGTATCTATAAAATTAGTGGATCACATTAAATAGTTCAGATAATATTTATTTTATTATTTTTAAAACCATTTATTTGGTTTATCTCTTAATAAAATAATTACTACATCATTTTTGTATAATTATTTAATATACTTATTTGTTGCATAAAAATTTAAAATAAAATCCTATGATGAAGATTAATATATTAACTTTCACAATAATACTTTTACTCGAATTTATCATCTTAAAATCACAATATTTAAATTGTTATATTTATTAAATTATGAAGGTGACAACTTTGGCATCATTTAAAATAAAATAATATAAGTGTCATAATTGCTTGTATAAGACTCCAAATGGTCAAATATTCGACCATTGGATGATTATAGTTTCCATTTACATGGCCAATAAGTTTTGGTCAGGGTTTTGTGCCTTTTATGGTCACTATTAGTTTAATAAAAACTATATTCTTGATTTTTCACTAGATAAATAATTTCTGCATCACTATTGTGTCACAATTAATGATAACTATTTAATCCCAAAAAATTCTAAATAAATTCTCATGATGTAGATAATTTTTTTAGATTTATGGATACTAGTTATGTTCTATGTTTTATGATTTTTATCACTATGTTAAAACTATTAAACTTATAATATTTAAGAAAGTGACATGTTGTCACTTTCTTTGGTTTTAATAATAATTAAATTATTTTCATGGTCAAAAGTCCATAAAATGAATTTAATCCGACCCTTAGTTGATATGGGTTTACTTTTAGCCATCAAACAGAATTTTGGAATGTGTTAGGGTAATTTTGTAATATTATATTTACCCTTAATTACCCGATTTACCTTTAACTATGGTAAATAAAATTTACCGTAGTTACTATTCATAATTCCCAAAAATAAAAAGTAGCCTATTAACATAATTTGGACCCACTGATTCCAAATATGGAATCCATTTCTTAAAATTCAATACACAGAAGTTTCAGAAATTAAATTAAAATTAATCTCGTTGTCGAATAAAAACGGGTTTTTGTTTAAAACATTGCAAAAGAGTGAATTGATTTAACCTATGAATTCAAGGTAAAATCAATGCTAAGGACATAAATTATATTAAATGTTAAAAATATATTCTATTTATACTTTAAAACAATTAAATATTATAATTTAACCACATAAGATATTATGATGAAAAAAGTTGTTTTTAATTAAAATATACCGTGTTTTTACTATGCATTAAAATATGAAAGTTATCGGAAAAATATCAAAACTTTATCTAATGTAAATTTTTACATCCTGATTCAAAAGAAGAATTTTATTTTTTCAAATTGAACATATAAAAATGTCAAAAACTATATTTAATGTGGGTGCGCCATCAAAAGGCGGCAAAACTGCATTTTTTTAAAAATACTTATTTTGCCCGAAAAATTTATTTTGTTCTTATACCATGTTCTAGAAAATGTGTAAGATGAATAATAATAATGTTATAAAATTCAAATTTTAGTTAATACTATTCATAACGGCTTGTTCATGACAATATTATAATAATATATCATTGTTTATTAAAACCCGGTATTGCGTACAACACACGCTATCGAGGAAGGTCGCGATTGCGTGTAATGCAAGCCAAGTCAGGGTTGCGTGTTGTGAAATAATCCTTCGTTGTTTCATATAATATAATCCAACCACATTTCATTTATACATTTAATATATATATATATATATACTCAATGTTGCGTAGAATAACTATTATCAAAATTGTGTGTAACATGGTCCAAGAGTAGTGTTGTGTATACTGCAAGCTAACACGGTGTTGCGTATAGCGCAAGGTAATCTTGGTGTAGAATACCACACAAGAAATTAATGAAATTAAAATAATATTTTTCATAAAATCTCGGGGTGTTACAATGCCCATGTTTTCTAAATATGTTTTCATGTATTTTTAAAGTCCTTTTTACCCAATTTTTAAATTTACCACATGTTATGAAAGTAATCTTACTTTTTCTTACCACATGACGAACTTTTTTACTTTTTTGACAAAAGTATGAGGAGAATGTTTTTTTAACTTATATAGCATGAACGGATTTTTAAGGTTTTATAACGCCTAATTTTATTTAAGCTTGCTGTACAAGATTTCATGATTATTTTCAAAAAAATCCTTTTCTTTTAAAATTGCATTTCATTTTGTTAAAGGAAAATAATTTTTAAGAAGAAAGGATATTTTCCTCAAAAATCCATTTCAAGTGTTTTGTCAAAAATATTTTACATCTAAGATGAAATTATTTCATATGTGTATGTTTCAAGTATAATGTCTCTATGATTTACAGGGTTTCACTTTTCTTATGATGAAATGATATCCATTTGTTATATATCGATTATGTAATGATTGAATGACATTTATGAAACCCATTTTTTTTCTTTGGGTTATAATGAATGATTTATGTTTATTTTGTGGCACAAGTAAGAATGATTTCATTATGAGATGGGTGGGACCTATATCTCCCTCCAATTCATTGGGGAATGATTTATATCTCATGATATAGACATGGCTAGAACGGTAAGTTATTCTGGTTCAGTGATACATGATTGTAATGAGGAGTGAACTTGATTCAGAAAGGGACATTGTCCACTAAGATGGTCTTGGCAGCAATTCCTTGGATACTATGGAAATCATAACATGTTCTTAATGGTTTCCATAATTACATGTTTTATTACCATGCTATTTTACCAGGATTAATGTTTCTTTATGATTTATGTCTTATGTACTGCCATGTTTTATGTCCTTGCTCAAGATCTTGATGTTTAAACATTATGTTCATGTTTTTAAGTTCAAATTTATATGATTTGTTTTATTTTCTCCATGCATACCATTACTAATCATTTGAGCTCACCCTTTTATATTTTTTCTTTTTCCCAGGATTTAAAGAAAGGTTTTCGGTAAGAAAACAAAAAGGTGAAGATTTTTATGGGAGATGTTGAAGATCCTTCACCACGATTAGAAGATTATGTTCTGAGTTTCCAAAGACAATAATCTATTACGGTCCTTGAGTGTTGGTTTATATTATTTATTAAGTATTCCGAAAATGTAATGTAATGTCCATGTACGTCAAGCTATGGGTCTCTAAAATTTCATCGCATTAGTTCTCCCATTTAATCCACTATTATTCCTATATATTTTCATTGAGTATCTCACCTGGTTTCATAAATATAAACCTTCAAATTGAGATCTATATCTAGGATTTTAGATCTATATCTAGATTTATAATATCTTAATTTATTGATATCGATTTTTTTTCTAGGGATTTAGACCCAGATCTTGATCGATAATATTGTGCAGTTCATATTTGGGCGATTTATATTGGGCCAACTTTGGCCAACAAACTGATGTAGGTGGTCTAAACCGAACACCCTCAGTGGTGATTTTGATATATGAATATGAGTATATGATTCTCTACCTTCCTTTGGTAATTTATTTCCGAAATTGGATTAATTAAGTATAAGGAATTGACTTGTGATTTCTTTAGTGATTAATTAATTGTTGAATCACAGAACAAATTAAGGGGGGTTTCCCATAGGGATATTTATAATGGAGAATGGTTATGGGATGATATATTGTAGTTTAGATATTTAATTTATTTTTTATAGATAATTAAATATGGGTAATTAATTACAGAATGATTTTTTCTATTGATGTTTTTTATTTGTGAGAATTATTTATGTACCATGATGTGGGAAAAAGATAATTAATTATGAAAATTAATTATAACAAGTTGATATTTCAAATAGGTAATTAATTGTGAAGAAATAATTATGGAATGACAATTGTGTTGATTGTTTAATTAATTGATGAATTAATTAGTGGGTTAATGTTCATGGTCAGTTATTGAGGTAACTAATGAACTTTTAAATGTTTATCTAATCATTGGATTAGTAATGGAATGATTTGGAAAAAAATTCAATTAATGAATGATTAAATGGCTGATATTTTATTTGGTGTTAGACATGGAATTCTAGACCAATTCGAATTTGGTACATAGTCATGGCATTCCTCCCCAATATAAATACAAGCTTATGATTATGGGGTGATATTCATGACAACCTATATAGAACGAGAATTGAAGTTATAGGCATAGAAACATGTGCTTAATGATATTTGGGGTGCTACTCATGATGACCTACACTAAATGAATGATTATAATGAATGGTAATTCAAATTGATAACATGAGTTAAAACTGGGCTTAATGTAATTATTAAATATTAAATGAAAATTTCATAACAGTTTAATTATGCACTATATTCTATTGCATTGTAAAACTGCATAAAATATCTTTTAAATGTACCCGTTTTAGACACCATTGGTGGTGGCCTACTACTTTGTACACACACCATATTCGGGCTGCCTGTTCGGCACCAGAGTATACTATTTTTATAGGACAAGATAAGGACATGACCTTGAGATAATTTGTTTTTTGGGATTGGATCATGGGAGAGGTAACTTTTGGTGGTTATTATCCCACATGGGAGTCTTTCTGTCTTTACAATTAGTTTCATTGTAGACACATGACTTTAACATTCTCCTAGAATGATTTACCTTTCTGTTGAGTATTGTATTTTTATGTTTTGATTATTATATGACAAGGATTTAATCTGGTTATTTATATAAATCCACACTTGTATTTGTTATTTTCTTCTTTTTGTGTTTTATTCTGTTAAAAGGGGGTATAATAACCCCAAGACCAACTTACCAGAACCTGAATGCATGTCAGATGCCTCTAGTGTATTGGGAGGTTCAATTGAGGGAAGGTGGCCAACAAGATTGGGCACCATTTAGTGGCACCCAGGTCAGGACATCATAATTCCATAGGTTGTTTCATGGTCATATACAATATTTAAGGCTGATAGCCTAATAAAGAAACACAAAATCATATCCCTTTGGGTAGCATCATGGTACTCTATGGTACATTAAATTTCACAAAGGGACTACCCTACAATGGAGTATACACATAGTGTTATAAAATTGTACTTACAAACAAAGATAGTTATGTGGTAGTTCTGAAGGTGGTGGAATCATGAACACCCTTATAGGTTCCCATTGATGAATATTTCTATAGTTCACGGAATTTTTACTTTATATGGATCAATTTCCAACTATGTTCCTAATCTACTATTATTTTTGCATCTACCTAAAAACCCACCAGAACTACCTTTTTACACACCGCAAAACATATACATGGGATATTTAAATACTCTAATCCACAATATAAACTGAGATTCATGAAATGACCACTAGTCTAGACAAACATTTCATAATTCCTCCAAACCATAGTGGCCTCATAATATGCGGGGTATTAAAACTATATCAG
Organism: Viscum album; assembly: GCA_963277665.1. Lineage (NCBI taxonomy): Eukaryota > Viridiplantae > Streptophyta > Magnoliopsida > Santalales > Viscaceae > Viscum > Viscum album. Next base: position 638,843,381 of record OY728143.1, read on the forward strand.
ATAATAAAAATGATTGTCATTATTAGGGTTACAATCAATAAATTTACTGTATCCTGATATAATTGGGTACAAAAACAATCCTTTTATCACATATAGGGGAGATTTATTTCATGACCCTTAACAAATCCATCGTTTATGTTGTAGTGGATTTCATAACACTTTTTCCCGAATAATTTCAAAACCAATTGGTTTTTTAATAATTATTAAGTATGTGAAACACCATTAATACAAAACAAATGTATATAAATAGGTTTGAAATTTTCCATGACCCTATAATTGTAATAACATTATATGATATTATGATATTCTTTATACTATAATAAGTTTTTTATAAAATAAAGTATAGAATTTAAGGATTATAAAGATGTGAATCTTATGGAGTTAGAGTGTGATGATTCATATGAGGTATTATATATATTTCTAAAATTGAACATGAAGTAACAAAATTTTAATTCTGGAATATTCATTTTTTATGGATGTTAAACTATAATTACAATAGTTTATGAGCATCTCTATCTGATTATCATGAAACACGGTAACCTATGGTAGATATTGGTAAATTTTCTTTATCTTTTTCCCTTAATTTCCAACATACCTTAATTAACACTAATAAGGGACTTCTGTATTTCATTAATTGATTTAAACTATTCATAAAGTATATCCACCAACAATTCATTCTCAAAAACTACCCCATTCAATTTTCTTTAGAATGGGAATACATTAATTAAATACATAATAAGGATTTCTCTTTGCTTAAATGAGTCTTGTGAGTGTTTTTTACATTAGAAATTATTTAACCACCAATTAATCCATATCATATGTTTCCAACATTACCTATGGATTTCCATTATACAATCACTTTGAAAACCAAAATATATAAGTGAAAAATTCTATGAGATATTTAATCATGTAACCCTTAACCCCAGAGTGTATTTCATTAATGGTTTCAATACACTCATTCCCTTCACACTCTTCATAACACGAAATTTTTTCTTATAGATAATTATTATCAATATATTTTATAGATTAAAATCTAATTATTCTAACACTAGTGTGTGGTGTGATGCATTTATTCATTAAAACATTCCTTAAAATAATTTCTACTTTATAATGACTATTTGTAAATGTTTTGGATGTAATTTCTATAATAATACTAACATACAACTGAACTATATTTTCTATATATATAAATTATAATTTTCATTCTAATATTTAATTCATATATATATATATATGATAAATAATCATTAAAATTATATCAATCAGTTATATGAATCCTAGATTAGCATTTTTGGAAACTAAAGTGTCAAATAGAACATATAATCGACCAAGTGGTGTGCGGTGAATCAATTTGAAACTTTTTACCAAAATAAATTATTTTTTGATATCGCATATTGAAATTAGGACCCATATCATGATTAATATATATAAATATATCAAATGATACCCATCACACATTATTATATAAAAAATAATATTTTAAAATGATAAGAACATGATTTTTTGACTATATTCGGAAGAAGTGTATGAATCCACTATGTCATCTGTTGAGGTAAATTATATGAAATATATTATCATTTGTTATATTCAGTGAATAAAAATGAATTAGAATGTATTATTCTTAACACAACATTAGTAAGGGTTTGGAATGAATAATCCTCTCCCATTTGAAAATGTATGATAGTTGACAAAAATCTACCACAGAATAGTTATTTCCTCCTGATTAATTCCCAATATCCAGATTGGTAAGAATAAACTAATACTAGATTAGTCTTTTATTTAATGGTGCTCAATTTAAACTTATGAACCATATATTAAATCAATTAATGGATCTCACTATTTCAACTATAGGTTCCTTTTTCCATAGTATTATTTTTCTCATTTCTAATACAGATATATCTAAATGATAAAACAAGTTAACCCTATGGTATCAACATATTATAATTTTTTTTAAAGTATATAGATAGAAATATTCCTTAAACTATTAATATCCACTTTACTTCTTTTGAATAGTTTTCTATGGAATAGTGATATCATATAGTAGGAAATCACCCACATATCTCATCCACATTCTATTTTACATAACAATCTATTATAAATTTATATAATTTGAAATTTATTAAAAAATTCATATTATTATATCTCAGTGCATAAGGTCATATATTCATAATATAATAAGATTCTATTTCATTGATACACAATATTATAAGTATGATTTCTCATCATCAATCTTTATCGTCAAACCTCCTTTGGATTCGTTATCATCTTACAATTAGATTATAAAAATATATCATAGTTATTCGTTAAATATTAATTATCCAATAATATTATTCATTGAATCACATTTACATTTATTACATACAATATATCTTAATTCTCTTGAATAATCAATATTTCACATCACACAATATATAGAAATATCATGTCTCATGATCTTCACAAAACCAATGACAAACTAATATCCATCTATATATGATTACGTGTAGTTTCTTATAATATATTTCAATCCCCACCTTTCGAAACTATAATTCATGAAATAGTACATTTAATTAACCTCAAGTGATTAAAATATCTTAAATTATTTAATCTGATGTGTTTTCAACCTTAATCAGCTAGATGATGTGATATTCTACTTCACAGTTTAATTAAAATCTTATCAATTATTAATCAAAAAATAGTCACATTATTCATCATTATAAGAGATATGAAGATATTTAATTCCCTAATAAATAGGTAAATAATATTATACTTTTATTATTCAATAGAATAATTAATTGTGGAAATATATTTTATATGGAAAAAGAATGTACGATATATATTTTTTATTGAAATAATTCATATTATTTAAAAAGATTCTTAGTTACCTAAATAAGATTAAATACATTTCAAAATTCATCTTGAGTGACTATTACATATCATATATTTGAATATTATTTGTTTTTATTATCATTGTCATAAACATCATTGAGAATCACATGTTTACATATCAATGACTCATCGGACAATTCAATATTTTTTCAATGGGTAAAAGATATGTAAAAAAATTCTCTTAAATATCACAATGTACTTAATAGATATCCATCTTTCTACTTATTAGAGATAAAATACATATTCAAGAATTTTTTTCCATTTATTTAGTCATAGATGCTCCTTAGTTAATATATAATATGTATGATATAGTATATTTTAGGTATCAAAGTTGATTCAATTACTTTTCTATATTCATTTATGTAAATGAAATATATTATATACACACATAATGTTTTTTTAATTTTATAAAATTATGTAACATATGGATTTCATATGAACAATTCCATTTATATAAATGTATGATTTTTGACTTTTCCAAATCCCTTTATTCTTTGGAAAATAGTAATTTTTAATTTAGAGATATTAAAAATCACCATATAATTTATGTACACTAAAAAATATTTCATTTTTCAGGTGTAAAATCTTAGTGTATTTCCAATTTATCCACTTTTACCCAAAATACAACCAATATAAAATCTTTAGAAAAATTTAAATATGAATTATCAAATATTTCATATTTTCATTCCTAATATTTCACTATTAATTATTAATGGATTATCTCATAAAATATTCTATCATTCTCACAGATTCTTAATCCAAATTCGTATTTTTCTCATCTACAAATCAGTATTTAAACTCCTAAAAATCATCAAATTCAAATAGTTTAGATAAACATTAATGTACAATTCATCTGAAAATAGTGCTTGATGACTTCATCTAGAGAAAATGTCTATGATATAGTCATTCGAAACATGTGTAATGTATAGACATTCATATAATCATTATTTTGAACTCAACAAGATATTATATAAATAGTAATATCATTAAACAAAAAATATTTCCATTTACTCTCTGGTATTTATTCTAAAAAATCAATTGTTTTGAATCCTCACATATTCTTACCTAAAATATCATTATTATAAAAATATAAATAATTAACCTATAACATAAATAATAATATATAGATTCTTTTAATCTATGTATGTCTCCATTTAACTAAATTATTTATTTGATTCTTCTTTCATCATCCAACATATATTATTAGTCATCTTATTCATTGAAAAAAAAATCACCATATATCATTGGGTTCTAAAATTATTATATATTTTCATTATATAATTATAAACACAACATAAAATAATTATTGATACTATATATTTCAGATATTTTTGTTTTATTATTCACTAATGATAGATATTCTAAAACATCATTCATAGTGAGGATAAAATCAACCAAATAAATAAATGCTTATATGAATAATTGAGTAAAAATATTTTTTATTTTAATTTGTTTTTGTATAATAATTATGATCTCAATTACATGTTCTTGAATTATTAAATTCAATTTAGAAAGAGTTATAAATACATTATATTGAATTTTATTAAAGAATAATGTAACACTCGATTTCAAGGATCAGATATTTTCTTCAGATACCTCATTGAAATAATGGCATTCAGACACATTGTTTCCAAATTCTACATAACGTGAGATAAAATATTTTAGGAAATGATTTTAAAGGAGATAGGGGCAAATAATAAAGGAAATATTTGGGTTATTATTGGTATATTCGAGGTCCTTTTATGTGTGGGTTTGATTGAAATATTGAAAAATATAAATTAATCAGTGTATGTGACTATTATTTTGGAATTAAGTAGTTATCAATATTTTTCAAAAGAGGAATTTGAGAAATTGATTATGTCATCATCATTATTAAATAAAATTTTTTATTGATTTTTTATATCCAACACATAATATTAAATTTATACCCCATTTTGTTATTTTATTAAAATAAATCAATATTGATCTGAATAAGTAATTTTTTTAAAAAAATTATATTTAACCTATTAAGTAAATTTGATATCATGATTCCAAATTAAAATTAAATATTATTAACATTTACCTCTAAATTTAATAAATATTAGTATAAAAGGGAAAACATGTAATAAATAAAAAATTTCTTTTCAATAATCATTTATTTAACCTTTAATGAATATATTCATATTAATAAACACATAATGACTATTTAATATTTATTATATTAAATTTAACAAATATAATAATTTATTAATCATCCATTTTTTAAAATAAAATTTTTTATAACAAATAATATATTTTAAAAATAAATATATATTTTACATTAAGTGATATTATTAATATTTTTTAAAAATTAATTAATTATATAAAAACCATTTTTTAATTTATTCAATCTATTTAAATTTAAATGATTCATTAAATATACTAAATATATAAAACTCTTCTTATAGGTTATAAACTGAATTGTTTTTACAATATACATAAAAATATAAATAATATATATTTTTAAAATATCATTTGTTACATACTTAATTATATATTAATATAATTGTAAAATACACATAAGAATTCTTCAAATAGATTTCATAATCCTTAATTATGGGATAATCAAGGGTTTATGTCTCGGGTCAAGACAGAGCTTCCATGGATTTCATAGGACATCCGTGATCATTAAAATAACCCACAAATGATTTCACTAGAACTAAAATTGTTGAAATTTAAAATGGTTATGTCAAGGGAAAACCCTAATGATGTTATATTCATAGAGTTGGTGTTATTTGAAGTGTTTTTTTGAGTGGCATATTGATAAATATAAATTAATCAATGTATCTGAATGTAATTCTGATTGTAAATGTATATAGTATATTTTATAATTAAGATATAAGTCATTAATCACCTCATCCACATAGAGGAATTAATATTTTTATATATATATTATAACATTACAACATATTGTAAATTTTATACACACTATAACAATGACTATATTTATCCAATATCATCATATGATTATATTATTTACAGTTAACTAATATTTTCACTAATATATATTATTTCATTATTGAAAATTTTATCTAATGGTTTATTTGTAAAATTATCTTTATATTACAAATTATCATATATTTCCCAATGACTATACTAAATGTACAATAATTTTTTTTATAACTTTATGTCACCTGAAACACATAATTGAAATCTCTTTTATTATTACATATTTTATGAGGGTAATTTTTATCAAATTTAGCAGGTTCTCTCTCTATTTAATAACTATCATTAATGGTACGATATTCATAAGAAATTTAGAAAATGAATATTTCAATCCTGTATAATTTTTTTGTTCTTATTTTTTATCCGTTATATATGTTTCTTAAATACACTACTTTTAGATTTTTTGTTGTGTATTAATGTTTATATTTATATATTTAATCTTAATTGATGAAGAAATTATTCATTTTAGATTATTTTTTAATAGATGACATGTTCTTTAATTTAATGGTGGAAAATTCATTCTAAAATATGGGCTGATATAGCCTCACTTTATTAACATATATATATATATCCTTTTCATGTTCTTCATACCAAAATATAAATCATTGGGGTATTCTGTTTTTACATCACAGTCACGAAGAATGCACGTTGATCAAAGTGTGTATAATTGTTGTGATTTTAAACCATTGTATGACACCGTAAAATGACCCCAATTATATAAAATATAAAATATAATTTATTTTCTATACTATCCAATATAAAATGTATTGACACTCCTATTCTATAAAATATATCAATGCTACACGTGATATCTATTGATATTAAATTATATTTAGTGTTGTATAATTAGATATAATTAACACCATATGGCACCTTGATACATTTTTCAACCTCAATACAAAGTAGAATCAACACAACATACAACATTAACACATAATGATCCCCTACTCAGAGTAATAATCTACAATATTGGGGTACACATTATACTCTAGGTCTCATTATCTCAATTATCAGACATAATTTTGAGTGTGTTTTCCTAAAACCAACCCAATTTAACATATTAATCAATATGTTGGGTTTACATAGCTATGAAGTAGTCCACATTTTATATAATAACCCACATTGTGGGATGTATTAGTATACATCCAATTCTTGACATAGTGAAAATAAAAACCATGAGAACCAATGATTTCTAATACTACTTGATACATGAGTAAAATTCATGTCATATCATATCAAATTCCATGAAGAGAAATAAAAATCAAATGACATCATATATTCCACATCACATCCCACAACTATAACACATCCCATCTGATGTATCTCATATCCACTTGCACAATACATGGATTTGATCCACAATTGTCACAACATAATACATATACTAATAATGACTTAATAGAACACAAATACCTTAAACTAAAAACTTATAAAGTCTATACCATAAATCCATTAGTGTAATTAAATCCCACAGAATATCAGGTAATTTATTTTTATAAATGAATAACAGATAGTTACTTGTATAAGGGCTCATACAATAGCTGCCCCAAATAATACATGATACATATGCTATCCCATAGTTTACTCAAATGTTATATAGTGTATTTCACCTAAACCAAATGTTGTTCAGTAATTTAAAACACCATTTAAATTTAAGTATCCTATTAAATTTATATCCAATATTTATAATACAAATAATTATATAAAATTACACATAATATATTATAAATATTTAAAAATATATTTATGATTATATCATAATAAAAAATTTATAATATTAAAAATATTAGAAGTGCTTTTTAAAATGAATAAAAAATAGTTATAATAAACGTGTACTATTCTTATCATCATGTTAAGTAGACTAGTTTTAAAATATACATTACTATAACATAAATTCTTATTTTCCATAAAAATTAAATATTTTATCATAAGAAAAAATTAATAGAAGATTAAAAGGTAATATGAAAGATATATAAGTATATTAGTGGACTATAAATTACAAGAGATGTTATCCATATGACAACCCTGCTTTTATTACAAACCTAAACATGATTTTTTACATAAAACATCACTTGATACAACAAATAATATCGAGAGGTTTAGTGTCTTTGGGGCTTAGGATCATAACATAAAAACATAAAACATGAAATACAATATCTTTATTGAAAACTTACTTTTCATGACAACTACATTCTTTCTTACTTAGCATTACATGGGAGAACCTGAAGACATACATAAGAAAAGGGTGAGCTATGAAGCCCAGTAAGGGAGTACACATGGAATAACATGAGGAGTAAAATACATGTTAGACAACAGGCATATTAATGGATCATAAGAAAAACATGAACATAAAGGCATGATAAAGCATGATAATCAAAACATGGAAATGTGTCAACAACACTTAACATGGAATTAGAATGATCCAAGGCTCATTGCACACGGAGCATGCGTAAATCCTCATTGCACATAAAGCACGAGTAAACCCTCGTTGCACTTGAATTAGAATGAGTCAACACTCATTTCACATGATGTATCATGATACTATACTTTACCAAATGCATTGGAGCTCTATAAGGGCACACCCTTCTTAAACATTTCATTTCATGCATAAGTGTGCCACATGGATCATAAAACATGGATTCATAAAACATAATCATTTAATTAGTGATAAAGGAATGTGGAATTCATACATGAGAAATTCTAATCAATAAGTAAAGGTGTATAAAGTTTGATTCCCTTGATGGAGAAATGGGCATGGTATCTACTACACAATGGCATTGGCTTAGAAAATCGGTGCGATTTCGGCAGCGTAACGGCTTGACATAAGAATTCAAAAAAAAGGATGCTGAGAGAGAAAGGGGTTTCTCATCATATTTACTTGTAATGGAATGTAAGGAGGTCATATAGATACATTTCCCAACAATTGTAATGGAATTTAGATTCATGATACAAAATTATTGCTTGAATGTAAAAGAAGAGAGAGAAGTTCCTTTCCGAATTTCGGCATTGTAACAGGTGTACATGGGAGGAATTTAATGAGAGAGAAATGGGTATCCTATCATTAAAACAATAATATGGAAGTATGGGGGAGTTGTGAAACCATACCCCCAACATTCATAATTGAAATTAAAATGGTAATACAGCTTAAAGAAAATTGACAAAAATGATAAAGGAAGAAAAAACCCTTACTTGGAAGTGTGTTTCCAAAGGCTAGAGAGAGGCTTGTGAGAGGATTATTTGGAGCATGGGCACCTTGATAGGATTCTAAAGAGATTAGGGAATAGTTTTGAAGAACTCCAAAGGTTTTGAGTGAGGAGGAAGTGGGAGCTTGGGTGGGTTTATATAGGAAAGGTGAGAGGATTCTTTATTATTTAGGTTTAGGACCCCTTATATTAAATTAATACAAACCACAAACCATCCCATGGTTCTTTCCCATGGTTTTTGGAAAAGGGAATAGGAAAAAAATATTTTATAAGGCCAAATTATGAACATCTTAAAATATTAGGGTTGCTTATGTGGAGGTGAGTCACACTCCCATGGAAAATAATTTGAAAAGGTAAGGTGTTGAATAAGTCATGAGGGGTCCATTAATGCTTTGAAAAGTAAGTCAAAAAAACCCAAAATCACATTATTTTAATGGTAAAAAATATATTGGCCGAACATAAAGATCATAGTATTTTATTACATCACTATTGGGTCATTATGATGTCATAAAACACATTATATATTTAAGCGGTATTTAATTTTTACCCAAAAATTGGATTGTCTCAGAAAATTATGAAAAATTCACCGTTTGATAATTTCAATGTCCTGATTCCAAAAATAACAATTATTTTATCAAAATAATTTTCTATATATGTGAATTTTCACTTTTAAAATAAAAACTGACATTTATCGAAAATTCACGGGTTTTGACAAAAATGGCTTTCAAACCTTAATAAATATTTTAATTGCATTCATAAAATTATAAGATCATTTATATTTAATAAATATTAATTTAATAATATTATTATTATTTTATTAAAATATTATTTAATTAAAAAATACCTTAATTTAATAAAATATATTTCTTAATCAAATAATAACTAAAAACACTATTTGTACTTTAAAAACTATTTACAATGTATCAAAAATGAATAGAAATTATATTCATTATTATATACAAAAAATAATGTACATGAACATAGTACTACTTATTTGTAACATAACCCCTTAAAAAAGCCGCATAAGACCTAACGGTAAGGTGTGTGATGGTGACAAACTCTTGGGGTGGCTCGGATAACATTGCTCAAGTGGTAATTTCAATCAGCTTCCACTTTTCCCATAGACGGTCACGTTCGAGCTTGACATGATGAAGCTCATCTTGGGCTTGGTCAAGGGAGAAGCCCAAAGATGCCACCTCTTTTCCATGCTATGACAAATGGGCTTCGTATGGTGCAATTCTACTTAATGAGGCTATCACTTCTTTCTGAGTAAATTGGATTTGTTAAAGTCCTATATTTATACTAATAATGTGATCACTGTTCAATGGCTATATTAGCAATGGTCAAAATTCTTAACATAAACCCAAAGAAGTTGACATTTTATAAAAACATTTTATATAATGAGAAAATTAATAAGATCAAGGGGGATTTACCATTAATGAATCTTTGGGTCGTTACAATCCATAAATTATAGAATAATTTTATTGTATTTGAAATATTTTAAAAAAATGCAATAGTCCTTTGAAGATGTTGAAACATGGATAAAAATTTGGAAAATAAATAACATACTTTAATTTTTTCCAATTTATATTCTAAATAATATCCTTCACATTCTTTAATGAAAGTTATCTTTATCTTCTTCTAAATTATTTTACTTTACATTTTTATTAGAATATTTATTTCAAAACATATTATTTTATATTATTATGAAATCATAAATGGGATTAGTATGTATAATATATATAGTATATAAGAATTGATAATGTTTCTTGTTACTAATGATTTCTTATATCAGTGATTTAAATATTATAAAGGTATTAGTATAATTATATTCTTCTAAAATATATAGTGAGTATTAAATAAGGGTGAATTAGATGTTATTTAACTTTTCTATCAATTTTATACTTTTAGTTATGTTATTAAAAAATTGGTCCTGTTATTTTTCAAAAAAGGGGGTTTTTTATTTAATAATTCAAATGGGAAAATTGAATCATAGAAATAAGTGTTTCCTATAAACCTAATTAGAAAGGGTAATATCAATATATTTTTATATAAAATTATTAGTTAAAAACCCATAAACCCTTAGTTATGACTAATAATAACACATGATTATTTTCAACTAATATATATAGTTGAAGAATATTTTACTAACTATGTTGAATTTATGAAATTTATAGTGTATTATACATACTAGATTTGAAAAATTACTCAAAGTACTACACCTAATGGATTATATTTATACTATAATATATTTTAATCGTTTCAAATATAAATAAAATAAAATAAAATTTATGATATATCAAATGGATTGAAATCAGGACTGAGTGAATTTGAAGTCTAAAAAACGTATAATGATGGGGATTATAGAATATCACCCAATTATTTTGACTATAGGTAAATTTATATTAATGTAATTAATATAAAAATATATAATTTAAAAATGGAAATAAGAAGAATTATTAGTGAGTTAAGAAGATATTGGTGGATTGAATGTGATTTTAATTTTATGAAAATATTTTAGTAAAATGAGTAAATAGTCATATTCAGATTCTATTAAATAAAGATTTAAGATCAATCCCTCAAGTTATTATTTTCTGAATTATCCAGTTGAATGTATTAATATATCATAATTCATAAATAATTTTTTTATTTTACACTTCATTTGACATGATCTTATGTTTTTTTTTGAAATTCTATATATTTTTTATTTCAACTCCAATTGGCGTAAAAGTGAATTATATTGTAATCTATTTTTCATATATGATAATTTTCAATCAAATAATCTTTTTATATAAGCATTTTTTATATGATGTGTAAATTATATGTATTTTTTGTTATACCATCCAGATATAAAAATAATATCTTAATAGTTTTTAGGATAATAAGAAAGAAATGTGTTTCAAAGAATCTTTTTATATCCAAATAATTTATATAAATATTATAATATGTATTCCATATCTTAAATGACATTAATATCTCATCTATCATCCTTATTCAGATTATATTTTTACATTATAATGACATATTTTATATTCATGTTATTGAAAACAATTATGTATCCTTCATAGAATATAATATTGTTTACTATATTTTAATTCTAATTTTAATCTTATTTTATTTATTTTATTTTATTTCCATGTATATTCTAAAATACATTAAATCAAAAAGTATTCTTTACTATAGATTTTATTTTGAAGATATATTTATTTTAATGTTTGAAATATTTATTTTACATAATCATGAAGTCTCTTTTCTTATAAAATTTATATCATCACTATAACTATCTTGGAATAAACTGATCATTGATTCTATAGTTTTTAACATCCATGTAGACGAGAGAAGTATGGGGGAGGAAGATACATAGTATGAAAGACTATCCTCTATAATGTATTACTATGAATCTTACCCATGGTTATAATTTAAATCTTTTCAAGGAGATAAAATAATTCCAACAATAAAAAATTTAAAAACTCTAATATAACCAACCAGATACCTGATGGAAACCACGATGATACACATAGTAGTCACCAAACAACATTTATCCACTCTCGATTCTTCTCAGAGTACTCTATTTTGTAATCCAATGTACCCAATTTCACATTGTTTCCTCTTAAAAATATCACCACCTACAAAAACCCTCTCTATATTTTATTTAAATTATTATCATTATATTAATATCAAAAAACATAAAAGAAATTATTTTGTGTCATTAAAAAAATCCCATTTCCATGAAAAATTACGGATTAAAATATACATAGTGGATTTATGAAGGATTAGGTCAAATCATTACCTCAATAATGTATGTTGAATAAATCCTAGTAAATAGTATTATGAAAATAAAACTAAATATAATGTTTATTCCCATGAATAATAACTATACCACCTATTTAAATAAAAAATTTATTCATATATGATGTACCTTTTTAATTATTTAATGATTTTTTCAAAAATCATTATAATGATGTATTTGTTAAAAAATGTACACAAAATTATATTTTATACCCTAACTTCTAACACATAGAATGTATAATTTAAAAATAAAATACTAAATAATATATAAAATGTAAAAAGTCTTACTAAAAAGTAGTGATAATTATAATTAAGTATCCCTCTCATGAAATAGTGGAGACCTGAGGTGACATCCTTGAATGTTTTATTATAGTTAAAAATCATTGAATGTGTAATTAATATAGTGACTCATGTTTAGTGGATATGTTAAAAAAATAAAAAATAGATAATGAAGGTTTTTTTATATGATTCCTAAAATATATAATCATTAGTGTAAAGGATATATGTATATTTTTTAGAATTCCCCCACTCATGTTTCTATTGGATTATATTAAAAATATAAATTATGTCAAAATTGTAGTTAGTAGAAACTATTGGATGATAAACTAAGTAAAAAAAATTTCCATTAAAAAATGATTAAATAAAATAATTACAATAATTGTGAGAATATAATGAATTTATATGATAAATTTTTTAAAAAGGATTAAAAAATTTATATTATTAACTTGTCTAGTTAGGTATAAAAGTGGATTATATAGGTTTTTGTTCTGAACAAATGATATTCCCTCTCATTTTGATTTACAAAACCACAATTATATAAAATTGGGATCTTATATCATATTTTATCATTTCATTGACCATTTGACGAGGTGACTGTTTTATTTCAAGGCTCAAATTTCATTAGGTGTAGGAAATTAGAACAATAATAGAAAAATGAAAATTAGATAAATCATCATCATTTCTCATAATCCCTCCCATTGGAATTCTTAAACTATATCCAGTGAAAGGGAAATTTATAAAATGATCCTGATAAGATTTAAGATATATAACCAATTTAATTTAATAACATTATATGATAATTATTCATTAGGTCTATTAATTTTGTTTATTTGTTTAATTACTATGTAATTAATATTATTAAATTAAATTTTTTTCTATTTTAACCTAAAATATATTACAAAAAATATCATGTTATACGTTTATTCTTCCTGTTCATATGAGTATAAAATAAAAATACATATATTAAATATTTCACATATTGAATTTTGAGAACTATAAAATAAATAAGAAATCAATAAATGTGATTTAATATTGTTCAAGAGGTAACAATTCAATTTCAATGATATTTTTATTTAGGAATATTTTTCACATGTTACTGATAAGGAATTTATCTTCATTACGTATAATATGTTATATCTAATGATGTTTTCACATATTTTAATTAAGGAATAAATTATGATGTTTGGGTAAAATTATGAAAATTTTAGACATTGTTTATTCCTTATATTAAATTATTACACATCATGTTCCACCTTAGAAAAAAATTCAACCATTGAAGAAATATTTGTTTCATATCTCATTAATCTAATTATTTTAATGATCCAATTTTTTTAATATATGTTATTTAATGTAGTTTTATTTTAATATTATAAATTTTTATTAAATTACATTTTTAATAGAATATTAATTAATTTGAATAATTTTTTTAAAATAAAATGGGAGAACCCACTGTATAATTAACCATCAATGACTCGGCGGTTTACTATAGAATACCTATTTGAGTAGATAATTTTTTGATTAATAGTAAATTTGACACACTATATACATGGTATATGTCTACCAGGTACCTATTAGTTAGGATAATATGTTTCTTACATTCTATCTGAAACACTCTATACATAATATTAGTGATCAAAGTACCCAGTGTGTTCATGACTTTTGTGATAATAGATGTGGTGAATAATTGAAAATCTAAATAATTTTAATCACATATATTATATAGTATAACCAATAATAAATTCCAATTATAGGAAAAATTATTAAAAAAGTTGATGTTGTAAATAATTTTTCAAATCAACTGTCTTTTTTGAGAAACAATACAATTAAAATGTAATGAATGATTATTGAACCATGGATTTTAATTAAAAACAACAAAATTAAATCTCATGATTTAGAAAAACATCAAATTTTCAATAACAATTAATAATTTAGAATGATATATTAAATAATATTAAATATACTAAAAAAATGATTTTAGTAAAATGCATATAATAACATATAGTAGTATAATCACTTTAAAATTTAATGATAACAATATATTGAAAAATAAATACAATATTTAATGGATTTTAAAAACATTTAAGAGTATTATATCATCATCATATTCGAAAAACGATACACATAATTGATGAAATCTATAAACAAATCACATACCATAACCCTAATTATCGATTATAGATTTGACATTGATACATTCATCATCATCCAAAAGTATCAAAAATATTTCGAAGTATTTAGACAAATATGTATTGAATGAGCGATGGTTGATAAATTTTTTGGGTAATAGGGTATATGATCAGATGAGATGACAAATTTATCAATTAAAATTTAATAATTCAATTGGATTGACTGATTTATAGGTGAATCAATTTTCATGAAACTATTTTTATGAGGGTAGGAGTGTGGGATATGGAAATTTAATGTGCGGTTGTTGGTTAAGGTTATTTTAATTTATAATTCATATATTATATTTAAATAACTACAGTGAAACATATTTTTGAAGTGTTTTACTCATTTTTTAACTTAAAAAACAATTTCCAACGTAATGATTTTTATTTTTTTTAATAAGTTATCTAATAATTGACATGTAAAAAAGGTTTTATCTTGTAATAAAATACTGACATAAAAATCATGATGATAAATTTACTTTTTGGACTATTGTATCTAATTATTGTATCTATACAAGATAATTTATTGACTTTTATAAAATTTAAAATCCATTAAAATATATAGTCTTAATGTTCTACATAATATCTCTAAATGAAATCTCATATATTACATCAATAAAAATAATGATGAGTGGCTAAAAAATCCAATATGAATTCATAGGAATAACTAGTTATAATAATTAATCTTATTTGTGGATATATGATCAATATTTTTTAAATTTTATTTCCACGACCATTTTACTCTAATTTATTACGTTTTAACTCTTATTTATATATATAAAAGGTTGGAAATGTAACTCCTATAAATATTTATAAATTAATAAAAATATAATTTTCAGCTTTGAAACTGAAGAATGTGAACGAATATTCAGCATTCAAAACATAAAAAATCAAAAACAAATATTGGATATCATACATAGCAATATAACTTTTAGGTTTAGAGTTTTTTTTATTTAATACCAACTCATATCATATTTAGTTCATAAAAAACTAATTTATAATGATGATCATTATCTCCAATTATACCATGATTTTATTATTTCAATTTAGGTCGTCAACATCATCCATATGGAGTATGTTCTAGAAATAATATGTTCCACCTCAATATTTATTACATGGGGAAAATAAAACATGATATGGGTTGGATAAAATTGTTAAAAATTATATAAATAAGAATTATTAATTTAATATCATCAATGATAAATATATGTGTATAAGTGTATGAAAACATAATCTATGTTAATGAGTGAATCATGAAATAAAACATACCCAAAAATACTAGGATCGTCATATATGAAAACAGAGAAAGGAATGAGTCAATAGACTAAATAATAAAACCCATGAGATATTATTCACGTTTATAATAAAAATTATTGACCAATATAAGTTAATTAAATCAATTTTTGGTAACATACAGAATAATACTCATAAAACCCTTTCAAAACCCTTTTAATTTGAATAAACAGAAGTTCGAAATATAATATAATTGTTACCTTATGCAATAGATAACTATAATGGGAATTAAACAAAATATTAGACATATCATTCTCCCCCATGAGATATAGTAGTGCTCAAGAAATTTCATAAGTTATATTAATCTAATATATTTCTAATGAGCTATAGTAGGGCTCACCCATTTGTATAAGCTATATCGATCTCACCCATGAATTATTCGAGGAAAAGCCATTTATATAAAGGTTTTACAGCTTAGTTATGGGCTATAATAAAGATATACCCAATGTACATGCTATATTTTGATAACCCATTTAAAATAATTTTTATGTAATATATCATGAATAAAACAACTTCATCTTAAAATCCTTTAAAAATCCCTTTTAAATCCATATGAAAAACATTTTTTCCTAAAAATGTATTTTCTTTTAAAACCCCATTATAAATATCAAAATTCGGAAAAAAGATAATGATATTTTTATCACTGATAAAAAATGAAATATTATAAAGGAAGAAGTAAATCACATAAATTTCATAGAGGTGGAATTTTTTTTTCAAAGTGTATGTTAAGAAAAAAAACATACTTTTTATCATTTTTTCAAAATGTTCTATAAAAACATTTGAAAATATTGATTTTTAAAAAATTATATAAAAAATTAAAAGGAGACATAAAAGTATTTTATAAAATTTTTGTCTCCATATGAAAAAATTGGTCACATGAATTTTTAAATATGTACATGCTTGAAAATGATTTGGAAGGAAAACATTAAAAGATTGTCCTTTTTAAAAGAAAAGTCATTTAACAGTCAAGGAACACATGAATCAAAAAACCCATTAATTAACAATATTAAAAATAACATTAAAAATGTGAATATATAAATTAATGATATAACATTTCATGGGTGTTGAATATAAACCATATAAAATAAAATAGGTTGACAACAAAAAAATATTCCCTAATGAATGGAAATTGTGAGGAAGTCCATCACTGCATTGGTAACATTGATTCCATAAACCCTAGTAAATAAGGAAAAAAAAATATATATTTATATATAAATTCATTTATGTATAAAAATATTAAAATACATTCCACGGTATTATATAAAAAATAAGTGGTTAATATGGAATATATCTCAAAAAAATAAATGTCATATGAAAAAAACACTTATCATGTGTCTGATTCATCATTGTTGTTATTTATCATAAAAATTAATAATATTTTGTTAATTATTTAAATTATTGGGAATATTTTTGATTTTTTTAATACTTTATTTATCTTATTTTCCTATTATTAAAATTAAATATTCAATTCAGTTTATCTTTGATTTTGGTCAATATCTGATTTACATGTAGTAAAGGAATTTTGTGGGTTGAATGTGGCTAAAGAGAACATTGATTAAAAATTTACACGTTAATAATAAGTTAAAATTTATAATATTTATATAATAATTATACTTTTAAAATAAATCATAAAACATTATTAAAAATAAACTAATGTCACAATCATTGAGATAGTAGGTCGTGCACACACATGAGTAAAGTTTCTATTTTTCAAAGACCATTATCGATGGAAAGTTAGTATCATTTAATTTTTACAAAAAAGATATATATATCATAAATACCATATTATTTATTTATGTATACATATATATAGAATTTTTGGGATAGGTGGTAAAACAAATATGCACATCGCTTCACAGAGGTGATTGTCCACACATCCACAAATGATGTTATCATTTTTTAGTGACTAAAAATATAAAAAGAATAAATTATTATAAAATAATGATAAATATTTCATTACTATCATAATTATTTCATGTATATCTAAAATAGTTTTTATATTTACCCTTATTACCTTTCATGTAATGAGTTTCTGAAAAAAGAATCACATCTCTCCGTGAGGCAGTATTGAACCATACACACAAGCAATGATATCATATCCCTTAAGGAATGAAACATAAATGAGTAAATATGATATAATTACAATATAGGAATATTTATTTCTAAAATAACATATATTAATTTTATATCCATCATCATACCCAACAGTGATAGGTGGTAATGATAAAATGGAAGACATCATTCCGTGTGGTGGCAATATGCCAAACACACAAACAATGATTTTGTAATCCATTTGAATGTATTCTGTGTAGTTTTAGGTCGCAATTTTTTCATAAAAATAAAATATTATATAGAATATAATTAGGCTATAATATCATCATGGTATAAGAATAATTTACTATGTTGATAAATAAATAAAACAAAAATTATTTTTGCTGAATGTAACCTCATCTTCAGGTAACTTCTTGTGGTTTTCACCAAAGGCATTTATTGGCTGGATTGATGGAAAAACTAAAAATTATAGTATTTTGGTAGATATATTTTAATGTTATATTTTTTAGGTCCAAAATAAACCCAATTGTTTTTGATATTTCAAGAAGGGATTAGAGGGGTGTACTTTTATATGTTAGGTTAGTGGTACACATGCAATTTTTTTAAGGGTGAATTCCACCGATGTTGTTTTCATGAAAAAAGGAAAAATAATAAAAATAACTCTAAAATAGATTTTATATGGTCAAAATATGACTATAACAAGTGTCTTGTAAAAAAATTTAGAATTTTTTTCTACTAATATTACTTGTTTAACCATTATCTTAACTTGTTTTTACATAAATCACTATAATTAATTTTAATTGTTTTTAGTAATCAATTTGATAGAAAAATATGTTCCATTTATTATAAATTAAAATTATTTTAATTGAAAATATGGATTTTTTTTTAAATTCAATTCACATAATAGGGAAATTGTAATTTAATATTAATCCCATAGGCACAACTTGACAGTGGTTTTTAAGAGAAGTATTCTTTACCAAAAGGTGACACAATATAAACACAATGATTAATAATTATTATTTTATGAAACTAAATTTAGATATAAATTTAAGTATTATATTAATTTAATTTAAAAAATAACTATTATGGATTGTTTTATTTTATTGAAATAGTTATCATTTTTAATTTTAAAATAGTTTTTAAAAAAACATTTTTATAAAAATGAAAAAATAACGTATAATAAAAATAAATATAATAATATTAAACGTAATTAAATAGATTAAATATAACATAGGTTACATAACTTATTTTAAAAAAAATGGATTTTTAAACAAATTTATTTATTTAAATTAAAATACATTTTAAAAAAATCATAATTCTTCACTATTCACAAAAAAAATATTTTTATAAAACTATAACAATTTAAAACTAAGTAAATATTTATATTAATTTAAAAAAATATATTATCAGGTCAAATGAATTTTATAAAATAGTTAATTTTTTAAAAAAAATATGTTCACCATAAATATGTGCAATTTTTTTTTGATAATTATATTTTTTTAAGTATAAAATTGGGTTAATTTTGATATTATTTCTCACAAAAAAAATAAGATATATGTTAATATTTATATGTAATATATTATATATAAATGTAATTAATATTATTATATAAATTTGGTTTTTAAATTTATTATACTAAAATATACTTATGAATATTAAAATAGTATTTCATCAAAAAATATATTTTCATTTCAAATGGGTTTTACTTTCATTTAATTTTAATTGATAACTGAGGAATTAATTGTTTGTACATGTGTGTGTATGTTTTAATTGGTATGTGTGTGTCTGCAAAACATGATTTTATAATTTAGTTAATCTCATTCATTCACACCATTCCAACGACTATGTCATAATGGTAATATATATCATGGGAAATTTAAGTTTGATATAAGATGTTGAATATGCCATCAAAAATAAAAATTATTAGGGAATGGGTAAAAACCCCTGAAAATATTTTCACATGTAATTAGAACTAAAAATCGTGTTGCTTTTCCATTATGATATCAAATATAATTTTATTGTTTTAAATAATATTGGGGCGTTACATCCCTTACACCCCAATAATAAATTTTTTCCTCATAACTTGACCTTTATATATGTGATCAAGGTTTGGACATTTGAATATATTTTTGTTGTAAATCTACATCAAAAAACTGTTAATTAAAATTCAATTAAACCGGGATAAATATATGTAAAATATTCATATATAATTTCATATAACTAGGTTTCAAAAAAGTAAATCTTATGTGGGAATGGAAGAAATGTGTAAATAATCTAAGGTGATGAATCTGGTTATTCATTAAAAAAAGTGAATGATCAATGGAATGGGGAGGTCCTAAAATCCATAAATATATAATGATCAAAAAGACCATCCTTTCATCATAATTGATTGTACTGGAATAATAATTTTGATTCATGATCCTTATCATATATTGGAGTAATTCTCTTAGCATCTAGAATAAGCTAATATGGATATATACATATATAATGAGTATAATATCATCTTTTAATCAATTTCCATGATAATAACAAAATTTTATCCAATTATTTGTAATTAGGACGTATTTTTCATTCCATATGAAAAAATTTGAATACCCCTTTACTATAAATGGGATAACAACCTATTCCTACTATCTTAAATCATTAACCAAAACCAAAATGGTTTGCACATGGAAGGATAATTACCAAAATGAACAAAATGTAATAAATTAATCTCTAAATATAATTATTGTACACAAATTTTCAACCACATCATTCCATAATTTATTATCATTCAAATTCATCATTTAATTCCTTAGTATTTTTGAAACCCAAATAGTTTAAGGATTTTTTCATATATTCTTCTATGATAATTCAACCATTATTCCTCAAATAAAATCCTATATGTTTCATAAAAAATAAATTTTACTTATAATAATTTCATACTATCAATGACATAAGGTAGGTAAGTGGTAGCCACAAAACAATTAACTTGCTTTGATTATGGGATCATGCCCTATTACATTGCCCAATTAAATGGGATTTCACCCAGAATATAGGTTGTAAATTGTTTTGTCCAAAAATAAAAATAATTTCACTATAATTTAAACATCATGTTGATCATAGTGTTTAAAAATTCATAAAAGAAATAAAAATTCTGAAAAAATTTCTTAATCACTTTATGATGTCATCGACTAAAAAATCAATGGGGTGTCATAGAAATTGAACATAAGATCAATCATATGATTATATACCTATAAAAGAGTCTATAAATACCAAGGTAACCTCATATTAAAACAATATAACCTTCAATTTTTTATAAACCCAGATCATATAACAATTATAATAGCTAAGAACCACCACTAACAGATATGGTTTAAAATTCATAAAGAGTACATTTTTTTCTTGATACTGATGAAGGTGAAAAAAATTTCGTAAATAAAAATATATAAAATAAAAAAGTACTATTGGATCACATGAATAACCATAGAGTCTATAGTTTTAGAGTTTCATGGTATTATAAACAAATAATATCATATTGTATTCATAAATAACTGGCTCATAAATATTGACATCATCTCCTGTTATGATAATATTTTTTTATTTCATATTATGTGATCAACTGAATACAATTTAAATCCCATATGGACATAATTTATTCAACATAATTATTTATAACATGAGGAAAAGAAAATAAAATTATAGTGATAACAAATTCTCAGTGTGGTTAGAAATAATAATTATATATTTAATTTCATTAATGAGAAGAAAAAGATTATAAGGGTATGGATACCTAATCACAGTTCATGATAAAATACTAAAATAAATCATATACATCATTACGTGGATCAAAAAAATATGAAAACATGGAAATGGAATGATTCATCAGAATAAATAATCTAGATCCATGTTATATCAATAAGGATCATAAAAACATTATAAACCAATTGAATATAATTTAAAACCAATCTGGATACTGGGATCATTACATTCATAGAATATTTTCAAACCCCTTTTATTTTGTAACATAATATGAATTAAATATAATATAAACATTAAGTAATGCATTATAGAGATTTATTGGGCCCCAATATTCATGTAAGGTATATCTTGAACACCCATAATCTATAATAGTTCTATACCCTTCATAGAATATATATAAGGATCACCCATTTTACATGAGTTATATTGTGGCCCAACACATTGTATATTGTATATTAGGCTTACAAGTGAGCTATAATGTCACTAAACTCTTCATATCAATATTGGTAAAATTTGTATTATATATTTTTGTTTTATAGAATAATTATTAAAACACATTCATAATAAAACACTTTCAAACCCCTATTTAACCCTATATGAAAAACACATTCGAATAAAAATATAATCTTTTTTTAAAAACTAATTATCAATACTAAAATACCCAAAAATATATAATGTTTTTAATTGAATAAAACAATAATTATTTTGATGGAATTAAAAAATAAATAATAAACCTGGTGGTGGAAAACCTATTGTCTCTATGTACGTTAAGAATATAAAATTCCTTTTACATTTTTTCATAATATTCTGTAATTATAAGTGAAAATATCCACTTTGAAACCCATTAAAATATAATATAAAATTGAAATAAAATGTAATTTTAAAATAATCTATTTCAGAATATAAATAATAATTAAAATACCTTAAAAATATGATTATGGAATAGAATGATTTGGAAGGAAAAAATTTAAAATATGATTATTTTTAAAAGAAAATTCCCTTATTACATAGAGAACAATTGAATTATAAAAACAATTAATTAATAACATTAGAAAAAAATCATATATAACTATAAAATATAAATTAAATATATAAAATTTAATGGATATTTATATACACCTTATAAATGTGTATCGGTTCCTAATAACAAAATACGACTCAAGGAAAAGAAATTGATATGAAGTCCCTTACTAATTTGAACGTTAAAGCCTCAAACTACGGGAATGAGAGATAATAAAATAGATATGTATATACATATATATGTTTTTATATGAATTAGGAAATATATTAATGGATAGTATATAAACCACATATCCAAAATAAGTGGTGAATATGGACTGTATCTCATATAATTAAAAGTGAAATGAAAATAAAATACATTGAGTCTGATTCTTCATGTATGTTCATTTGGTTAAATAATAATAAAGTAGTGTTACTTATTTATTTTTGTGAGATGATTTTTTTCAATTATATTAATAATTTTATTTATATTTTTATCATGTTATACACAATTACCTAATCAATTAGGTCTACTATAGATGATTTGACAATATTCAACTTATGTGTCAAAAATGAAATTAGTAGGATGAATATGGTCAAATAGGTCTCCATTTAAACATATACAGAATAATAATCAATAAAAAATAATCATATTTATCTTTTAAGAACAATTTTGAAACTTATTATGAATGATGGTTATAAAAAATGAACTAATTTTTTTCCCTTAGAGACAGTAGGTTGTATGTATATATGAGTAATGTTTTAATTTTTTAGTTATAATTTCGGAAAGAAGGAAAGAAATATTTTAACATTAAAGATTTATAATAATAAAATAAATTCAATCATAGATAAATATTTATAATAAAATATATAATTATTTTTATGTGGTGGTGTAAAAAATATTCACCTCACTTCGAGGAGGCGGTAGCCCACGTGTCTTCAAACGATGTGGTCATTATTATCAGTGTGTGAAAAATAAAAAATAATATGATATATTAATGTTAAAAAATGATAATTATTTAATAAAATTTGGAAAAATTACCTGCATGTTATATATATTTATTTTCAACACCCTTATTACCATCCATGTAACATGTTTGGTAAAATCATATCACAACGCTTCGCATAGTGGTAGTCCTCCATACACAAGATCGTTGATATCGTGCCCCTTATGGAATGAAATGTAAAAGAATATATATGATATAATAACTAAATAGGGTTTAATATTTTCTAAATATAACATTTAAATTTTATATCTATTATCATACCCAACCATTAGCGGTGTAATGGAAAAATGAATGACCATATTTCATGAGACAATAGTCTATCGTACACACAAATGATGCTTGTTAACACATTATATGGAAGTGTTTGTGGTTTTATATATTAACCATGAAATATATAATATAAATATATTATTTATAAAAAATATAATATATCAATATAAAATAAAAATAATTTATATTGTGGATAATGAAAATTACACATAATTTTTTGTTGATGAATTTTACCTCTTCCTCTAGTAACTACTTTGGGTTTTCATTAAATGAATTTCATGGTAGGATTTATCCCCAAAATATGTATAATACTATAAATATAGGGAACATTTAACGATATTTTCATTGGCCTTGTATGATCCAAAGATATTTTATGGTTTGGAGAAGGGAGGATATAAGGTGTCCTTTTTTAAAGGTGATGAGTGGGACACATGAAATATTTTTTGAAAGAGTGAATTCCACCCACATTATATTCAAGTTACTAAGACCCAATAATTCACCATAAATGAAAATATAGGGTATATGTGAAAACTATTCCTATCCAATGTGTGTGGTTAATGTTTTGGGTCATTTGTACACATTATATTCCATGTTTAAAAATTATCTAAACTAATATTTAACCTATTTAAAAAAATATATTTTAATTGTTTTCACAAATAATAATGCTAAAAAAATTATTTGATTAATTAGAAATTTGTTATTATTATTATTCAAAATATAGAATCTATTTTTCATAATTATATTCTTAAAATTTGAATAAAATGTATTTAATATTTATCCTACAGTTTTTCCATGGCAACATGTTTTTATGATGAGTATTAGTATAGAAAAATATGTTTCTATTTTAACTATCTAACATAAAACAATCATTATTTTAATATATATTAATATATAATAATAAATACTATATATATTTAATTTAAAATTTTTTCTAGTAGAGATTATTTTAATTAATTATTTAATATGGAGAAACATAATCAATTTAAAAATACTGTTCACAAAAACCCAATTTTTAAACCCAAAAACAAACATATAAAAAATAAAATTATAAATTGTATTAAAATTAATTAAATGGATTAAATATATATTAAGATAAATTTAAAACCATATTGTTACATCTAAATTAAATTTTAAATTTTAAATAAAATACATTTTTACCAAAAATTAGGTTTTCACTATTCACTAAAAATCAATATTTTCCAAAATAACACAAAATTTCACCAAAATTTTATTTAGAAATATTGAATCAAAAATGGATATTTATTTTTAAATTTAAATTCATAATTATTTTTATTAATTAGTTTTTAAATATTTTTTCCATAAAGAGGAGTAAAAAATACTTTTTGAAAAATAAAAATTTTATGAATATAATTTGATATATTTGTATATCAAATCCTGAAAAAACAAATGGTAAATGAAAAAATTACACTGAATATATAATATAAATCTATCTTTAATATAATAGAAAAATTGTTATTTTTTAATTTATTTTTATAAAACATACTTATAGGCATTAAAATTGTTTTCCAAAAATAAATTCTCATTTCTTTTCTAAAGTGTTTTATTTTCATTCATAATTACTGTTTCATAGATAAATTTGTTATATATACATATGTATACCATATTTTAATAATTTTGTTAACAATATTCAATCAGAAAATTCCAACAACTATTTTATAATGGTAATATATATCATGGGTCGTCTAAGTTCTATGTCTATTGTTGAATCTTCCATTAAACATAAAAATAATAGGATTTTGTGTAACACATTATAAAATCAGTGTCACGTGTAACTCATTCTAAACATATTGGATAATTCCATTGATTAAATATAATATAATTTTATTCATTAAAAATATCTCAAGGATATATATTATGTGATATTTTATAGTGTTATTTAATAAATATTTACCAAATAACACTACTTATTCTCTATTTTGGGTTATTAGTGAAACTAAAGGGTATTATTTTTGTTATTTTTCTACAAAAACAACAAATTTATTTTATTTAATTCTATTATAGGTCCCTTAGTTACCAAAAATTTAAGAATATTAATGTAATCCTCAAGGCATTTAAGATAAATTATTTGGTCACTAATAAATTATGTTTAGCCCAAACATCATTAAAAATTATTGTGTTATTCACATTCATATTATTTATTATTTAAATTTGTTCATTTTTATTTTTATTTTTAAATTTTATAATTTTTTTCACTGACCATTTCCATCCTTTTAGTAGAAAAATGAATTTTAAATAATACTTTTTTATTCATTATATATTTTTAAGAAACAATCATAAAAGGTGGTCACTACCATTAACAATATAGTTTTTCTAGAAGGATACTCAATTGGTATTGGTAAATTATTTTATGTAATTAACTATATATATTTGAAAAATAAAATATAATTATTTCTTATAATCCCTTTATATCACATTATGAAAAATAGTCTTACATTTTTACACACACACAACAAATGTAAATGACAAATGGAAGCCCAATGATATTATCTCCTTTCATCATGATGGAGAATATATGAATATATTTAATAGTAAAATATATCATATTTAATTTTATAATTTTTTCATGGTGAAAATAATCATGAAAATTGGAAAAAAAAATTGTTCACACATAAAGGTATAAATAATTTCAATGACATTAGTATTTAAATATATAAGAAATATGTTAAATGTTTTGCTATAAACTCCTGATAACCAATTATGGAAATGTTTAATCATTTTATTTTTAGTTTCAATGAATGAAAATATCATGGTAATATATTTTCTATAAAAAAACCTTTTAGAAGCATATATATTCATTATTTTCATGATAATGGACCCATTAGGTAACAACTAACAATACAGTAAAGGGTCAAAAAAACATTGTCATGGATAAGTTGTAAATGTCTCTCATGAATGGTGGGATTAGAATGAAATGAAAATATAATAATCAATCTATGTAATTTTATTTTTATAATACCATTTTTCACAGTTATATAAGGACTAAAGTAAAAAATTTATAATGAATTTTTATACATTGTAAGGAGGATAAACTTGTCCAGCAGAACATATAAACCATACAATCGAGGTAAAAAGGGAGGGCCAATGTGAAGATGAATCATGTTATTAATATATGAATAATAAGAAAATATATATAAAATGACCAATTTTCAGGAAAACATAGATAAAAAATAATAATGGAAATAACGCATTCCCAGTTTCCCCACAAAGTGCTACAGTTGAATCTCAGTCCTTAATTGGGCCAATTATGGGTGTGCCAATTATCTCATAGATAAAAATGTTTAAAATGATGTGATATTATCGAAAAATTCCTCTTATTATTTATTTCATTTAAATAAAAAATATCCTTTAACTAATGGAT
Source organism: Viscum album (assembly GCA_963277665.1). Classification (NCBI taxonomy): domain Eukaryota; kingdom Viridiplantae; phylum Streptophyta; class Magnoliopsida; order Santalales; family Viscaceae; genus Viscum; species Viscum album. Next base: position 638,871,393 of record OY728143.1, read on the forward strand.
ATCAATTGGGGTTGAATTTTTGAACATATAATGAAATTTAAGGTGATAGATGAGAAATATATTCAAGTAAATAATTAGCAAGGCCAACTATTTGATGAATGAAAGGAGTTAATGATAATATTAAAATATTAACCAAATATATATCTAATAAATTCCTCTACATACCATTCTATAGAGTCATATCCAAAATTATTATATGCTTAAGAAAAGATAGGTAAAATTTGAGGTTTTAAAATTCAAATAAATTATTTAGATCTCCAAAATATTCTAAATATATTATTATTTATTATATTTTTAGTGTATAGAAATCATTTGAAATCTATTATAAATATGTACTCGTTACATGGTTTCAATGAAAAACATGAAATTTTGAATATAAATCTAATTTTTGAGTACATTATAAGAATTTTGAGATCGTTACATAAGAGTAATTTTATTCATGAAATGAGGTGATTGTTGAATTAATGGGATTTTGGAAGAAATTTTGGAAATAATGGATATGTTTACCGGATAAAAAAATTATTCTTTTCTCTTAATATGGAATTTTTACAATATTAATGCTTGATAGAAGACCTTTCAGAAGATAATTTGTGACAATTTTGACTAGTAATATTCATTCAGTAGTTGTGATAAGGATAATAAAAAAAATTTAGAACATGAGGAAACAATATATTCCCAAAAAAATCAGAATCCATCCATTTAATAGGGTTTGGAAAGTTAAAATTTCACTATTCATGAGCATAAAGATACAATAAAATAAAATGGATTCTACAAAAATATTATTAATGACATCAAACATAACCATATTCTGAGTGAAACCAAATTATAATCTACTAGTAACTAATTATTCCAACCCCAAATGCACAATTCATATCCAAACCAACATAAATGCACAGTCTAATGAAAATTACGCACTATATTCTATGAAATCAATACCATGAAAACATATATATCGGAATAAATAGAAATTCCTAGGTAGTATCTATTGTAATATATTGTAATTTCATGATGAAATAAAGTTTCTATTATATTGGACTTACATTCAATACATGTCACAATATTAATAAAATATATAATATATAATTAGAAAGGCCTTTAAAAGTTATATATTTCCCATCTAATGGTTTCCAAACCTTCCAATGTAGTTGTTATCATCCTTACTATTGTCTCAATCCAATGATTGATAAAATATAAATTCTTTAATGTATCCCACTATATCTAATAAAAGGTATTTTTCAATGAATATGTTGTGTGATCCTCATTATTGTCTAAATCATTCCTGATTAAAATTTAAGGGAGAGAAATTTATAGTAGAAAATGGATTAATCCAAATGGTATATATGTATTCTTTAAAAACCATATGGTATTCCTTATATAATTTTCCGATTTGAATAATGTTTTTACCTAACAATAAATTTATTATAATCCCATTAAAGGATGTAAAAAATAAGATTATTGAATTAAAACATAGTCACATGAGACATAAGAAATAAATTTACTCAAATTAATACCATCCATGTTTATGTAAATGTAGTTAGAATAATACACATTACTATTGATTCATAATAATATAGTATAACGTGTTCTATTAATGGATTCAGGATTTTTATTATGTATTTAAAATCATTTTCTTAATTTTAATCTCGTTATATTCAAAAGCATTATATATTCGGGATTTCTTCTGATATGTTTTTATATATTTTTAATATGATTTCCAAACTCAATTCTTATGAAGAATAAACCAGATTACATGATAAAAGTTGAAAAAAAAAATTCCTATGGATGTTCTCTTTTTATTAGCTTTTATTCCATTTCTTCGTGAATATTTATGGTATTATTAGTATAATTTTCAAACAATCAATCATGTAATTATATATACAAATGAATTTCATATTATCATATCAAAAATTTCACTCCATATATCTTTCTACTCCTGTGTATGATGGGTATGTATGAATTCAGTGATTAAAAACCAATAATAGAGTTAAGTCTTGAGCTGACAACATAATCATGATTTTGGTTTTCAGTTTATTAATACGATAGAGGATGTCTGATTTATTAAACTAATGAGGACATTTATGAGTACTATATTAAATAATATATTTCTTGGAATTTGGAATATAAATATTAATAATTTATCATGTGAATAAATAAAAATTTAAATTGTGAAAGATTCCATGAAGGTAAGAATAGGATAATGATATATCTTCTTACCTTATTTTGGTTGTGCCTATAAGAATTGTAACTATTTTTTTATCAATAAATATAACAAAACTTTAATTTATTATACGGATCTAATTATTTTATAAAATTGACACCAAAATTCTATTAATTATTGGTGAGTATCACGAAAATTAAAATGAACACACCCAGTCGAAGAACATAGTCAAAAACTATTCTACATTAATAATTTCAAATAAATATAATTTAATTAAATTCTATTATAGTTTATCAATAAATTTGAAACTATATTCAAGAAGTTCTTAGTTATAGATTTAATGTCTTATCATTTCAATAATTTCATTATTATTATTATTATTATTTAAAGATGTCAATTAAGAAGCATAGCTTCTGACCATTTGTTAAAAAAGTAAAAACAAAATAGACAAAAGTGAAAAATAGGGTCAAACAATCATAATTCTCCTCATTAAAAAAACATGAAATCATAATATGACATGTCATTCCCATTACTAGAGCCTCCAATAGATTCCCACTCGGATTGTTACGTTTTCATATTAATGTTCTTCATGTAATTTTCTTCAAACATTGATGACATATTTGAAGATGATTTTGCAAAAACAATCCTAGGGATATGAGAGTAGTTATTGAAGGGTCTTCTCATTGATGGAACATAGGTAAAATCCTCACCGTCAGTAATTCTTGCCTCACCAAATAATATAACATCATTGAAAAAGATAGTCCCACAACATCCAAGAGTAGTGAATCCAGCCATTCCCCCTTCATCATCAGATACATTTCCACATTTTCCAGTAAAAGTTGTAGAGTGAAATAAAATCAAGGCTTCATATTGATAGTCATCATTCAGTTTTTCATCATTATAAATAGATTAATCAACTAAAGTGGGACATGAAATAGATTTGTTGTTGATGTTTCTTAATCCATGTTAACATCAATATTATAATGGACACTATGAGATCTTGTTGGAGATGCATCCATTACCATCTCTTTTCCCTTAAGTGAAACATGATATACAAGTTTCTCTAAAGCCAAAAAATCAGAAACAATGAGATTTTTCTCTTTAAGAGAGTCATTTTCCTTTTCTGCAGGCTTGGAAAAATATGGGCCTTTCATAGTTGTCTTTAGACAACAAAGGATGGAGGGATTGCCTCACATCCCACACTACTTACAAGAAATGTTCTTTCTTCACAACTCCAATTAGTACCCAATATCCATAAATTCTTTTCATTAGAGAATATTTTTATCATACTCAACATATATTCAAATGAAATCTATTAGAGTGGAGTGTGTTACCATGTCAATAAGAGTGCATTTTCGATCTACTTCGATAATCATCAAGGAGATGTTCCCATATACATGGTCTTATTACCATCAATAAATGAAGATGTTACTTATAAATTACAATTCAATGAGTTACATGTACATAGGGAATATATAAATAGGGAAATAAAAAACAATTAAACTAATATCTGGATACCTCTATGAATTCAATGAAAATAAAAATAAACATAAATAACATCCTAAAATGGTGGTGGAAAATGGGTCCACAATGATATTTTTTATTTAATAACAAAATAATGATGAGAATAAACAACTATGAAATCTATTATCTTACGTTTTTCTATTTGTAAAATATGATATCAATGATGAATATAAGATAGGTGATGTTGTTGTGATTATTAATATTCATTGGATTGACTATAATTCAATTTCATAAGAACATAAGTTCTATGTGATCAACCCATATTAAAAATTGAAGATTGATTAACAATTAATATATATATATATATATACAGAGGGTTTAAAAACACCACTAGGATGGTGATATTAGGAGATATATTATAGTATATTCACATACTACCTTAATCTAGGACAATTATAATCATGGTGACACTGAGTAAATAAGAATACTTGAAGTCTAATACAATTAATAGAGATATAATATTTATAAATACATTAATATGAAATTAAATTGAAAATTAATTAGGACTAACTCCAACTACATTAAATATTTATATTCAAATAACCAATGGGATGACCTAGATATTGATCAAAAAGTATATTCACCAGATATGTAGTTGAAAAAATTATTATTAGTAACCATACCTATATAAAAAGAACAACAAGTGGACTAATTTAGTGGTAATTCATGATTTAAATTCATATTCCATTAATTTCAGTATATTTGAACTATTAATTTATTCCCCAATTTAACTTATATAGAAACAAAAATAAACAAATCCATATCTGATAAAAATGGGTAACCATTGAAGAGGTGGAATTATACAAAGGGATGGTGGCTACAACTCTTCATTTTCATGACTACCCTACCATCAAGTTAAAAATTGAAGTCAAAATATTAGTAGAATTTGATACTAATATTTGTTTTGTTTAACAGGGACTCAATTTGATAAATTATACATTATAAATATCTAGGATGAGAGGATATTGTAATTGCAAGTATACTAGCTGGATGAAATTAGTGGCTTCTTTAAAAGAAACCCAACCGACCTTCTGAAAATGGTTGTTAAAAAAATACACAATGAGAGTAATCATATAATTAGTACAATATTATGGGGTTAAAATAACTATTTTTAACTTTTATCTATCATTTAATATATTTTTAATTGAATTTTTAAATTGTTATACTTTTATACTATTGGACATAGGATAACCATTGGAAGGATCTTAACTCAGGACCATTTAAAATAACATCAAATGATTTCTTAATTATTATTATTTTATCACTAAGAATATTTTATTTGAATTATTATTGGTAATCAATAGGTTATTATTATATAAGTATGTGTATGGGTTGTGATATATATTTTTATTTTTCCATCATATTTTTAGATTTAATTTAAATGTGTTTTAAGTTGTTCATTAAGATGAACTAAAATCCATATCAGTCTCAAACTAGAAAAAATTAACACAAATGATATAGAATTTAATCTGATGAAATGATAACAACTAATATTTGGTCATAATATTCAATGTATCATAAAATTGGGGGAGGATTTTGTCTTCTAAAAATCACCCACAATTCTGGATTTCAGCATGCACTGGGATTTTTACAGAAATGTTGTATTTTTCTTCTATATTAAAATATGCAGTAGATAAAAAAATAAATAAAAATACATTTTATAGATGTTTAGGGCACAATGATTCCCTAGTATACTCCACCAAAAACTCTCTCTTCATGGTTGGTGATTTTCATTAGAGTGGTCCACTTATCACAAGACTAAGAATCCACAACTTAATGCTGGTAGTTGACACTATTACCAAAAGAGTAATAAAAAAATCCTTGTTTTTCTATAATAGAGAACAATTATCCACATATTTGATTGAGAATTTGATACTCCACCATAATAGAGTACGAGAAGTTGAAACTCAAATAAGTAAAAATATATTGATTTGTTGATTTGGGTTGATCTTCTTAGTTTCAACATCACACAAATGACAATTGACAAATCTTATTCTTAAAAATTAATATCATTATGAATAAAATAGTTTGATGAGGTCCTTCTGTCACAATGATCATCAATAAAATAGCCACTAAATACCAGTAATAATAATTGAGAAGAAAAATATTTAACATCTATATATCCAAAGTGTAGCTTCTTTCAGAATCGATTGTTTGCACTCACAGCACTGTATAAGATAATTTCAATTATATATTTACATATTCGAAATTCATAACACACACAAAGACACACACACACACACACATATATATATATATATATATATGAATAGCTACTCTAAAATAATATATAGAACATAAAATTCACTATGGTATTACAAATCCAAAAGAATAGCATTATTGGTTACAAAAATTCAAATTCTAATTAACAATGTTAGTCATAACATACAATAGAAATATGACATATTTTCTCCAATGAATATAATTCATTGAATCAATAAAAATGATCCTTTAATTGTTTATTAATTTTTAAATGACTGTTGAAAAAAAAATTGTTGAAAACATTGATTTAAAAACATCAGCATTGAGAATACAATGTAGGGTTGAGATATATAGTGCATGGTTCCTTCACATATCATAGGGTTCCATACTTATACTTTAACCTTTACGTGAAGTGGAAATAAAATGTAGAATATGGATGAAAATCCATACATTTATCAATTTCTTCATAAAAATATGAATGTATCGCTAATTAACTATATGTTCAACTTTTCCTTACATATGGTATGAACAGTAAAAATAGACTTCAATATAATGTCGTTGATCTATATAGGTTTTAATTTTTCGAAATTAATTATGTCCATCCAATTGAATTATTTTTAGTGTAGGGTAGGGTTGATACAATATGCAATATTTTCACTTTTTTAGCATAATGTTGTATTGATACCATAGATATGTGTTATCTCCTCCACTATTATGTAGGGGTTTGAAATGGTGCTTCTAGAGTTATTGCAGTAATGTTAAATTCCTTAAATAATATAAAAATTTCGGAAAACTTGTACAATAAATATTTATTAGAAAAAATAAGGGTATTTTAAAACATAAAATATCTAAAATTATTGTTTATTATTGAGACAATGAATTCTCTGCATATCCCCCTTTTGAAGATCAAAAATCCCATTATATGATCCGTAACAACATTTAAATATACTATAGGATTTTGTAAACATAAAAAAATAAATATAGAAATTTTTTTGAGATCTTTATTTCAATATATTATTTTAATAAATAAAATAGATACATTTATATGAAACATTTTATCAAATGAAATTTATTTGTTTTCAAATAATATCTAGTAAATTTTCCAATTAAAAATTTTCTCCAAATCAATATTATTCCAAAAATTTACCCCTTTATGTGATTTCAAATAGGCCGTTTGAACAAATATATGATATAAACCACATTTAATATAGAAATAAACAATAATTAATATTTATATTTAAAGGCATAACAAAAATTAATTTAGGATTTGCAGTTTAATCATTGAACTAAAAAATGATTCTAAAAATAGGATAAGAAGAAACCAAATTGAATATACAATGAATTGAAATGTTTTGTAAAAATAAAGTACAATCCTTAGTCAATAAAAGGGTCTTCAGAAAAATTTCTTTCGCCTTGAATCCAAGGACATAGGGTTCATTATTATGATAATGTGGATATAATGTACTACTAAAAATGAAGCTTTAAAAGATGGAATATGAAACTATTGTTTATGTATTATGACCGTTGTTCAAGAAGATTCGTTGAATCCTTTCCAACCACTAAATTCTCAATCAGATTAACCATAAAAAAACTCATTCACATCTTTCGCTACCTGAATAAATGTGGTCATCTTTCCCTTAATTTGATTAATCACTAATCATAACTGGGTTTCACTTGAATTAAGTTAAATAAGAACATGTATATGATTTTATAATAGTAAAATTAATGTGTTACTATCCCATTTATGAGTGTTTAATATATCATAAAACTCATTCATTATATAGGTAATTGATTAAAATTTTCTAATCATTTCTATTGGTGTCTATTGAGAGGAGGTGGTTTCTTGACTACATTCTCAAATATACTGAAATTCTCTCCCTATCATTATCTTAAACTCATCAAAGTCTGATTTCATAACAAATTCATCTCTATTCAAATTTCCCAAAATAAGGATCATACTGATAAGCTATTTAAGATCTATAAGAAATAAGATTTTATTTGAATTTCTTTAAAAAAAACATCTGTTATAGAACTCATATCGTGTAATTGGATAATCCTTTTAATCATCAATTTAATTTTTCATAGCCACCAATTTTTCTCTAAGAAAAAAAGTATGAGCCTCTAATTGATTGATCTTTATTGCAAAGGATTTATCCTAAGAATCATAATATTCAAGAGATAGAGTGTTAGGGTTAGGAATAGATTCCCTATGATGAACTTATACAAAGGCCAAATATTGATCTTCGTTACTAACTTATATGTTTCCCAAGGAAGATCCTCCTGTAACATTAGAATCTATGAAAAAATAGTATAAATATCTTGAATAAATTCCCTAATATTTTCATGATTTTGAGGATCTTAATAATCTATTGGATTATTACGCTTGACTACTCCTAGGGCTTCATCCATAGACTCGTGAATGAAAAATGTAACTATTATTTTCCAATCAAGAGATTTTGTTGTCCTTAAAGGGACTTCTTCATCAGGTCTTTTTAAAAAATATCCAACATAAGGAATCATCCTTTTCTCCCCCTGATTAGCTAAAAAAATATTTTTTGTTATTATGAACAAACTAGTATATTATAGTTGCAAGAATTTCCCCATACAAATCCAAGCTTCATAATTGATCCAATATTCAATGTGTTGTTGTGGATAAATGTTTTCATGAAATCCATATTGATAATGTTTCATTTCCTTTAGAGAAAAATTGAAATAATCCTTCCGTGTTGATAATATCCCAAATTGGCATCCTTGTGGAGTAATGGTATAAATATCATATAATAAACTAACTAAAATTATACATTACATGGTTCAGAAATAAAAACATGGTATACATGTCTGGTTATAGGACATTATCTAGCTCAGAGGTCCTTAGAAACTTTTTAGATGGAATAAAATTCAAAATAAATCAATGATCAGATGTATGTTCTTTTTTCATTGCCTTCTTAAAAGTTCTTTTTCCAAAAAAACATAATATCCTTTGATTAATTTTTCACATTACTAATATTTATCTAATAAAACTAAAAATCTCCCTCATGGGTATAATGTAACATCTCATCCATTTCCATAGAAGATGAACAAAAATCACAATCATTAATCTTATCAGTGATGTTATCTTCAAGGAATCCATGACAGAAATACAAAATTCTATAAAATTTCATTACTTTAATGTCATAAACCATAAGCATGTTATCTTATACAAAATAATAATTTAGTCCTTGAAATATCATTTCTTCATTTAGAAAAAGATTTAGAGGATGTAAATAACCAAAATAAATTTCATTTCCCAAGAAAACATTGAGTGATTTACATGAACCATAAGTTGATGTATCCAACTCATCGTGTGCAGGTATTTGAGAGGTTTCCATCTCATAAGGTTTCAATATTGAATGGATTGAAATTTTAGGGTTTCAGCACATAGGAATTGAAATAACCTCTTTAAACCGAAATGAAATTTAGGAGAAGAGAAAGAGAGTGGGAGAAGGAAAATAGTTTTCTAAAACAAACTAAGAATGTACTCATAATATTTAAATTTTTAAAGACAGGTACAATATAATAGAAATAAACTTGTAAATTAAATAGTAATAAAATAAAAAATTAAATAATTCATTCTAAAATAAAAATTAAGCGACCAAAAATATATTAATAAATAATAAATTTAACTAAAATATTACTAACTACTCCAAAATAAAATCAAAACTTGCATAGGTAAGTTGTATAGTAAAAGTATCATCTAATTGATATTTGGTATTAACAATTTCTAAAGATATAACCTTTTTAATGACATTATGTCTTATAAATTGATGTTTTATATCAATGTTCTTAGTACTAGAGGGACATACAGGACTTCTGGAAATATTTATATCACTAGTATTATCACAAAAAAATATGTATACTGTTAATTTATAGTCTAATGTTTAATCGAGTTTTATTCATCCACTATACTTGTGAACAAAAAATTCCAGCATACACATATTATTCCTAAGTGGTTAACATGGAAACTGAGTGTGGTTTCATACTACACCATGAAACAATTTATTTTCAAAAAAAAGTGATAGGTTCCTAAGGTAATTTTTCTATCAAATCTACAACCTCTATATTTAGAAACTAAATATTAAATAAAATTAAAATTAACTATAATGGGGAAATTTATATATGAAATAATATTTCATTTTAAATATCTAAAAATCCTTTTAATTGATGTAATATGGTACTATTATTGAATTTTGTTGAAATATAGAAAAAATAAATATATAAAAACTAATGTGTAGTCGATTAGCAGTAAAATATAAAAAATGCTCAATCATATACTTATATAACTTATTTTTAACTAGTTTTCTAGCATCATCCAAATCAAGTTTTATATTTGTACACATCGGAGTTATATGAGTCTTACCATTTTCAAGTCCAAAGTTTTTTAATAAATAAATTATATACTTACATTGATTTAGATGATTACAATATTATTTTTGTTAAATCTAAAATCCAGAAAGAAATTCAGTTCTCCCATCATACTCATTTCATATTCATTTTTCATTAAATTTTTTAAATGGTGAAAAACATTTTTATTAGATGAACCAAAAATAATATCATAAATATAGATTTTAACCTACAAAATTTTAAATAAAAAATTTTATTAAAAATTTTCGGATCTTCCAATCCATTAATAAATACATTTTTCAATGGAAATGAACTTAATCTTTCATACAATCCTCTAAGTTATTTTTAAAGAGATAAAGAGAATTATTAAGTTTAAATACATAGTTTGGTTTTTAATAATTTCTAGTAGCATGGGTTTATTCAACATAAACTACCTCCATTAAATAACCATTTTTAAAGTATTCCATAACATCAAATAGACATAATTTGAAATTCATATCAGATATATAAGCTAAAAGGTTTAATAAGTATTATAATCATGATATATGGAAAATGTCTCAAAATAATCTATTCATTCTTCATGATTATTTATAATGGATACTAAAATAGGATTATTTCTGGTTATGATCCCTTGATAATCTTATTTATTTATAATGACCCACTTAGTTACTATTACATGATAGTTTTTTGGTCTCTATAATAGGTCACAAAAATTATATCTTTTGAAATTTTCTAACCACTCTTGTATGACTAACATAAAGCTCTCATCTTATAAGGATTCTTCAAAATTGTTAGGATCTAACTGAGGTAGAATTATAGATAATTCAGTTAGGTTTACTATATTTATAATTGTTTTAATTCATGTGGCTTGGTCTCCTATAATAGTTTCTTAAGGGTAGTTTTTTGAGGTTCAAGACTATCTAGGCAAGACATTATTAGTCTCTTTACTATAATTTTCTTATCAACAGGATTGATATTTATATGTATTGTTATCAAAATCATATTTAAGGGTTTTAAGTCTCTTATTGTGAAAAGAAATTGTAAATTTATCAGTTTGTTTTTTATCCTTAATAAAAGGTCCAGTTTCATCAAACTTGTCATGATAAAATACATAAAAAATATTTGAATTATTTTAAACACTCTATAAGATTTATTGGTTTAAAAATATACCAAAAGTAATCTTTAATTGGTTCTGGATAGAACCTATAGTGGTTGTCATTAGTATTTATGAAATACACCTTGCATCCAAAACAATACAAGTACATTGCATTTGGTTTTCATTTATTACAATGTTCATAAGGTATCGTTTTAAAAGTATACCTTATTAAAACTATATTCATGATATAGTATGTTATTATTATATATTCTTTCCAAATATACGTAAGAAGACTATATTCATTCAGTATAGTCCATTCCATTTCATGAATTGTTCTATTTCTCCTTTCAACAATCCCATTTTGTTGACGTGTTATTAGGGTTGAGAATGTGTGTTTAATACCCAGATTTGATCAAAATGAATATAATTATTGATACTCAAAATCTCCACTATTATCACATAACAATGAATTTACTTTAAAATATTTTTTATTTTGAATATTTTTACAAAAAAAATCAAAAACTGGGATAACCTCATTTCTAAATACTATAAAATAAATCTATATAAACATAGAATAATCATTCACTAAAACATAAATGTATAATTTACCTACCAATATTTCAGTGTTTGATGGCCTAAAAAATTCGTTGCGGACATGTTCTATAGATTTATATGTATATATTTTCTTAATATATTGGATAGAATATTTTTGATGCTTTCCAAATTTTAATGCATTACAAAATCATTTATTGTCAACCATAAGACTAGAAAAATAAAAAAGTAACAGTTTCACAGACAATTTATGTTAAACATATATATTATAGTGTCCATGTAATCTAAGCCAAATCCACGATTCATTTGACTTTATGGTTAGAAAATTAAAATATTTTGCATATAGAATTCAAATCTAATGTATAAACATTATCCGTTCTATGTGATATCAATTTAAGAAAGTTATCTTTAAACATAGAGCATGGGTTTTTAGAAAAATCAACATATAAACAGTCATCACAAAGTTCAAACAAGGTTATCAGACTATGCCTTAACCCTTGAACATAAAGTAAATTATTTATTTACATAGTTTTCGATCTCCAATAGTTTCAACTCGAATTATTTTTTCCTTTGGAATTTTCACCAGAGTTAACTAATCCTCCATCCATTTGAGTTACTGTATGAAATATTTTTGATCCCATAGTCATATTCCAGAAATAGACACATTCCTTATATAACATGGATTTTCATTTTTCTATGACACATTTCATTGAGAAGTAATTGAAGATATGTTTTTTTTGGTGCCCATATATTATTGGGTTCAGTAGTGTTAACAAACAATGATCTGGGAATCTAGATCTTCTTTATTTTCCCATAATTCTTATTAGCTTATTCTTATAAACATTTCAAAATAAAGGATCGTTTAATACAATTAATTTAAGTATTTTTTTCAATAGAAATTATTTATAAAATAATATTTTTTTCCATAATGATAACAAGTACTGTTTTTAGAAATGGGCACAAAATAATTTGAATGTAATTTTGATTTCTCCCCCTTAACTAAAATTCCATATAATTCTATTTTAATGAAACTATTTCCAATAATTCCATGTAAATTATTTCTCCATTAGTAAAAATATGGGAATCTATCTTATATTATTCTATATAAACATGCAATTTTGTAACCATTTTTTCTTGATCATCATAGTTTGAAGTAGATGGGTTGAGTTTTTCAATAAACTATAGATGTAGTTTTAGTAGGGTATAAGATTCGCCTAAACAACATTGTGAATGTTTTTTTATAGATTTATGTATCTTTAATAATTAATAATATTTTTATTCTAACATATAAAAATAGGATGCCAATTTTTCATTTGAGAAACTAAAAAATCTAAATTAGATGAGAAATATGTTTGTAACTTTTCTTCTTCATCCAAAAACACATATTGGCTTTTAGATTATATTGAAATTTTTCTTAATTGGACTTTGATGAACTGTTGGAGTCTTCAGATACACACCATGTACATTTCATTTCGCGTTTTCTTTTTTGATAATAATAAGGATTTTTATATATATATTTTATTATTTTATTATTTCATCTTTCATTTCAGAATAGTATGGTCTGATATAAACCAATTTATTTCCTTTATAGCTTCAAATTTCTCTTGTTTCTTTGTCATCCTTAATGAATGATATCATGAATCCTCTTTTCTTCTTTTGAAACATATTGCACATTCTATTTATATGATCCAGTTACATTTTATAATTTGAGATATCGGTATTTTTTTATTCATTGACATCTTTCTTTTTTAGGTTATACTATTGGGATGTCACCTACAATGAAATATTTTCCTTCATTATAATAATCTTATTATCATTATCTTCAGCCTGTATTTTTACTTTATACATCATCAGTGTTCCAATTATTTCCTTAATTGTTAGATCATTGACAATTGATGAATGTAGAATTGAGATAGATTTGCCATTCCATTTAAAAGGTAGTAGTTATATTAATTTCAATGCTTGATTATATTTATTGATCGGTTAAACTAAGGTAGTAATATTTTTGAAAATTTCTATAAGCCATCCATCATCGGTGTGATGCTTTCACCACAAAACATTCTAAATGTGTCGAATTTTTTCTTAACAGTAGCATACCAAATACATCTAACATTGTTTCATCCATCATAATATATTTTAGTAGATTTCTAAATTTATTAAGAAAATGGGAATTATGATATAAGATTGAATTCATCTATCCCAAGACAACAAATAACATCAATCATTACTTAATAATTGATATCATATTTGGTATCTTTTTCCGCAGTCTGTGTTTCTGGTTACTCATGAATCTTAAAAGGCATATTTATTTTTATTATATATTGAATATAATATCTTTCAAATAAATAATCATTCAGAATTTCAAAAATCCATGTTTTTAACCATTAAATTATTTAGTACATATCATATAGATTCATTCTATAGGATCATCCATTTCCATATTTATATAGACATTATAATTTTTAGTATTGTATATCTTTATTCAAAAATCATTCCTCTGATACAAATTTATAGGTTTTAATATACAATTTAGTACAAGAGGGGTGTATTGTGTCATCTAAAAAATCTTCCACAATTCTAGATTTTGAAACCCACTATGATTTATGTGGTTATGAAGTGTTTTAAATCTTAAAGAGAATATGAAGTGGATAAACCAAAATAAGGATCATTGCTTTTTGTAGTGGTTTGGGGAACAATGATCTCTTAGATCACTCCACAAATAACTCTCCCTATGAACCTGGTGATTTTCAATAGAATGGTACTATATCACAAGACAATGAATATACAACTGATTGAATGTAGTTGATACCTTAAAAATATGACTAATAACAAATACTTCTGCACCTATAATCGAGAACTACTTACCCAGATCTTAGACAAAGAAGTTGATTCTCCACCACAATTGAGTACGAGTAGTCAAAAATCAAATATATCAAAATGTATGGATTTATTGATTATGTTTGATCTTCAATGTTGTAATAGTACACAACTGACAACTGATGGATCTTATTCTCAGAAAAAAATTATCTTCACGAATAAAATCGTCTGAAATGATCCTTATTGCATAATGATCATCAGTATGACGGAAACTAAATAGAAGTAGTAATATTATAATAATAAAGAATAAAAAAATTTATCTCTAACTGTATCATCATTCATAATCAATTGTTTGTTGAAGCATCAATTTTGTTTATAATTTCAATAATACAGTAGCAAATGTGATTAACTTATCACACTCACACATATATGTATATATTTGGAGGTATAATTTAAATGAATATATAGAATAGATAAAATTCTTCCTTATATCATATAAAAAAGAATAACCTTATTGATATAAAAAATTCAAATTCTAATTCACCGTAGGAGTCGCAACATCCAATTGAAATATATGCGATTTTTTCTAATAAACATGGCTCTTTCAAACAATAAAAAGAGTGTATGAATCATTCTTTATTTCTAACATGATCGTTGCAAAAAATTTGAAATGAAAACACGTCTTGAAAAACTTCCTCACTGAGAACACAACATAGGGTTGGATGAATAGCATAGGGTTCCTTCACATTGAGTAGAGTTATTTATTATAGTATAGGGTTCGTTTTCCGTACATTGACCTTTACATACCATAGTTGGAAATGTGGTCTAGGATTGATATTCCATACATTTATCCTTGTTAGCATAATATCCTAAATGCGACATTAATTAACCATATGTTCAACATTTCCATATATAGGGCATGAAAAATAAATTAAGACTTCATTGAAGGGTTGTTAATCCATACGTGTGTGGATTTTTCGAACATGAGGATGTTGATGCAAACTTAAATAATTTTGTGAGGTATAGGCTGGATACCATAAAGAATCATTTCAATTTTCTATTATAACATAGGGTATGTACCAAACACAGCTGTTATCTCTTCTAGAGTAATATAGGGTTTTGAAATAGTATTTCCATAGTTATTCCTATAATGTTAAATTCATTAAAAAATATATAAATTCCTGAAAACTCATTTTTGAAAAAAAAATAGAAAACAAACTAGGTTATTTGTGGACATCAGAATCATTATAAATTATATTATATTATTGAGATAGTACATTCCCAACAACTAATTAAATTTAATTTTGTTTTATTGGATTTTATTTTTATTTATATATACTTAATTTTTTATCTTCAATTTAGGTGAACCATATTCTGTAATGAAAAATAGATTTGGGAGACACCATAAATTGAGATAGGATATCATGTATAAAACGTATTTTTATCTATATCAATGTATCTTAATTTAAAATTTGTATATTTTTTTCTATGTGTTTTAGAAAATAAAATCCAATATTAGTTTTAAAGTGAATAATGAGAGTCAGCCTCTATACTCTACTTCCATGTCTTTCTTTTCACAAATAACATAGGATGATTAATTTTTTTAAGGGGTGTATTATTTTTTGATCATCTATAATCATAAAATAATTTTTATAAACAAAAATTGAATGGGAAAAATTTATTAATTGCTTAATTTAAATGAAAGATTGATAGTGAGGTGTATAAAAAAATAAAAAACATGTGTAAGATGATGTATAATAATGTTTTATTTATTATATCAAGGATGTTCAAAACTAAAAAATTAGTGACTAACTCAAGGGACATGGAATTAAGATGTTTTATTGATGTTAAAATAATTATTTAGATAAGTTTAACATTTTCCATTCATTAGTTTAGGTATTCAACATTATAGGACTTATTATCCTTGTTGAAATCATGTGTGTAATTTGTCTTTAGATATAAGTAATACCATAGGAGTTAAAATAAATTATCATATGGTATAAATTTTAGAAAAAAAATTATATAATTTTATATTATAATTCCTTAATTATATCGCTTCAAGATTCACATAAATTTTAATTTTATACATTATCAGAATAAAATAAAAACTTTGAGAAAAATTTATAAACAATAAAAAGTGATGATATTGATAAATAGTTTATTATAATATGTAAAATTAAATGGGTTATATTTAAAATATATTTTCCAAAAATTATTGTTGAGTAAATTTGAATAAATAAAGAGTGGACTCATGTTTATATTGGATAATAGAAGAGATTTCAATCAATTAAACATATTTTCAAAGAAAATGAATTTTTTATTACATATTGGTAAGGATTTATAACAACAGAGTAAGTTTGAGGAACAAAAGTAAACCCAAAAATTCCAATATATCACAAAAATGTTCCTACCTAATATTTAATAAGTCCGTTGAATGTTTTTTCAGAAACTAAGGATACACTTATTTACAAATATAATCTCACTCCTACCACGAAAAAGGTTATAAGCACTTAATGATTTCCCCAATGTCAATGTTATAGATAATCATCCATCAAATTAATGTTCAATTATCATACATAGAAAAAGTCATACTTAATCATATTATGAGAAGATCCATAGTAGAATTTACTAGTTACTAAAAGAGTTTACATACTTAATACCAATGTTTTTCCAAAATAATTGAAATCTAACTACTAAAAAGCATTTAAAAATCCACTAATACATAATCATCTTCAAGATACATTATTTTCACAATTCAATGGTTAAAAAATTTTCTGATGAAACACAGAAAATAGTCAATATTAAGATCATGATATGTATTCTTTGTGATACACTTACCCTCAAATGATAAATATACCCAATATAAAACTTATTACTAGAAATATTGTTGTACTATATACATTATAATTCTAATTTATTCCAATCATCTGGATAAAAACTCTACTGGCCTCAACATAGTCTCAAGTATTATATTTGGATATGGAATACATCGTAATGCATCCTTATATCCCTATAATTAGATACATTTCATTTCCACTCTTGGATGATATTTTTTTACTCCTAATTCCTTCAATGTTTATATTGAAATGATAATTATAGGGTGACAATGATTAAAAATATATGTGGAAAAAAATCATGTTTGATGGACTGATATGGATTCCATATGTAAATTGTATAACATTGTTTAGTAATTCACTAATGATTAAACAATATGGATCCAAATCACAGTGAGAGAATAATATGAGACTGTGGCAGTCAAACCCACAAACCCAAAACTAAAATATGAATAAACAAACATGGATTCCATTTAAAAGATCCCATGTAGGGGATAAAATTCAATATTTCTCTTTGATTCATGTGAGTACAGGTTGTTCCCATTATTAATTGGATTATATATTTGAACATTATAATTTAATCGTTTTTATTGTAATTAATTTTTTTTATCATATATAATTATTGGTATTTATTTATTAATATTTAATTTATAGTTTATTCATCATGATCATAAATCCTTATGATGGTAGATTACTAAGAGGAGGACCAGATCTTTATGGTTATAGTAGTTTTTCGTAGCTTATTCTTCATTTTCTATGTTATGATTTCAAATAAACATTATAGATAGAGTTTTATAGAGATTAATTTTGATGTATTTAAGTGTATATAAATATCTAATACATTATTTATTCATCCAAAAAACAAGTTCACCCCCAATATAATTTAGTTAATCCATTTTGCAATGTTATTGAAGGAGTCAATTGATGAACAACATATGATAGTGTTCTGCATCGCAGTAATGAAAATATCCTCATTATGGTTGTAATTATATATGATATATGGAGAGGGGTCTATGTGGTGTACTAATGAGATCATAAAGGTGTAAAATATTAAATAATATAATTAAAATATAATGGGTTAAAATGATATTGATATATCCAATGAATGAATTTAAGAGAACAAATGAATCTATGAATAATTTTAAGTGCCAAAGGATAACATTAACACCTTCATTCCAAATAAATTTCACCCTATATTGTATTGATTTTAATTATTTATATTTAATAATCCATAAGTAATTCCCAATATTTTTATATGCGTCAAATTATTTTATAAATTATAAAATAAAATTGAATAGTATTATAGAATATCACTGAATTAGTCATCAAACATACATGGAGATGACCCTGTTCAATTACTACATTATAGTCAAAATTTATTATTAATATATATTTACTAATACAAATGAATTTCCATTAGTTACATGTGAAAAAATATTTTTGGACTATTTTCACATGATTAGAAATATAATCATAATATATAAAATATATAAGAGGATCCACGAAATATAAATTTCCTAATTATTTTAATTAAAAAATCCATTTATTTATGAATGAAATTCTATAAATTCAAATTATGGTGTACAAAAATAGTTTATTTCTCTATTGATTTTTCCCATGATATAACCTCATATACAACAAATCTATTTGCAAAATTCAATATTAGTTTATAGGTAGGACCTTTATTTTCATACGGCCTAAAACTATTTGTTTTTTGATTCATTTAATTGAAATATGAATCAATATAACATCCCATGAGATGGAAATATATTTAGATAAAACATATTATTTGACAATATAAAAACTATTAATGAAGAGATAATCAATTTTGATGATAACATATAACTTTAAATAATATGTTAATGTTACATTAATTTTATTAATTTAATAATTACAACATATGTTTTATAAATAAATGGATTAAAATAGAAATTTTTATTATTATTTAATAGTTTTTCTATAATATTAATGTTTCTTTGGAAAATGTTTTTTACAATGTCTTTGATTCCAATGTATGGTTTTTTATTTTCTATATATCATTTTATAATGACTTTGTTATTCATTAAATGTAACATGATAACCCACTTTTCATATTATTTAATGTATAATATAGTGAGTAATTTATATGATATAAATAATGTTTATATATAAAATAAACACTGGTCAAAATAAACAAAAACATACTAGTATGAAATTTTTATATGCTCTATTTTGAAATGGAATTTATAAGTGACACATAACAATTTGATAATCAACAAAAATAAACATTCAAATCCAAAAAAAAAAGTTTCCATCTAAAATTCCCCAAATACTGACAATCTTGGTTTATTCTTTATAAACCCAATTTAATATATAATATGTAATTTAAATTTATTTAATGACATTTTTATTCATATAATTTGAAGCACGTTAAAATTTGTATTCAAATTCAATTATAATATTTTCCAAGATAGAAGGCAACTGATAAATGTTTTAAATTTATATCTATTCAATGTAATTATGGGGAAGAATTTTAAAATAGATAAAATATGGAAATTTATAGTTCACAAGGTAATAATGTGTTTTTCTTCACTCGTAGATATCATAATAAAATATTTTTATTAAATTATGGAATCATATTATAAAATTAATTTTTGAATAAACTAAAATTAGGATTTTAATTTTGAATTATTTTAATCAAAAACATATTTTAAAACATAAACCACATTCAAATAAGACCATTCCTGAATAAGAATTCCATATGATCTTTGAAATTTTAATAAATATAAATATTGATAATTTATAGCATTAAAAAAATAATTTCTAAATCATTAACAAAAAAACATTTAAGAACATTTTATCAAAATTCAACTGATAATATTGTTCTTTTTAACTCTAAAACAGTTGATTCATATCAAATTTAAATTTAAGGGACAATTTTCTAAAAAATTAAATCCAAGTTAACTTTTTCTGTTATTTGTGCTTCCGTAAATAATAATTTGATAACGTTCAGGAAGATGCATAAAATTTTCACCTTATTGTTCCTCTTAATTTTAAAGAAGTTGAGGTTGAGGAATAATACCTTTGAGGTCCTTTTGAAAATGGAATGTGTTAAATCATAACATCATCCCTTTGAAAACATTTCTTATGATATGTAATCTAATACATGTACTAGATGGTTAATTTTTAATAAGCCTCAAATATAATAACTCGGCCAAAACTAGAACCATAAATTATTTATGACATAATAAATGAAGAAAAATGGTAAATTTCTATATTTTAATACCCAAAAAATTAATATTTATTTGACACTACAGTAATGGTGAGATGGTTATCCCATTACTGATTTAAAATTATTTTTTAGGAATACACTTGATGAAAAAAGAGACATACTCAGAATAAAGGATAAAATTATATATAATGGCCGTAATCAAGATAATATATTGACTATAGTTAAAATTATCACCAATTTTATTATATTTAATCATTATAATATTAGGTGAATTATTCAGTTTTTTGAACATTTGGATTTTTATTTGTTCTTTATAATTTATATCAAAAATTATTTTATTTTTGAAAATTTAATTTCTAAAGAATAACTCTATTTTAAATATTAAATATTCCAAAATAGATTCTATATTTTGATTGAGGATCTTTTTGGTCTAACACAAGATCCCCATGATTTTTATAATTAGACAACTAAATATATTATAGAAAATAAATTTAAAATTACAAAACACTATTTTATACTATTTTTTAATTTTTTCCTTATAAGTTATTAATTGATTGAATTTATGTTAATGACATAAATTTTTACTATGCTTAACAATATCTTAATAATTAATTAATTGATTTAATTGTGATATTTTTTAAATGAGTATTTTAAAAGAAGGAAAATGTTTCTCTAGTTTAAAGTCTAATAAAATATAGATGTATATTTTGAAAGGTGCATAAAATATAATATTGAACTATTTAAATAATTTTATATGGATATCATTAATGAAATTAGTAAAAATGTCCACAATTATTATATGAAAAAAATGGATTATTATGGTAAAAAAATAGAGATCCAATTTTATAGGAGTGCGATTGGGAGCCTCTTTTAAATTAACATAACCTGTTAAGAATGTTTGTTTACTCTATGTATTTTTTCTAATTTTTAAACAATTCCGAAAAATATTAAAATATATGTGAATAATTTTCAAATATCATAAAGGATCTGAAAATCATGTTGTATTCTTCCTAAAAGATATATATTTAGAAAATAAAAGTTATTTATAATCTAATTTTAGTCAATTAAAATAATATTTAAAAAGTATACATGTGGATTAATAAATAATTTGAAAATCCATAGTATTTTATAATAGATTAAACTTCTTTCATTATTCATATTATACAATAAAATTAGAATATGTATTTTTTAAGAAATTTATGCCCAAAAACTATTTCAACTGATAAAACTCTTAAATTTTTGGAGTATCATATGATCATCATTCCATAATGTGTGAAAATAATAGTAAAATTATAATTTTTCCAAATCCATTCCATCATTCCAAAACTAGATGCATGGAACTACCATAACATTTTTATATATCATTTAAAAGGAATATATCTGTAAAGTGTTTATAAACATTGATAATCAATCATTCAATATCATTAGGATATCTATTTTATAAGATCATTATAATTTTAATGGTATTTTGGAATTTTAAATTTATAATTTATTATGTATTAAGATTTATATTGAGTTTAGATAAGAATAAATTTTAATTGAATTTATATAAATTAGTTTAATTATGTATATGTAATGAAATTAAAATACAATAGTTTTTATTAAAATAAATATTATTTATTTCATATTTTTTGTTTTTGGGGTTAATTTAAATATTTTATATCAAATAATGTTACTTTTATTAATTAAAAAGGAACATCATAGTAATAAAATAAGGTCATATGGTAATTTACACTATAATGTACCTACGGGTGTCAAACTGGGACCCTAGTCGTAGTGTTGAAGATATTTTAATCTCTAAAAGATATATTCATTATATCATTTGAATAGGAGCATTAATTATTTATAAATTTTACTCAAACTCACTTAGTTTTTGTGTTTGAAGATATCGTCTCTTATATTGATTTATTCTTTAGAGTAATTTTATTCTTTATTTATTTAGTTAATCTTCTATATGTATCTCAATTATAATTTTTTTATAAGATTGAGTTTTACTTAGTTCTGTAAACACTATGATTCTTATATTATTTTAAAGTCTTATTTCATTCAATATATAATGTTACTATTATTACATAGGAATATCATTTTAAAGGGGATGTTAATTACAGTTAATCATAGAATATGCATCCCATTTCCAAAAAAAATGTTCTGAAAAAACATGATTATAGTGAATATTATAGAATTTTATTTAGTTAATAATTCACATATAATATTTTAGTGTTGGATTATATACCGAATGTGGTTTTATTTATTTTATATACCACTTAGGTTCATCATTTATTTCTATTTGATGATTGAACTCCATGTCAAAATCCACATTGAGAATGCACATTATTTAAAAACAATCAGTACAATATTGAATTAGATATTATACAAACATAAAACAATTGATATAAAAATTAGTTGAGTCTCTATAACTTAAACATATATATTTTTACACAGGGGTAATAACCTAAATAAATTTTATTTAGTCGTAATCAATCCAATAAAATTTATTATGGGAAATAAAATTATACTTGATAATAATGTGTCAATGTTCTTCTGAAATACAGTTATTTACAGGTCATTAATACATTATTCATCCATTTATTTGGATATTATGTCACCATAAAATGTATTAAAATATTTTTTTCACTCTTTATAAACAAAATAAAATCAACTATATCTTATTGAATTTTATTCAATCATGTATAATGTTACACTAATCCATTTTGTTCTAAGGGATTACCATTTAAAAATTTCCCCTCATATATTTTACAACATTCTTTAGTGAATCAAGGGGTTTCACTATTGAAATTTATGTCAAAATATAATATCATTTATATCCTTTTGTTATAATCAATATTTATTAAATAGACTTTATGGAATTATAGGGTGATATATAACTGAAACGGGGTACAACTTTTGTCGTCCACTCACATTAATGAGGAAATTCCCAAAATTTACATTCCTCCCTTCATAATGTAGTATTATATGATTGATGAACAACAGGATTATAAGTATGTATAAGTTGAATCATAATAATTGGTTAAATTAAAAGACTAAGCTGAAGAAAACTTTATAGAGGAAAAAATGAAGAAGTATGAGAATTAAAAGAAGTGGATAAGTCTGATCACATTAGTTGGGAGGGAATTGAGACACCTAATATTGATGTATATATTCTATATGTACTATATTATAGTGATAATCAACTTATATTTTATGAGGATATAATGAAACACAAATATTATTATGTTGGGGGGTTAGAATTGTTCTTTAATTTGATGGGTAGTAGACAATCTTACTCACTATCACCAGCTAGGACACCCCTATAATAGAATTAAAGGTTGATTTTATGTTTCTGTTGATGATTTGGGTTTATTTTCTTTTAGTTAACACTTAATTTTTCTATTTAACTAGATCAAATTCATATTAATAGAGTTGATTATTTTTATCCTAAACTCATTATTTTTTACTATCATTGATCAAACAACATATATATTTTTAATTTTTTAGGGAAAAATACTACATTTTTAATCATATGTGTAAATAAAAAGTGGTATAAAGTATGATTTGATCTTCAAATTCTCTTATTTATTTTAAATTTGTTTATAAATTTTTTTTGGGTTTCTAGATTATTAATTCGTTCAAATAATCATTTAATATCATAAAATATTTAGTTTTGTTAGAACATTTATTTGAAATTATGGTTATTATATTTTATTATTTCAAATATTTATGAATTAGTATTAATTTTATTTCTATTGAATGTGATTTATTATATGTAAATAATATTATAGTTCTTTTGAATCATTTTTCAGTGAATATTGTTTCAAAAAAATTCTTTTTTATAATTTTCAAATTAATCAAGTCTTTACATTCACCTAATATTTTTATTTTAAATATAATTATATAATATTATTTTATATTTTATTTAAAATTAATTTTTAAACTTTTTTTTCAATTTCCTCTGAATATTAAAATGGGGAAATTATTGCATCTATTGTATATCTAATTGTTTTAATAATCAAAAACATGTTTTTTTATTTTAAATTTCATTAAATATGATACATTTTTTGGTTATTATTACTAAATTATATTGAGGATTAATATCTCAAGTATCTCTTTAAAGAGTAGTTTTTTAAGCATTAAAGAGATTTAATGGTGTTACTAACCACTAGTCAATTAATAGTATACCACCAGGTAACTATTATATTATATAAAGAGTATACATAAAATTCTAGACCCATTGGGTTACTTCAATATGTCCATTGAGTACATATTATTTATTATATAATGTTCTTAACTCTTTTGACACAAATAGTACTTGTTACTTGTGATGCGTGCATCAAGTGTCCTCATAGTGCTTAAATCCCACACCATGAGATATTACATGCTACCTATTGTATATTTTATAAACATAAACTCAGTCAATCTCAATTATCCAATTATTAAAATTTTCTCCCAATGTTTTTAATTAATTCCTAATGAATCTAACCCAATATATTAACGATGAGAGGATATAATTATTACACTGTGACGAAGTAACAACAATTGGTTTTATATATTAAAATTATATGATCCACATTGATCAATCATTCTCAATATTCATTTTTTCATCATTTAAATTATATATTTTAATTTTTAAAATCATATATTTATATATTATTTGATATATTTATTTTTTATTTGTCTACATGATGACCATTTTACTTATTATTATTTTTTGGGTGATCATTACAACTCATGGGTGTGGGATTCATGATAAAACTAATAAAAATAATATATTCCTATCAAAAGAAAGTTTCATTGTATTTCATAAATATTTACAATTATGTTAATGTTATTTAATATTATTTTTAATATATACTTTTGACAGAGATGTTTTTATTATTTTTATGAATAAGAAATTGGTTTTAAAAATATTATCAAAAAAATATTTCAAATAGGGTAATTATTGAATATTTTCTATTTGGTGTTGTAATATTAATCACTGACGTTTATTTTCTTAATAATAAAAAGATGATATAGGGTTTCTGGGTATTATATTGTAGATGTTTGAACTATTTTAGAAATATTAATATATTTAGTAATTTGAAAAAAAAGAGGTCAATACTAAGAAAATCAACCTAGGCCTATAAAAAACCAATACACCAACACTAAAACCAATCCAAGATTGGGGATATAGTAGAGACCTATGGGTGATTATATGTCCAAGAGATTCAATTTTAGGGTGAAGTCCATGAGTGGGTAGGCTTAAGGATATTAAGGTGAATTTTTTGTAGGTAGAAATGTATGTAGAGAAACACACATACACAATACTAACACACACTATGATATGGTGGATGGAGTTCTTATGCTAAGAAAAGAGTTGGAAACCCAATTAAAAAATTCATATCAAATGAGTTAAATAATAATAAGTAATAGATGTTTTATATGACATGCTATAGTAAAATGGATCCTACTATCCATTAAATCTACTCTTCTTATCATCCCACCTTTTTGGACCACGATCCCAATACCAGGAGAATTGATCAATATGTTTCTAATGCACTTAATAGTCCTCTTGTAGTCATTATAGATCTTTAGACACTGCCATTTTTAGTATTTTATCTCAATATATCAACACTTGGGTTACAACTATCTCTATTAATGGGAAAATCCATAGAATTATCACTCGTAGAAAATCAATTTAAAATTATTAATAGTTAAAATGCTAAAAACCATGATAAAATATATCCACTAATCTTATCATCATAACTCCAATTAGTGCCTCAATAGTATCCAAAGGAACCCTAAACCTGTATGTTATCTGACTTATTATACAATGGATTTAAATGACCATATATTTTATTATACAATGAAAATTGTATCTCAAGACACAATGGCCCCTCAATAATAACTGATTTATCGTCAACCCCAAAATTTTACTAGTTACATTTTTAGTTTCCAAATACATTAAAATATAAAATCCTAAATGAAAATATAAAAACTAATTTAGTTGGGATCTTTATGATTTAATCCAAAAACTAATAAAATATAAAATCCTAATGGGAAATATCCTTGAAGTGATAATAAATTTATAATTATTTATTTACCCATAATGGGAAACCATTAATGAAAATTCCACATAGATGTTGATCATATAGAGAGATGAATTTATTAACTCAATGTAACTTATACTCATCATTATATAATGGAAATATCTACATGAAAACATTGATAATGTAAGGCTATTGTTTTATATTTTCCCATTTAATTAAAATTTTAAATTTGATAGAAATTATAAGAAGATGAAAATTCACTTACACAAGGGACGAACATAAACATTAGTTCATCTTACTATTCTCTATAAAAACTATTCCACACGATAATTTTATAATGTTCCCTCCACCAATGAATTACCTTTTTCTCACCATTATTCCATATAACATTCCATCATATATTCTTTTCATCTCAAACTTATATTTAAGAGAAGAATAATCTTAAGGAGAAAAAGATGGAAAACCAACATGACCATGGATATATTGTAATATAATTTTAATTTAATTACTTTTATAATTATATAATAGTAAATTGATGTGGGTGAATGAGGTGGGAATAATTAATTACATGTTTATATGTCTTTTTAAAACCATAATTTTTTTGTTCAATATCTTGATCATAATATAATAACTATTTAATATGATTTTAATTGATTTGAGTTTAAGGGTGATGTAATTAATGTTGATACTTGAAATATTTATTTGAGATAATTCATTCTAAAGAATGTTATGTTAGAAAATATAATAGAACATTTGTCATAAAAATAAATTAATCACTACTGGTAAGTGATAAGATATGACTCGTAAGGACCCATAACTTTGTTAGTAAGTCATGTAGTATATCAAGAAGGAATTTATATATATTTGTGATGTTTAAAATTATATATTTATTGGAAATGCTCATTATATGAAAATAAAGTTTAGTGAATAAAAATATATAGCAAATGTGACCTATTGAATGAAAACCCACATGGCAGTTATATCTACTATCATATATTACTTCCTTATACACAAACACTTTATACATAGAAATACAAAAAATATTTTTTATTTATTGAGTTACAAACACCATCCATTATTAATCATTTTTTTAAATTAATTATACATAAGTATATTAGTAAATTATACAACCACATACCCTTATAAAGATTAAAATAATATTTATTAGTTTTAATGTATCACATTTACTCAAAAAATAAAATTAAAACCATTTTAAATGATAAGATGTATTTATTCCTATTATTTTCGTCAATTTAATATATAAAAACAATAAAATTAAAAAAAATAATCATAAAAATGATTTTCAAATTTAATAAGATTCCGACATATATCATATTATTAAATAATAAATGATATAATTATGTAATTCATCAGAGTATCCAAAAAGTAATAGATCAAATTATTCTAATTTGATCTACTGATATAAGAAATTTAAAGATACATTTATTCTATATTGTGTTATGGATAATGAAATTCTGTAAATATGATTAGGTGGCCATTAATGTGTGAACTTTTTGGAGTTTATTACCCATAACATAGACCTTTTTGAATTTATGATCATGTACTATCATGGTTGAATGAACTAGAGATCCCTAAACAGACAATGAACTCATAATGAATCAATTTTTCAAAAATGAATGAAATTACGATCCATTTAACATTTTAAGGTGTGTATACCTATGTTCAATGGTTCACTAATAGAATATGTGTACATAATTATTGTGTTATTCCTCTCAGTAGTGTATATATTTTATATCAATGAACTTATGGACAATACAATATTTTCTTAAAATTTTCCCTATTTTTTGGAATAGGGGCATGGGGATAGATCCAACAGTACAATGAAAACATTTTTAAATCAGGACAATATGTTGGTCGAAAATATATTAATAAATATTTTATGATAAAATGAACCACTGTATTGATCTAGATAATTACAATTCAAGTTCAAATATATGGTTGTAAATTTAATGACACTTATGAGGGGTTGTAAACATTTTCTCCTGAATTACTATGCGAGTAACTCCCACCATCATTTTTCCCATATTCATATATTAAACTCATATCATGGAGATATTTATTCAAGAGGAATATATCAAAACAAGTTCAATATAAATGTAATGAATATTTTAAAAAATATAGATTTAAATTATAATGAGAAGGAATCATGAAGAATATGGGGAATGATCATGGAAGTAAATAAAAATGATGATTTATAAATTTAATTTTTTAATCCCCCAAAGTTATAAAATGGAAAAATTATAGTTGATATCATATGAAACATTCAAAACCATTCATAGAATTGAATGAATCATACTTCTTTAAATTTATTATCATCGATAAAATGTAGAACTTGTAACTACTAATATAATTGAACCCTAATTTAGTTTACATTAATTACCTTAACACTAAATTGGATGGAATTAATATATGAAACTAAATTATAAATATTATAAATATCTATTTTTTATAAATAAAATAAAAAACTTTTAAGAATAATTTTTTTTTAAACATTAGTTTTCTAAATAATGGTATATTGGTTGTTTTCTCATATAATTTTAAATTAATTATTATAATTTTTGGAAATATTAATTTCAATAAGTTATGTTATTATTTCTAATGATAATTTTATATGTATCTTAGAGTTAATTTTTATGATATTTATGAAAATATTCATTTTTTTATGAATAGTGATAAATACTTTAAAAAAATTCTTATGATTTAGAAAATATACCTGGGTAAATTTTATTATAATTTTTCTTTAAAGTAAGATTATATCACATATAAAAAATTCAATAATTTATGTAATTATAATGATTTTGATATTTAATTTTGTTATTAAAATATTCTATATATAAAATTTTTTTTCATTGGAACCCTTATTTTTTTATCACATCTATGGGTATATCATTGTAATTTATTCTTCCAAATATGTGTATTAAATTTGTAAAATAGAAATTAGTATTTTTAATCATAAAATCGTGTTTTTTATAATAATTTTGAATAATTGTTTTACCAATTTGAATAG
The DNA here is from genome assembly GCA_963277665.1 of Viscum album. Lineage (NCBI taxonomy): Eukaryota > Viridiplantae > Streptophyta > Magnoliopsida > Santalales > Viscaceae > Viscum > Viscum album. The sequence continues at coordinate 638,901,218 of OY728143.1, forward strand.
AAAAAAAGTAAAACTAAGTTATTGTGGGTCAAACAAAAACTATAGGGATTAAAATGACCTACCAACTTGTAAAAATACTCTTTTATGTACATATTTTTACCCTATAAATTATAATATAGAATATATGTTCATTTTTATGATTTTTTCTTTGGAATGAAATTTTATTTTTGATTCATTTCGGAATCATTTGAGTAATTTCAAAGAGGGTTCAAATTCTCCACATAGAAAAGGGAACTCACTCCCTTTATGCACCCATTCCACTTAAGACTATTTACTATAATAACCCAATAAAATTTCATTCTCAACTATAAATATAATTCATTTTCCATAACCACCTTTGAAGGATGGATATAATGATAAATATATTGTTTTTATATTATATTTTTTATATTATTTAATTATTATCTAATTTTAATATCACACATATATGTTACCTTACATTTGTTTTAAACTAAGATAACATCACCCGGGCGAATAAATGATAACCGCCTCGAGAAGCGGTGTGATTTTTTTAACATACTAATTATATAGAATTTAAGAAAGATAAATATAGTGAATATAAATTATATAAATGAAATTATATTGATTATTAAAGAGAAATACATCGGCCACTTCCTTACCCTTTCACCTATTATGAAAATGATAATATTCCTTTGCGTATGTTTGAATTACCATCTCCATGAATCCATGTGATCTATTCTCCGTGTAAAAATTACAATAATTATTCAAAGATAATAACTAATAAAAAATTTATTTATAATTTTAATATATTTTTGGAGAGGATGTGAAATAATATTTTTCACATGAACTGTGACTTTTAGCAAAAATTTCACAAATGAAAAAACTGTCAATTATCGCAAAAAATAATGAAAATAATTTAATATTATTAGAAAATAAGTGGAAAATGTTTATAATAAAATAATATATTTAAAGATAAATATAAATATATTTATATAATAAACTAATAAAATGCTTAAAACATTATACTACAGGTTTAAACATATAAAAAAAGTATTTTTGATGTTAGCAAATTCATCTAAATTTCTCTTCATTGAGTGATATTGTAATTTTATACACCAAATTTTTTTTATAAGGTGTATATAATTTCCATATGAAATGTAATATATTCATTATATAATAATCAATGTTATTTGAATATTCAGTTAAAATTATTTCATTTAAATGGATTTTGAATTAAAATTATTCAAGTGGTAATGAATTTGACAACATGATTTACTTTCACTAGGATATATTACATCTTCAGTTTCATTTACATATTATGATAATGTGTGAAAATAATTTTTAATATATTGTGTTATATATCCACTTATTTTATGTGTATTTCAATTTAACAGATATAATTAATGCATTTATTAATCTTCACTTCATCATTATTATATTTTAATGATTTATTTTACAATCACATTTCAATAGATAATTTTTATTCATGAATTTCCATTGAAATAAATTATCAAATAATTATTTAATAAATACCATTAATTTACTTATCCTATGGTAATTAAGAGAATTCTCAGGTAATAGTACATTTTTACCTCTCATTTGTACATAAAATAATTGATAATTATTATTTTTAAATTAACCTATATTACATCTTTCTTAAATAAAAAATATATTTCCTTATGAACCTATTTTTTAATGAAATGTTCTAACTTTTTTACATTATTCAAAAGAGTTTATTAATGAAACATTTAACCATAATTAACTTATTAAAAAATGTGTTTTAATTAATTTTTAATTATATTTTCCAAATAATACTCATTTGAATTATACTTAAACAAGTGAAGGGAATATTTTACATAACAAGTATGGTATGTGCAAAATTTTCTACCCTTAAAAAAACACAATGCTTCAAAAAAATACATGATAATTTAAAGTATTTATTATTTATGGAATGTAATTTCAAAAAAATTATAAATTTTTCTTTTTCAAAGGTTATTTTAAAAATGAAATGTTTATTTTCCTCATGACTTTTTAATGATATTTTTATAGTAACTATATTCATCAATGACAATATCTCTTTATTTTACACATAAACCACTTCAGGTATGTGATATTCTAACCACAGTTATTCTTCTTATGGATGATTTATTATTTTTTCAACCGTGGATAGTAATAAAATTCACTTCTCTAATTAATTTTTAATGTTATCATCATTCCCGTTAATTATTCATTTTCATACGATCATTAGACATTAAATTTATATAAAACCCCATATTATGTATCTTTTATATTATTTTTCCATAAACTATGTTTCATTTATAAAACATTTCATTTTTTATTTCTATTATATTATCTAGGGTAATATTTATATTTTTTATTAATTCTGCAATATGGATATTTATTCCTAAGTCATGTTGTTCATAAATTAGATCAATTATTAGATAAAACAATAAATAATTGGACATATATATTTGGGTGCATCCATGTTATAGATTATCCCTCGATAAATCAATAGACCAATGAGACATATCAGTTATCCAACCTTACATATATGGTTTTATACTATGTATATTCCATATTAATTTTATACTTTATTGGGGAAGGTCTTGAAAGTACACACATTCATGATTCCTAAGATTATGAAATCCAATTGTAAATAATTTCATTCATCAACAGTTCAGCTATTATTATTTATGATATTTTCTAAATTTTATTATACATGTATTTAATATACTCATAGTAAATGGATTAAATAACAAGTTTTTTATGTTCCTTGCCACCTATGTTAACTATTCATTATCTATTAATTATATAAAAATTATTTATATGTCATTTTTTTATTTCCCATTCCAAATTAATTGTTATTTATCTTATCATGAGAGTAATGTAATTTAAATACAATAATTGTTTTGTTATTTACCTTTCAATGACTATTAGGATTATATATTCATGATATCTTCCAATCTACTTAGCTGTTACTATGAATTTGAGATCACCCTTATTTTATTTCCATTCCAATGAATCCACTATGTGTAATGTGATAGATTTTGAAGGATATTTGAGAGGGAAAATGTTTTTAAACTATTATTTTGTAAACTATGTTATCAAATGTAATATGGGAATCATGATTATATATACATTACCATGACTAAAAAACTAATATATGCCATTGGATTCCATTACTTATATCATATTTTAATGTAATAAAATGGACACTATCTCCAGGTATATGGAGTGGAGTTATCTATAATTTCTATCATCAATAAGGTAAATTTTATAATTTAGTTTATAGGACACATGAAAAAGGAGAATGGGTTTCAATTATGTTTATATTCATTTTTTCATTGTTTTTCATTAGTTTTTCAATATTATATGGTTTTATTTCCACTAAATTCAATTTTTTTACATATAGTTTTTAAATTTTTAGGAAATATCGATCTAAATTGTCCTACCAATTCAAATGTAACATAATTCACTGAATGTTTTTAGTTTTCAAAATTATGGACATGCAAATTATTTGTTACATTATTTAGAGTTTAATTAATTTAAGGGTGTGGGTTATGTAAGAGTAAAATTATGATATCAATCATCATGTAAGAATAAATTTTAGAAGATATGGTGATTATAGGTGGGTAATAAATATTGAATTTGGGGAAAATATTACACCATATCACCAATGTTAACTCAAATCACAATGTAGAAAATACCAGTTGGCCAAAATAGTCATATATTAGCAATTACAGTCCAATATAAGTGAAACTTGTGAATAAAGAGATATTTCTAATAGTAATTGTAATGACCGAGACATTTATCAATGAAAATTAATATCAATATAATTAAATTCGTTATTATATAAAACAGTTATATAACATATGAACATCCATGGTTTTATGTTTTTGGATTTCAAAATACCATTATGAATTTTTACCATTTCAAATATAGTCATTGAACAGTGATCACATGATTAGTATAAATTTAGGGCTTTAACAAATCCAATTTACCTAGAAAAAGGAATTGATGGCCTCATCCAGTATAATTGCTTTGTACAAAGAACATTTTTCCGAGATCGAAAATGTGTTAGCGTCATTGGGCTTCACTCTTTATCATTTTCTAGCCAAGCATCAACACATTACGCTCCAAAGGATCCTCCTACAGAAGAAGTAAAATTTGATAGAGATTACCACCTGAGAGAGAATATTCGAGCCACACTAAGAGTATATCACCATCACACTCCTCACCCTTCATTCTTATGTTGGTGTTGTAATATCTTATTTAATAAGACCCTAGTACTATGGTTATGTACTTTATTTTTATTTATAATAATGTATATACATTCATTTTATTATTGTTACTTTTTGAATAGTTTGATATAGAATAAATGGTATTTTTACCTAATATTCAATTAAGAAATCTATTTTTAATAATTAATGTATTTTTTTATTTAAATAATATTCTAATAAAATATTATTCCTAATTTACTTTTTATATAAATGAATTTATAATTTTTATGAATAAGATTGTAATTTTTATTAATGTTTGAACATGGTTTTTATTCAAAACCCATGAATTTTCAATAAATCTCAATTTTTATTTAGAAACAAACAAATAAAAATATTAAGAAAATATTTAGATAAAACGAATAGTATTCATTGAATCAGAACCTCAAAATTATCCAATGGAGAATTTTTCATAATTTTCTAGGACAGACAAATTTTTGGGTAAAAATTAAATATTTTTTAATTATATAATGTGTAATATGGCACCGTAATGACACAATAATGATTTAAAAAATACTATAAATGGGATGTTTGGAAAATATGTGTTTTTATATTAAAATAATGTTATTTAATATTTGTTAGATAAATTTTACAAATCCTCAATAGACCCTCCAAGACATATAACACATTTTATCTTTTTAAAATGATTTCCTTAATAGTGTGGCTCACCTCCACAAAAGAAAGCCTAATATTTTAATAATATCAGCCATTATCCTTATAAAATATTTTTTCCACTCCCCTTTGGAATGAAAAATGGGCAAAACCCATGGGTTAGTTTGTGGTTTTGATTACTTTAATATGTGGGTTAAAAACAGAAATAATAAAGAATTCCCTGTCTTATCCTATATAAACCCATCCATGCCCCAACTTTCTCTTCACTCAAATACTTTTGAGATCAACCAGCCTCTTCCCTACTCTATCTATAATCTCCCTAAGGTTCCCCAAGCTCCCATTAAGCATCTCTCAAGCCTCTCTCAAGCCTTTGGGATCACACTTACAAGTAAGGGATTTCATCCTTTCTCATTTTCTTCCAAATTTCATTATGTTTTTATACCATTTTATTTTAAATTAACAATATTGGGGTATAATTTAGAAAATCCCCCATTTTCCATCATTATTTTTCATTGATTATATACACCTTTCTCTCCCTTTAATTCCTCCCATGTACACATGTTACCTTGCTGAAATTCTTTAAGGGATTTCTCTCTTCTCATTTACGTTCAACAAATTATTTTATATTATGAATCTAAAATCAACTAAATATGTTGGGACATGTATCTATATTAACCCCTTACATTCCATTTTATGTACATATGATTATATACACATGTCTCTCTCATAAACCTTTTTTTGATTAAATAGTTTCATTAATGAATCACACATTCCTTTATCATGGAAACAATTATTATTCTTCATGAATGCATGTTTTATGATCTCTATGGGACACTTATGCAGGAAATGAAATGATTAAGAAGGGTGTACCCGTAGATCACTCAAATTCATTAGGTAAATGTAACTATCATGATACGGCGAGTGCAATGGGGGTCTACTCATTCTATTTCAATTGAAATGATGGTTTACTCATGCTCATGTGTATTGAAGCTTGGCTCATGTTAATACCATGATAACTATTGTTTCCACATTTCCATGTTACGATAATCATGATTTATGATGCCTATCTGTTCATATTTATCTTATGATATATTGATATACCTATTTCATATCATTTACTATATTCTTCTTGTTATGTATTTTTTACCCCCTTACTGGGATTTATAGACCACCCTTTTCTTATGCATGTCCTCATGTTATCCCATGTAATGCAATGTACGATGGAATGTGAGTGGTCATGTAAAAGACGTTTTCAATAGTCGTGTATATTTTGTGTTTTATGTTGTTATGTAATGTTCTAAATCCCAAAAGAAACTAGAAATAATGAACTTCATAGTTGTTTCAAATAATTGATTTTATTAATAAAATATGTTTAGGTGTGAAATAAATTACAGGGTTTTTATTGTTTGTATCAGAGGATCTATTTCTTAATTTTGGTATTAGGATTATAAAAACAAAGTGATAGGGCAATGGATAAGACAAAGTATAAAAAACAACACTAAATTTTGGTTATTATTTATTAAGTTGTTTACCATGAAAATACCTCTCTATATGGATACGAGTAAGTAGAGGCAACTCTGGCATAGATAAATATATAGAGGTAAAATAGAAAAACATTGTTTTGAGCTAGACTCAAATGGGAAATAGTGCATGATAATAGGCCTTGTTGAACTCTTGTTTATGAAAATCCCTGGGGATATGATTTGTAAAATTCATAAGTTTATTATGAACCATTATTAAGGTAATAAAAAAATTCCCGTAAGAATATATTATGGGAACTAGATCATGGATAACATTTATTGGAGTTGACAAATTCTTATGTTAATAAAATAAGAGTAATTTATAAGTTATTTGTTTTTTCATTAGATTACCCTTTTTTTGCTACCCCTAACATTCCTTTTATTCTAGCCAATTTTTGGTAATTGGAGGACTCGGGATAACAATCGATGTGAAAATCAATTTGACGATTGTACTAATGAAATTACCAATATGATGGGAGTGGTAATCACAAACATTATTATGATACTCTCTTAGATAACTCATGTTTCGAAATGAAACATGTGTCAATAATAACATTCAACCCCCAATTAATGAATAATTCACAATTAAGAGATTCATAAGACAAATGCCTCTTACTTTTAATGGATCATCTTATCCCTCAGTTGGCAAAAAATGGATCAAATCCAATAAAAAGATCTTCTCCATCCTTCAATATGCTAAACAAGAGAATGTTCATATAGATATTTATCATATGGAGAGTGAATATGATCAATGGTGGATATTGATCCAAAATACCATGCTTGAGGAGAATATCAATGTGTTGTAATCGAAGGATTTCTAAAAATTATTTTTTGATAAATATTTTTGTCACACCCACCGTCTTATGATGGAATTAGACTTCCTTGACCTCATGAAAAATGGTGATGAATCCATCAGAGTATACATGGAAAAATTCAATATGATTTCACGGTATACCTCTAGAATTATTGTTACTAAATAATTTAAGGTTGAACTATTATTTTGGGGGATTAAACATTCCCTACGGAAATCCCTAGTGATCCAGGACATTGAGAGCTCTGAGGAAATTGTCTGATATTCCCTCAAAGTGGAAATTGAGATTAAGGAATCTCAATTGTATCTTAGATATAAGAAATGTAATGTGGGATTTAATTCTAGTGGTCAAATATATTAATCCAATGGTGATAATAAAATCCATCACCCCACTTTCCAAAGGTGTGGAAAAAAGAACCATATAAATTTTTTGATGGGGACAAGTATATTCTTTCGGTGTGGAGGAGAAAGGAATGTAGCTATAAATTGCCAACCATAAAATCTCGCGGCTATGATAGAGTAAAGGGACACTCTATTATAACTTGAATACATTATTCATTGCTTAAACATAAATGTACTAGGGAACTTTGCAAACCAATTCCATATTCCAAGGGTTTTCATTGCCAACCAACAACCTCTAGGGCTGTATGGGGGAGCTTTTTCTATCACTACCGCTGAAATGAACCCCGCCAACAAAGTGGTGACAGGTACACTAGATATTCATTCAAGAATAGAAATCATAATATTTTAATCTAGTTAAATGCATTAATTTATATCCTTATAGTTTAGTAGATTAATCCCAAAATGACCAAAAATCATGGATGTAATGATGACAGTGAGTACTGAAAATGGGGAAATCATTGCAACCTGTGAATATAAGTCCTCCCAAGTCACAATTTTTGGATTGAACATCCTAGATAACCTCTTCGTACACTATATAGATGAATTTGATTCAATTATTCTCATTGATTGTCATTCCCTATATAGGTCTGACATAAATTTTTGTGAGAGGGAAATCACTCTCTATAGGGAAAATTGACCATCGATTCTATACAAGTACAAGGAGGATGATTAATCTTTTATAGATCCATCATCTCAAGTGCGGATACAACTACCCTATGAGAACGCGTATCTTGAACAGACTACTGAGTCCAAGGAAGAAACCATCATTGAATAATTTTATATTGATAGGGGATTTGCTGATGTGTTTCTCGAATAATTTCCTAGTCTTCCCCCATAAAGAGATTTTTAATTCTCAATTGATATTATACCCGAGCCATTGACAATATCAAAAACTCTATATAGAATGGAAGTTGAGGAGCATGAGGAGATGAAGAAAAAACTATATGAGATTCTGGATAAATGTTTTAAAATCCCATGTGCTTCACCATGGGTTCAATCAGTCCTCTTCGCCTAGAAAATAGATGGGTCAATGCGACATTGAATTTATTATCCTAAACTCAACAAAATCAAGTTAAAGAACAGGTATCCTCTTTAATAAATTCAAGACATTATCAATCAGTTACATGGATCACAATACTTCTCCATGGGGGATTCGTGGTCTGGATATTACCATGTAAGGGTGAAGAATGAAGATATCCCCAAGACTTATTTTTATACAAGGTATAGGCACTGTGAATTCATAGTAATGCATTTCAGACTCACTAATGTTCTTTAAATCATCATGGACATGATGAATATAGTATTTAGAGACTACCCCCTAAAAAATTTGTTAGTATTTATTGATGATATTCTAATAAACATCAAAACCATGGAGGAGCATGAGGAGAATATAAGAACAATACTAGAGACCTTGTGAAAGGAGAAGCTCTATAAAATGTACAACAATTATGAGTTATGGGTCAATGAGGTCTCATTCTTGGTTAATATCATCACAATAATTTGGGTATTTATGGATCCCTCCACAACAACTACAATTGAGGAATGGTTGAGGCCAACATCGTTAAGGGATATCCATAGATTCTTGGGATTAGCTAGATATTATCGCTAATTTGTGATAAATTTCTCACTATAATCTAATCCTATTACCATGCTAACATAGCAAATTGTAATGTTTTCTTGGAGTAAATTTTTGAAGACAGCATCAAGCAGTTGAAATGAAAGTCTTATCACTGTGGCCATTCCAACACTACAAAAAAGTGGATAACTTTTTTTAATATTCAGTGATTCATTGAATAATGGGATGTGTTTTTTGTTGATAAAAAATGAAAAAATCGTTTACTATACTTCAATGAAATGTAATGTTCCAAAAAAATCAAACACATGATCAAGAGTTGGATGTAGTGATCTCCGTATTAAAAATTTGGATGTATTTCCTCTTTGGTGATATTGTGAAATATATACGGTCCACAAAATCAAAAATTATATATTCACATATAAAGGGTGGAAGATTTTCCAATTAAGATATAAAGAGATGATAAAAAATATGACTTCTAATTCATTAACACCCTATGAAAGAGAATATGGTTGCATATGCTCTATTTATAAAGGTCCCAGTGATTCAATCATTGATAATAATTAGAAAGGAACTAGTCAACTTAGATTTGATGAAAATGGACATGGGAATCTTAAAAAGGGAAATCATCAATTCTTTCACAAATGATTGATCTTCCGTCTCTTTTGGAAATGTTATAGGATTATCAAAAGGATGAGGATGGAATTTAGAGGAAAGTGGAAACTATCAGAAAAGGGGAATCCTCAGAGTTCAATGTTAATGAAGAGGGAATTGTGTGATTAGGGTCAAGACCATGTGTTCCATCAAATCCATTGTTAAATAAATAACATTTAGATGATTCACATAGTAAAAATTTATCCAATTATCCAGGAAACACAAAGATGTATCAAGATCTCCAAGAGAATTATTAGTGAGATTAAATGAAGAAATTGATCTCTACATATTCATCAAAGTGCCTAGTGTGTAAACAAGTGAAGGCTAAGAGGCAGATGTATAATGGGATGATGAAACCATTACCCATACTAGCATGTAAGTGGGAAAAATCGCCATGGAATTTGTCACCATTCATCTGAATAAATCCAATGGAAACAATGATTTCTATGTAGTTGTGGATCTTCTAAAAAAATTCACAAATCATTGTAATTTGAGCGGATTTATATTTGGATCAACTAGAAATGATATATATCAGAGAAGTGGTAAGGCTTCCAGGAGAACCAATATCTATTTTATTCAACTGAGATCCAAGATTAACCTCTATGTTTTGTATGAGTATTCGACATTCTCTAAATACTGAGCTGAACATCAGAATGATTATTATCCCCAAACTGATGTCCAATCCTAGCAGACTGTCCAAACACATGAATACATTTTTAGATCATGATCAATGGACATCAAAGGATGATGGGATAAACATCTCCCTCTAGTTGAGTTCTCTTGAAATAACAGTTTCCACTAAATCATTCAAATGGATCCTCATAAATCCATGTGTGAGAAGAGGTGAAAAACATTGGCATGTTGGGGTGAAGTTGGGGGGAGAAATCTCATATGTCTAAAAATGTTTGATTAAATGGTGGAGACATTTAAGACCATCCATTAGCACATTAAAGTATCTCATAGATGAAAAAGAGTTGTGCTGATAATCGTCAACGAGACCTATTGTTGGAGGTTGGAGAAATGGTATTTCTCTATGTATCACTGTGTAAGAGTGTTATGAGATTTAGGAAGAAGGGAAAGATTAATCCAAGGTACATCGTCCATTTAGAGATCCATGATCACATTGGAGCGGTGACCCATCGACAAGAACTCCCACTGAACCTATCTCAAGTACATGAATTATTCAATGTATCACTTTTAAGGATGTATATACCTAACCCATCGCATGTACTCAATTTAGAGGTGGTACCATAGGATAATGACCTATTCTATTAATAGAATTCGTAGATAATATTAGATCTTATGGAAAAGGTTATATGAAATAAGATAATTCCCCACATCATTGTGTTGTAGCAAAAGCACAAGTGCGAAGAGATAACATGGGAATCGGAGGAAATAATGAAGTAGAGTTACCAACATATTTTTTAATGTGGGAAAAGGAAATTTCAAGAGAAAAAATTATTATGGGGGGAATAATATACCTACACAAAATATTATCAATGAAAATTCATATTTATCAAATTAAATTTTATATTATGTAAAATGGTTATATAACATAAGCACTTCCTTGGTTTTACTTTTTTTGATTTCAAAATACCATTACGAATTGTTATTTTTGCTAATATAGGCATTGAATAGAGATCACATGATTAGTATAAATATTGGGCATTAACAAAACCAATTTACTTAGGAAAAGGAAGTGATGGCCCCATCTAGTAGAAATTCCCCATACGAAGGCCATTTTCCAGAGCTCGGAAGTGAGGTTTCATTATTAGGCTTCACTCTTGACCAATCCCATGCCGTGTTTCAATAAGTGAAGATCAAATGTAACCACCTATAGGATATAAGAAAGTTGATAGAGATTACCAACTGAGCGATGTTATTCGAGCAAACCCAAGAGTCTATCACCATCGCACACCTCACCCTTTGTTCTTATGTGGGTGTTATAAGGTCATACATAACAAGACCCTAACAAAATGGTTATGTAATTTTTTTTGTTTTGAATAAAGTATATTTATTAATTTTATTATTGTTACATTGTAAATAATTGTTAAAGCATAAATACTATTTTTAGTTTATATTCAATTAAGATATATATATTGATGAGTTAATGGTTTTTTAATTAAATAATTTTTTAATAAAATATCAATTAAATTTTATATAAATGATCTTCTAATTTTTATGAATACTTATGTAATTTTTAATAAGGTTTTAAAGTGGTTTTTGTCAAAACCCAAAATTTTTTATAAATGTCTGTTTTTATTTTAAAAGTAAAAAATACACATATTTATAAATTATTTAGATAAAATGAATATTATTTCTATAATCAGTATGTAGAAATTATCCAATGGTGAATTCATCATAATTTTCTAAGACAATTGAATTTTTGAGTATCATTAAATACCATTTATTTATACAATGTATATTAAGACATCATAAGAACCCAATATTGATGTAATAAAATATTATTAATGGGATGATCTATAAATATATGTTTTAAAATTAAAATAATGTTATTATAGATTTGTTTTATATATTTAAAAAATCTTTAGTGGATCCTCAAATACTTATAAAACAATTTATCATTTTAAAATGATTTTTTTGAGAGTGTAACTCACCTCCACATAAGAAAGACAAATATTTTATTAATTTATTCCATTTTTGTTATAAAATAATTGATTATACTCTACTATGGAAAACCCCATTGTAAAAGAACATGGTTTTTTTGTGGTTTTGATTAGTTTAATATGTGGCATTCAAAACCTAAATAATAAAGAATTCGCTCTATTTTCCTATATAAACACACACAAGATCCCACTTCAATTCAATTGAAGCCTTTTCATCATTACTAAACTCTTCCATCATCTCTCTATAATCCCTCCAATGTTAGTTATGTTCTGGAGAATCCTTTCTCAAGCCTCTCCGATGCCTTTGGGATCACACATCAATGGAGTGGATTTCTTCATTTTCATTTTTTCCAAATTTCATTATGTTTTGATACCATTTTATTTTCAATTTAAAATGATTGTGGATGATTTATCAACTCCCAAATACATTCCTACTTATGTTTTAATGATGATAGACACATTTATCTCCCATTAATTCCTCCCATGTACACATGTTACCATGCCGATGTTCCATAAGGGATTTCTCTCCCTTGTCATTTACATTCAAGAAATTATTTTATATTATGAATCTTGGTTCCATTACATATGATGGGACATGTATCTATATTAACCCCTTACTATTAATTTCATGTTCATATGATGAGATACCCCTTTCTCTCTCATCAAATGTTTTTATGAATTCTTAGGTCAGGCAGTTCTGCTGCTGAAATTGTACCACGATTTTCCAAGCCAAAATCATTGTGTAGTGAATTCCATGCCCATTTCGCTATCAAGGGTATTAACATTTATACACATTTAATTATTTATTAAAGAGCTTAATATATTAATTCCAATTCCTTTATCACGGAATAAATTATTATTTATAACGAATCCATGTTGTATGATAAATCTGGCAGACATAGTCCTGAAATGAAATTATTAAGAAGGGTGTGCCCTGATAGTACTCCAATGCATGGGGAAAATATTAGTATCATGAAAAGTCACATGTATGGAGGGTATAATCATTCTAATTCATGAGAAGTGGTCATTTACTCATGCTCTATGTGCAATGATCCTTGTCTCGTGCTAATACTATGTTATGATTTGATGCCACATTTCCTGGTTATGATAATCATGCTTTATCATGCCTTTTTGATCTTGTATCTCATATGCTCCCATGACATTACTATTTCCTAACATGTATTTTATTATTCATGTTATTCCTTTTTCACCCCATTACTAGGTTTTATAGCTAACATTTTTCTTATTCATGTCTTCAGGTTATACCATGCAATGCTATGTAAGAAGGAATGTTTGTGGTCATGAAAAAAAAGTTTTCTATAATGATGTTTATTTCATGTTTTAAGTTTTTATTTAATGTTCCTAATCCAAAAAACTACTAGACCACTCAATATTCTATGTTGTATAAAGTGAAGGTTTATGTGATAAAATATTATTAAGTGTGAAATAAAGAGTAGGGTAGTTATAGTAACTCAATGTATCTTTCATACATGAGGTTATGTCCATGTGTGAACACAACCCACTGAGGAATAAGAAAATATTTTAGATAATCAATGAAACCCCATGTAATAATTAATATTCTATTCACCTATTAATTCCTTGTGTGTAGTGTTAATTTTCTTTTAAGATACCAAAATGAATTTGAGACGTAGTATTAAATAGTTTAAATTCAATTTCAGGAACAATCTTGACACTAAAATGACTATAATATTGCCTTATGATTTTACATAATGTACATTTATGATATAATTAAACCTCATAGCGAGACCCCACATGTCTTTAATTCTTTAAGATAGCCTTCCACCTAACCTAATTAACACATTCTCCCATCAACACATATCTTGTTTACTAGAAAATATATTTATCACCATAAGAACCCATGATTATCCATTTCATCCCAAAATAATAATCAAATGGATAATATATAAATGATTTCCAAAAAAATTACCTTATTTCCATCATGATCATATCCACTCCATGTTGCGCACATAAAATACATGTGGACCATCATTGAACTCCAAACCCATGAAGTATAAATATATTGAATAAGTTTCAACTAGAATTCCTGGTAGATTAATATCTATGAGTTGGGTGAATATTGATGATTTCTTGATGATACATCGAAACTAAGGCCTAATAATTAAGGATCAATATTGATACATGGAAGTGATCCCATATTCTATTAACACATTTCAATATCACATAAATATTTTTAACAATGAAATTAAAAAAGTGTGAAAGATAGAATGGTTGAAAAGGAAGAGGGTATTGACCCTAAATTAGTAATGTTACTCTCAAATTTTGCTGATTCTAATCATTTATATACGAGATTATTTTATATTATTAATCTTGTTTCCATTACATATATTGGGACATGTATCTATATTTACCCCTTACTATTAATTTCACGTACAAATGATGAGATACCCCTTTCTCTCTCATCAGCTGTTTTTATGAATTCTTACGTCAGGCAGTTTTGCTGCTGAAATTGTACAATGATTTTCCAAGCCAAAATCATTGTGTAGTGAATACCACTCCTATTTCTTTATCAAGGGTATTAACCATTAGACACATTTAATTATTTATTAAAGAGTTTAATATATGAATTCCAAATTCCTTTATCGTGGAATAAATGATTATTTATATAGAATACATGTTGTATGATATATCTGGGACACTTAGGCATGAAATGAAATTATTAATAAGGGTGTGCCCTGATAGCACTCCAATACATGGGGAAAATATTAGTATCATGATATATTATATGTATGGAGGGTATAATCATACTAATTTAAGAGAAATGGTCATTTAATCATGCTCCTTGAGCAATGATCCTTGTCTCATGCTAATACTATGTTAAGATTTGTTGCAACATTTCCAGGTTATAATGATCATGCTTTATCATGCCTTTTTGTTCTTATATCTCATATGCTCCCATGATATTCCTATTTCCTAAAATTTATTGTATTTTTCATTTCATGCCTTTTTTAACCCCTTACTAGGATTTATAGATATCCTTTTTCTTATTCATGTCTTCAGGTTATCCCATGAAATGCTATTTAAGATGGAATGTTTGTGGTCATGAAAAAACGGTTTTCTATAATGATGTGAATTTCATGTTTTAAGTTGTTATTTAATGTTCCTAATCCACCAAAAAACTAAACCACTCAATATTCTATGTTGTTTCAAGTGACAGTTTTATGTGATAAAATATGATTAAGTATGAAATAATAAGAAAGGTAGTAATAGTAACTCAATTAATCTTTCATACATGAGGTTATGTCCATGTGTGAACACAACCCCCTGAGGAATAAGAAAATATTTTAGATAATCAATGAAACCCCATGTAAAAATTAATATTCTTTTCACCTATTAATTCCATGTGTGAATTGTTGATTTTCATTTATGATACCAAAATGTATTTGAGACGTAGTATTAAATAGTTTAAATTCAACTTCAAGAAGAATCCTGACACTAAAATGATATAATGTTGCCTAATGATTTTACATAATGTACATTTATGATCCAATTTAACCATATAGCAAGACCCCAAAAGTCATTAATTCTTTAAGATAGCCTTCCACCTAACCGCAATAACACATTCTCCCATCAAAACATATCTTTCTTACTATAAAATATATTTATCCCCATTAGAACCCATGATTATCCATTTCATCCCAAAATAATAATCAGATGGATAATATATAAATGAATTCCAAAAAATCATCTTATTTCAACGATGATCATATCCACTCCATATTGCGCACATAAAATACATGTGGACCATTATGGAACTCCGAACCCATGAAGTATAAACATATTGAATAAGTTTCAACTAGAATTCCCGATAGATTAATAACTATGAGTTGGGTGAATATTGATGATTTCATGATGATACATCAAAATTAAGGCCTAATAATTAAGGAATAAATATTTATATATGGAAGTGATCCTATATTCTATTAACAAATGTCAATATCACATAAATAGTTTTAACAATGAAATTAAAAAAGTGTGAAAGATAGAATGGTAGAAATGGAAGAGGGTATTGACCCTAAATTAGTAAGGTTACTCCCAAATTTGGGTGATTCTAATCATTTATATACGAGATTATTTTATATTATAAATCCTGGTCCATTACATATATTGGGACATGTATCTATATTAACCCCTTACTATTAATTTCATGTATATATGATGAGATACACCTTTCTCTCTCATCAGTTGTTTTTATGAATTCTTATGTCAGGTAGTTTCGTTGCTGAAATTGTACCACGATTTTCCAAGCCAAAATCATTGTGTAGTGAATACCATGCCCATTTCTCTATCAAGGGAATTAACCTTTATACACATTTAATTATATATTAAAGAGTTTAGTATATGAATTCCAAATTACTTTATCGTGGATGAAATGATTATTTATAAAAAATCCATGTTGTATGATATATCTGGAATACTTTGGCATGAAATGAAATTATTAAGAAGGGTGTGCCATGATATCACTCCAATTCATAGGGAAAAGATTAGTATCATGATACGTCGCATGTATGGAGGGTTTAAAAATGGTAATTCAAGAGAAATGGGCATTTACTCATGCTCCATGTGCAATGATCCTTGTCTCATGCTAATACAATGTTAAGATTTGTTGCCACATTTCCAGGTTATGATAATCATGCTTTATCATGCCTTTTTGTTCTTGTATCTCATATGCTCCCATGATATTCATATTTCCTAACATGTATTGTATTCTTCATGTTATGCCTTTTTCACCCCCTTACTAGGCTTTATATCTATCCTTTTTCTTATTCATGTCTTCAGGTTATCCCATGCAATGCTAAGTAAGAAAGAATATTTGTGTTCATGAAAAAAATGTTTTCTATAATGATGCGTATTTCATGTTTTAAGTTGTTATGTAATGTTCCTAATCCAAAAAGACACTAGACCACACAATCTTCTATGTTGTATCAAGTGAGGCTTTTATGTGATAAAATTTGATTATGTGTGAAATAAAGAGCATGGTAGTTATAGTAACTCAATGTATCTTTCATACATGAGGTTTTGTCCATGTGTGAACACAACCCCCCTGAGGAATAAGAAAATATTTAAGATAATCAATGAAACCCCGTGTAATAATTAATATTCTGTTCACCTATTAATTCCTTGTCTGTAGTGTTGATTTTCTTTTAAGATGCCACTATGTATTTGAGACGTAGTATTAAATATATTAAATTCAACTTCATGAAGAATCCTGAAACTAAAATGACTATAATGTTGCCTTATGATTTGAAATAATGTACATTTATGATCCAATTTAGCCTCATAGAAAGACCCCACATGTCTTTAATTCTTTAAGATAGCCTTCAACCTAACTGCAATAACACAGTCTCCCATCAACACATATCTTGTTTACTAAAAAATATATTTATCACCATAAGAACCCATGATTATCCATTTCATCCCAAAATAATAATCAAATGGATAATATATAAATGATTTCTAAAAAAATCATCTTATTTACATAATGATCATATCCACTCCATGTTGCGCACATTAAATATATGTGGACTATCATGGAACTCCAAACCCATGAGGTATAAATATATTGAATAAGGTTCAACTTGAATTCCTAGTAGATTAATATCTATGAGTTGGGTGAATATTGATGATTTCATGACGATACACCGAAATTAAGGCCTAATAATGAAGGAATCAATATTTACACATGGAGGTGATCCCATATTCTATAACCACATTTCAATATCACATAAATACTCTTAAATATGAAATTAAAAAATTGTGAAAGATTGAATGGTAGAAATGGAAGAGGGTATTGACCCTAAATTAGTAAAGTTACTCTCAAATTTGGGTGATTCTAATAATTTATATACGAGATTATTTTATATTATGAATCGTGGTTCCATTAAATATGTTGGGACATGTATCTATATTAACCCCATACTATTAATTTCTTGTACATATGATGAGATACCCCTTTCTCTATTATCAGCTGTTTTTTGAATTTTAATGTCAGGCAGTTTTGCTGCTAAAAATGTACCACGATTTTCCAAGCCAAAATCATTGTGTAGTGAATACCATTCCCATTTAGCTATCAATGGAATTAACCTTTATACACATTTAGTTATTTATTAAATAGTTTAATATATGAATTCCAAACTCATTTATCGTGGAATAAATGATTATTTATAAAGAATCCATGTTGTATGATATATCTGGCACACTTAGGCATGAAATGAAATTATTAAGAAGGGTGTGCCCTGATAGCACTCTAATTCATGGGGAAAAGATTAGTATCATGATACGTCACATGTATGGAGGTTCAAATCATGCCAATTCAAGAGAAATGGGCATTTACTCATGCTCCATGTGTAATGATCCTTGTTTCATTCTAATACTATGTTATGAATTTTTACCACATTTACAGGTTATGATAATCATGCTTTATCATGCCTTTTTGTTCTTCTATCTCATATTCTCCCATGATATTCTTATTTCCTAACATATATTTTATTATTAATTTTATGCCTTTTTCACCCCCTTACTAGGCTTTATAGATATCCTTTTTCTTATTCATGTCTTCAGGATATCCCATGCAATGCAAAGTAAGAAGGAATGTTTGTGGTCATGAAAAAAAAGTTTTCTATAATGATTTGTACTTAATGTTTTAAGTTGTTATGTAATGTTCCTAATCCAAAAAGACACTAGACCACTAAATATTTTATGTTGTATCGAGTGAAGGTGTTATGTGATAAAATATGATTAAGTGTGAAATAATGAGCAGGGTAGTTATAGTAACTCAAGGTAACTTTCATACATGAGGTTATGTCCATGTGTAAACACAACCCCCCTTAGGAATAAGAAAATATTTTAGATAATCAATGAAACCCCATGTAATAATTAATATTCTGTTCATCTATTAATTAGTTGTGTGTACTGCAGATTTTCTATTAAGATGCGAAAATGTATTTGAGACTTAGTATTAAATAGTTTAAATTAATCTTCAGGAATAATCCTAACACTAAAATGACTATAATATTGCCTTATGATTTGACATAATGTACATTTATGATCTAATTTTTCATCATAGAGATACCCCACATGTCTTTAATTCTTTAAGATAACCTTCCACCTAACTCCAATAACACATTCTCCCATCAACACATATCTTGTTTACTAGAAAATATATTTATCACCATAAGAACACATGATTATCCATTTCATCCAAAAATAATAATCAAACGCATAATATATAAATTAATTCCAAATAAATCTCCTTATTTC
The DNA here is from genome assembly GCA_963277665.1 of Viscum album. Taxonomy (NCBI): domain Eukaryota; kingdom Viridiplantae; phylum Streptophyta; class Magnoliopsida; order Santalales; family Viscaceae; genus Viscum; species Viscum album. The sequence goes on from OY728143.1 coordinate 638,920,954, forward strand.
CATATTGAACATATCCACTCCATGTTGAGCACATAAAATACATGTGGACCATCATGGAACTCCAAACCCATTAAGTATAAATATATTGAATATGGTTCAACTAGAATTCCTGGTAGATTAATATCTATGAGTTGGGTGAATATTGATTATTTCATGGTGATACATAGAAATTAAGGCATAAAAATGAAGGAATCAATATTGATACATGGAAGTGATCCCATATTCTATTACCACATGTCAATATCACATAAATATTTTTAACAATGAAATTAAAAAAGTGTGAAAGATAGAATGGTAGAAATGGAAGAGGGTATTGGCCCTAAATTAGTAAAGTTACACTCAAATTTTGGTGATTCTAATAATTTATATACTGGATTACCTAAATGAAGATGAAGCTAATGGGGGGAATATGTCATATGGAGTTTTTTTTCAGAGACAACCTTCTAATTAAGGATTTCTATTCCATATATATTATTTCAATATATTGTTAATGAATATATTGAGGTTTTCATTAATATATAATAGGATTGATTTTTCTCTATTGATTAATTATTATCATATTTTCTGTAAATTTCTATTTTTATGAATCTTTCCATTTAACTCAATGTACCAATAAGTGGTTGATTATAATGATATCGATTGAATTAGTAAATTTTTTTGATCACTATAATATATTTTTTGGAATCTATAATACGGAGAATGGAGTGAATAGATTGACACTATATGATAATGTTATTGAAAACCATAATATACCAATAAGTATATGATTATAAAGTATGTGTAGTAATTTAAGCCTTCACATTATCAGTCTCCAAGATATTATAGAATATATATTCAATTTGGAAAATTGGTATTATCACACACATATCATTTATACTCTATATGAATATGTCAATCAGAGTCATGTGAAAATAAAGGGACATGTACATCCCCCATTCTTTCAAAAGTAATATGTGTACTGACATTATCCGGGTGGGAATGGATTTTAGCCTTCCTACTAGATACCACACGAATATTTTGATTATCTTTATCAAAATATATGTCGATGATTTCCTTTTCCCATTTATCTATATCTTTCTGGGCATGGAAAGACCTCCAAGGTAGCCATGCAAGGCTACCTAAGGCTATAATTTGCTGAGTGGTGCTCTCATGATGAGACTAAAGGGAACTAGTATGAAGAATATAGTTATTATGGGTTATTGGATATGTAGATTAAATATCATTAACTATAATAGATCTATAGGCGACTCTTTGATCCACCTTCCTATACTATATATGGTGCTGAAGTTCCTGCACAAGGATAAGCTGTAGAAGCGATTTGTGGTTGAGAAAGGTTCCATTGGATACATTAAATTTTTACATGAATGAGACATACATTAGAAATTAATTTTATTGATGCCTCTATATTAATACTCAATGATTTTGTTTCACAACTCGTCCTCGGGGCCCATGCCATGACTACCCCAAGCCCGCCTTCCATAGGCCAGGGGTGGCGACTAGCACCAAGGCATAAATCCCGATAACTGGGATGGCATTACCTTTTTAAAATTAAACAAAACACCACAGAGTACAAGAGGAAGAAAAACACTAAGTACAAAAGACAGTGCTGAAAAGTAAACGGGCCAGAATACAAACCCAACTGAAAGTACAGCTATAACTGAACGAAAGTAAAACAGAAAAAGACAAACAGCTGGAAGAAAGGAAGCGGATCCTGGGTCGTCCTCCTCGGATCCTACCTGAAGGGTAGGTACAGATAGCGCATCTCTTGGATCATCTACTACAGATCCTACCTGAAGGGTAGTTACAGATATCCTCCATAGTGCTCTCACCCATCAACTTCCTCAGAGTGTCGTCTCGCTATGAATTCCAACTCCGAATACCGTACAGTCCTCGAACACTCAGCCTCCGTCAGCACTGCCCGTTATCTGCAACCAACACAATGAGGTGCGGTCATAGCCCGTGCAGGGGTGAGTATAACGATACTCAGTAGGGACCCCGAGACCCTCATGGTCTCTCTAAAGCCAACAAGGATAACCACAAATGAGATCTCAACAGATATCCTCTAATTAGGTATATGCCAATACATTCACCTAAGTTATCAAGTAACCCATCTCAATCATGAGGAAACACAAAGATTATGAAATCAATGGATAACCACTTCCCAGGTATATGCCCATACATATACCTAAGTTATCCACTGACCCATCTCAATCATGAGGTAAACACAAAGGTCATAGTCTCAGCTCATACCAGGATTTCCATTATCGAAACCGTAACTGATGAAGAGCCCCATCTTTGGAGTGAACAGTTGTCATGTCACGACTCTGAGGTACTTTTCACTGCCCTAAGACTACTGACGTACCCCTCCTGTCGAGTACAGTGGGCTATCCACCCAAACATAGTAGTGCTTCCCGCTGGGGTATGCCACCCAAACACAGTAGTGCACACCCCCTAATAGCCTGCAGAGGTACTCTCCGGACGAGTACCGTAGGTCTGCACTGTCACACATTAGTGCTCCGTCCGCCATGGGTCTGCACCCAAACAAAGTATTACTCCGTCCACTGGGCTAGTCGACTCACTCCAAGTCGAGTCGGTCAAGCAGTCGTCAGGCCTCCGCCGGCTACACGGTCTCCGTACTCCGAACGCTCGTCTCCGAAAGGGTCCGCTCCACGAGCTACAGGTCAATACTTTAAGTATCTCAAAGTCCCACGATGAAGTATCTCATAGGACTGCCTCATCATAGGGGTCTCAATGCAATAGATGGCACCTCAATCGAATGCTCAGTCTGTGAGTTTTTAGCATTTTCGTCCCTGGGGCCCGGTTGGTTTCGTGTGCGAACCAACCCGGCCATATCTCAACTGTACCCCGAAATCTCATAGGGTATACTCATAGGGACCGTTTCTATACGTGATCACCAACTCCGCTGACAGTTCGTCAAACGGACGCCCAGTCTAAAAGTTATCAGTTTTTCCGTTCGAGGGGCTCGGTTGGATTTCTGGTACAATCCAACCCGGCCACTATCCAACTACAACCAAAACTCAGGTGAATTATTCCAAAAGTTCCTTCTCATCAAGAGGAATTCAACAAAGTCGACGGCACGTCAATCAGACGTCTGGAGCTCAAGATATAAGTGTTTCCGCTCCGAGGGCCAGGTTTGCTTCGTATCCGAACCAACCTGGCCATACACAAAGTTCTCCGAAACCTTGAGTGTAATATACCTAAATGCCCGTCTGGATCCAAGGATCGCTACGAAACTGACAGTGCATCGATCGGAGGTCCCTACCCCATGATATGGCTGAAAGAACGAAAACAGTCTGGAAGTTGGGGTTTCGGGCCCGGACCGATCCGGCCCGAGAGACACTGGGTCGACCCGAACCGGGTCGACCCGACCCGGGTCCGGGTCCGGCTGGCCTGGCCTGGCGGTCCGGCCCGACGCACTGGTCCGACCAGGTGACTCGGCCAAAATGGCCGAGCGGAAGCACAAAAGGGGGGTGCCGCCCCACTTGAATGAGATCGCGGCCCCATGTGGGGGCCGCCCCTTGCCAACGGACGCGGCTGAGCACCGCGTCCTGCATCCCCTGGCCCAGCACGGTCGTGGGACCAGCGGCCTGCCACCGCGGCTTCAGCCCTGGTGGCCCTCCCCGGCAGCGCGAGGGGGCGCCGCCATCTCCTGTCGGCGGACCGGTGCTGGCCGCCGCCTCCGGCCGTCGGCGGTGTTTTCCGCGGACCACTGGACACGCTTTGGTGGTCTGTTTTTCTCACTGCCTTCGCCAATGGTCCTCTCGGGACCCAACCTTCACTGCGAAGGCTTCAAATTACCTTGCGTCCCCATTTGTTGTCGCCCGCCAATTCTATGCACAACGATCAACCAGCGGAGTCTTCAATCACCTCTGCGGCCCCGACTCCGGCCGCAGTTTCGTTCGTCCTCAACGGCACGGTGTGACGGCGCCGCGCTTCTTCGTCGCATTCTTTCTTGTTTCCGCGGGGTGCCGTTGCACCGTGTCACTTTTTTTCATGCTGCAACGAATCAAAAAAACAAAGGGGGAGGGGAGTCGGTCGTGTTCGTGTGGTCCGACCTTCTCCCGTTAAGTTGGTTACAAGCGGTCCAAAAGATGAAGAAAGACAAGGATTTTTCACGAACAAAAGAAATCAACCCAAACAGTTTTTCCTGAAATCAAGAATTCCCAACCCGCAAACATATTCTTTGCGGATCAACTTAATATTTAGTTGATCAACATTCCTAGATTTAGAAGGAAGTAAACAAGGGTTCACTAACAATCACAAATAAATTCCCTATCTCAAGCGTAGTCGTCGAACGAGGTTTGTCGCGGAAAGGGATGTCTTGGAATTGAACGTCACAAAAGAAGACGTCGCAGAAGGAGATGTCCCGGAAGAAGGATCGTCACGTTGTGGAGAAAAGATTTTTCGGCGTCGCGTCGTCGATCTCCGAGGATCCGGCATTCTTCACGTTCTTCATCGAGGAAGAAGAAACCCAAGACCTTGAGCCGTTCACTCCAAAATCCTCCCGCACAACAAAGGAAACCACAATAAAATAAGGGTTACCTTATATTATTACTCACGCTAAATGTTTTAAAATTCAAAAACGAATCAAACAATTAACTCAATTAATTGCAACGTTTTAAATCTCCCAATTAATAGAGGCGTTTATTATAAAGTTTAAATGCAAGAGTTGACTTACATTTAAAAAGGGGGTGTGGGTGCGTTACCTTAATCAAGGTGGGGGTTTTGTGGAAGTTGAAAAGGTGGGGATTGTGTGGTCCCCACCACAAAAATATCTTACCTAGTGGAGTAGGATATAGTGGGTCCCACTTCAACCACTTAGCTTAGGATAAATAACTTTAAATAAAATAAATTGGTTTCCCCATTTTATTTTATTCATTTACTTGACCCAAAAAGTTAGTAACGACACCCAAGAAAACGCAACTTTGGAAAAGGTGTTTCTAAGCAATTATCGGCACTGCGATTCCATCGGTGCCCTCAGATTTTGATTCCGAGCACCGGTTCAATAGTTAGGAAAACCTTCTCATTTGTTCACTAAACATACCCGAGCTAAACTTCAGAAAATGATTCCGGGCAGACCGGGCCTCGGAATCAGGTTCCATCAAAAACTGTGTTCTTTTAAAATTCCAAACAAAATTAAGGAAAAAAAATTTCCTTGAAATTTCCGAGTCTTTACATTACTCCCACCTCAAGGATTTAAGTCCTCGTAAAGCTTTAACACAAACTATGGTTACAAAAGCGGTACTGAGCACGCATCTGAGCCTTCCGCTCCCATGTGCTTACCTGGAGGTTCATGTACTACTAGTGAAAGTGCACCCGAGGAATCGACCATCCTTGTAAGACCGGCTCCTGTTGATCCTCGATCCCAACTGGAATCTCTGTGTAAGTCACCCTTTCATCGACGTCCAACTCCCTGAGGTCGATGATGTGTGAAGGATCATGCACGTATCTCCTCCGTTGAGATATGTGGAGGTCGTCGTGTACCTGGTGCAAATGAGGTGGATGGGTCAAGCGGTTAACCACCTCAAATACCCAGCTGAGGACCTAGAAAGGTCCGTTGAACCTCGAAGATAACTTGTCACCTCGGCCACATCTCCGTAAACCTCGTCGAGGTGAGACCTGTATAAGGACGTGATCGTCATCCTCGAACTCTAGAAGACTCCACTTCATGTTAGAACTGAAACTCAAAACCACTGCTGCCACGAGGGTAAGGTTGACCGACTCAAGAGTGATCGGTTGCACCCTCTTGTGCATGAGTTCATCCTGTGCTGCCTGGAGTTTCTTTTTCGCCGACCAAGGAAAACCCATCCCGACGTCGTAGTTAATCCACAATCATTTTCCCCAATACCGTCAATTTGTGTATGAACTGTGATTGCCCAGTCCATACTCAAACCAACGTCGTAAGGCCTCGACGCTGCCCCCAAGAGATTCCAACCGAAACTCTCGCCTCGATGGTCTGATCACACCATCGGTGTAAGTGTGATTATCGAGTCCTCTCCAAAGGTATCTCCAGATGTGAGGGTCAAGTATATGGATTACCAGAAACTCTAGGTCTGGGACAAGATTCGTGGAAGGAAGGAATGATTCATGTCAATGCCCATTACTATGGAAGCTAGTAGTGGACACAGACTGTCCCTCGAAACATTCTTAGAGTCATTGGGTCACTCTCTCTTACTACATGCAGCTACTCTCTTCCTCTGCCCTCCATCTCCCGGAGCCTGGCGGGGACAACAAAGGCGGGTGGTTGTAGCATGTTAAAACGTACACAAGGTACCCCCAGTTGCCCCGCAGACATGTGGGGGCCACCTGAGGGTCCACCCACATGCCTGAACGGGTCATCTGACAAATGATTGTCCCCACAATACAACACATGTCATTTCCAGTGTGCTTTTTCCTCACTCACACACACCCTGGGAAACTTCCCAGAAGGTCACCCATCCTGATCACTACTCCAGGCCAAGCACGCTTAACTGTGGAGTTCTAATCAGACAGGCTTCCGAAAAGGAATGTGTACCTTTTTGACATGAGTCATATCATTTAGTCATTTAACCCTTTATCATTTGGGGATGTTACAATCACCCCCCCCCCCCCCCCTTAGAGCACAACGCCCTCGTTGTGGGCCCTACATCTCAACCCAGGCAGTGCACCACACTTAAGGCTGGGTTCCTCCTATGATACCAATTTGTCACGACCCGTCCTCGGGGCCCATGCCGTGACTACCCCATGCCCTCCTTACATAGGCTAGGGCCTGGCGACTAACACCAAGGCGTAAATCCCGATAACTAGGAAGTCATTACCTTTATAAAATTAAACAAAACACCACAGAGTACAAGCGGAAGTAAAACACTATGTACAAAAGAAAGTGCTGAAAAGTAAATGGGACAGAATACAAACCCAACTGAAAGTACAGTTACAACTGAACGAAAGTACAACAGAAAAAGGCAAACAGCTGGAAGAAAGGAAGCAGATCCTGGGTCATCCTCCTCAGATCCTACCTAAAGGGTAGGTATAGATAGCACAGCTCCTGGATTGTCCACTATGGATCCTAACTGAAGGGTATGTACCGATAGCCTCCACAACGTTCTCGCCCGTCAACTTCCTCCGAGTGTCGTCTCACCGTGATGTCCACCTCCGGATACCATCCAGTCCTCGAACACTCAGCCTCCGTCAGCACTACCCGTCGTCTGCAACCAACACAACGAGGTGCAAGCATAGCCCGTGCAGGGGTGAGTATAACGATACTCAGTATGGACCCCGAGACCCTCAAGAACTCTCTAAAACCAACAAGTATAACCACAAAGAAGATCTCAACAGATAACCTCTACTTAGGTATATGCCAATACATACACCTAAGTTATCAAGTAACCCATCTCAATCATGAGAAACACAAAGATTATGAAATAAACAGATAGCCACTACCCAGGTATATGCCCATACATATACCTAAGTTATCAAGTGACCCATCTCAATCATGAGGTAAACACAAAGGTCATAGTTTCATCTCATACCAGGATTTCCATTATTGAAACCGTAACTGATGAAGAGCCCCATCTCTGGAGTGTACAGTGGTCCTGTCACGACTCCGAGGAACTGCTCACTAACCTAAGACTGCTGAGGTACTCCTCCTGTCAAGTACCGCGGGCCTGCCACCCAAAAACAATAGTGCTTCCCGCTGGGGTTTTCCACCCAAACACAGTAGTGCACACACCCTAATAGCCTGCAGAGGTACTCTCCGGATGAGTACTGTGGGTCTGCACTGTCACACAGTAGTGCTCCGTCCGCCATGGGTCTTCACTCAAACAAAGTAGTGCTCCATCCACTGGTCTAGTCGACTCACTCCAAGTCGAGTCGGTTAAGTAGTTGTTAGGTTTCAGCCGGCTACACGGTCTCCGTAAATCAAACTCTCGTCTCCGGGGGGTCCGCTCCATGAGCTACAGGTCGATACACAAAGTATCTCAAAGTCCCACGAAGAATTATCTCATAGGACCGCCTCGTCGTAAGGGTCTCAACGCAACAGACGGCGCGTCAATCGGACGCCCGGTCTCTGAGTTATTAGTCTTTTCGTCCCTGGGGCCCGGTTAGTTTCGTGTGCGAACCAACCCGGCCGTATCTCAAATGTACCTCAAACTCTCATAGGGTATACTCATAGGGACCGTTCTCCACGTGATCACCAACACCACTGACGGTTCATCAAACGGACGTCCAGTCTAAAATTTATCAGCTTTTCCGTTCTAGGGGCCCTATTGGATTTCGGGTACAATCCAACCCGGCCACTATCCAACTAAAACCAAAACTCAGGCGAACTCTTCCAAAAGTTCCATCTCATCAAGAGGAATCTAACAAAGTTGACGGGATGTCAATCGGACATTCGGAGCTCAAGATATAAGTGCTTTCGCTCTGAGGGCCCGGTTGGTTTTGTATCCGAACCAAACCGTCCATACTCAAAGTTCTCCGAAACCTTGAGTGTAATATACAGAAACGACCGTCTCGATCCAAGGATCTCTACACAACTGATGGTGCATCAATCAGAGGTCCCTAAACCAAGATATGGGTGAAAGACCAAAAAAGGTCCGGAAGTGGGGGTTTCTGGCCCGAACCGATCCGGCCCGAGACCCCCTGGGTCGACCCAAACCGGGTCGACCCGACCCGGGTCCGGGTCCAGCCAGCTTGGGCGCGGCCAGCTTGGCTGGCATGGCCCGGCCCGGCCTGGGCGCGGCCCGGCATGGCGGTCTGGCCCGGCACGCTGGTGTGCTGTCCCGGCTAGGTGGCTCGGCCAAAACGGCCGAGCGGAAGCGCAAAGGGGGGGGGTGCCGCCATCTCCTGGCGGCCGACCGGTGATGGCCGCCGCCTCCGGCCACCAGCAGTGTTTTCCGCGGACCACCGGACGCGCTTCGGTGGTCTGTTTTGCTCACCGCCTTCGCCAACAGTCCTCTCAGGACCCGACCTTCACTGTGGAGGCTTCAAATTACCTTGCAGCCCCGTTTGTTGTCGCCCACCAATTCTACGCACAACGATCAACCAACGGAGTCTTCAATCACCTCCACAGCCTCGACTTTGGCCGCAGTTTCGTTCGGCCTCAACGGGGCCACGCGATGGTGTCGTGCTTCTTCATCGCGTTCTTTCTTGTTTCCGCGCGGTGCCGTTACACCACGCCGCCTTTGTTCGTGTCGCAACGAATCAAAACAACAAAGGTGGAGGAGAGTTTGCCATTATCGTGCAGTCTGACCTCCTCCCGTTAAGTTGGTAACAAGCGGCCCAAAAGACGAAGAATGACAAGGATTTTTCATGAACAAAAGAAATCAACCTAAACAGTTTTTCCCGAAATCAAGAAGTCCCAACCTACAAACATAATCTTTGAAGATCAACTTAATATTTAGTTGATCTGCGTTCTTAGATTTAGAAGGAAGTAAACAAGGGTTCACTAACAATCACAAATAAATTCCCCACCTTGAGCATAGTCGTCGAATGACGTTTGTCGCGGAAAGGGACGTCGCAGAATTGAACGTCGCGAAAGAAGACGTCGGGGAAGGAGATTTCGTGGAAGGAGGATCGTTGCGTCACGGAGAAAACATTTTTCGGCGTCGCATTGTCGATCTCCGAGGATCCGGCGTTCCTCACGTTCTTCGTCGAGGAAGAATAACTCCAAGACCTTGAGCCGTTCTCTCCAAAATCCTCCCGCACAACCAAGGAAACCACAATAAAATAAGGGTTACCTTATTTTATTACTCATGCCAAACGTTTTAAAATTTAAAACAAATCAAACATTTAACTCAATTTATTACAATGTTTTAAACCGCCCAATTAATAGAGGTGTTTATTATAAAGTTTAAATGCAAGAGTTGACTTACATTTAAAAAGGTGGGTGTGGGTGCGTTACCTTAATCAAGGTGGGGGTTTCGTGGAAGTTGAAAAGGTGGAGTTCATGTGGGCCCCACCCCCAAAATATACTACCTAGTGGAGTAGGATATAGTGGGTCCCACTTCAACCACTTATCATAGGATAAATAACATTAAATAAAATAAATTGGTTGCTCCATTTTATTTTATTCATTTACTTAACCCAAAACTTTAGTAACCACACCCAAGAAAACGCAACTCCAGAAAAGGTGTATCTAAGCAATTACCGGAACTGTGATTCCATCGGTGCCCTCAGATTTTGATTCCAAGAACCGGTTCAAAAGTTAGGAAAACATGCTCATTCGTTCACTGAACGTACCTGAGCTAATCTTCAGAAAATGATTCCGGGCACACCAGGCCTTGGAATCAGGTGCCTTCAGAAACTGCGTTCCTGTAAAATTCCAAAGAAAATTAACAAAAAAACATTTCCTTGAAATTTAGGGGTCTTTACATTGTGACCATACCATGTTGGTGATATTACTGAACCATCAAAAAAATAACACAAAGTGTATGGTCTTGCATAGGAGAGGTTATTTTGTGAATTGTATAATTTATTCTCATTATTGAGTTTCCAAAAAATCCAATTAATTTGGAAATTAAATAAGGTAAATATATTTGTGAGAGGTGTTTATATAGTTAGAAATTCATCAACAAAAGATCTCAATGATCATTACATTGTTTCATGTGTGAATCATGATAAATCTGCTATGCATGGGTAACAAAAATATCATTTCTTGTTGCTGGTTTGTCTATATTTCACATGTAGAATTTTCATCCCAACAAAGGAATATTAAAAGGGAACCCCCAATAAAATTTAATTATTAAATGATTTCACATTGGTCACGCCATTTTATTTTTCATAGTGAACTTCAATAAAAAATCTTGAGGCCTGGCCAATTGATTATTTTTACTAATTTGGAGATTCAATCATGTTTAAAATTTGGGTTTTTTATGAAGATAATATTATGCCCTTTGATTGGGAGACATGATTCATAATTCCAAAAATGATTCTGTTATTCTATCATTACATGAATTCGCATTAGGTTCTCCATTTTTAGTTCCTGTTTTAGGAATGGGGGATGAAGATAGATTATGGGGGCTTTATGTATGGTTACTCAATCATTATCATTAGTTTCAAAAAAATTATCTCTTAGAAAATAAAAATGAATACAACATCTATAACATGGTATAGAAAAACATTCCAATGGCAGGAAACCATTTTGGGATTAATTCCAAAAAACACTTTGTTACTCACATTAGTCGATTTGATGGGAGGTTAGTCACATCGTATCCTTTTGGGCGAATTATTTTCTATTCCAAGACCCTCTTTTAGATTTACAATATTTTAGGTCATATCATCCAAATATTAATATGACATTGGATTACCTAATAAAATTATCATGTTTTGAATCCAAGTGAGTGTAATGGGTTTATATTAATGGCACCATTTTTATGTATTCAATGTTCCACATTCATTTCTTACAATTTCATAGTAATGTGTAGATGCATATGTTTTGAAGATTTAAAATAATTAACTCTACTTTTTTCATCTATTCATGGAGGTGATTGGTGTTTTTTGGATTTAATAGATCAATCATTAGGTGTCATACTTATCTAAATTATAACTTGAATAGAGACCCACTTAGTTCATTTAATCAAAATCTGTGAATTTTATCTTTATGAAAAAAAAGACATATATAAGGGAACATCGACATTGAGTATGGAGCTAAAACCATAATAATGAATATTTTTTATCCTTATTATGAGAGGAATATGATACATTGTATTTGGATATTCACTCAAACATCATGTCACTGACTCAGGTTTGTAGAATTTTGTTCCCCTATCTGGGATAAATTCATGATGCCAATGACATGACCTTTTCAAATCTCTTATCACACTTGATTATTGCTCAGTGTGAGAAACATAGGTTAAAATGTTATTATACCCACCGTATATGGATATGGGACTTATGAAAAGGGGGTGTATTTATTGAGTTGTTTTTAATGAAACTCAATCCGTATTAAGTTGTCCTACATCTCGTTCTTATAATAGGAATCAAATTTTTATATTTCAGTTTGCTTATAAATTTACTAATGAATAAGGATGTATAATAAAAGATATTTTATTTTCTATCATAAGAATTAGAAGGTATCAGTTTAGATGGTACACGCACTAAGTTGGATTCCCAATTAGAGCGTGGGCATTTGGAAGTCATCCCTTATATAATGTTTCAATAAGAAACAATACTCTCATGGTTTACAATGGTATATGTACAATAATGAATTACAAGAAAATATTATTGTATCCTTGGGATTCTTATTGAAATTCCCAACATTTAAAAGGGAATATTCCAGTCAATTTTGAAATGTCTTCGATGTACTTCTAAAATGTAAGAGTATTTTTGGACATGTCCAATTTGACTGGGCAATATTTCTGAGAACTATCGCATGATCTATCCAACATATCTGGGGATAGTTATTAACATAGAAGACAGGTCTACTATTTATTGTATGATTGAATTATAAATGTAATAGGGTTTAAAAATTATTAAAATCTATTATTTTGTGTGCTTCCACATGATCTACATAGATTCATCCAAGGGTGTTGCATGATCAGTTTTGGAATTTCATAGGGATTTTCCATGATCTGGATGGTATGTCTAGAAGTATACTCCTGGAATAGCCAATATGTATCGAGGAATTCATGTGATGTGGGTAACATGACTAGATGACTTATCCTGGACTATATGAGATGAATTTATGGATTCATGTAACATTTCTAACATTAATCAATGTTTTCTATTGATCTGGATGATATGTTTAAATGTTATCACATGATCTGAATCAGTTATGAAATGTGCATGAAATCATTGCATGAATATATTTTTATCTATCTACATGTAAGGGTACATTATTTTTTATCCATTATTTCATAACAGTTTTAATATTCAAAATCCGTTTTTTTATGGTCTTGGGAGTCTACATCAACATTTAGAAACACCTTTTCATAATCTATTCAGTAAAATGGATTTCCTTAACATGATCAATTTGGGGATCATCTTAGAAATATACACATGATTACTACTAAATTAAATTCTTCCTCAGCATTAACTAGTGAATGACCTTTAGGATTTTTCAAGCAACCACTATGAGAATTACTCTCCTACATAATCACTCTAGGTTTTCATTTTTAGGCCAATAGGGTGGAATTTATAGACATTACCACCCAGGATCAATAACCACCTGAATCTAGATTATATCATAGATATCGTAACCTATCAGGGGAGAAATATCCATTTTATGTAAACCTAAGCTGATTCATCAATGGAATAATTCTTGTGCCACATGATCAACAGTGACCATGGTATCACTCGTCCATCACCATATTTTTTAAACACATGGATCTTCAAAGAGTTTTTTTATAATCAGATCATCATTTCAAAGGACATTCCCATGATCAATCAATCATGTTAGGAATTCTTCTCGAGATAAGGATTAATATTGAATATTAATATTCATGATTGAGTTATTATTTTCTAGAAAACATTCATGGATTATGTTGGCTCATCTTAGGGACTTCACATATCAACTTCATATAAGGGATCCCCTTTTTCATGTTTTTTTAAATAATTCCTATGGAATTATACTATATTTTTCTATCAGTGTGTCACTTGATCATATGAAATTATCAAAGGTCCCATGTATAATGATGGTGACATGTCTGTCAACCATAGTGTGAAAAATCTAGAATTTCAGTTTGGGTTTTGGGGGATCAATAGACTGATCATGCAGATCGCATCAACCCTTCTCATGGGAATCATCTTAAATTTCTTTCATAAGAGGATTCCACTTTTTTCAAACATTTTATCTAGTATTTTCCATGACCTTAAACATTGGCACAACATGTTTCTATCAGGTTGTCACATGATCAATAATGTATCTCACTGCAACGACCCATCCCCCGGGCCCATATCATGACTACCCCAAGCCCACCTTCCATAGGCCAGGGGCTGGCGACAAGCTCCAGAGGCATAACTCCCAAAAAATAGGAAGTAATTGCCTTTATAAATCATAAACACACACAACCAATGTACAAGCAGAAGCATACACTATGTAAAAGACGAATAACAAGTGTAATGAAAAGTAAAAGGGGCCGGAAATACAAGACCAACTGTAAAGTACAAGGAAAAGAAAAAATAGGTACAACTAAAAGACAAATAGCTATAAGGTGTCTAGAAGCTCCTAGATCGTCCTTCGGGGCTCCAATCTGATGGGTAGGTACATATGGCATCCACATCACTCCCCGTCTGTAATACTCCACCATGTACCGATACATCTTAATGTCCTCCTCTGGGCACCATCTAGTCCTAGCACTCTTAACCTTCATCTGCATCCAACACCATGAGGTGTGCGCATAGCCCGTGCATGGGGGAGTATAACAATACCCAGTAGGGACCCTGAGACCCTCAACGTCTCACAAAATCCATCAAGGATAATCCACAAAGTAAGATCTCAATGGATAAACATTAAATAGGTATATGACCATAAATATACCTATGTTATCAAGTAACCCATCTCAATCATGAGGAAAACACAAAGGCCATGACTCAGCTCAACCAAGTGCTTCCCACTAACCTTGGTCTGCTGTAGTAATCCACCTGTCGAGTACTGTGGGCCACTTGTATAATAAAGAACTTCCCAACATGGGTCTGCCGCTACCACCAAGTGCTCCCCCTCATAGCCTACACAAGTACTCCATCTGTCGTGTACTGTAGGTCTGCCGCTACAACTAACCGCTCCTCTACCATGGTTCTACTGCTACAACCAAGATCTCCCCATTGGGCCACCCGAATCACTCCGAGTTGATCAATCAGCAGTCATGAAGTCTCAGCCAGCTAGTAGGTCTCTGTAATATGCTCGCTTGTCGCCGGGAGGGTCCGCTCCACATGCCACAAGCCGATACCCCATGTGTCATGAAAACCCATGTAGAAGTATCATAAGGACTGCCACGTCCTAGAGTTCTCAACGCAATAGACGACGCGTCAATCGGATGCCCGGCCTGTGAGTTATTAGTCTTTTAGTCCTGGGGGCCCTGTTGGTTTTGTGTATGAACCAACCCGGTTGTATCTCAACTATACCCCGAACAACCATGGGGTATTTTTAAAGGGACAGTTTCTCAATGAGATTACCATCACCACTGACGGTTCGTCAAACGGACATCTGGTGCCAAAGATATGGCCAAATTAAGTAATGGGTCATTAGTGGGACCGGGTCCGGTCCGACCCAGTCAGACTGACTCGGCCCAACCCAGTCTAAGTCGACACCTTCTAGGTCGACCAGGTTAGACTTTTTGGGACTGACTTGGCCCATTGGGCGGGTCGGCCCGCTATGTTTCGACACGGTCCACTGGGCCCGGCCCAGCAGACTGCGAGGGCTGTTCAGCTGGATGCCACCACGCAGACGGCATCAGCCCGAAAGTCGGGGCCGGTTTGGATAGTGCTGTGAAAGGTGTGACCCGAGAGGTCGGCGGCAAGGAGTCTAGCAGGTAGGCCTCGCGGGGCGAGGGAAGGCCGGAGGGACTCTGGGTAGACTGCTGGTGCACGTGACAGGGTGACGGGTAGAGCATTGTTGCAGCGCGCTAGGGTGTGGGCAACACGCCGGTGCATCGGGCAGACCATGGCATAGAGCTAAGGGAGGGCCGGTAGGGCACCGGGGTGCCGGGAAGGCCGCCTCCAGAGGCCGGGCAGGCCGCTGGATGGAAGCGGTTGCACCTAGTAGCGCGTCGGGGTGCTAGTCAG
Organism: Viscum album; assembly: GCA_963277665.1. Classification (NCBI taxonomy): domain Eukaryota; kingdom Viridiplantae; phylum Streptophyta; class Magnoliopsida; order Santalales; family Viscaceae; genus Viscum; species Viscum album. The sequence goes on from OY728143.1 coordinate 638,936,671, forward strand.
GCTGCCGGCAGGGGCTGGTCAGGCCGCCGGCACGACGCGAGGGCGCCGGCAGGCCACTGGAGGGGCACGGTGGCACAGGGCAGCGCTCCGATGAGGCATGGGTAGCGCGTCGGGTAAAAGGTGTGTAGGCGGGTCGGGCACCGCTTGGCCGGCGATGTTGGTCGGGAGCGTTGGTGCGCCGCGGGGGTGGAGCGATTTCGCGGAGGCCGCAGGTAGCGTGGTCTTCGTCGTTGCTTCCTTCTTCATCGTCGCCTCAACGCCTTGTCCTAGAACACCACAAGAGAGAAGAAAATTGGCAGAGGATTTCAGGCCATGTTAGGTCAGCCCACATCCTCCGCATTTAAAGTGATAACAATTATCTCAACAAAAAGGGAGGAGATGTTCTTCAATTGTTTTTAAAACGGAGCATCAAATCTCGTTCAATCCTAAGAAGAGAAAAAGAACATGATATTATGCTTTGAACAAAACCCATACCTTGCTCGCTTGACATCGCTGGCGCAAGAAGGAATACAGTGAAGTTGTCGATGTTCATCTAATCCGCCACACATCTCCATTTCAGGGCTCGTGCATCGGTTCTTTGTAGAAGAAGATGCGGACGTCCAAGATCGAAAGAAGTCCCAACGAAGAAGGTCGTAGGAGGTCGGTGTTCGTCATCAATGGGGCATTTTTCATTTTAGAGCATAATCCTCCAAGTGTTGGGCGTCGCGACACAATACCAGCACTTCTTCACTTGGTAAAGTCGTCACGAATCCTTCTCCCAATATCCATATATATAGCAAAGTGTAGAAGGTACGTAATGATCGTTGGAATTTATGATGATTCATTTATTAGGAACCTTCCTAAATTCTAATGACACTGTTACTTAATTCAAAAAGGGGAAAGCCAATTTATTTACATTGGCACAATGATGCAGTGCATTGGAAAAATTAATTGTATGTACGTTGGCACAATTATGGTAGAGGAGGTTAGGAAGATCTCCCTCATTTATGAGGGGGGTTGAAAGGTTTCTCCCAATTAATGGGAGGCTACAAAGGGGTTTTAACTCGGGTGGTCCCCACCACCATAACCTCCCATGGGAGGTTATGGTTCGGGTGGTCCCCACCACCATAACCTCTCATATGAGGTTAAGGTGTGGTGGTCCCCAATTCCAACCCCCACAAGGAGTGGTTATAATAGATAAAATTAAATAAAATATGTGTTTAATCTATTTTATTATTTCCAGGAAAAACCCAAAAACTAACATTCACCCTCGACCAACTATCGTCACGGTGGAAGACTTATTAAGCGAAAACTAACACTTTGAGTTCAACGGTGTCCTCAGATTTCAGTTTCGAGCACCGGTTCAAATGTTACAAAATGTTGCACCCGCGTTTACTGAACCTACCCAAAAAATATTGGAAAATTATTATCAGTCACCCTCGAATCACTATGGTCAAGGTTAGGCTCAGCATATGTGAAACATGGCCCAATGAACCCAACGGTACTCTCATATTTTGAATCTGAGTTACTGTTTAGAAGTTATGAATTTTACAATAAAATAATTGTCACTTAATTATTTTATTTGCGGCCAAAAACTAACTTTTTATGGTGGCCCGCAACAACCATAGTTAGTGTCTGCTTTAATAAATCATGCCCTCACAATTTTAGCGGTGATCTCAGATTTTTAATCCGAGCGACTGTTTGTGATTTATAAGCATTTGAAAAATAAAATAATTTATTTGATTTTTTTATTTATGGTTATTCCATTTTTGGGATTTCACACAAGAGGCTCGCGCTGACTAAACTTATGTCTCCCATAGGGTAAACTCGCCATTATGAGCACAATGGTGCCCTCAGATTTCTAATCTGAGTTACTGTTTAAGAGTTATTTCACTTTTTCAGGAAATTTTTTTACATGCATTAACGTAAGCTTCCCTAAAACATTAGAAATTGATTCCGGGCACACCGGGCCATAGAATCATGCACTGTTAGAAACTACGGACTCGTAAATTCTCATTTATTTTCCAAAAAAAAATCCACCGAAATTTCTGGTCCTTACATTCTCCCCACCTTAGGTCTTTACATCCCCATAACCTACGACTCGAACTAAGGGAACAAATGGGGTTAATGAGCACGCATATGAGCCTACCGCTTTCATGTGCTCTCCTAGAGGTTTCTGTGCAGCAAAAAACATCACACAATAGGTATCAACCATTCATGCCGAACCCTCTCCTATTTATTCTCAATCTTCAATGGATCCTCTGTGAAAGTCATCCTATCATCGATGTCCAGCTCCCCATGGTCGATGATGTGTGATGGGTCGTGCACATATCTCCTCAAATAAGATACATGGAAGATGTCATGCACCTGGTGCAACTAAGGTAGAAGAGCTAAGCAATATGCCACCTCGAAAACTCTGTTTAGGACCTGAAAGGGTCGAAATAATATTGGATATAACTTGAATCCTCGGCCAAATCTCCAAAGACCTCGTGGACATGAGACCCGTAGAAAGACATGGTCACCATCCTAAAACTCCAGAGGTCTCCGTATCATATCATCATTTGATTTCTGTCTGCTCTATAAATCCTTCATCCACTACTGGTTGACCTGCACCTTTTCCGTGGTAGCTTATACCATCTCTTGTCGGAAAGAAGTGGGCCGACTTTGTGATTCGGTCAACGATCACCCAAATAGATTCATGTTCCCTATACATACGTGGAAGACACGTCATGAAGTCCATGTATATATCATCTCTCTTCCACTTTTGGACCTCTATAGGCTGAACCAAGCCTGTTGGTACCTGATTCTCTGACATCACTTGTTGACATGTGAGGTAGCGAGAGTCAAACTCTACTACTGGCTTCATCATACCTAGCCACCAGTTATGTCGTCTAAAGTCCTGGTACAACTTCACCATGCCAGGATGTACCGCTAATGAAGATGTGTGGAACTCCCTCAATACCTCCTCTTGAAGTGTAGAAATTACCATGGTACATCCTCTGAAAAGGATGACATACTCCCCACCTTCAGAAAATCAATCAGGTTCCCACCCTATGGATATCTGAGCATGTCGCATATCACAGTCAGCATCTCCATGTTGTGCCTCCCTAACATGCTGATGAAGGGGATGAGTGACCGTAAGGGACTATAGAATGGTTGATTCATCCCTATCTTCAATGGATATCTATAAGACCGCCAGCTGCTCTGTCTCCTTACCTAGGAGGTATATACCAGTCCTCCTGTTGAGTGTAGCCAACACAACATTTCCATTCCCAAGATTATAGACTATCTCAAAGTCATAGTCCTAGAGGAACTAAAAACTAAAAACTCATGCTATCATGAGTGTAAGTCTGGCCGACTCAACAATGATCGGCTACAACCTCCTATGCATGAGTTTAAAATTTTCTTTCTGGGTTTCCTTTTTCGCCGACTAAGGAAAACCTCATCTCAAAGTTTTAGATAAACCATAACCATTTCTCTTAATACATTCAATTTGTGTATGAACTATGTTTTCCCAGTCCATACCCAAACTAACATCGTAAGGCCTTGATGCTACAACCAAGAGGTTCCAATAGAAAATCTCACCTCAAGGGTCAGATCACAGAATTGGGGTAAGTGTGATTATTGAGTCTCATCCCAAAGGTATCTCCAGACGTTTGGGTCAAGTCAATGGTTTAACAGGAAACTCTAGGTCTGGGACCAGATTCGTGGAAGGAAGGAAGGATTGGTACCTATTTATATTGATACATAAGCTATTAGTAGACACAGTCCGTACCTAAAATCATTCATAGAGCCCTTGGGTCACACTTTTTGACCACATGAAACTATTCCCTTCCTCTTCCATCCAGTTCCCTGAGGCTAGCGGGGAATACAAAGGTGGGTGGTTGTAACATGTCAAAATGTAAACCACCCCATGCTTCTCTCCTAGCTCTTCTTCCCTGTCTGCTACCCTACAGATTCATCTATCCCTATTCTATCCACTTTCTGAAACAGATTACACTCCTATGTATCTGAGACTGGCGCTAGTTTCTTGCTTTCCCCACTACTAACATTCTCTAGCTGTATCCGCTCAGCCAAAAAACATTCAATCGCAATGGTTCTCTCTAGCACCCTAACATAGGTTGGAATGAACAGAGGAAAAATAAAGTACTTGCTCTGATGTCCCTCAACACATCCCACTCGAAGGTCAAAGCTCTGAAGCACTGATCGTATCGTATACATCGAGTACCAGGAACGATCGGTACACAACGATGAATAATCAGATACCGACATGTCGTCCTATTGAAGTTGTAAAAGTTCTAGAGAACTCTCAGCAACCTCCTCAGGCCAGTCCTCCGCCTCCTGTATGTCGGGCTCCCCTTGGAACATGAGGTGTATCTAATGGTGAAACACGTGTAAGGCAAAAAGCCTACATGTGTGATCAACCCGTATAGCCGGTTGAAACTCCTGACCAACATACAGTGATATATCAAAGATACTACCTGAAGGCACAATCTAAGGAAAAGGTCCACATACCAAAGCCTCATCACTATGCGGACCAACATCATGGTCACTCACTAGGAAACACTAGTAGCTAAGATCACAATCTACTCTACTGGTGCCTCAAATAGGTGGAGAACTCTATCAATCGCCTCCAGTCAGTCCTCTGATACCTTGGAATATTTCTCACCTCGAAACCTCGAAGGCATCTGCTGTTGGAACTCGTGCAACATGATCAGTCGGCATGCACAGTCATCCAGTGTGGCTGGTAACATTTGCTACACAAAGGGTGGTGGTACTTCTGGTACACCAACCGAAGGTGCCAATATAGTAAGAGGGCCATGCACCGGAGCCTCGTCGCTCGGTGGGCCGTCATCGGGTACTGTCTCGAAACTCCAATTTGATGTCTCTGTGGAGGCATCCTAAACAGATGTGACATGGTTAAAAGATTATATTTGGTGAGATGACCTATTTTGAGCGGACTTAAATAAAACTTTTGAAAACACACACGCAATCAATGTTTTTGTGTACGAAGTCGGAAATTAGTAGTCAGCGTCTTGGTATATGGATACGTCGGCCACCGCTCCAACACTAGACTCCTTGAACTGAGACCCACACTCAGTACCCTTAACACTATTGATTCACAAAAAAGAAATATCATAGTCATAATTTTTGTGGTAGAACGGACTCCTCTGATGCCAATTATTCATGACCCGTCCCTCGGGGCCCGTATCGTGACTACCCCAAGCCTGCCTTCCATAGGCCAGGGTTTGGAGACTAGCACCCAAGGCATAATTCCCTAAAACTGGGAAGGCATTGTGTTTATAAATCATAAACACACACAACCAGAGTACAAGAGGAAGCATACACTATGTAAAAGATTAATAATAATATTAACGAAAAGTAAAAGGGGCAAGAAATATAAGAACAACTGTAATGTACAAGGAAAAGGAAAAATAGGTACAACTGAAATACAAACAACCAGAAGGTGTCTAGAAGCTCCTTGATCGTCTTTCAGGGATCATACTTGACGGTTAGGTACAGATGGCCTACACAACACTCCTTGTCCGTCAAACTCCACCGTATATTGAAATGTCATAAGGACCTCCTCCAGGAACCGTCCAGTCCTAGCACTCTAGGCCTCCGTCAGCACTGTCTATCGTCTGCATCCAACACAATGAGGTGCAGGCATAGCCCATGAAGTGGAAAGTATAATAATACTTAGTAGGGACCCAGAGACACTCACTATCTCACAAAATCCAACAAGGATAAACAAAAAAGTACGATTTCAACTGATAACCATTACTTAGGTAAATTCTCATACATATACCTAAGTTATCAAGTAACCCATCTCAATCATGAGGAAAACACAAAGGTCAAGACTCAGCTCAAACTAGGATTTTTATTCACGATGTCGAAACCACGGTTGCTGGAGAACTCCTCCTATGTCGAGTACAGTGGGCTTGCCGCTACAACCAAGCACTTCCCACTAACCTTGGACTGCTGAAGTACTCCACCTTTCGAGTACTGTGGGCCTACTGCTACAACCAAGCACGTCCCACCATGGGTCTGAAACTACAACCAAGCACTCCCCCTCATCGCCTATATAAGTACCCATTCTGTCGAGTATCTTAGGTCTACCGCTACAACCAAAAGTTCCTCTGCTAAGGGTCTGCTTCTACAACCAAGCGCTCCCCACTGGGCCATCCGAATCACTCCGAGTCGATCGATCAACAATCTTCAAGTCTCAGCAAGCTACGAGGTCTCTGCAATTTTCTCTCTTGTCGCTGGCAGGGTCCTCTCCACGTGCCACTATACGATACTCCATGTGTCATGAAAACTCGCGTAGAAGTATCACAAGGACCGCAACATCATAGGGGTCTCAACGCAATAGACGGCGCGTCAATCGGAAGCCTGGTCTGTGAGTTATTGGCCTTTTAGTCTCGGGGGCCCGGTTGGTTTTGTGTTCGAACCAACCCGACCGTATCTCAAATATACCCTGAACTCCCATGGGGTATTTTTAAGGGGTAGTTTCTCAATGAGATTACTATCTCCGCTAACGGTTCGTCAAACGGACATCTGGTGCTAAAGATATGGCCAAAGTAATCAATGTATCCTTAGTTGGCCTAGGTCTGGTCCGACCCGGTCGGACCAGCTTGTCCCAAACCCGTCTGGGTCGACCTAGTAAGACTTACTGGGTTTGACTCAACCCGTTGGGAGGTTCAGCCATTTTTTTTTCTTCTTGGTCTGTTGGGCCCGACCTAGCGAACTGCGAGGGCAGTTCAGCCGGATGCCGCTACACAGGCAGCATCGGCCCGAAAGCTAGGGCCGTTTCGGCCAGCGCCACGAAGGGCATGGCTCGAGAGGTAGGTGGTTGAGAGACTAGAGGGCAGGCCACACGGGGTGCATGCTGCCGGACGGGACATTTGGAAGGCCGCGAGTGCACTGGCCAGTGTGTCGGGGTGGTGGGCAGCGCGCCGGGGTAGCGTTCCAGGGTGCGGGCAGTGAGTTAGAGGGCAGGGCAGACCGCGGTAGGAGGCCGCAGGAGTGCTTTCAGGGTGCTGGGGTGCTGGACAAGATGCCGGCACGGCGCGGGGGCACTAGGCAGGCCGACGGCAGGGCGCAGGGGGAACCGGGCAGTATGCCGACGAGGCATGGGTAGTGATGGGGACGCCGTAGATAGGCAGGTCGGGCGCCGGTTGGCCAACGATGTTTCGATGGGATCATAAGTGCATCGCAGGAGCGGCGCGATTCGCGGAGGCCACGGGAAGCATTGCCGTCGTCGTTGCCTCCTTCATCGTCATCACCTCAACTCCATGCCTTAGAGTGCCACAAGAGAGAAGAAAATCAACGGAGGTTTTTGGGTCGTGTTAGGTCGTCCCGCATCATCCACGTTTAAAGTGATAACAATTATCTCAAAAATTATGGAGGATATGTTCTTCAATTGTTTTTAAAGTCATGCATAAAATATCTTTCAATCTGAAGAAGAGAAAAAGAACATGATATTATGCTAGAACAAAACCCCTACCTTGCTCGCTTGATGTCGCTGGCGCAAGAAGGAAGTTGGTGAAGTTTTTGATGTTCATCTCGTCCGCCACCCACCTCCAATTCAGGGCTGGTGCTTCGGTTCTTCATAGTCAAAGATACGGACGTCCCACATCGGAAGAAGTCCCAAGGAAGAATGTTTAAGGAGGATATCATTCTTTTTCAGTGTGGCATACTTCATTGGAGAGCGTAATCCTACAAGTGTTTGGTGTTGTGACATTTTACCAGTGCTTCTTCACTTATTGATTCCATCCCAAATCTGTTTCCGAAGATCCATATATATAGGATAAGGTGGGAGGTAAGTAACAATCGTTGGAATTTATGATCGTTCATTTATTATAAACCTTCCTAAATTTCAATGACTCTATTTCTTAATTTAAAAAGGATAAAGACAATTAATTTACGCTGGCGCAACGATGCACTGCATTAGCAAAATTAATTGTATCTGAGTTGGTACAATTATGGGGGAGGTTTTCAAGAGGATCTCCCTCATTTATGAGGAGGGTTGAGAGGTTTCTCCCAATTAATGGGAGGATTCAAAGGGGTTTTAACCTGGGTGGTCCCAACCACCATAACCTTTCATGGGAGGTAATGGTTCGGGTGGTCCCCACCACCATAACCACTCATGAGAGGTTAAGGTGTGGTGGTCCCCACTTCCAACCTCCATAATGACTGGTTACAACAGATAAAATATAATATAATATGTGTTTACATTATTTTATTATTTCCCCAAAAAACCCAAAAACAAACTTTCACCCTTGACCAACTGCCAACGAGGTGAAAGTATTCTTAAGTGAAAACCGGGGTTGTGAGTTCCACGGTGTCCTCAGATTTTAGTTCTGAGCACCGGTTCAGAATGTGCAAAATGTCACTCCTGTGTTTATTGAACGTACCTGAAATAAAGTACAGAAAATTATTATCAGTCACCCTCAACTCACTACGGTCAAGGTTAGGCTTTTCCTAGGTGAGTCATGCCCCAATGAAACCAAAAGTACTCTCGGATTTTCAATTCGAGATACCATTTAGAAGTTATGAATTTTATAATAAAATAATTGTCACTTAATTATTTTATTTGCGGCCAAAAACTAACTTTTTCTAGTGGCCCACGCCGGCCAAAGTTATTATCTTCTTAAATAAAGCATGCCCACACGAGTTTAGTGGTGGTTTCGGATTTTTAATTCGAGCTACCTTTTGTGAGTTATAAGCATTTGAAAAATAAAATAATTTATTTATTTATTTTATTTACGGTTATGCCATTTTTGGGATTTCACACAGGAGGCCCGCACCGACTAAAACTAAGTCGCGCCTAGGGTAAACTCGCTATCAGGAGCGTAACGGTGCCCTCAGATTTATGATCCAAGTTACATTTTAAGAGTTATTGTACTTTTCAGGAAAATTGATTATGTGTTTTAACTTAAGAATAAAAAACATCAAAAATTGATTCCGGGAACACCGGGCCATGGAATTATGTTCCGTCAGAAACTGCGGACTCATAAAATTCCCATGTATTTAAGAAAAAAATTCCTTGGAATTTCTGGTTCATTACACTCACGATGAAGTAAAAGCATGATCATTGATAGAAACTTATCTTATATATGGTGAATTACAATAAAATGGTTAAATATTGTGATGAAATGTCAACACTATCACATATCATCAATCTGCTAGTTTTTTTATCAGTATTTGAATTGAACTATATAATGGCTATTTTTTGAGTGACTTCACTTAATGAATGTGACATACCCAAAGGATTTTTCATAACATGGTTGACATATAACAAGGTATATCATAGGATATTTAACATGTCTATGTGATCCATATAAGTCCTTCATGTGAAAACAAAATATTAATTCAATCACATTAATATTCTCCCCTTTTCAAATTTTATTTTATGAGGTACTCCTAATGATTTTTTGGCATATTTTAGTTGGAATATCACATAATCTAATGAACTCATTCAGAATCATTCATATAATCCTAAGGTATTCAGGAAGATGATTTTTTGGCCTATGAATAGTTGACATGATGTGAAGGAATCATTCACATGATGTTCCCATGATCGTGATAATCAATTTTCTTCTTGGAAGTCATGTGATCCCGGTAACCTAGTTGTTTGATCTCCATGGAGATATACAACTCCTTAATTTATTTTGTGGAGAAAATATTATATATTCTTTGGGTGTTAATTTGATATTTAAATCATCAATTTCCATTTTTAAGGTGTCAACAATGGATAATATGAAAACCAAGGAAACCACAAGAAATAGAAGAGAATGTTGTATAATTCCTTGAACACATGATGACGTAGAACATAAATTCTCCCATGTGAAAAATATAAAACACAATTAGAAAATTAAATTGTTGATAAAATGAAGAAAAGAAGATTAAATATAAAAAAGATTTATTGTATACTTCTTTTTTTAAAGAGGAAAATACGTTCGATATCGTATACAATATGCAATTCAGAAACCAAACAAAAATTGATTATTTAAATATGAAAACATTATCAATTAATTTAATTTTAACGATATAAGAAGGATTAAGTACCTTCTGAATATATATATATATATATATATATATATATCCCAAATATGATGATAAATTCTTAATAAAAAATAAATTATAATGTATGTTTGTTCTTTAAAATATTTTTCATTCAAAAATATTTTCATTGTATTTTTATAAAACATATTATAATAAATTTATAGAACATTTAGAATATGTATTTGATAAAACAAAATTATTTTTTTTATGTTAAAATCAAAAATAAATTATAGTGAAAATTCGTTGTATTTTAGAAAATATAGATTTTCTAATAAATATTGGAAAATATCATTTGAATATAAAATAATAATTTATAATGATTATATAATTATTTTAAATTATTTTTTATTCATTAATTTTATTTCATTTTTTAATAATTATTATAATTTATAATTTAATTAAATTAAGTACAATTTAATCATATTTATACTATATTTTTTAATAAGGTTATATTTTAGTATTTAGAAAATATTTGTCTGAAAATAGTTCCAAAATGAAAAAATTATATCCATATTAATAAGTTAAAATAACCACTAATGATAAATTATATAAATGGCATTTTTATATAATATACATATTTATAAATTTTAAATCATATAATTAATGTTATAAGTTATTTATTTAATGAAAAAATAACATTTCCTACAAAATTTAATTTTTCGAAAATTTCTTGCCATTATTCTTACAATATTTATGTTAAATTAAATTCATCCAAATCTATGAATTTATTTTCATAAATTGGATTAAATATTTGTAATCATAATAATAAATAGTAGTTTATAATTTGAGTTATATTTTTGAAAAATAGGGAAAATAAATAAAATAAATTTTAATTACCACTATAAAAGGTAAATATATTAATTAATGGTAAAAATAATTTATAATAGACTACAAACTATATAAATGTAATAGTATAAATATTTATATATCACTTTTAAAAAAATAATAAATAATGATAATCATTACTGTTTTATTTTTATAAATTATTAAGTAATCAGTTTGATAAAAATTATATTTTGATACAATAAAAAAATTGAGCTTTTATGTAGTATTAAAATCAGAAATTTATTTTAAGAAATTACTTGATTATAAAATAAATAATATTTTAATAAGAGATTTTTTGATGCCGAAAAAGTCCCATAACTCTCGGAGGAAGTTTCGAAATGACGAATCGAATTTATATTCGGAGTCAGAGGCCCGATCCAGAGGCCCGATAAGTTGTGCATGAAATAAAGGAAGATCCGCGCGAAAAAATGTTCTACGCGCGAAGTACTCCTGGGATTCGCGTAATTGGACCGGTGAGGCACGCAATAATTGCGCGCCCCAGTTCCCCGCGACGAGATTTTGCGTGCAAGAGGTTCCCACCGCGGGAAATTTCGCGCGCCTCCTGGATTTCGCACCGGAGGTCTCCTATAAATATAAGGTGACACCGAACGGTTTGGGGGTTGAGGAATCCAAAGTGACGCTCGTGCGCGCAATTCGGCTCCCCCTGCGCGAAAGATGACATCCAGGTATTCCCGAATTCCGCGCAACCTTGCCCCGGAGTTCGCCTTTGCGCGCAACTCCACCGGCTTCAGTGAATTTTCCCCTTCCCCCGGTTTCCCCACTTGTCTGCAATCCGTGGTCCGTGCGCGCAATACCCTGCCTTGCGCGCAAAACCTTGTCCGTAATTCCCTCTTCGCGCGCAATTCCATTACTCCAATTGCGTGTCGTCCCGGTTTTTTGCGTGCAAATCGCCCCTTTTGCACGCAAAGCCTAGGGCCCCTCACCTTGACACCCCTTGGCTGCCCCCTGCACCGGCACCTGATGTCTCCCCTGCCAGGCATGCGCACCAAGCGTTGTTTTCCCGCACGGCCTTCTGGGCTCGTGCGAAGTAACATCAAGGTCCCTTGGGTCGTGTTTACCATTGTGTTGCTTTGCCTTATGCTTCTCCGCATAGGCACGCTAACGGCTATTGCTTCTTCGCATAGCCACGCTAACGTGGACCCCCCGGTGGTTCGCCCTTCGGCCCCCCTTCATCATGGCCTTGCCAATGCCTTCCCTTCCACAAGGGGTAGAGGGTGTTGGGCATGTAATCCATAGGGGTGTGGAGAGAACCCACCTCGTCCAAGCTGCAGGACCTTAAACTGCTAAGCACCTCGTCCTTAACACAAGACGTTAAACTGTGGTCCGACCTCGTGCTTCGCACGCAGGGTCCCCCCAGCTCGTACATTGTTTACGCACAATCGTCTCCACGGGAATGGACTCTTCCTCACATGGAATGAGATCCTCCTTGTCGGAGCGGCGTTTGTCCTTGGGGGAAGGGCTGCCTCAGAGCGTAAGCCCCTAACCTTTCTTGCGGATGATTTCACTCGTGCATCTTCGTACTTCCCCCCTGCCAAGGCCAGTGGAGTCCTTTTCCCACTGCGCTTTGTCGCACCACGAGCCTCCACCCTAGAGTAAGCCCCGACCCCAAGGGCCTCTAACCACGCGTAAGCCCCTATTTCCTCTTTGGGCCGCTCAACGCGTAAGCCCCATTCCGCTTCTCACGGACGCACCCTTTGCGACGTGATCGTCTGGTCCCTATTGCCTCTTGTTTCCCACACCGAGCATAACTCACATGGGATTAGAGTGCGCATAGACCATGACATCCTATTATGGGCCGCCCCAGAGCATAAGTCCCATCCCATCAAACTATGTGGACTTTGATCTGTGCTAACGCATGGTGCGTAGGAAGCTGCCACGAAGTTCAAGCCCACCACCCGGTCGTCCCGACCTCTCCATGTCGGTTCTCTGACCACCTCGGGCCGCCTCAGAGTGTAAGCCCCAAATCATTTGTCCCTCATGACGTTAAACTGTATTTTGTCCCACATGAAATTAAACTGTATTTCGTCCCGCATGACGTTAATCTGTATGTCGTCCCGCATGACGTTAAACTGTATCGTGTCCCGCATGATGTTAAACTGTATCGCGTCCCGCATGATGTTAAATTGTATCCCCCCTCTTGGGCCGTCTCAGAACGTAAGCCCCATGTCTCACTCCACCATCCATCCTGATCCTTACCCGGGTCGCCACATCCCGGTGAGATCATGCCACCCTTTCCCACTCCATGATATATGGGAAGCCTCCCACATGCTGGCCCCAACATCGGTGTTCCCCCCTAGGGATCTGTTAACCCGATCTGTTTCCGCAAGAAGTTAAACTCGTGACATACCCCGTGTTAAACATGGGAAGCTGAGGAAAACCTCATATGGTACACATTCCTCGCGTTCGATGTGGGATGCCTTGGGCTTCTGCGCCCTCGAGAAGCCCAGTGTTGAGGGACCAAAGACAGACATGCCGACGACGCCCCAACGTGACCATTCTCCTAACCACAGGTTGCTGTCCCGACAAGACCCCTTGGAGCATCTTGACGAAAGCAGCGTAATTAACTGGCGTCCATGTAGATATGGCATCAGAAATGAGATTCACGAACACGTCTTAAATCTACGAGGGAGACCCGGACAAGGTAACGAGCTCTGAGGAGGAATCCACAGAGGGAAGAACTGACATCCCATCATCCCAGTTTCGATCAAGGAGCAGACGTCCCTAAACAAGGAACGGATGTCCCCCGCCTTTGGAATTCGGGAATGTGGGGCAACAGGCAGCATGCCCTCCCCGACGGATGGACGCGCGCGCCCCGGCGAAAGCGTCAGAAACAAAAAATGGTGAACCTGACGTGAATCTCTTCTCCTCAACACAGGGAATGGTAGCCGTTTGAGCATCGGAAAAATAGCATGTCACTAGGTCCGGGTAACCCTCAAAGGGACGTGAACCCTCCAGGGTTCGAGGCCGTCATGACGTTGACTACTCTGTTCTGTGACGTCGCCAGCGTGGATCCCTCTCACCGACCATGGAAGACGGAATGATTTCGGGCCTTCGTTTTTGATCTCCTTTCCTGTTGATACTAAGGGGTTCATCTCCCTATTACCAGGAATCAAATCACTGCATTCAGAGCTCGATCGCCACCTGCCCACTGGCACAGGGGCAGGGGCAGTGCCGACGCGGATACCCCGCGCAGTCCCACCTATCCCACGGTCGCTTCGACTTCGACCATTGTAGCAGCCAGGCACTTGCGCCCCTCTCCCCGTCAGAAATCATCCAACGTAGGGTGATCAATAACCTGGTTCATAGATATGACGAGGAAGGGGTCATCCCCACCAGGGGCATGGCCCTCTTGGATCTAGAGGCGGCCACGCCTCACCACCATAGCCACCCTCGAGGGCCACGCAGGGAGCCGCCGCTCCCTATGCCGACGTTCAACCGCTTCAGGAGCCTATCCCCGGTGCGCTGTGACACATCCCTCCCCTACGCCAATGAGGTGGGGAATGTCCGGGTCCACTCGATCATCGATCCGTCCTAGGGGTTACTGGTAAGAACCCCCGCCATGCTTCGTCGACGTCACCGCCCAACTCCCCGAGCCGAGGAGCAGGAAATCTTCATGCATGCACTGACGGTTCCGACCCATCTGACTTGACGCCAGCGTCGGGCGCGAGTGGGGGAGAATGCCCGTCCTGGGGCACCAGCATCAGAAACCATTGTGGCCCCAGCCACTGCTGACTCATGTTCCCAGATCCCTGTGCATGTTGAGCAGGGGCAGCCGCGTGCCCAACTGGGATCGAAACCCTGACCGCCCTGCAGGCATCTTGGGTCGAATCTCCCGGTCGCGGACACTAGCAATGGCCACTGCGGACCAATCCGCGGTAGTGCCGCTCACCATGAAGGCTCATTCCGTGCCACCAATCTAGGAAGCCGAAAGCTTCTTCGTGACGGCTATGCTCTGGGTATGACTCCTTCCAGCACCCACTGCATGGGGTATGAGGTCACTCCCCCTACCGCCAGTCGTGAGCATGGAGCTGTTGTGTATCCAGTCTCTCACTCACATGGAGGTCCTCCCCATTTCCCTTTCGACATCTGTCCCGGTGCTTCTCGCACCCCGGCCTTCGGTCCCCTCTACCCCAGCTCTATTATGGTCGGGGGACCCCATGAAGGAAGTCGTCCTTACCCTGAGGAGCTACCAAGGGGCAGGAAGGTCGGGCGTTGTCGCCGTAGGAGGAATTTCAGGGGAGTCCGGACGGGAATCAGACTATTCTGTTTCTCGGATTATGAGGTAGAGTACGACTCGACGATAGAACCTCCCCCCAACCTTTCGAGTTGAGGGAAGGGATGGGGACGCGGCACGTCCATCTCGTACTCCCCGAATGCGAGATCCGTATGATTCCCTCCTCCCTTCGAATGTATATCCAGGAGGATGAGGACTTGGCGTACCGCCAGGGATCAAGCCCGCAGTTGCCACTGATCTTCTCGGAAGCACCTCCTGCCCCTGTTAGGGAGGGAGAGGAACTTATCTGGGGACCGACGGAAGGATCGCAAGGTGACATGCCCTCGGTGAGCACCGATGTTGTGAAAGGAGGCCCATCCACCCGCCCATCCTATCGCGACATGGCAGCCAGGGCACTGCAACCCCGGGACGATGACCCAGGGATCGGCGGCCAATCGGCATGTTCGCCGTATTCCCCTCTGGCCAGCCCACCGCCCCGATGGCCTACCTCGGCGCCATTGCCAATTCCCTGACATTCATCTGTGGAAGAGCAGGGGTGGCATGTTCCGGACCCTGAGCCGGAGCCGTGGAGCTTCTTGACCATTCTTGCAGCGGGCCACTACCCTGAGAAGTTTTGGTCGGTCGCAGAATCGGGTTTTGATGTGCCAGAGTCACTCACCCCGGGAGAGTTTCAATGTTTCCTCCAGATTCTTCGGCTGACTCACTCCTGCCTCCGTCATCAGCTAGTGCCTTATCCCGGAAGCCAAGCGCATCTCTAGGAGATTGGTGAGTAGTGACGCTGGGTTGACCTAGCAGCACTCCCCGCGGTCTGGCACCCCGAGTCGTTGGGCCTCCACGAGGCCCTTCAACAACAATGCGTCTAGAGTTTTCAAGTACTCTGCAGTGTTATTGAGGAGGCCACCCCCCCCCCCACGCGCAAGTCCGTGGGTGGGGGCATTACACTGCTCTCCTCTTCTATGCGATCCACCGGCAGCCCGATCCACTAGGCGACCCTGATGGAACGTCGCCAAGGGCAGTAGCAGTCAACATGGATGAACCTTCAGATGAGGGAAACACTGTGGAGCCCCTCGACGGGGACTCACCCCCCGAGGACAGGCCACTGCTGGACCCATCTGGAAGGATTACTCACCAACAGAGGAGCCTCCTAGGCCTTCCTGTACCCACGGAGGCACTGGCGCTGGTCCGAAACGTTGGCACGGGTAAAGAGGTCGTCGGGTCTGTCAAACTCGCCGACCCATCTACCTTAGTGAAGAAGTCAGAGGAAGATCCCGAGAAGGACACGCTGTGCCAACAGCTAGCCGAGAAAAATAGGCTGGTTGATGGCCTCCTGGCCGAACGCATTGCAGAGCGGCGGCCCGTCTACGGCAACCCTAGACCAGGACAGCAGGGGCAGGAGCATCTACCCCTTGCTGATATCCCCCCACACAATCGTGACCGTGTCATGTTCACCGACAGAGGAGACACTAGAGCCCATGTCAAGAGGGCGTGATATGTTTCGTCGAACCCTCCCGAGCAGCGAGTCAACCTAGGAGACCCTGCTCGGTTTCCTCCCGCCGCTCCGAGAGTCGCTCTGCCAGCTTCCCCCCGAGCCGTTGAGCGCGACTATCATATCGAAGAGCCTAGAAATGTGCATGTGGTTAGAGATCACCTTCATGACATGAATCTGCATCCGGATGATCTGATGGAAGAAATCATCGCTCGCTTGGAGGCCCTGGAAACTCGGCAGGTGGCAATCCCACCGGATGGGAAGCCGTACCCCGCATGGGTGGATGACATGCTGGCCCCGCCGGGATTTGGGAACCCCGCTTTTCCCCCTTTAACAAGACCGGAGACCCACCACAACACTTGGACCACTTCAAATCAAGGTGTGGGCCTATGTTAGGGACTCTGGCGCAGCAGGAGGCTTCCATGCTCCGGTGCTTCATCCAGACACTAGAAGGACCAGCATTCATCTGGTACAGCCAGCTCCCTGTTGGATCAGTGACTAGCTGGGAGGACCTTCGCCGGAAATTCCTCTACCAGTTCAGTTCCACAACCTGGAATATGAACATTGCAGACCTCTTCAGGTGCATGAAAAGGCCCGACGAGTGAGTCTTGGACTTCGTCGCCCAGTGGAAGGGGCTCATGTACTCCCTTGACATGCCGCTGACATAGGAGAAATTACTGACTATGTGTGTGGGGATCGTCAAGGCGGAGTTGGTTCCTTCCCTGATCACGCAGAATTACCCTGGAGGGTTTTGGGACTTCTCTGACAAGGCTCAGCGCCTCGAAGAAGCCCTGCAACAGGCCAATCATGCACTCCAGCTGCCTCCTGGGATCTCTGTAAGGAGAGCCGCCAGAGCCGAGCCTACTGCTGTGGTGCAGATAGAGGCCCCCAGACAGCTAGAGTTTCTACCGGTGAGGCCAGCTCAGCAGGCTCATAGGGGTCCACCCCCCAGCCTCTGGCCCAGCAGCGACCGCCTCAAAATCGGCAGGCACCTCCACGTAACGCACCGCCACCGCCTAGGCGAGGTAATACGGCTCCGCCTCCTCGGCCTTCTCCACCAGTCCATGGCCATGGTTATCCCCCCAAGAGTCCCCTTTCTAGGCAGAAGGAATCAGGATTACTCGTTTGGTGAAGCCCAGGTCCCCGGTTATTTCCGTAGCACCTTGGAGTAGAGGATCGTGCGGCTGCCTAAGTGCCGGAAGCCAGAACAGGCGTGTCTCACGGATCGCC
Organism: Viscum album; assembly: GCA_963277665.1. Taxonomy (NCBI): domain Eukaryota; kingdom Viridiplantae; phylum Streptophyta; class Magnoliopsida; order Santalales; family Viscaceae; genus Viscum; species Viscum album. The sequence goes on from OY728143.1 coordinate 638,954,514, forward strand.
CTAACTACTGCCCTTATCACCGGTTCCTGGGACACACGATCCCACAATTCTATGTGTTCAAGGACTGGCTCCAAGACCAGATTGACAACAACGTAGTCAGGTTGGGCCCAGCCCCAGCATAGGTGGAAGGTGTCTTCGTGGGATCAGATGGAAGAAGTGACGATGGGGATGGGTGGGAACAGGTTTCCGACCGTGGGTCCTGGAAGTATAATGACTGGATGGCCCGCAGGACGGTCACCCGTGCCCAAGGCATCATCCGTGCCTGCCTGGACCAGCCAGAGCCCTCAGAATCTGCGAGCGCCGCTTCGGCATCGTCATCCCAGCCTACTTCTTCCTGGTAGAGCAGGTGGCAGCGCAAGAAGAAAGAACGCTCCATGCCGTTGTCATCGTCTTCTCACACGTTTGGCGATTTCATACCCCCGGGAAAGGGGATCCCTCCGAGACCCCGTCCGTTAATGGATGATTCCTCGACCGAGAGCCTGGGGTATGCTTCGGTTAACACCGTAGAGTTGGTAAATCCCTCTGTGGCTCCCGACGATGAGGAGCGCCGGGTGAACCTCCACGAGAGCCCGGGGTACCCTTGGTTAACACCGTATAGTTGGTAAATCCCTTTGTGGCTCCCGACGACAAGGAGCACCGGGTGAACCTCCCCGAGAGCCCGGGGTACACTTCGGTTAACACCGTAGAGTTGGTAAATCCCATTGTGGCTCCCGACAACGTGGAGCGCCAGGTGAACCTCCCAAATGTCCACAGCCATCACCAACGTCGACGGAGCCGTGGCTACGTGAATCTCCGGGGCACGGAGGTAGTCACCTTTAGTCAAGTCATGCACGCCACCGAGACCAGGCAGTAGGCCCGGTGTAGAGAGCAGCACTCGCGGCTCCCTCATCCGGTGACAACAGGTTCGCTTCCACCACCGTTTGTGTTGCTAGATCGGGCAGAATCACCTTGCCCACGTCACAACCAGCCCAGCCCTGCCACTGGCCGACTAAGGCTATCCGGTCCTAGCATGGAAGCCACCTCTCGGGCTTCAGCTGGTGAACAGCGGGACCTGCCTAGTACCAGTCAGTCACCGGTCCCGCCAGCAGGGCCTATCATGCCCCCAATCGCAGAGCGACCTTCTGTAAGTAGAATCTCACGTTTGGCGTGAAATTATGATGTCCTGAAGCATCTGGATGACATTCCGGCGAGGCTTTCCATCCTTGAGGCCCTCCGCCTATCGTTTGAAATGCGTGAGGTGCTCGCCGAGGCTCTAAGGGGCCCCCTCCAGTTTGAAATGGAGGTAGCGGCCGCAGAAGCCTTCCACACCGAGCTGATTGAGGACGCCGAATGTCAGGCGGTTATCTCATTCTCCGGTGAAGATGAAGACCCTCCCATATAGGGGCACATCCGCCCGCTGTACATCACTGGCCAGTTCAATGGCATGGAGTTCTGTCACTGTCTTGTCGACACGGGTTCTTGGGTCAACATGATCCCAACTCAGACACTGCGAAAACTGGGGTTGTCCGAGGGTGATTTAACTCCCTTCGACCTCAGAATCCAGGGGTATGACAGGACCGAGAAAACTCCACTCGGCAAGATTCATCTGAAGACCCAGTTCGGCGGCTTAATTGCCAATACTGCATTCATGGTTGTCTCTCAAGACACTGCCTACAACGCGTTGATGGGTAGGCTGTGGCTCCATCTTCACGCAGCGGTTCCCTCATCATACCATCAGTGCCTCAAATACTCCCTTATGGGTCGAGTGGGTGTGCTCCAAGGAGATGCGTCCCCATTTGCCTCTTGTGAAGCTCGTTACCTAGACGCTGACTATTACAAGAGCAAGGACAAGCAGATCCTGGTAGGTGAGGTTGAGCCTGCCGTTGTCGCGAGCGATCCCTCAGTAGGTTTGGATGACGCATATGTCTTCCCAATCCATCGGTTGGAGGCCACGACTCCCGATATGGGAGAGTGATTTGTTGTCTTGGGTATGAGAGGAATGCATATTTCCGGGTCTAAGAGATAGCAGGAAATCACCTCGTACTCTTACACCAACCAGGCCCGGGTGGTCCCCGAGCCTCCTACCCACGTACGATATCAGGATGTTGGGATTATGGCAATGGAAGTACGTCATACGTGCATGTTTCGCTGAGCCGGGATCGACCGACTCAAGCCAACGTGACACCACTGCTTTGATGACATAAAGCGTGGCCCCTTGCGCCGCAGGCTGGATGGGATTGGATCAACCGCCTTTGTCGCTATGGTCTCCGTGGTGCACGAGTCTCCCGTCGTGACGACCACTGCCGCCCAAGCCGGTGCTAGCTCCCCATCAGGGTCGAGCAGCCCGAAAACGGCTCCCCCCATGGACAATCCTTCCCCAAGCGGAGAAGAAGACATGGAAGATGCTCCTCCTTCCTTTGAGGAGGGCGTCTCCGCCACGGTTGATGAGCTCATACAGGTCAACCTCGGTAGTGAGGCGGACCCGAGATCCACATTGGTCAGTGCCGCTATGCCTCCCGAGGAACGGAAACAGTACGTAGACTTCCTCAGACAGCACCATGATGTGTTTTCCTGGAGTTATGATGTGATGCCGGGAATAGATCCCCAGGTATCCATCCACAGCCTTGGCCTCCCAGAAAACCATCGCTGGTTCAAGCAGCCTCCCAAAAAAATGCACCCCTTTCACGGTGCCATGGTGGAGGCTGAAGTTGATAAGCTCATTAAGGCCAACTTCATCAGGGAAGTCTATTACCCCAGGTGGCTAGCCAAAATTGTGCCCGTCAGGAAGAAGAATGGGAAGATCAGGGTCTACATCGACTTCCGCGATCTTAATCGCCACTGTCCGAAGGATGAATTTCCCCTTCCCATGACAGAGCTATTGATCGACGCAACGGTCGGGTTCCAAGCCCTTTCTTTCATGGATGGGTACTCTGGGTATAACCAGATCCGGATGGCCCCTGAGGATGAAGAGTTTACTACCTTCAGGGCCCCTAAGGGCACTTTCTGCTATCGGGTTATGCCCTTCGACCTAATGAAATCGGGTGCCACCTATCAACGGGATATGCATCGCATATTCAAGACGATCCTTGGGACGCTGGTGGAGTGCTATGTAGATGACCTGGTGGTCAAATATCGTCATCTCCAGGACCATCTCAGGGACCATGAGAAAGTGTTTGGTTTGCTCTGTTCTCGTCACTTGAAGATGAACCCGTTGAAGTTTGCCTTCGGAGTCACCTCCTTCATGTTTCTTGGATTCATCTTCAGGTATCAAGGTATTGATATCGACCCCGAGAAGATCAGGTCCATCAGTCAGATGCCTCCCCCAAGTAAAATTCGGGAGCTTCGAGGCCTCTAAGGCCACTTAGCCTATATACGACGATTCATTGCGAATCTGGCCAGAAAGTGTAAGCCCTTTTCTCGGCTCATTAAGAAAGGAACCGCCTATGGGTGTGATGAAGAGTGCCAGACCTATTTTGAGGAAATCAAGCAGTATCTGCTTCAACCTCCGGTCCTGATGTCACCCGCTCCCGGAAAGCCACTGGTCCTTTACGTGACCACCCTGGAGCAATCCCTCGGCGCCCTTCTCGCCTAGAAGAACAACGAGGGAACGGAGAACATCCTCTACTACCTCAGCCGCATGCTCATCGATGCGGAAGTTAGATACTCTCCCATCGATAAGAGCTTCCTGGCACTTGTATTTGCCATATATGAATTGCGGCACTACTTGCAGCACCACGAGGTACAGCTGGTCTCCCGGGTAGACCCGTTGAAATACATCCTGAGTCGGCCGATGTTCATCGGCCGATTGGCACGCTGGTCGGTGATCCTCCAGAAGTTTGACATTAGGTTCGTACCTCAGAAGGCCGTCAAAGGACAGGCGTTGGCAGACTTCTTAGCTTCTCATCCAACCTTTGCGGACCAGCTGCTGGATTTGGGCTTTCCTAATGAGCCAATCCTCTCAGTCGATCACGCCACCCCATTCAAGAAGATGCACTTTGATGTCGCCTCCCGAAGCCCTATCGGTAGAAGGCTCAACGATCCTAGGCTTAACAGAGTGGGCCTAGGTATCGTCTTCCTCACCCCAGAGTAAGCCGTTCTACCATATTCTTTCTTGTTGTCAGAGGGTTGCACCAACTATGAGGCGGAATATCTTGCCCTCATCACCTACCATGAGTTGGATCCGGAGGTTGATGTACCCCACCTGTGTGTAAAAGGGGACTCTGAGCTAGTCATCAAGACGGTTAACGGTGACTACACTGTCAGGAAGCCGAAACTCGTGCCGTTGCTGGAGTGTACCCTCCATCTAATGGCTAAGTTTCCATCCCGACCAGATGTCATTCACGTTCCCCAGTGGCAGAACAGTCGAGAAGATGCTTTGGCCAGCCTGGCCGCATCACTCGCGGAGCCCGAACAGGATGACCTAATCATTCACGTGGCGCACCAAAGAGTCATTGCTCCTGTTATCCCGGAGGGCGGTCGTGGCCCGCGAGTGAACCATCTCACCGCTGGTTCCCCCGCTTCAGGACCCCCCGGGGCTTCAGGTGTGGTGATCGAGACGGTTCCTGACAGGAGGACACCATTGGTTGAATATCTCCGGCACGACAATCTTCTAATGGTACGAGTAGAGCGGGAATGAATCAGGCACTGTGCACCACAGTTCACCCTTCAAAGTGGTCCCAATCGTGAGCAGCTCCTTTACAGGCGCGGGTTTGACGGTGTTCTCCTCCGTTGTCTTCAAGGAGTTGAGATCCCACAGGTCATGTAGGAAGTGCACGCTGGCTCCTGTGGTGCCCACCAGGCCAGGTCAAAGTTGTCCCACCAGATTCGGAGACTGGGAAACTTCTGGCCCTCCATGATCCACGACTGCATCGAGTACGCCATGAGGTGTCATGCGTTCCAAGTTCATTCTAACTTTGTGCATTGGCCATCGGAGCCTCTCCACACTACTACGTATTCTTGGCCCTTTGCAGTATGGGGGTTGGATGTCATAGGGCCTTACCCGCCGGCGATGGCCCGCCAGTGCCGGTTCATCTTAACCGCCACAGATTTCTTCTCAATGTGGGCAGAGGCAGCCCCACTTAGGGAATTCAAGGCTGGTTCTATCACCCAATTCATGAGTTCCAATATCATTCACCGGTTTGGAATACCTCACGTTATCCTCACGGATAACGGAACCAACTTCTGAGTGGTCGAGATGAAGAGACTGTACGCCAAGTACAACATTCGCTCTAACCACACCTCCCGCTATCATGCGCAGGCGAATGGACAGATTGAGGCATTTAACAAAACCCTCTCTAACATTATGCAAAAAATGGTTGGTCAGAACAAGAAAAGTTGGCCAGACAAGCTCCCCAACGCCCTCTGGGCTTATAGGACGACAACTCGCAATTCCACCTAGGTGACCCCGTATTCCCTGGTATACGGAGCTGAGGCCGTCCTTCCCATCGAGGCCAAACTGCCCTCATTGTGCACGGTGGTCTACGACCAGCAAGCACCGGACAGAGTTTCCGAGATCCGTCTAGCCGAATTGGAAGCATTGGACGAAAGTGGGTTTCGCGCTTTACATAACTTGGAAAGGAATCAGAGCAGGACGGATCGAGCTTTTGATAAGAAGGTTTGCCTCCGCTCCTTCCTGCAAGGTGACTTGGTGTTGGCTCTCAGAGCGCCAATGATTCCCGGCAGGAAACCACCCAAGTTGGAACCCAAGTTGGAGGGACCTTTTATTGTCCATAAGGTATATCCCAATGGTGTGTATTCCCTGGTGACTATGGATGGTGAGCGTATCACTCCTCCCACCAACACCAGGTTCCTCAAGAAGTACTTTTCTTAAACAGGTTTGGTCCTGCATGACCATAAACTATATGGTCCTGCATGACCTTAAACTGTATGGTCCAGCACGACCTTAAACTACACTCTGTCCTGCATCTGGGCACCATGGTCCATGTTCTAAGACCTAAAACTAACATCCACTTTTTGTTCTACCCTTTTCACGGTCCGATCACTAAGACCTAAAACTAAGACCTATATTTCATCCAACATGATGTTAAACTGTATTTCCAGAACTATGTCTAGCTTGATTCCCATCCTAATGGGATACGTAGGAACGCCCAGACCTTTTGTCTTTGGGCCCATCTTGAGGTGCGCTGTTGTGTCTATTTTTCCTTTGGGACTTCGACCATAGGGCCGTATGGCATGGTGTGAGATTATGTCCCCATTCACGTCGGGTTTGCGATAGCTGCACCCCGCGCACCCTGTCCTCAGGGTTTATCCCTCCTCTGTCCAATGGCGTTTAAAGACGCATATCAAGAACTATGTGTGGCTTGATTCCCATCCTAATGGGATACGTATGACCGCCTGAACACCTAGATGTCCGGTCCAGCCCCATATCTTAGGAGATCCCATGATCTCCCGATTCCCATGGTGTTTGGCATTACGCCCCCTCTTTTGCCCGGGGATCCGGAATCTCTTGGCCGCTCTCGGACTGAGCCCTCTGACCCTTTCCAGTGGTTTGCTGATGTGCTCAAGGCACTTTGGTCTAGAACTTGGATTTCCAAATTCGACTTAGGCAAGTTCCATCCACTTTCCAAGCTTCGTGTTCCCCTTTATTCGGGCCCCCGTCATCCTTCATACCCGGAGGGACCCCCAAGAACGGCCTGGGTACAATGCCCAAGGGCTCCCCTGCCGTTATGGGCCAACTCCCCCGAGGGTTCCAGACAAAAAATTGATACAAATCCCGCGTTACGAACATGGTCAGCGGTTGATGCTCATTTGTTTGTGCCCATGGCTAACATGACAGGATGCTGTGTTGCGAACATGGTCAACAGTAGTCCTCAGTCGTCACGCCGGTTCCCCAGGCCCTGAATATTTGTGGCATGGTTCATGTCATGTTCTGCCCCACCGTGTCAAGGTGGAATCTCAACACTCCTTGTACTAACACTCAGTACACCCCCGAACATTAGACAGACTGAGCTGCGTAATGGTGTCTCTCAAGGCTCCCATGATCTGAGCACTAGAGTATGTGCTTGGGTCTCTTCTTTACGAGTTGCGTGCAGCTTGACCTTGATCCCCTTAGGGGAGTGAGGAGTCACCCATAAATTGCGTTTCGGGCCCAGCATAGCTTGGAGCTAGCATCTGCTGCCCCTCCCTAATTGTTGAACCCTCGTAGGCCCCTTTGCCCGAGGCTCCTCTCTCGGTTGGTCCAAACCATATGACCTTAAACATTGCTATTGGTCCAAACCATATGACCTTAAACTATGCTATTGGTCCAAACCATATGACCGTAAACTATGCTGTTGGTCCAAACCATATGACCCTAAACTGTGCTGTTGGTCCAAACCATATGACCTAAAACTGTGATGTTGGTCCAATCCTTATGACCCTAAACTGTGACATTATCATCCTGGTCGCACGATGAAAAACGGAAATGCATTGTGGTGACCTCGTTGTAGAGGACATCACGTGGGGTATTGGTTTTATTCCATGACATTTGTCAACGCCTATCATGGCTTGATGCCTGTGGCGACACCATGGCCTGCTAATATAGGTCTGTTGCTTCACAACAACAAAAAACCCACTCACCTTAAAAGACAAACAAGATTTATCAAATTATGCTTCTTTTAGTGAAAGGGCCACGCCCACACTCCCCTTTTCCCTTGGCACTGGTATCTTACCATGTCACTTTCAGAACTACGTATGGCTTTATTCTCATCCTTATGAGACACATAGGAACGCCGGGGGCACTTCCCCGCGGGTCCAGCCTACCTCCGTGTTCAGTCCCTCAACTCGATCATTTCCCCGGAGAGAACATGTTAAGTAGGTCTTAGGTCCCCCTTCACGTCGGGTTTTGTAACCACCTGGCTATGTGTCCGTTTCTCCCCTTTCCTTACGGTCCGAGCTCTAAGACCTAAAACTAAGATCCTTACGGTCCGAGCTCTAAGACCTAAAACTAAGATCCTTACGGTCCGAGCTCTAAGACCTATATCTAAGATCATCACTGTCCGAGCTCTAAGACCTAAAAATAAGTTCCTTACGGTTCGAGCTCTAAGACCTAAAACTAAGATCTGTATTCTGTCCCGCATGACGTTAAACTGTATTTTGTCCTGCATGACGTTAAACTGTATTTTCAGAACTATGTGTGGATTGATTCTCATCCTTATGAGATACGTAGGACCGCCCGGACATTTCATCTTGGGTCCAGCCCCAGGGATTAGTAATCCTCGTCCTTCCTTATTGTCGGTCACTCGGCCCGACTTCATGGGAAGTGGTGTGATCAGGATATCTACCCCAAGCATGTTCGGGATGCCCCAGGGTAATGATGGGAAGCGGCAGTTCTCTCTCCAAAGAGGTCCTTCCTGGAAATTGGGACGACCCGTGATCATGTTGGTACGTCCACCAAATGCGCCTTCGCCATGGTGGCGCAATTTCAGGAGTGTTGGACTCTGTTCAAACAAACCACCACTCCACCTTCCACGCCTTGCGTCCCCCCTTGTTCGGACCCTCATTTCCATTCTTGTTTGATGGGGCCCCCTAACAGTATGGACGCTCGACCTATGGTCCGCCTACTGTCCTGGGCCAACGTTCCGGATAATTGGTCATGTTTGACGGGACCCCCTAACAGTATGGATGCTCGACCTATGGTCCGCTTGATGTCCTGGGCCAACGTTCCGGAAAACTGACCAACTATATTTGAGTTAGGCACTGTGTTACGAACATGGTCAACGGTCATCCCTCATTTATTGTCCTCCCATTCCAGGCCAACGTGATATGGATGCTATGTTTCTGCCACGGTGGATAGTTATCTTCCATAGTTACGCCCCATTGGGTTCCGAATTTGGGTAGGGTGATGCACCCTTTCTCTTCATCCGCCTATGTTCGGATGGATTTCAATTCCCCTGGAATTGCCCCGCACGTGTGTTAAGGCACATTGAGAAGTAGACACATCAATTGGCTCGAGGTCTCCTCAGAAGTCTAGGCCCAATTTTGGATGCCTGAAGCTTGTTCAATGCCCCACAGTTGAATGGAATGATGGTATGAGTATCTCTTGCTTCTCGCGTTGGGAACGTCCCACAGGAGCCTAGGTGTGAGTTGTTAGTTGTTTCAAAACTATGGTTGAGCACATTAAACCAAGGATACAAAAGAGTGTATTTGGCCATATATTGGATTGAGAAGATGAGCAGCACAAACAGAAATTTCATGAGATGGAAAAAACAAATCCCTCAGGGTTTAGCATGCTGAAGCGATCTTTCCAGCGCTGCTATCCTCTGGCTGGTAGCCTCCAAGACTGCTTCTCTCACATTGAAGACTCTCTCCTCGTCGGCCAACATAGAGCGTAGCTCGCCAGCCCTAGCTTGTGCCTGCGCCCGCTTGGTTTGAAGTACAGTCATCCGGGGACTCGCCTCGACCAGTTTTTCTTGTGCATCAGCCAGCTAGGCCGTTAGTTGCTCCACGAGCTCAGAGCATGTTGCGATGAAGGCCTCTTTATCTACCGCCCTCCCTTCGAGGTATCAGACTTCTTGCTCCGCCCCCAACAGCCCTTGAGTGCTCACCGATCCTTCTCAGCACTGGGAAATGTTGGTGCACCGGCTGCTCTCACGTATCTTCTCAGCCATGTAATCACGGACCGTCAGATGAAGGCGTTGAGTGTTAGCCCCTCCGGCGCACAGGAAGCGCAGCCAGGTTTGAAGTGATCCCATCCGCCTCAGCCAATCCGACTAGGGATGCCTGAGGAAGCGCTGGATACACTTCCACCCTTTGTGTCATGTCATCCGGATCTCCTCGGCGGCCTCTATGTGTGAGTCATCAATCTCCTCAGGTTCAGCGGGTCAGTATAGGGGGAAGGCCGCCAACAGATCGGCAGCAGGATCCACCACAGGGATGTCTTCGTGAGGAATAGAATCCTCGACATCCGGGCGACCTTCTCTCACCCCAGCAGCAATGATTCCTCCACCAGCTTCCGACCGCGTTTCAGGAACAGCGCCGCTGATGTCCTCTGCCCCCCGTTCATCTATTGTCGGGGTCGACTCAGTGCAGAGAGCATGTTCTGAGTGAGGTGGTATGTCCGCTGCTGGTCCACTCGCGGATGGCCCGGGCTCCGCAGCCTGACGTGCCTCCAGTGTTGAGATCACTACACAGGGCATACGCTGGTCGGATGGGATCTTTTGACACCAAGCACCAGTAGTGAAGCGTGAGACTTACAGGAATCCAGAGTGTCAGTCCCCAGTGTTTCAACCGCTGCAGGAGCCGTCGTAAGAGGAGACCCCTCTGCGCAGGTTAATTCAATGATGGGTGTCAGATCCCCATCATGTCCCACTGGTTCCTCTCCACCCTCCTCTGATGGGTACACCCGTCCACCGCTCAGTTGCTCCTGAGTAGGATGGGGAAGTGAGTTAGAAGTTGGAAAGTAGAATGGATGAATGAGGGAAATGAATGAAGACAGAGACAAACCTCGAGAATCTCGGTTATGTCGAGATCAGAGTCGGCAATCTCGCCGCTCTCTCGGAGACTCCCTTGGTAGGTCGCCCCTTGCGACCCCTCACCTTTGGGCTCCTCTTCTTCATCTTCTCCCTATCCTTCGTCCTCTCCGGTTTCCTCCTCCCCCTCCGGCTCCTCGTCGTTGTCGCCTTCTCCCGGTGCAATCGCTTCCAGATCATGCTCCTGGCCGAGCATCACTTTCACTAGGAAATTTGGCTTCGCACGCCGCCCCCTCTGGGGTGTGTATGCATCCATGGCTGTCAGATAATCATTTCGCCGATGGATGTTCACTCGGTCGGTAATTCGAACGAGCCCGACCTCCGGCAGTTGGATCTCGTTCTGCATTATCTTCTTCCAGATGGCTTCGACGCTCAGCGATTGCCGCAGGGTCATCCAGGCCGACCAAAGTGCCGGGAGAATTGCGTCTTGGGAAGGTTCGAGCAGATATGTTATCTACTTCTCGGGCAGTTCCATGGCTGCCTCATGTGACCCCCCTGCGGGTAACGAGGACGTGGCAACACCATGTGATGTTCCCGCCACCGAAGTCTCGGCCTGCGCAAGCCTCGCTGCTTGACGCGCCCTTGGTTCTCCCCTTCCGGCGGCACCGTGCCTTCTTTCCCGTTGCCCAGTTTCCACATGAGTAACCTCGAGTTGCCAGACGCGTTTGTGTAATAGCCCCTCAGGGTACGCAATGGTCCAGTTTTCGGCATATTTGGTTGCTAGGTCGGCATCGACCCCGGTGGTAGGAAGAGTAACGACATTGCCAGAGCCGAAGGTGGTAAACATCAACCACATCTGGCATAGGACACATGGATTCTTCTCCTTCCAGATAGTCGTGAATACTTTCTTCGGCATTCGTTTGAGGCACCCGAACTGCCTGGAGAATTGGGATGGAACGTAGGGCTCTCAGATCACCTTCCCATCGAGCCGAGCCATGAGAACCCCACCCCGAATGCTCTGGAAGTATTCCTGTTGTTCCATAGAGCCTCGCCCGTTGTCCACCAGATGGCCAACCGAGGTGGGGAACGGGCTGAAGTTGAAGTTGGCATGGTTTCCAATGCGGATCCTCACGCCCTCATCATTGATCATCAATAGCGCCACCCCTGCAATGTTTAGCAAGGACGGTTGCAAGCCATTTCCTGGAGGACAGACGACGTTTGGGAATGTATACCCACCAAGATGAGCCGCCACCCAGCCATGGAAGATCTGGAAGGGACCACAGACTCTCCAAGGCAACCCCCTTCGTGAGATGCGCCCCAAGATGTTATACAGCTTGGCCAGCACGGGGATTCCCAAGTTGAACCGTTTGTTGGCCGCCATGGAGCCCTCTATCACCAAAGTCGCTAGACGGACGCCCATCATTGCGTCCCGCACCGGCAGGATCCACCTGCTCAGAAAGACGGCAAGGAACCCGACATACTGGACGTTCGGGTCTCGGACCTCAATGACGCGGTATCCCCATGATTGGTATTGCCCTGCCTCCAGGGTCTTCCAGTATGACCCGTCCTTCCTCCTCTGAGTTGCGGTTGGGAACCGTTTTCCCCGTCCCGGCATCTTGACGGTGGGATCCCTCTCAAGGAACAGGCTAAACCATCCCTTGTAGGCGATGTCCTTCAAGAAGTCCTTGACCCCCAGCCTCTCCTTGGCCAGCTCCAATAGATGCCACGTCATCATAGGCGTCCGCGTCCTGTCTCCCCAGGTGTTCTTTGGAGGAACGAACTCATCGTATTGGTAACCCTCCAGTGGGATACCACTGATGCAGTGAATTTCCCAGAGACTGATGTCGACATCCCCATGATGGAGGTGGAATGTGTTGGTGTCAGGAGACCACCGGGTGAAGAGTTCAGATCCGAGTTCAGGTTGGAGGTGAAAATGGAACTGTGATGTCCATACCGCCTCGAACAGGCCGATATACCACAATTCGTCCCCGAACTGGTCACAGTTATGGTGAACCCAGAACGCCCAGGCCCATTCGCTGGTGAAGTTTCCCCTGGACCACAGGTCCCAATCCTTCATCCAGCCCTTCGTGTCATCTGTGATGCTCTGACGGAATGTGCTCACGTAGAGGGCAGGAGAATCCTCGGCCACTAGCTCGTCCCCGGTAATGGTCCTAGTCCTCGGGTTCAGGACATATACATCCACGTGTCTAGTTTCCCTAGCAGGATGGCCATTGTTGGTGATGTTGTAGCGAGGATGTTCGTCCTCCCGAGTCACCCAAAACCGCGGCGTGTCCACTTCGAAGCCTGGCAGTGGCTCCTCCTCCAGGATGCCAAAGTTCAAGAGCGGGAGGTTTTCAGACAGGGGATACGTTTTCTGGGACTGATTCAGCATATTGAACAAGGTTAGATTGTTGGAGACAATCACCTTGGCGCCATAAACCTCCTCGTTTTCCACCATTTCTGTCCTACGGGCAGCGACTTCTCCCTCATCAACTCGGTTTGCCGCCATCTCGAATTTTTCGGGAGTTGGGCGAAATCAGGATGCAGTGCGCGGAATCGAAGAGTTTTGCATGAAATCTGAAGGAGTTGCGCGAAATCCAGGAGATGAGCACGCAATCGGCACGCGAAGCGCGGAAGATCCTGGTAGGGCGTGAAATCACAGCCAAATTTCGGAAGGAATTCCATGCTGCCAATGCATTATTACACGCAGCCGCGGAGCGATTTCACGCACGAGAGCGAATAGCTTATCGCGCGGAAAAAGCGGATGTACAAATTTGGGACACAACGCCCCTTTTTATAGGCGAGGCCAGGGTTCCGCGCCACGCGGAAAGAGGATTCCGCGCGAGTACAGCATTTTGGGCGCCCCATCAAAATTGTGCGCGCAACTGGATCGGGGGACTCAGTATTCCAGTGTTTCGGCGTTTCCCTTAGAATCTGATCATTGCGACCACTCACCGATCCAATTCCAAGGGGGGGCATTTGTTGACGCCTAAAAAAGCCCGTAAATCTCGGAAGAAGTTTCGAAATGATGAAGTGAAGTCATATTCAGAGTCAGAGGCCCAATCTGGAAGCCCGGGAAGTGGTGCACGAAATAAAAAAAGATCCCCGCGAAAAAATGTTCTGCGCGCGAAGTACTCCCGGGATTCATGAAATTGGACCAGTGAGGCAGGCAATAATTGTGCTCCCCGGTTCCCCGTGGTGAGAGTTTGCGTGCAAGCGGTTCCCAGAGTGGAAAATTTTGTGCGCCTCCTGGATTCCGTGCTGGAGGTCGCCTATAAATATAAGGTGACCTCGAACAGTTTGGGGGTTGAGGAATCTGAAGCGACGCTCGTGCACGCAATTCGGCTCCCCCCCCCATGAAAGATGACATCCAGGTAATCCTGAATTCCGCGCAACCTTGCCCCGGAGTTCGCCATTGCGCGCAACTCCGTCGGCTTCAGTGAATTTTCCCCTTCCCCCGGTTTCCCCACTTGCGTGCAATCCGTGGTCCGTGCGCGCAATACACTGCCTTGCGCGTAAAACCTTGCGCATAATTCCCTCTTTGTGCACAATTCCATTACTCCAATTATGCGTCGTCCTGGTGTTTTGCGCGCAAATCGTACCTTTTACGTGCAAAGCCCAGGACCCCTCACCTGGGCACCCCTTGGCTGCCCCCTGCACCGGCACCTGATGTCTCTCCTGTCGGGAATTCGCGCCATGCGTTGTTTTCCCGCATGGCCTTCCTGGCACGTGTGAAGTAACCTCAAGTTCCCTTGGGCCATGTTTCCCGTTGCTTTGCTTTTCCTTATGCTTCTCTGCATAGGCACGCTAACGGCTATTGCTTCTTCGCATAGACACGCTAAAGTGGACCCCCCGGTGGTTCGCCCTGCGGCCCCCCTTCATCATGGCCTTTCCAATGCCTTCCCTTCCACAAGGGGTAGAGGGCGTTGGGCATGTAAGCCCTAGGGGTGTGGAGCGAACCCACCTCGTCCAAGCTGATGTTCGTTAAACTGCTAAGCACATCGTCCTTAACACAAGACGTTAAACTATGGTCCGACCCTGTGCTTCCCACGCAGGGTCCCCCCAGCTCGGACATTTTTTACGCCCACTCGTCTCCACGAGAATGGACTCTTCCTCACATGGAATGAGATCCTCCTTGTCGGAGCGGCGTTTGTCCGCAGGGGAAGGGGTGCCTCAGAGCGTAATCCCCTAACCTTTCTTGCGGATGATTGCACCCGTGCATCTATGTACTTCCCCCCTACCAAGGCCAGTGGAGTCCTTTTCCCACTGCGCTTTCTCGCACCACGGGCCTCCACCCTGGAGTAAGCCCCGACCCCAAGGGCCACTAACCACGCGTAAGCCCCTATTTCCTCTTTGGGCCGCTCAACGGATAAGCCCCATTCCGCTTCTCACGGACGCACCCTTTACGACGTGATCGTCTGGTCCCTGTTGCCTCTTGATTCCCACACCGAGCATGACTCACGTGGGCTTAGAGTGCGCATCGACCAGGACATCCTCTTATGGGCCTCCCCAGAGCGTAACTGCCATCCCAACGAACTACGTGGACTTTGATCCGTGCTAAAGCATGGTACGTAGGAAGCCTCCATGAGGTTCAAGCCCACCACTCGGTCGTCCCGACCTCTCCATGTCAGTTCTCTGACAACCTCGGGCCGCCTTAGAGCGTAAGCCCCAAATCCTCTGTCCCGCATGACGTTAAACTATATTTCATCACTCATGACGTTAAACTGTATTCCGTCCCGCATGACGTTAAACTGTATTCCGTCCCGCATGATGTTAAACTGTATCGCATCCCGCATGACATTAAACTGTATCGCCTCCCGCATGACGTTAAACTGTATCCCCCCTCTTGGGCCATCTCAGAACATAAGCCCCATGTTTCACTCCACCATCCATCCTGATCCTTACCCGGGCCGCCACATCCCGATGAGATCATGCCACCCTTTCCCACTCCATGATATATGGGAAGCCGACCACGTGTTGGCCCCAACATTTGTGTTCCCCCTAGGGATCCTTTAACCCGATCCGTCTCCACAAGACGCTAAACTCGTGACATACCCCGTGTTAAACATGGTAAGCTAAGGAAATCCTCATATGGTACACATTCCCCGCGTTCGATGTGGGATGCCTCGGGATTCCGCGCCCTCGAGAAGCCCTGTGATGAGGGACCAAAGACAGACATGCCGACGATGCCCCAACGTGGCCATTCTCCTCACCGCAGGTTGCTGTCCTAACAAGACCCCTTGGAGCGTCTTGACGGAAGCAGCGTAATTAACTGGCGTCTATGTAGATATGGCACTGGGAATGAGATTCATGAACACGTCTTGAATCTATGAGGGAGACCCGGACTAGGTAACAAGATCCGAGGAGGAATCCACGGAGGGAAGAACCGACATCCCATCATCCCAGTTTCGATCAAGGGGATGACGTCCCTGAACAAGGAACCGATGCCGCCCGCCTTTGGAAAGCGGGAATGCGGGGCAACAAGCAGTGCGCACTCCCCAGAGGACGGACGCACACGCCCCGGCGAAAGCATCGGAGACAAGATTATTATTCAATAATTTTTATTAAATATTAATTATTATATAATTTTAATGATGTAAAATGTAATTTTTATATAGGTTTCATAACTAATATTATCATAAAACACAACATTTTTCAATTTATAACTATTATATTTATAAAGTTGAAATTCAAATATTTATACAAATACATTGTAAAAATTGATATCATTTTTTGACCAACAATTTAAAAATTATCCAATGGTGAATTTTCCATAATTTTCCACAAAGGTGGAGTCTTTGGGTAAAAATATATTACTGTTTAAATATATTTTCTTTATTATGACATAATAATACTATAAAGATGATATAATAAATACTATAAATGTCATAAAAAAGATATACATGTTTCCCCTTGAAAATTATTTAATATTAAATACATTTTATAATTTTATAAATAATTTATGAACCCCCAATACATATATTTTATTTTATTTCATTAAAATAATTTCCTTGAGAGTATTACTCATCTCCACATCAGCAAAGTTATAATTTTAATAAGTTAGGACCATCGAGTAATAAAATAATAAATACCACTCATAATTGGATGAAACAGTGGGAAAAATCCATGAGATATATATTTTTTGTTTATTTTATTATATATAGTCCAAAACCAATGTTTTGAAAAATAATAATGTATTCCTCTATATTTTCATATATACACCGAACAAATATAAAATTTCACTTAAATATAAAACTTTGGATATCTTCCCTATTCTTACCTTACCTATCTATAGTCTCTAAAGGTTCACCCAATTTCTCCAAGAGATCCTATAAATCATTTGGAATGACTTTTTAATTGTATTGGATTCTTACACTCCACTTTTTATTCAAGAACATCCTTTATGTTATGTCTCTTAATTTACATTTGTTCATGTTGGTATATTTTCATAAATATCCACATAAAATTTAATGTTATAATAATCTCTGAGATACCCCAATCACTATCATTATTCCCTCCCATAAATATTTTTGTACATATGTTACCATGCCAAAATATTGTATGGGGTCTTTTGACTTTAATTATAATTCATGCATCTCTTTTATGTTATATCTCTAGATTATTTAATTTTCATATAGGGATATGTTCTTAAATATACACCATACTTTCCATTTGATTTATTATTTTTTATGGACCCTTTTCACTCTCATTAATCCCTCGCATGATCCTTTTTATATACATGTTACCATTCCAAAATTTATAAATTTATTCTTCCACTCTTTATTTTATTCAATAACCTATTATCCGTTATGTATGATTATGTTACATTTTATATGTGGGGAGATGTTCTTATATTTCCAACATAATGTCTAATTGATATATAATTTATGAGAGTACTCATTCAAACTCATTAATATAACCCATTAACCATTATTTATACATGCTACCACCCCAAAATTTAGTAAGAGATACTTCCATTATCTTTTTTATTCAATAACCTATTTTATGTTATGTCTCTTAAAATAAATTTTATAATGATAGGATATATTTTAGAATATTCCAATTTTTTTTATTTGATGTAAAACTTATGACAGACCCATTTCATTATCATTAATCCCTATGGTGAACCTTCATAAACACCCTTTACCATGAAAATCTTTTATAAGGGATATTTTCCTTCTTTTCATAATTTATGTTAATTCCAAAAATTATTCCATATATTTAAAATTTCTACTATTGGAATTTGTTGTCACATGTCATTACTGTTATCCTCTTTTTTTCAAATGATGAGAGACCCCTTTCTCTCTCATCAACCGATTTTAGAAATTTATAATTAAAGCTATTATACTGAAAAAAATTCAATTTGATTTTACTTACTAAACAATTATATGTTGAATACATGTACCAATTACCTATCAGGGTTTTTACCTTTATTAACATATAATTATTGATTTTTGTAATTACATATATTTATTCCATAATCTATGATCATGGAAAAAATGGGAAGTCAAATGATTCTATGTTTAAATATATTTTTTTCACATTTAAATATGAGTATGAAATGAATGAATTGGGTGTGTATGGAATTATGTAGCACTCAAATGCATTTTATAATGTTTAGGGTCTTGATAAATCATTTTCGGATAGGGAGTAAACCTAGTTCCATTGTGGAAATTTTTCATCATGATTTTTTTGGTAGTTATCCTTAAACAGTGTTTATGATGTGGTGTTTAATGTCATGTCCACATTTTCCATGTTTCATTGATGTTATC
The DNA here is from genome assembly GCA_963277665.1 of Viscum album. Lineage (NCBI taxonomy): Eukaryota > Viridiplantae > Streptophyta > Magnoliopsida > Santalales > Viscaceae > Viscum > Viscum album. Next base: position 638,972,674 of record OY728143.1, read on the forward strand.
ATTCTACATCGTGTTCCATTGTTAATGTTTATGATTATCTCCCTTTTATGTACTATTTATATTCTTATAGTCTTAAATTTATTACTTTCTAAAATTTAGTCCATGTTTATTACCTTGGTGGACTTTATAGGTTACATTTTTCATATAAATGTCACATAGTTATCCCATGCAGTTTTATGTATGTGCATGTTATGGATGTTTTCAATAAAGATGATGTATTTCATGTGGTACAATGTTATCTAATGTTCATAACTCTAAAATACACTATACTTATTCATCATTCAGTATATATTATATTTAATATTATGGTATAAAATATTAATTATTATGTAATAAATAAAATGTTTTTTATATTTGGTATCAAAGGAAATTATTTCTTATTTTTGGGACTAGGATTAAAAAACACTATGAAAATGATTAGGGATATAATTATGTTCATGAAAACATCTATATTTTTTGGTAAAGTATAGAGTATTAGGTTTATTATAAAATAAATACATTTTCCTATTATAAAGGATGATATGCCCCTAGTATAGATGTACATAGTGTTAAAACCAGAAGAAAAAAAACGTGTTGAGACAGACTGGATTGGGAACTAGTTCCTGACAAGCAGTCTTGTGGCACACTAGGTTTGACACTCTCGAGGAATATTCTTTGGTAAATTTGTATTCTCATTTCGAACCCTTATTAAGGGAATAAAAATTCCCATACTAGTATATGTTATGAAATAGATCATTGATAATATATAATGAAGCCATAAAAACCTTAATTTATTAATTAAATGTCATTTATAATATATCCCTCTAATTTCATTGGATTCCCATTTATGAATTTAATATTTTAAAAATAATTATCCCTAATTCAACATTTATAATATATAATGGATTTAAATTGAAGGAATCAGTTGTTATTTTTTGGTGGATTATTTGATTAGTTATAATTTTAGTCCACTGATTCATGAATAAATAAATTATTATTGAGTTCTCATTATTTGGAGGAAAACATGATGTTATATTGGAAATTAATTACTAGATGAAAATATACTTTTCAAGAAACTTCTTATCCTTATGTTCCTATTATAGATGATAGATGAATCCCTTAACTCTTTTAAATCAATCATGATTTATAAATGATTTCATATTTTGGTCATTTTTGATGAACTTATGTTCATTTTATCATTCACAAATTAAAGGTTTTGTGATCATTGACTTTATCTTGACCATGTTCTCTATCTCAATCAATTAGTTATTTGTTGTTAATTTTCACTTTCATGTCTATGTTTTCACATACCCATAACATTTTCTTACATATAAACCTAGTTATGTGATGACCTTTGTTAATGTTCGATGTTTAGTTCCACCTCATTGGTTTGGCCATTACCAAGCACACAATCTAGACGAGTCTCAAGTGGGTCCAAAATAGGAACCACATTGGAGATAATATCCCCTTCCCTCTTGGGATTTAATCCAGTGTTCCTTGCAAAACTCTATATTTGTCTTTTATCCATAAGGTATTTGGTCCGAGTTACAAGGGAAGTGAGATTAAATCCATAGAGGGAAGGGGATAGTAACATACACATGATCTCGGTTGTGGAAATAGTTGATCCTAGTCCCAGTTTGGTGTTGGGGTATGGTTGGACCAATGATGTAGAACCAAATGAAGATCGTTCACATTATACTTCCATTTATATCTTTTTAAGAAGATGTTTTTTCATCCACATTTATGTTATGGTTTTCAATATATATTATTTGTTGTTTCTACATATTTCTTATAAATATCTTGTATAAATTTAATTGAATTTTTTTTATTAAAGTTGTAATAATCTAACACTATGAGTTTTTTTAAAGAGAAGTCAATATAAGATATCACTTGTGATATGAAATGTCGAACACAAATAAGATATGATTATTTAAATATGATTATTTTAACTATTCTACTAAAAATGTAGATATATGTATGATTAAATATCCTATGTAATATATATATATATATTCCATAATGTTATAGTTAAATTATTATTCAATAATCAATCAATTTTTGGTAATGTCCTTTTGTTCTTCAAAATATGTTTTCATAAAAAATGATTTCTCTATATTTTTATGAAAAAATATAACAATTACAATGTATAACATAAAGAAAATGTGTCTATAAACTCTATTTTTGTATCATCAAGTAAAAATTTACTTTTGGTGAAAATCTTTTATTTCATTGAAAATATTTTTGTACTTAATAGTGAAAATAGCGTTTTTATTAAAAAAATCAATTTTTCATAAATTAATTAATTGTATAGAAAATTTAATATATTTATTTTATTCCATGGTAGAATGGGTATAAATTATATATATTTAATTGAATTTTTTTCTCTTTAATCATATTTATACAGGATTTTAGTGTCAGTTTATTTTTAGGAATGAAAATTTATTTTTAGAAAACAAAAATTAAATATAACAATGTATCACCATATTACTTAATTAAAGTAGCCCATAATGAGAAATGGTCTCAATTAAATTTTTATAATATATATAAATTATAATGAATTTAAATTAATATAAAATATATTTATTGTTAAATATTTAATGTAATATAATCTTTTCCTAAATAATTGAATTTTTTAGAAAACTGCTTTCTATCGGGATTAGAGGTTTTATATAAAATCAAATTATTCCACTTCTATTCATTTATTATGACAAAATGGATTAAATATTTTTAATATTCAGTTTTAATATTAGGTAATATATTTAGATTAAATTTTAAAAAATATGATCAATAATATTAAAAAATATTAATTAGTAATGTGATAAGAAAAATGTTAATTAAGGGTAAATATAAGTTAACAATGAATAGAAATTGAAAAACTCTAATAGTATGAATATTTATATTTCCTATTAATTTAAATTATTATTATATTTATTTTTTATTTTTCTACATTATAAATGATTATGTTATCAGTTTGAAAAAAAATAAATTTTGTTAAAATAAAACAAAAATTGTGTGTTTTGGTATTATTAAATTAAGACATTTATTTTGATCAATTATTGTATTTTTAAAGAAATAATATTTTAATAAATATATATTGTGAAAAAAAATTAAAATATAAATGATCTTATGAGGTTATGGGTAATTTTTATAAGTGTTGGAAACCGTCTTTGTCATAAAATATGAACATTTTTTAATAAAAGTAAATAATATTTTAAAAGTAAAAAAGTATATATTTCAAAAATTATTTTATAATATTTGATATTATTTTTGAAATCATATTGGAAAAATTATCCAACGTGTAATTCTTCATAATCTTCAGTGACATTCATATTTTTTGATGAAAATTAAATAAGGTATACTTATAATGTGTGTATTTCAACATCATAATACCATACATGTTATTTTAAACATACTATAAATGGTTTAAATAGACAAATATATGTTTAACCATTAAAATAATTTAATATTAATTTTATTTTATTAATTTTTTAAATCCTTTATCAGTTCTCCATACCCTATAATATATTTAAATCTTTTAAAATCATTTCTTATAGAGTATGACTCGCCTCCAAATAAAAAGGGTATTATTTAATTAATTTTTTCCATTATCATTATAAAATAATTAAAATAACCCCTACCTAGTAGAAATAATTCTAAATAATTGTGGGATGTTTTTTGTTTTGTGTTTTTTTATTATAGAGTGTGAAAAACCTATGTTTGAGAAAAAAATACCTTCTCTTTAATTATATAAACATACCGAAACATCAATTTATCACCACTAAAAGACCTTGTACAATATTATTTCATTATCTTAAACTCTCTATTTTTCAACCAACATTCGCCCATTCTATATATAATCCACTAAAAAGTACTTGGAATCACCTTCTCAAGGAATGGGATTCGCCTACTCTCCTTTTTATGCAAGAACATATTTTAGGTCATGTATCTTAATTTTCATTTGTTCATGTTCATATATGTTTTTAAATATAAAACTATGTTATATTTTATGTAACATTATTTATATTATTATTCATGTCTAATTAATCCCTCCCATGAACTTTTGTGTACACATGTTACTATACCAAAATTTAGTTTGGGATTCTTCCATTCCACTTTTTAAAAACCTATTTTATGATCTGTGTCGTAATATCAATTTGTTCATATTGAGATATGTTATTAAATAACCTCATTACATTACACTGTATATATCATTTATGATTGACCGCATTACCTCTTATTTAGTCATCCCATGAACAATTATCTACACACGTTACGACACTGGAATTTAGTAAGGGATTCCCCCACTCTCCATTTTATTAAAGAACATGTTTTATGTTATGTATATTAATTTCAATTTAAAATTTTGGAATATGTCCATATTTATCCAAATTTTTATCCATCTTATATGTAATTTGTTATAAACCCATTTCACACTCATTAATAACTCCTATTAACCATTATGTACAAATATTACAATGAAAAAATATAGTAAATAATTATTCCACTCTCTTTTCTATTCAAGAACATATTTTATGTTATGTATCTTAATTAAAGTTTTATCTTGTTGAGATAGGTATTTACATATCCAACGTAATATAAATTTCATTTATAAATGATTATAGACCCCTATAACTCTCATTATTCCTTCCCATGAACCCTCGTTACTACCGTTACGAGGGAAATGTTTTGTAAGGGATCGTTTCCCTCTCAACATTCTTAAGGTTTATTCATAATATTATGCATTATATTCAAAATTATTTTTTTGGATTTTTTCCATGTTTTTATTACTAAAAATTTTCTTTAAATTTTATGTAAGACCCCTTTCAATCACTTTAATCCACTTTATTAATTTTTAAGGGACCCTATATTGATGTTGATATTTCAGTAAGATTTTTCATAACAAACAATTGTGTAGTAAATAACCTTACCCATTTCATATAATGGCGTTGACCTTTATGCACTTATAATTTTATTTTTCAGGTTTTACATGTATTTATTTCACACTCCATGATTGTGGAATAAAATTTGATGATAAATTATTCAATGATTTATGATTTATGTGGAACATTTTAAGAAAAATAATGAAATGAATTTGATAGGTGTGCTTTAAATTATATATTGCTCTAATAAATTGGTAAATGTTTAGTTAAATGAAACACCATGTTGGTAAAAAACTATACATGAGTTCTTTTATGGTAATTTTCTAATTCGTATGACTTCGTATATATCCTTGATCATTGTGTATGATGAAGTGTTTTATGTTTTTTACACATTTCTAATTTTTCATATATCTTATTATTATATATCATTCTGTATTGTTAATCATTATGATTCCCAACCCTTGTTATTTCCCATTGTTAGGTCTTATTCCTAACAGGTAATGTTTTATTCTTATTATTCAATGTTTATTATATTTCTCGAATATATAAATCACACTATTATAATGTTTTTCCCCATGTTGTCTCATGTAGTTTTATGTAAAATAATTTTAAGAATGTTTTTAGTAAATATGATGTATTTCATATTTCATATAATTTTTTAATGTAACAAATTCCAAAAAGATTCTATTATTCTCAATTATCCTAGTTGTATTAATTTTAACCATATGTTATAAATCATGAATTAATTTAAAATAAAAACATGTGTTTTGTTAAAATTTCCCCAAAATTTGAATTCATAAGTTGATGAAATAAACAGCATCTTGAAAATGGTGTATTAATAAAGTAAAATTTCAAATAATAAAAGGGAGACTCAAGATGTAATAGTAAAAACTAGTCAAACCAAATTTCATACTCTATGAGGTTGGTGGAATTAATAAAATGTTGAATGATGATTTAAAAAATGAAATTAATGTTTAATATAATTATTAATGATTTTTTTTAAATGTTAATCCACTAAAATATATAAAATATATTCATAATATATATGAAATTAAATTTTTTTCAATAATAATTATGGTGAGGTAACCAATATGGTGTGATCATGGGGTGATTACAACAGTGAGAAATTAATTAAGGCCACCAACGTTTCAATAATGTGTTTTCAAATAATAGATCAACTATGTTTGAAACAAATGGATTTTGTATCCTTTGGGAAACTAAATCAATCATTCTATAATGGGAGAATTTATTAATATAAATATTGGAGGCTCAATAAATATTTTTTGTCTTATGATATAAATGGAAAAGTTGCCTATAATAATTTTCACAATATTTCCCTCCCAAGGAGAAGGTGTGCCTTTACTAGTAAGATAACCCAATATTAACAAAATAATTTCTAGAAGTAGAAGAAATAACATGTTATAAATATTCTACATGGAAACAATTTGGATTCCTATATAAAATGATTTGGAAACTCTAACTATCTAGTACATTTCATTGATAAGTGCATGAAAACATTATTGTGAAAAATCACATAGAAAATTTGAGAAAATGAATCAGGTAAGTGAAAGATATAAAAATAGTCATTTCTAATGGTATTTTCAAAGATAGATAGTATGAAATTGAATAGATTGTTATCAAAAGAGTACTTTCCTCACACATAATAAGTGAGGTTAAAATCAATAGAAATTATAGTGAACATAATGCAGGATTTGTTTCCTTTGAAAATGATTGTTCCTTAAATGTTAGTTAAAGTTTCATTAATATTATAAATGATATGAATTTAATTTTAATTGATCCTATAATTTTTTAAGGGCATAAACATAAAATAATCAATTTATGTTAGTTGTGAAATGCTGGAAATATTATTTTTTTATGAAGATATTTGTTAACCTTTAGTGCATGAAGAATTGAAAAATATTATATAATTATAATGAATTGAAGGAAATATATACGAGGTTTTGGTTTGGGATAATCATGCTACCTAAATTCGGAAAATGAAAATAAGTTATGGAATATAATAAATTAGTTATCATAGGAAACTGCGTGAAATGGAAGTCTCAATGGAAGAATATGAGAGAGATTTTTCACTTTTGAGAATATAGAATAATTTCATTTGTTAAGATCGTGTAAAATGCAAAATGACACAATAAATACACATAAAAGGGATAAATTTAATCCCATATACATCATTAATGGACACATTGTTTTTTTCAAACTAATGATGTGTCAATAAAAAAGGGTGACTTACAATATGAAACTTTTACTAGTGAATTTCACTGTATGACTTGTGTTGTGTGAATAAATCATAAATTTTATATTCATTAAATGATTTTGATTTATTAAAGGTAACAAGAAAATTAATATGGTAGATATATCTATAAAATCAGAAATATAAAATGGTAAAGAGTTTATATGTAATTAATTTGTATCGTATCTATCAAAGAATGGAATAAAACAGCAATAGAATGTTCAAAAAATCCCTTAGTAAAATGGGATTGTAGTGAGGAAAATAAAAAGATTTTATACAAAATGGGATGTACAGTGAATTTTTGTTTTAATCCCTATAAATTCTTCTAGTGGTAATTTATATATAGTATGGTACATTTTTATTAGCTATTTGTACAAAAATAGAATCTCAACATTTCCCCCTATAAATGTGGTATAACAAAGAACCAATGGTGAATTATTTTAAAGAATCAAGAAGTAATATTCAAATAAATATAAAAAATATTTATTATGATTTTATTAAAAATTGTATGAAAAAATTAAAGATGTAATTTTTATGTGATACATAAAAAATTAATGAAGCTACATGATATGGAATAAATGATTAAACAAAATTATATAATCATGTGACGTTGAAGTGGTTGAATATAATTTCAATACCAATGAGGAAAAAGTTGAATCTAATGAACAAATGGAATACAATTAATAATATTATATAATTACTCTTGATGTGAATGTAATTCATGAGCCTAATATTGGAAAAAAAAATTCGAGGAGTATAGTGATAAAGAATGTTGCACTAGAAAAAAAATTCAATATCATTGATAGTACCAATGAAATTTGAACTATGTAATATCATTAAATGTTATTATGAAATTCTATAGATAATTATAATTTAATAAATTGAGAATATAATGGTACTTATCCATTGTGTTTAACATTAGTACATATTAAAAGTGGGTTTTCACAATGAATGAATAAAATATACAAATGGGGAATTAAACAAAATGATATTATTGAAAATTATGAATATTTTCTGACACTAGAATAGAGTATTATTTTATAACTAAATGGTTTTTATATAATAAAATCAACTAAACAATGATAATATTCAAAAAAACAAAATATTATTGGTTTTCAAGGGATATTAACAACTATGTTTTTCTTGATTTTTCAAAATATTTTCCTCCTTTTATATGGGTTCAAATATATGATATTTTTTTATTCATAATTTTTTTTCATGTGGATATAAAGAAAAAAATTCTAGAATGGGGATGCTGAAGAATTATTTTATATTATTCAACCAAAATGGTTCATATTTGTAGAGTATGAAAGAATTTTTTATAATACCATGAAATATTTATTTGGGTTGAAGAAAGAACATCATGTATTGTACTCTAAACATGATAGCTGCATAAAGATATTTGTTTTTTTCTAATGTAAATGATGATAGAAACATATACACTATATAAGAATATTCAAAAAATATGTCAATCCTTACTTATGTTGATAACATAATCATTTCTAGGGATAGTGATCATGCATGTATAGAATTTATAGAAATACTAAAAGATATCATTTAATTGTAAATATTTTTGATAAATGTTTATTTATTTGGATATAGGCTCCTAATGTTATTTTATATTTCTTTACAATAAAATTTTGGAATATATTTGGGTAATTTAGTTTGACATGGATGATTCAAAAAATATATATCCCTATCTCTATTGGAATAAATGGGAGAAATTATGAATTAAGAGGAAATATTTATTAGAGCGACATCTTGAATCCAATGGGAATCCTTCAATATTTAACTTTATATCATCAAAATATCACATGTGAGAAAAATTTTGTTCCAGATATCATATTACCCTATTGGAATCAAATTTTATGGTGGATATAAGACACAATATTTTTAAAATAAAATTTTTTCTTGATGTGTTAATTAATTTTATTGAAATATTATATGATTTGTGAACAATGATAGAGATATTCATTCTGATGAATAAATTTTAGTACTCAAAATAAAATTATTGTTTCAAGAATGGTTTGTTTTTTGACATTAAATGATGAAAAACTCAATAATATTGAGTATAATGTATTTTTTTCAACTTGTTACCACCAATTAATCCACTCATATGATTTGGATGAAATATATTTTATAAGACATGAAATTTAATGTTAAATATCCATTGAAATTTTCTATGATTATAAAATTTATTTTAGTATTTCTATTAACCTATGACAAAATTCAATATTCTAAAATACTGACATCGAGTTTCATTTCATCAGTGAGAAACCTAATTTTGGGGGACTAATGTGGATCATGTTTTGTCAAATTATTACATTAATAATATTTTATAAAAATATTTTTCAATTGAATTGATTTAGAAATTAATGTTAAAATAACATTTTCGACCTTCGCATATTTCTTAAAATCTATTATGTGAATTTACCATGTAATTAGTTGGATTTTATTTTCAAGGGGGAATGGTGAATCTCTTTATCGAAGGAAGATTCTAAGGGAAATCCATGTCTAAATGATGGGTAAAAACATTTATATAATCTGAAAATCTAAGGAATTATTTTCAATATATATGGGGGAGGAAATTTAATGTGGACGGATGGAGTAGGAGTACATAAAATTCATAATGAAACATTTACATACGACTTATATGTATAGTTCTCTAAAAATAGTAACTTGTCTCGTAGTGTGTTGTCAAGAGTGTTGTACTTGAAAAAATATGTGATATGATGGAATGTAAAAAATATTTTCAGTAAAATTAATTGAACTGAGGATATTTATGATCCAATATTATTATAATGGTGTTTTATATTTTTTTCAAATCAAATTGGAAGAATGTTTTTGACAAGATCAGTAAAATTTTAAAAATAATGTAAACTCAGTGCATAAGACATTATAAGTTCAACCTATGATAAGGGTTAAATTGGACATAGAATATGTGTTGTAGATTTTTGTAAGGATATATTTTTTCATAAAATTTAATGAAAAGAATTATAAAATTCAAAATTAGTGAAAGATCATAGTTTCTTTGAGTGTTGGGATTTTTTTAATTTGGGTTATGAAATTTCAATATGAATATTCACATGATTTTATTTAAGATGGTAAAAATAATAATTCTATTTAATAAGTATAATTCAATGTTATTTGGTCGAATATTATATTTACTATAATAAATGTAAATGTTAATAAACCATAATATAAAAGGACACATATTTTTTGTTTCATCAGAATATAGAGTAATGGAAATTCATAGGATGAGATGAACCAAAAGATAGGATGCTTACCAAATAACTCATTATTCCTGATGAAAATAAAGTATTCTTATTTAGATTTATAAAAATCATGATAGTGTAGTATTAATTGTTTTTGGATGTAGATGACTAAGTTGATCTGAGGTAGAGAAGAAATTGAATGAAGTACAAGGTGAAATTTATGGATATATGTTAAACACAATATTTCTTATTATATCACAAAAACATTATGAATTAAAAAATAATTATAATTATGTTTATATTGATGCTAAATGTTACAATGTTCATTATTTAAATATTATGATTCAATCCAAGATGCATTGAATAGTTGAAGAATGTTCATGTTGATTATTGGAATAGATTTAATAATTTCATCATCTCACACCTTCAGATGATATTGGTGTTTATTAACTAAGGAAATATAGTGAGTGATAGTTTCCAATTTTTTCTCACAAATTCAGAGTTTAAATTGTTAAAATATTGTATATGTTAAGAAGAAACATTATTCAAGTAAATAATTATTCTAGGGAAATTATGCATTTTTAGTGAAAAAATTATCAAGATATTGACATGTATTCAACTAATTATAAACATGGTTAAAATGATATTGTGGTGTTGGTGGAAGCTATATGTTGGAAGATCAAAAGATACTATTTTTTGTCACATATGTTCGAGATATTGGATTTTCTAACAGATGTTGTTTTGTTATTTAAAAGAATTGTGGGATTACCTATTCTTTGTTATTGGTGGGAATCAATATAATAATATATTTAGAGTCATCATTGTTTTTTGAACATTATAGATAACATTTAACCCATTATAAACCATTTTAATTGAAAATTATATATATTGTAAATTATTTCACTCAGACATCAGGATCATAAAAAAGAACAAGTTTCCCCATTGGGGTGAAACCTTGTGAAAATTTATTTCCCCATAAATATGTTTTTCTTTGATTAATAAAAATTTGAGTATGTGTTTTCACAAAAGTAGAACAAGACCGATACAAGTCACCATGGATAACATAAAATAATTTATGCTATAAAAAGAAACCACTGACTCAATCCCACACCCACTAATATTGGTTTTCCTATTCGAGGGTATCAAAAGATTCATGTTATTATGTTTCACACACTAATAGATCTAAAAATAATACAATATACGATATATAAATATATATTCTACCATGTTTTATTCCATTTTATATCTAGGATCGATAAACTCTATATTTTCTGACCTTGTTCTAGGATCTTGTACATAAGTAATAGGTACATCCAATTCCTTATGTGTTTACTCTACCCATTTGAAGTTCCATTAGCTTATTTTATTTATGTAGTAATACAGTGCTGATGTTTAGATAATATCAATATTTATTTTAAATTCATTTTGTGAATTTATCCATATGATTTCATCCATATTAATGGATATTTTTTTTATTATAGGAATTCATTAGTTTCTTTATGAGGATGGTAATATTATTTTATGTTTATAGTGTGTATTATTTCTTCATTAGAAAATTAGATCATTGTATGGGTTGGATAGGTGTTGGTACATTATATTAAATTATAACTAAGATGACTTTATGCTTAGTTAAACATCTTAATGGGTCATTACCGAGGGTTATAGAAGAGTAACCTAATGTTCTTCCAAAATAGGACTTCATTTTATCCTAGGGAAATGAAATCATGTTAAGAAAATAATTATTGTTTGATGTATCTAAAATTATATAGACTAAATCAATTAATGGACCATATGAGTTGTGGGAGATCTAAATTAAAATAATATTATTTCTATATAAATATTTAATAAAACTATTTGTGGCATCTTTAGTTCCACTGATATTTTTCATGAGAAATGATAATGAAAATATGTGACTATGTGTTTATTATCATTTCTTTAATTAGGTGGAAATGAAAAAACATTATTGAATACAAATGAGTGTTTATTTATTCAATAATTTAAAGGGATCCAGCTAGATCATGATGTTCAATTTGTGTTAGGGTTATGATTTGATGACATTGTATGGGTAGATATTTTTAGGACTTCCATCATTTATTATTATAGAAAACATGAGTTCTAGGTAGTTCATTTTAATTTTAGGAAAAAACCATTTATTATCTTGGTAGTATTAAAATCTATAGTTCGTGTGTTCTTAGACAAAATTGTGGTAGTTTGAATTAAAAAATGCATCTTGTACTCTATTTATATGGTTGAACATTTAGACAACTTAAGACCCGCTTTGTATGTGTTTAGATATCATAATATATTTTTATCCAATATAACTATATGTGTTAAAACTATGAGGTGTATTTATTGGTTAATATTAGGGTAAAAAGAGAGTATTTATAGATTCTTTAAAAATAAATGATGTAGGTTATTTATTATACCCAATGAATATTACACAGAATTAGAGTTTCATTATTATCATAGGCTATCATTGGAGGTTTTTACCAATATTTATCAAATAATGTTTTTTTGATTTATTTGACAAAAAAGTATCAATATTTCCTATGGACCAACCATTTTCATGATTCTCATAAATATCTAATGGGTATTATAGTAAATTATCATGTTAACAGATTATCATAATTAATAGTTATGATGGAGGTTTTCTACAGTTCATAATAACTTCACATGGGGTTTTTCCTACTGTTGGAGAGATAAATAAGATTATATATGTCCTGTATCTCAGGACCCCTTGAGCATAACTATACTACCCATGATCACAGCCATGATTTTGATAGGTTTACTGTGATGATTTGGGGAAAATATATTATTGGTGAGTGATTTATAGTCTTCCCAAATAACATTAGTTTGGGATCTATCATCTATCAGTTATATTGGTACACATGAGAAAGATATTATTTGGAGTTATTTTGGGAGAAAGGAATCAATATCTCTTATACACTAAATAAGGGGAATATTTTGGTTGATTCTATGAGTTGTAAAATTCATAGATATTTTCTCCATTATCGTTGTAATGCAAGGAGATTGATGGAGTATTATTAAACATATAATCTTAATATAAAGTAAATTGATATTAGTTTGTTTCTCTAATGGAGGACTATATATTCACCCTTGATGTATTAAGAACAAAAATCAATGGTGGTAGATTAATATGTGCATGTTTGATAAGATCACGTTTTTATAGTTATTACAATAATAGATTCAATGTGTATAATCAATATGAAGTGATATTTTTGGAGTGGATGTTTATAATATTAATGGTGATTGAGTTAGTTATTTGTGATTTTCCTTCACTCTATTGTAATGAATTATAATGTGAATTAAATATAAAATAATCCAAATTGGGGGACTGTGAGGTGAATTTTTTTCAAAAAAATATTGTTTTTGTGGATTCCCCTATGATATGATTCATGGATTGTCCCCATTATGTTATTTTTAGGTAAGGCACATTATTCTATCAGTTGTGTGTGAAATTATTCTCCCTGAGTATCATTTTAACTTTTGGTAATAAATAATTATGTGAAAAAGATTTATAACACCTTGGAAAATCCATTTTGTAAGAATGGATAATTATTTAGGTCATAGATTTCACATCCTATTGTTGGTTCAAATATGAAATTATGACTAACTACTTATTTCTTGTGTCCTTCTTCAACCATTATAAGATCTTAATTTGAAATGAGAGGACTTTTAAATATAATTCTAGAATAAATTCTCTAAATATCTAGTTTTCATTATTTTTGTATAGATTATTTTGGATTAGTTTACAATTTTTGAACATTTCCTTTTAATTCAGGATTCAATATTGTAATTTTTTTCAGTTAGTTTGAAGTTGATATTTTCCAAATCCACAGGGTTCTATGGGTGATAATCGTTGAATGTGATATTTTTTTTACCTATAGAGTTTGGAAGGGTCTTAGATATTCATCCAGAACATATTTATTACATATTAAAATATTTTTTAGTGGATTAATTGTAAAAATAGTTTATTATTTGGATATTGGAAGATATGGTGTGTGTATGCTTCATGGATACTGAAGGAACATTGATGATGAAAATACACCTGGTTTATTTTTCTTCTAAAAATAAAAATAATTTCCCCTTCGATAAGACACATTATAATGATTAGATGAACATCCTTTAATATATAGATTATTTTCTACTATTGTTGGAGAATACATAATTCTCTTTATAGAATTTGTACAGGTCACAACGTAGAAGATTCTTGTGATTTATGATTTGGTGAAGGTAGTTCCAAATTGTTTTAAATACTATATTAAGCAATGTATGGGGACACTTAATTTCAATATTTGATATCATTTATTCTGTAATGTATCTCATAGTTTTGGTTATTGTAAGTTAAATCATTTGATAAATATTCTATTTTATTTTCTAGACCTCTCGAGCTATTAGAGAATGTCATTAAGGTTATTTATCTGTTGAAACTTCATCCATTGCTTAATAAATATTTTTACATTACCCATTTTCACTACTTTTTCTATATCCTCATGGTGAGTCTAATTTCATTTTTTGAGTTTAGTTTGATGTTTTTGTTAATAAAATTTTAATGGAATGGATTTTTTGATTCAATATTATCAAGATAAATTCATTTAAGGGAATATTATTCCCTTTCTCTATATCCTATAATGATTATAAAAAATAAATGGTTGTACTTGGTAATTGAGATATAGATTCATTATCAATATCATATATTTTTTTGAATTTTTTTAGATCATATAAATTTACATGGTCATATTGTTGATGAGTATCGTTATTTTATGATTCTATGTAAGCCCTTTTATGTTGTGTTGGTCACTCATTGAATATATATATATATATATAATATAGGTAACTAATAGTGTATTTTTTAGATGTTATGATTTCCATCATGATTTTTGTTCTGATTATTGAGTTAAATAATAAATAGGTAGGAATATAATGTACAAATTGGTACTTTTCCAAAAACAATCATTCCATAATTTTCAATGTATTAGAAGTGTCTGGGGATTTTTGATCATCAGTAATTGTGATAAGAAATGTGTTTGGATAGTTTTCTACCCTCAATCCAAGTAAATCCATGATCATTCAGAATTATGTAATGATGACTAGTCATTATTGTTAGGTAGTAATGTTAAGGATTCAAATTGTGACAATAAAATCATTGGTTTTTTCTTTTTAAAGGCATTTTAGGGTTAATCATAAGTTTGGTGGTTTTTGTCATGACTGTTCAACTAACAAAATAGAGTATTCTATGATGTTATGATTCAACCATCCATAATTATATTCACATAAATTAATCTTAACATGGGTTTCATTTAATATCAATTGGGTCTCTATAATATTATAGAATTTATATAATGTTACACTAGTTTTTTCTGTATTACAGTCTTAATCTTTATAGAAGCATTACGTTGTGATGAAAAAGTTATGTTAGTAGTTCTATATGTGTATGATCATGTTTGAGGGAGAAGATTAGTAAATCCACTGTGAATATTTGGATTTTAATTACTATGGTGTGACACCATTTTCCATTTCATTGTCCACCTTTTCCCAATAATGAAATAGTCATTGTTCCTGTGGAAAAGGTTGATCAACTTCGAGATATTGTACTTTACTTATCAGATTTCGTCTCGATGTGTCATAGAGGATACTTATGACTCCATGAAATAGAATATTTTACATTTATCTATTAATAAATTTTGAGACCTCAATTCCTTCTCAATAATACTTTTGTAATTGAACCCATGGAATCTTTTAGAGTAATTTTGTAAAACCAAATCCTTACTTATCTAACCGTCGGTTTTTTCTTTATACCACACCCACCATAAAACCAAGGTGTATCTTTTTAAAATATTTATTATTTCATTTATGATAATTTCATTCAAATAAAATGATGTTTTATTAACCAATGGTTTTTAATTTTTTATTTTTGTGTTTGGCTAGTAGTTTCATGATTGATGTGGTCTTTAGGGTTTTTTGACTTCTTCAGGTAGTATTGTTTACTATGTTCGACATCCTGAAACTAATCATTTTCTTTATAATATTTGAATATTTTTATAAATTTATAGACTTTTAGTAATAATAAATTATATTATTTTTATGTGTATGGTTAAATGATTTATAGAATAATGGGTGATGATATGGAATCAACATAATAAAGATAATGTTCCAAAATATTTTTGAATTGAGAAAGGAGTTATGTTTTACATGATATTATGATTATGTATATGTTACTAGCATATATTATATATATATAAATATTATAATCGATTATTAAATTTATTTTATTATTATTTATTATTATTTATTATTATGTATATTTTTTATAAACAATATAAATATAGTATGATAAAAAACAAATATTCAATAAAGAATTGATAATTGGTAATTTACTCTCAATA
This sequence comes from Viscum album, assembly GCA_963277665.1. Taxonomy (NCBI): domain Eukaryota; kingdom Viridiplantae; phylum Streptophyta; class Magnoliopsida; order Santalales; family Viscaceae; genus Viscum; species Viscum album. Next base: position 638,989,406 of record OY728143.1, read on the forward strand.
ATTTCATATTCAGAATAGTATTTTATTGAGTATATTTATTTGTTAATAATCACTTCCTATAATGTATAGCTATTTTTTTAAATATCATCATAATTATTTTATAATGTTTCAGATGGGAATATGTGGGTAATCAATGATGGGAATAATATAGTGGACATATGAACCACAAATTTTTAATGTTTTTAGAATTATTTCATTTTCATTAATAAATGGATTGTTTTTATTAATAATTATTATTGTTTTAATCATTGATCACCAAACAATTTTTCATTCAGTGAAATGTTTTTGCTGGGTTGACGAGTCGGTTGAAGGGTCACGACTCTCCACTAATATGATTATTGTGATTTTATTTTATATTATATTTGAATCATTGGCCCCTACAATTATATTTTATATCATTATTCTATTTTTTGATTTTGACTTGTTATCTTGGTTGGTTAGATCACATAATGATAGTTTAGATGAATTAATTATTTTAATGTAATTGTATTATAAGGATGACTGTAGAATTGTGTGGTTGGTGTGGAAAGGTGTTGGGGATAATGTTTTGATGGATGGATCAAGTTTTAAAATTTCATTATCCATTGTTATATTATTGTTTAGTATTTTAACATTATTTTTTTTGTATTTAATTTCCATGATCCAAAATAGTTTTTTATTGATTCAAAAAAATTATTTAATCGTAAATAAAAAATGATCATATTAATAGAGTTAATTTATATTTGTATTTACATGATATAGAAATATAAAATTTATTAATTTATAAAAATAATTTGTTTTTGATTTATTAGAATTTTATATTGTTATAATGAAGTATCTTTGGTTAGAGAGGATAATTTAAATAGCGTATTAAATGTGTAAAAGATGATTATTAAGGTAATGATGTTTATATGGTAAGTAATAAACCTTGATTTTGGTATGTTAAATTATAATTTTATTTGAAATATATTACGAGTTTGAATATAAATTAACATTGGATAATATAACATTATATAATTATAGTTAATTAATTATTAGGTTTATTATGAATTAATTATGATAATTGTTTTATTATAAGAGTAATATATTCATTGTGTATGGTGTTGGAATATAATTTTTTATGTGTGGTGTTAATAGAATATATCATTTTAAATATATTTATATTTGTATATTGTTTATTGTGTCATTAATTATTCATTATGTTTTTATATTTTTTATGATCCCCTTAAGCTAGATAACAGGTCTGACATGTACACATGTCCTTGAAATTTTCCTATCTTACAAAAAAAAAATTTAAAGGACTTAACAGATAACTAATATCTCTTACCTTCTCTCACCTCTATTTGTGGAATAATATTTGTAAATATACAAGATGTTATGGATTATTATTTTATGATGTGTACTCTCAATGTTTGTACTATCTCACAATAATGAAATAAATGATTATGTTTGATATCAATGCATAAGTTTATAATTTCAATGAGTATCTTGGCTATAACAGCTTAATGTTATCACATGGGAATAAATACATTATCAGAGATGGATTAAGAAATATTTTGTAAATAAATGGTAAATAGCAGCTGTAACACCCCAGGTAAATAAATAATATTACTTTTTCATATTTTTCAATATTTGTGAATAAAATGTTAATATTACTTTAAAGGAAATGCTATGCTGGATGGCGTACCCAATATGCAACAACGAGTTTCTTTGAAATCTTACGTTGCACACTAATAATATAATAATATTATAATAGTTAACGCCTAGCCGTTGTAATGGCGGGAATGAATAGAAATAACTACAAAATGATTAAATATGTTTGTTATATATTTTTACACTTATTCAATAAATGTTAGAGGCTTAAAATCCAACTAAATCTAATTTTAAAAATAAATACTCTAATATTTTTAAAAGATTGTTTTACCGCCTTTTGATGGAGAACGTTTTTTAAATCTAACTTTTGAAAATTTTATAAACTCTATTCGTCAAAATAAACTTATTCTTTATGATTGAGACATTGAAATTTTCTATGGTTAAATTTTTGGTATTTTTCTGACAATGTTCTTTTTTGTAATGAATAATAAAAAATACTGCATTTTACATCAAAACTGCTTTTTCATCAAATTTAAATATATGGTTAGATTATCTTTTTAATTTGTTTAAAAGTGTAATTAGAATATATTTTTACAATTTAAGTAAATGGTGGTCATTATAATTAATTTCACTTTGAAAATGGACATAAACAAGTGGCAAAATTTTTATAGATATTGCTCCAAAAAAACCCGCTATTTATTTTGACAACAGGAAATATTTTTAAATTAATTATTGAAATTTCTATGTTTGTAATTTGGTAAAATGGATTCCATATTTGGAATCAGAAGATACAAATTATGTAATTAATACTCTTTTGTTTCTAGACATTATGAATAGTAACGACGGTAATTATCTTTAATTATCGTGATTAATTAGTAATCGGGTAGTTAAGGATAATAAAATAATATCATAATAATAACAAATGACACCAAAATGTGTCATAATGCTACTGGTTGTGTCATGGACGACCATGGGATGCCTTGTGCCAAACTTCGGGACCCCATGGAATCACTTTTGGGTGAAAGTGACACTTTATCATTTTATTTTTAATGAAAGGAGAATATCACTAAAGAATTTATCACCCTAATAAAACATTTTTAGTTTTTTCCCTGTAAATTATCTCTTAGACTATAATTATTCATTGAAAATCTATAAATATTTCCTACATCATAGTATTTTTTTTATAATTTTTAGACATTAAGTAAATTAATTTATTTATGACACCATGATGATGCAATGATTACATCATTAATGAACGATTTAAATAAAATGAAAATATATTGTAAAATATAAGACATACACTTGGAAAAACCTATTGTATGAGTATATTTATAACCCTTAACACCTTATCCTTGAAATATATCAATTTGGGACCTTCAAAATCTGAAACTCATTTTAAAATAAAGTAACATTTCTTGACTTTCCAAGAGTTCCCTCCTCCCTCTTATAAAAGGCTTCGACCTCTACCTCCGTACCCATGCCTCTAAAGCCATTGGATTGGACAAACCCTTCCCATTTTATCTCTCCGCATCCCTATCTTCATCATTGAAGCCTCACCTTATGCAGAAATCTCTTCAAGAAACCCTTTTGGTTCAAACCAAAGGGAGTTACCCGTTTTAAAGGTAATATCTTCTCTTATGTTCTTTTGTTTTATTTTGCTTCTCCAATCCCATAAACTATTTTATTAATTTCTTTTGTAACAACACCAGTATCTTAATTATATAAGGTTTTTGTTATGATAATTATTCGAGCTACACTTACACACACCTCTATCTAATGGTTAAAGAACATACTGTTTCCGTGGATGGCGAATTACTGCGTCACGAAATGATGATTGTTCTATCTTCTCATACCACCTCTCATGGAGGCCATTATGATGGAAATATATTTATTTATGATATATATTATATTTAATTCTTTCTAAACTTCTGTATTTTACATTTAAAACATACCTTTATGCTTTTCATGTTGTGCAAATGCGATAATTTCATTTGAGGAAGTGTGGGCTACCGCCCCCTATAGTGATGTGACTCATTCATGCAATACATGTAATGTATAAAGAATTAAATTAATGAACTTATGTGGACTATATAACATATATATTATACTGGAATTATAATATCTATATCTCTCAATTATTTTTAATTCCATTAATATGACAATGAAATGAAAGTAGTGTTCATGTGTACTTATGACCTACCGTCTCCATGAACTGTGCATTTCATTTATTTTTATCTCCAAATGTTATGTAATAGTATAAAATGAATATGTACTGGAAATATATGATATTTAAATCATTAATACTATTCTATTTATGATTTACTTATAACTACATGGACAAGTCTTTTCAAACAAGTTTATTTTTGACTCATGTACCAAACATCGACAAAAACATCTGATATGAACTCACATAATTAACATATTATTATAACATTATAATATGTGATATGAATTGAATAATAAACATTAATAAACATTAATGGCTGTCATTAAGAAATTATAAATTGAAAAATATTTATTATTTAGGAATATAAAGAAACGAACAAGACAAGTCAGAGTTTGAGGTAAGGGATCCTACCTCTCTTTTTTTTTAAGTACTCTCTTTTATGTCATTTCTTTTAAGCTCGTATTTCTTATGTTTGGGGATGTTATTTTATATTACTCATTCTGTAATTTTTTTAATATTATTATAGACCCTATTTGATCTCATAAATCCATTTTTTGGAAATTTTAAGTGGCGTCTTTAGGCTGCCGAGTTTTCGTAAGGGAATTTTCATCTCACCTTTATTCTCGTGGGATGTATGCTACATTTTCCACCATTTCCTTTGAGTGGTGTATGTAATATCCATTATTCTACTCTTTTTGTAATATACTTTCATTTATGATTATTTACATCAATGTTTTATAGTTATTCTTTCATGAGATGTACGTTTCGAAAGTTACCCAAGTCGGTAACACTACTAGAAAAGGGGGCATTGGAGCCCCCCCAGACTCGGAAGACCGCCATTGGCGGTCGCATATAGCTCACCATTAGCGACCGCCAATGGCGGTCGCTAACCTGGATAAAAAAACCCGGGGGGTTTCTGCGCCCCCCCCCCCCCCCCTCGCGCGCCCTCGATCTCCCTCCGCCCTAGCTAACCCCCTCCCTCCTCGCCTCGCCGCCCTCCCTCCGCGCCGCCCTCCCCTCCCCCCGCGCCGCCCCGGCCTCCCCCGCCGCCCCAGCCCCCACCCCCGCCGCCCGCCTCCCTCCCCGCCGCCCGGCCTCCCCCGCCGCCCGGCCTCCCCCGCCGCCCGGCCTCCCCCGCCGCCCGCCCTCCCTCCCCGCCGCCCGGCCCTCCCCCGCCTCCCGCCCTCCCCCGCCGCCCGGCCTCCCCCGCCGCCCGCCCTCCCCCGCCGCCCCGGCCTCCCCCCGCCGCCCGCCCCTCCCCCGCCGCCCAGCCTCCCCCCGCCGCCAGCCCTCCCCCCGCCGCCGGCCATCCGGCCTCCGGCCGCCGCCCTCCGGCCTCTTGGCCCTCCCCCCCCCCCCCCCCACCCCGGACGGCACCCCGCACCCCGGACAGCCCCCCGGCGCGCACTTCCGGACCGCCCCCCCGCACCCCGGACGCCTCCCCGCACCCCGGACAGCACCCCCCGCGCACTCCGGACCGCCCCCCCGCACCCCGGACGCCTCCCCGCACCCCGGACAGCCCCCCCTGCACTCGGACACCCCCCTCCGAACCCGGACAGCCTCCCCGCACCCCGGACAGCCCCCCTCCCGCACTCGGACACCCCCCCTCTGAACCCGGACAGCCCCCCCCCCGCACCCCGGGACAGGCCCCCCGCACCCCGGGACACCCCACCCTGCACCCCCGACAGCCCCCTGCACCCCAGACAGCCCCCCTCCCCCGCACCCCGGGACACCCCCGCACCCCAAACACCCCTGCACGCACCCCTGACAGGCCCCCGACACCCCGGACACCCCTCCCCACACCCTCGGACAGCCCCCCCCCCCCCCCCCCCCCCCGACCCCGGACACCCCCCCCCCCCCCCCCCGCTGCCCGTACCCCCGTCCCCTCACCGCCTCCTCTCCTCCAGCTCCCCGCCGCCGCCGTCCGCCCGTCCCCTCCCTTGCCGCACCGCCTTTGGCTCCGGCTCCCCTTCGCTGCCTCCTCTCCCTCGCAGCACCGCCTTCGGCTCCCCTCCCTTTCAGATTTGTAGCTCAATCAGGTAACATGAGCTTTCAGTTACATTATTATTTTATCAATGGTTCATAAACAAATGGTTAATATTTATTTTGAATATAGTTTATTTGAAAAATGTAAATGTAATAAGTATTGTGTAAATGTTTGTTATACAGATATTATTATGGATAAGAGTTGGATTGATCTTCAAAATTGAACGTCTAGAGAATATTTCAATGGCATTATGCAGTTTATTGACTTCACGAGAGGATTTGAAAGTGACTATATTAGTTGTCCATGTAGAAAATGTGCTAACAGATATCAATTCACACGAGATACTAGGAGGAGCACCTTTTCTTTAATGGATTTCTGAAAAATTATAAGAGTTGGACTCGTCATGGAGAAGAATATGTTCGTTGTCAAAATACAGATGCAGCTCAGATGGATGTTGATGCAAGGATGACTGATCCAATTCATGAAATGCTTACTGAAATGGTACGTGGGTTTGATCCTGAAGGCATTGACATCCAGAATCGTGAGACCGGTGAGATAAATCTTCGCTCTGGTGCAGATCGTGATTCGAGGAGGTTTTATGAAGTACTTGATGATGCGAAAACAGAATTATATCCTGGATGTACTTCTTACAATAAACTGTCGTTTATCATGGAGTTGTTGCATTTGAAGACTTTGAACAATTGGTCAGACACATCATTCGACATGCTTTTGGTTTTATTGAAAAAAGTTCTTCCTGTCGACGCTAAGATTCCTGAGTCGTATTACTATGCTCGTAAGTTGACAGAGAACTTAGGTTTTACAAATGAGACTATATATGCATGTGCAAACAACTGTATGTTGTTTAGAAATGAAACTGCTCATTTGGATATTTGTACGGTTT